>CM052809.1:92544174-92577089 GCA_028533885.1 Nasua narica | reverse complement strand
GATAGACTTTATGATGTTGAGAAATGTTCCTTCTATCCCTATACTTTGAAGTGTTCTAAACAAGAGAAGAGAGAAGAACCACATGATCCTGTCAATAGATGCAGAAAAAGCATTTGACAAAATTCAGCATCCGTTCCTGATTAAAACACTTCATAGTGCCTTCACTCTTAAGTCCAGTCTTCACCCCTGGTCTCATTAAGAGTCTTCAGAGATATGAATAGCCTCATCTATTCTCTGCTCATTCGTAGTAAGAGGAAATTATAAAAGAGGAAAAATGCCTTCATCAGAAGAAACTCCTTTAGTCCAGTTATAACTAGATAATGTTTTACATCTGCTTCTGAGGTATCCCAAAGGGAGGCCTTTTATTATTAGCATTACCAGAATTGTGCTAAGTCTGCTTGCTGTATGCCAAATGCTTTGGAAAATCCCACTGACATCCATGGCTGTTGTGATGTTGGGAAATTCTAAGCAGTGATAATATGTCAGGAGTCCCACCTGCTCTAATGAGTAGGAAGAAGCTAAAATATACTTCGAAGATAATAAGTTTAAAGAAAAACATGCAGCTTTCCTTTGATGCCCTGAGACTGGGGAGGGAAAATTATAAACATTTGTATAGCTAGTCATTTACTCTTTGGTGTGGGATGTTATATTTTAAAGACTTAGGAGAACAAAGCATGATTTAGATTTCTCCAGCTTGCTTGAATCTTTAATCTTTCTAAAAATGTCACTTATTTGATTTTTCTAATTGAGGCATAATTAGATATATAACATTATACTAATATATATATCACATTATATATAACATTATACTAGTTTCAGGTATATGATGTAACAACTTGATTTTTATATATACTGTGAAATGATTACCACAATAAGTCTAGTCAATATCTGTCACCATACATAGTTAAAAACTTTTGTTGTCTTGAGAACTTTTAAGATTTACTCTCTTAGCAACTCTCAAATATATAATTCAGTGTCATTAACTTTAGTCACCATATTGTATTTTTGATCCCCATAACTTATTTATATTATAAGTGGAAATTTGTACCTTTTGATGCCCTTTAGCTATTTTACCCCCCACACCCATGAGGTGCTTATTGGTAAGCACCAATCTGTTTCTTGGATCTATGAGTTATCTGTTATCTGTCTATTTATTTACTTTAGATTCCACATATAAGTGAGATCATATGGTATTTATCTTTCTCTGACTTATTTCACTTGGCACAATGTCCTCAAGGTCCATCTATGCTGTCACATATAGTAGCCTGCTAGAATCTTGGCAGGGCTTTCTCAACTTTAATGTGTATGTGACTCATTTGGGGATCTTAAGATGCAGATTTTTGCTTCAGGAAGTTACAGGTGGGGCCTGACATTTTGTATTTCTAACAAATCTTAGGGATGTAGGAGATGCTGGTCCATGAGTCAAAATTGGTAAGAAGCTATATAATTTATTTTGGAATGAGGGTGATGCACAGCTATTGAGAGATATTGGTAAGACAACTGTGTTCTTTTTTTTTTTCTCCCCAAATATGTTTATTTTAATTTTTCAGTGTTACAAGTTTGATTGTTCATGCACCACACCCAGTGCTCCATACACTACGTGCCCTCCTCAATACCCACCACCAGGCTCGTCCACCCCGCCACCCACTCCCCTCCAAAACCCTCAGTTTATTGCTCAGAGTCCACAGTCTCTCCTGGTTCATTGCCCCCTCCAATTTCTCCCCATTCACCCTTCCCTTCCTTCTCACAATGCCCTCCATGATTTTCTTTATACTCCACACATGAGACCATAAGATAATTGACTCTCTCTGCTTGACTTATTTCACTCCATATAGATTAAAAGAAAACTGTGTTCTAAATGTATTTTCCTACTTAGGAGTCTTGGACCCCTGAATGCCCCTAATGAATGATTTCCTCCTGTGTGTTTTCACTTCTTCTTGTTTTCTCTTTCAAATGCAAATACTTTATGAACTGAAATACACCAAAGTTCTCTGAATTCTGATGACTTTATTTCCTAATATGTGTATCACAGCCTCTTAAATTTTTACATACATTTTTCATACCTTTAGCATGTTGTTCTCTGCCCCCAGCCCACCCCCAAACTGGATTGCTCCAAGAGCATCTTACCTAGACATTTTGCCTCTTGTATCCATTATGACTTCTCATATAGGAGGCAGTGCTTTCTTCTAAAATGCAAATCTTATGTAATGACCTATCCTCAAATCTTTCAATGCTCTATGTTGCCATAAGGATAAAATTTAACAGGATTCTGAGGGGGATTTTTCCCTCTTATTCTGAAATAACAGTAAGGCCCAGAGTTGAGGATTATAGGCACTAAGTTTATCACATTCTAAATTCAAATAGCTGCTGGGGAGAGTTTAACTAGTCATAGACAGACAGATAAAGGGATTTTTAAATTGGCCTTAAGCAATTGTGGAAGCTGGTCAAACAGTGTCTGCAAGGCTCTTGTCTCTGTGTTTTGTGGTAAGGTTAGATGGATATAAAGTAGGGGGTTGAAGAGCAAGCTGGAAACCAAAAGCTTGAGCTGGAACCCCACGAGACGGACTGAAACCCAGTCAGTCATTGTCTTTGACCTTTATGACAACAGTGCCCTATAGAAGCCAGGGTCCATCACAAAACTAAATATGCATACCTTGTCCAGAAGTTGGGGAAACTGAAAAGGATCCACGGGAAGATAGAACAGTTTTCATCTCAGCTCCTGCTTCAGGAAAACAAAGTTAGCCGATATTAAATATGAGCTAAATGATGGATTCAGCCTCCCTTTTATCTTTCAGATCACCAAGGAATTATTCCCATAGCACATCCTAACTGGAGACATACAAGAAAGTAAATCCTGGAAAATGTAGTTCAGTTTAGTCCTTGACACTTAAAAAGTCATCATAATGGTTTTTTTTTTAATTTATTTTATTTTTTTTAATTTTTTTATTAACATATATTATTTACCCCAGGGTGCATGTCTGTGAATCATCAGGCTTACACATTTCACAGCATTTGCCATAGCACATACCCTCCCCAATGTCCATATCCCTACCCGCCCCCCCACCTCCCAGCAACCCTTAGTTTGTTTCGTGAGTTTAGGAGTCTCTTATGGCTTGTCTCCTTCCCCATCCCATCTTCTTTCATTTCTCTTCCCCACCCCCCCATAACCCCTTGCCCTGTCTCTCAAATTCTTCATATTAGAGCGATCATGTGATAATTGTCTTTCTCTGACTGATTTATTTCGCTTAGCATAATACCCTCTAGTTCATCCACATCGTTGTAAATGGCAAGATTTCGTTTCTCTTGATGGCTGCATTGTATTCCATTGAATGTATATACCACATCTTCTTTATCCATTCATCTGTTGATGGACATCTAGGTTCTTTCCATAGTTTGGCTATTGTGGACATTGCTGCTATAAACATTCGGGTGCATGTGACCCTTCAGATCACTACATTAGTATCTTGAGGGTAAATACACAGTTTGTTTTTTAAAGAACAAGCTCATAGGACCATATTCCTTTTTCTCAAGTATTCATCTTAGAATTTGGAAATATATTTCTTCTTCACTAGGCATTAAGACTCATTAAGGCAGAAGATATACTTGATTTTGTCCCCACCATATACATAGTGACCAGTAGAAGGCTTCACACTAAAAGACACTCACATGTTTATTGAATAACGAATGGGTGAATGTATGGATGAATAAAACATAATAAAATTGTAGGAATAAAATATTTTTCATTTATGTCAGATTTCTGAAATGTAGAGCTCCTGGGACCATGGGCTGTTTGCAATCATATTAAAAAAGAATTCTTTTTAGATGTAAGCTAATTTCAGTCAATATGCTACAGCAGAGATCACATTTACCTTTCCCCAAAAACATTTAAAAATGAGCAACATAAATGTATGGAACAACAATTTTCATGACACTGAATATCAGGCAACAAGGACCAGTAATAACTAGATACAAGAAACAAGGAAGGTAAGCCCCATGATTACCTTAGCTTATTTCCTTGTGAGAGTTTCTAGACCATTGTGCAGTGAGAGGAAACACAGGCATAACCACACAGTTTCCCGGAGTTGAGGGGACAGAGCTGAAAGTCCAAGGAAAGTCCAAGACAGAGTTCACAGGACTGAATACCAGAGACAAGAAACCTGTATACAGAGAGAGTTGCAGAGATCTGTGGTATCTCCATAGAGTGTACAGTAGAGTACTGATCAGAGCATGAGCATGAGAAAATTTCCTGATGAAAGGAAGAACCATCCAAAAGGACTAAAGATTAAAGTGCTAACCATTTACACAGGGCTGGAAGTAGTAACGGAACTGACAGATTTTAGAATTAGCAGATAAGAACTTTGAAACAGCAAATGTATACTTTCAAAAAGTTAAGTGGACACAGAGAAGATATAAAAACCAATCAAATTAAACTTCCAGAAAAGAACACAAAAATGACTAAGGTAAACAATATATTGAACTGATTTAATGGCAGATAATTATTTCAGTACAGGTTAGGGAACTTGAAGAGGCATCAGTGGAACCTATACAGAATGAAACCGATTAAGAATAAAGAAAAGAAAAGGAACAAAAAGAGTAGCATTGGACAGTGGGACAATTTAAAGCAATCTAAGGTATATGTAATTAGAGTATATGAAGAAGGGGAGGAGAAAAATTATATAAAGAAACAAAGACTCAAATTTTCCAAATTTGATGGACATTATGAACCTATAGATATAAAAAACTAAAAAATCTCAATCACAAGAAACATGAAGAAAACTACACTGAGACACATCATAATCAAATTGTTTAAAGACAGTAATAGAAAAGATTTATGTACAAGGGAGCAAAGTTAAAGATAATAGCATACTTCTTACCAGAAAAGTGCAATCATGCAAGTGAAAAGACATCTTTAAAGTACTGGGGGTAAAAGGTATCAGCTGAGAACTCAATACTCACTGAGACTATTTTAAAAATTAAGGTGAAATAAAAAGGATTATAAGAAAACAGTGAGAATGATTGTGTATCAACAAAGTAGGTAACAGAGAAAACAAATTCTTAGAGACAAGCTACTTAAATATACTAAAAAATGAAATCTGAATAAATCTATAATAAGGAAAGAGTTGAATTAGTAATAAAATGTTTTTCCACAAAGAAAAGCCCCAAATCGTATGGCTTAAATGGTAAATTCTGCCAAATATTGAAAGATGAATTAACACCAGTTCTTCTCAAACTATTTATCTCTTCATATATCTGTCTATCTATCTATGAATGAGGGGGAAACACCCCACATCTTCTATGAGGACAATACTACTCTGATACCAAGACATTAAAAGAAAACTACAGACTATATCCCTTATGATTATAGATTCAAAAATCCTCAACAAATAAGAGAGAACCCAGCAACACAAAAAAATTATATGCCATTAGCAAGTGAAATTTATCCCAGAAATGCAAGATAGGTTCAAGATATGAAAATTAATCAATGTAACACCACTTATTAATAGAATAAAGGACAAAAACCATGTGATTATTTCATTTGATGCAGAATTAGCATTTGAAAATATCCAAACCCCTTTCCTGATAAAATCATTCAACAAACTAGGAATAGGAGGGAACTTCTCAACCTGATAAAGGGCACTTATGGGATAACCCATAGATAGCATCATGCTTAAAGGTGGAAGAATGAAAGTTTCCCACCTTACATTAGGAACATGACAAGGACGCTCACTCTTATGTTTCCTACTTAACATTGCAGTGGAAGTTCTAGTTGGCATAATTAGGGAAATAAAGAAATGAAAGGCATCCAGATTGCAAAAGAAGTAAAATGATCTCCATTTACAAATGTTCTTATATATGTAAAGTATGTAAAGTCCCAAGGAATAAACACACACACACACGCACACACACACGCACATACACACAGACAACTATTAGAGGTAATAAACAAGTTCAGCAAGTTTACAGAATACAGGATAAATATGCAATAATCAATTGTATATCTATATACTGTCAATAAGCTCTCTGAAAATAAAATTATGAAGTAATCCCATTTATACTATAATCAAAAAGCATAAAATACATAGGAATAAGTTCAGCTAAAGACGTATAGACTTGCACACTTAAATCTACAAAAATCATTGAATAATATTAAAGAAAAACTACACAAATGGAAAGACATCCCATGTTCATAGATTGGAAGACAATATTGTTAGAATGCCAACATTCCTCAAATTATAGATTCAATTCAATCCCTATCAAAGTCCTAACTGGCTTTTTTGCAGAAATTGACTGATTTCTGCAGAAAATAGATTCCAAGATTTGTATGGAAATTTAAGGGACCCACAGTAGCCACACAACTTTGAAAAAAAAGAACAAAGTTAGAGAAGTCACGTTTTTCAATTTCAAACTTCCTAAAACCTACAGTAATCAAGACTGTGGGTGTATTGGCATAAGGCTAGACATATAAATCAATGGAATAGAAATAAGAGTACAGAAATAACCAATTAATTTATAGCTAAATAATTTTTTAAAGGCATGCCAAATCAATTCAATTGGGAAAGAACAGTCTTTTAAAACAAATCGTTTTGGGACAAGTGGATGGTGGCATGTCAGTTAATTTGGATCTCCCTACCTCATACCACATTTAAAAATTACATAAAAATGGAAAGAAAGATCTAAAAGTGAGTGCTAAAACTATAAAAGTTTTGAAGAATTTTAATCAGGAACAGATGCTGTATTTTGTCAAATGCTTTTTCTGCATCAACTGAGAGGACCATGTGGTTCTTCTCTCTTCTCTTAATGATTTGTTCTATCACATTGATTGATTTGTGAATGTCGAACCACCCTTGCATCCCAGGGATAAATCCCACCTGGCCATGGTGGATAATCTTTTTAATGTGCTGTTGGATCCTATTAGCTAGGATCTTGTTGAGAATCTTGGTATCCATATTCATCAGGGATATTGGTCTGAAATTCTCCTTTTTGATGGGGTCTTTGGTTTGGGGATCAGGGTAATGCTGGCTTCATAGAAAGAGTCCACAAGTTCTCCTTCTGTTTCTATTTTTTGAAACAGCTTCAGGAGAATAAGTATTATTTCTTCTTTGAATGGTAGAATTCCCCAGGGAATTCGTCAGGTCCTGGACTCTTGTTTTTTGGGAGGTTTTTGATCACTGCTTCAATCTTGTTACTAAATATTGGTCTGTTCAGGTTGTCAATTTCTTCCTGTTTCAGTCTTGGAAGTTTATAGGTTTCCAGAAATGCATCCATTTCTTCATAACTTACTGGCATATAACTGTTGATAATAATTTCTTTTTTTGTTGATAATAATTTCTGATGATTGTTTCTATTTCCTTGGTGTTAGTTGTGACCTCTCCCCTTTCACTCACAATTTTGTTAATTTGGGTCCTCTCTCTTTTCTTTTGGATTAGTTTAGCCAGTGGTTTATTGATCATATAGATTCTTTCAAAAAACCAACTTCTGGTTTTGTTGATGCATTCTGCTGTTTCTCTAGTTTCTAACTTGTTGCTCTTTGCTCTAATCTTGATTATTTCCCTTCTTGTGAGTAGGGTTGGCTTAATGTGTTGTTGATGTTCTAGTTCTTTAAGGTATAAAGAGAGCTGATGTATTTGGGATTTTTCAAAAATTTTTTTAAAGATTTTATTTATGTATTTGACAGAGAAGAGAGAGATCACAAGTAGGCAGAGAGGGAGGTAGAGAGAGAAAGAGGAAAGCAGGCTCCCCGCTGAGTAGAGAGCCTGATGCGGGGCTCGATCCCAGAACCCCGAGATCATGACCTGAGCTGAAGGCAGAGGCTTTAACCCACTGAGCCACCCAGGCGCCCCAAGGATTTTTCAAATTTTTTGAGTGAGGCTTAGATGGCTATGTATTTCCCTCTTAGGACTGCCTTTGCCGTATCCCACAGGTTTTGGACTGATGTGACTGCAACGTGAGGCAGGAATCTATCAAAATCCTAGAGGAGAACATAGGCAGTAACCTCTTCAACGTCAGCCACAGCAACTTCTTTTAAGACATGTCTCCAAAGGCAAAGAAAACAAAAGGGAAAATGAACTTCAGGGACTTCATCAAGATAAAAACTTCTGCAGAGCAAAGGAAATATTCAACAGAACAAACAGGTAACCCATGGAATGGGAGAAGATATTTGCAAATGACATTACAGAAAAAGGGCTGATATCCAAGATCTATAAAGAACTCCTTAAACTCAACACTCAAAAAAACATAAAACCACATCAAAAAATGGGCAGAAGACGTGAACAGACACTTCTCCAAAGAAGAAATACAAATGACTAACAGACACATGAAAAAGTGCTCAACATCACTTGGTATTAGGGAAATACAAATCAAAACCACAGTGAGATACCATCTCATACCAGTCAGAATGGCTTAAATTAACAAGTCAGGAAATGACAGATGTTGGCGAGGATACGGAGAAAGGGGAACCCTCCTACACTGTTGGTGGGAATGCAAACTGGTGCAGCCACTCTGGAAAACAGTATGGAGGTTCCTTAAAAAGTTGAAAATAGAGCTACCCTATGACCCAGCAATCACACTAGTGGGTATTTACCCTAAAGTTATAAATGTAGTGATCCGAAGGGGCATGTGCACCCCAATGTTTATAGCAGCAATGTCCACAATAGCCCAACTATAGAAAGAACCTAGATGTCCACCAACAGATGAATGGATAAAGAAGATGTTGTATATATATACTCAATGGAATACTATGGAGCCATCAAAAGAAACGAAATCTTCACATTTGTAATAATGTGGATGGAACTAGAAGGCATTATACTGAGCAAAATAAGTCAATCAGAGAAAGACAATTATCATATGATCTCTCTGATATAAGGAACTTGAGAGGCAGGGCAGGGGGTTGTAGGGGGTAGGGAAGGAAAAAATGAAACAAGATGGGATCAGGAGGGAGAGAAACCATAAGAGACTCTTAATCTCATGAAACAAACTGAGAGTCTCTGGGGGGAGAGAGGGTAGAGATAGGGTGGCTGGGTTATGGACATTGGGGAGGGTATGTACTATGGTGAGTGCTGTGAAATGTGTAAGCCTGATAATTCACAGACCTCTACCCCTGGGGCAAATAATAAATTATATGTTAATTAAAAAATAAAATAAATAAAGCTAGTTGGGGAAACACACACACACACACACACACACACACATTGAGATACAACTTTACACCAGTTAAAATGACCAAAAATAACAAGACAGTAAACAACAAGTGTTGGAGAGGATGTGGAGAAAGGGGAACCTTCTTATACTGTTGATGGGAATGCAAGTTGGTGCAGCCACTTTGGAAAACAGTGTGGAGATTCCTTAAGAAATTAAAAATAGAGCTACCCTATGACTCTCGATTGCATTACTCGGTATTTACCCCAAAGATACAGATGTAGTGAAAATAAAGACAATATGTACCCCAATGTTCATAGCAGCAATGGCTACAATTGCTAAACTGTGGAAAGACCCAAGATGCCCTTCAACAGATGAATGGATAAAGAAGATATAGCCCATATATATAATGGAATATTATGCCTCCCCATCAGAAAGGATGAATACCCAACTTTTGTATCAACATGGATGGGACTGGAGGAGATTATGCTGAGTGAAATAAGTCAAGCAGAGAGAATAAATTATCACATGGTTTCACTTACTTGTGGAGAATAAGGATAACATGGGGGGCATTAGGAGAAGGAAAGGAAAAGGGAATTGGGGGAAATCAGAGGGGGAGATGAACCATGAGAGACTGTGAACTCTGAGAAACAGGATTTTGGATGGGAGGAGAGTGGGGGGGTAAGGTGAACCTGGTGGTGGGTATTAGGGAGGGCATGTATTGCATGGAGCACTGGGTGTGGTGTATAAACAATGAATCTTGGAATACTGAAAAAATAAAATTAAATTAAAAAATAAATTAAACTATAAATGTTTTAGAAGAAAACGTAGACATAAATCTTCATGACCTTGGTATAGGTTATGGGTTTTTAGATATAATACTAAAAGCACAATAAATTAAAGAAAAAATAGATAAATTTAACTTTATCAAGATTCAAAACTTTTGTGCTCAGAGTGTACTATTAAGAAAATGAAAAAGCAGGGGTGCTTGGGTGGCTCAGTCGGTTAAGCATCTGCCTTTGGCTCAAGTCAAGATCTCGGGGTGTTGGGATGGAGCCCTGTACTAGGGTCCTTGCTCAGCAGAGAAATCTGCTACTTCCTCTCCATAGGGTTCCCCCCCCCCCAGTTTGTGAGTATTCTCTCTCTCTCACACTTTCTCTCTCTCAAATAAATAATCTCAAAAAAAAGAAAAGAAAATGGAAAAGAAACCCAAAGAATTAGAGAAAATACTTGTAAATCATGTATCTGGTAAGAGTCAAATATCCTATATTCTTACAAGTCAACAATAAAGGGACAAATAAAAAAATAAAAGGACAAATAACACAATTTAAAAAATGGGCAAATAATTTGAATAGATATTATTCTAAAAAGTTATATATAAATGACCAATAAGTGCACCAAAAGATGTTCAATATCATTAGCCATTACAGCCTAACCACAATGAAATACTACTTTATATTTGCTAGGATGGAGAGAAAAAGAGATGGAGAGATAGAGAAGAGAGAGAGAAAGAGAGAGAAGAAAAGGAAAGAGAGAGAAAAAAGAAAAAGAAAGAGAGAGAGAGAGAAAGAAAACAAGTGTTGGTAAGGATATAGAGAAATTAGAAAATTTAATGATAGAGCCCCTATGAAAAATAATTTGATAATTCCTCAAAATATGAAACACAGATATACTTATAATGACCCAGCAATTCTGCTCTTAGGTATATACCCAATAGGATTGAAAACATATGTTGACATAAAAACTTACATACAAATGTTTATATAAACATTATTCATAATAGTTTAACAATGGAAAAAATGTCCATGATCTGATGAATGGATAAACAAAATGTAGTATATTCACATAATGGTTTATTTTTCCATCATGAAAAGGAATTAAATGCTAATACATGCTACAATAAATTAAAGATGAGAACACTAAATGAAAGAAGCCAGACATAAAATGTCACATATTATACAATTCCATTCTGTGAAATGTGTAGAATAAACAAAGGTATAGAAGTAGACATAAACAGACACTTCTCCAAAGAAGACATACAAATGGCTAACAGACACATGAAAACATGTTCATCATCTTTAGCCATCAGGGAGATTCAAATCAAAACCACACTGAGATACCACCAGTTAGAATGGCCAAAATCAACAAGACAGTAAACAACAAATGCTGGAGAGGATGTGGAGAAAGGGGAACCGTCTTCCATTGTTGGTGGGAATGCAAGTTGGTGCAGCCACTTTGGAAAACAGTGTGGAGATTCCTCAAGAAATTAAAAATAGAGCTACACTATGACCCTGCAATTGCACTACTGGGTATTTACCCCAAAGAAGCAGATGCAGTACAAAGAAGCGCCACATGTACCCCAATGTTCAGAGCAGCAATGGCCACAATCGCCAAACTGTGGAAAGAACCAAAATGCTTTTCAACAAATGAGTGGATAAGGAAGATGTGGTACATCCATACAATGGAATATTATGCCTCCATCAGAAAGGATGAATATCCAACTTTTGTATCAACATGGACGGGACTAGGAGAGATTATACAGAGTGAATTAAATCAAGTGGAGAGAGTCAATTATCTTATAGTCTCACATGAGAAGCATAAGGAAAAACATAGAGGGCATTGTGAGAAGGAAGGGAAGGGTGAATAGGGGGAAATTGGAGGGGACGATGAACCATGAGAGACTGTGGACTCTGAGCAACAAACTGAGGGGTTTGGAGGGGAGAGGGTGGGGGGTTGGGTGAGCCTGGTGGTGGGTATCGAGAAGGGCACGTTTTGCATGGAGCACTGGGTGTGGCGCATGAACAATCAATCTTGTAACACCGAAAAAATAAAATAAACATATTTGGGAAAAAAAAAGAAGTAGAAAGTATATTAGTAATTAGTAACTTATAGATTACCAGTTAGGGTAGGGGAAGAGAGTATAATGGTCAGTAACTGTCAATAGGAATGGATATTTTTTTGAGGTGATGTAAATAGACTGGCATGCAATGATAATCAACATTATTAGTGAGGTAGTCTGTGCATCCATGAAAGCATATGTCCTTCAATATTTTGTACAAATATTAACATACTATAAACATTGAATGCAAGTTGAAGGGAGAAAAAAACCAGAGATTGGGGGAAAACATTTGTTTAAGATATATCTGATAAAGGACCTACATTTAGAATAGCTTTTTAAGCTCAACAATAAGAAAGCAAACAACTCAAATAAAATTACTGGCTTGAACAGACATCTCACCAGACATAAAGATGGCAAAAAGACACATGAAAAGATTTCAACATCATTAGTCATTAGGAAATTGCAAATAAAAACCATAATGAGATACCTATCCACATCTATTAGAATGGCCAAAATTAGAAAAGACTTGACTATACCACTTGTAGGTGAGAATGGAGAAGAATTGAAACTCTAATACATTGCTGTTAGGATTTTAATAGAGAGGGTACTCACCTTGGAAAAGACTTCAGCAGTGTGCTAAAGTGTTAAACGACACCTACTATATTATACAATCATTTAATTCCCAAATACAATCCCAAAAGGAAAGAAACTATATATGTTCTTGTAAAGATTTATACATGAATGCTTATAGTATTTTTGTTTTCAATAGACAAAACTCAATAAAAAAACAACTCGATCTTAAAAACTGAGCAGAAAATCTGAATCAACAAATACGTGAAAAGATGCTCAATATCAGTAGTCAGAGAAATGCAAAAGTAAGTGCACAATGGGGAAGCATTACATACCTTTCAGAATGGCTAAAATTAAAAAGACAGACCATGCTAAGTGTTGACAAGGATGTGGAGGATTTGGAACTTATATATTGCTGCTGGGATTATAAAATAGTATAATCACTTTGGGAAATGGTTTAGAGTTTCTTTAAAACTGAAGCATCCTACTACCATATGATCTAGCCATCCCACTCCAAGGTACTTATCCAACAGAAATCAAAGCAAAAGTGCCTATACAGACTTGTACAATGATGTTCGTATCAGCTTTATTTGTATTAGTCCTAAAATGGAAACATTCAAATATCCATGAATAGCTGACAAATTATGGAATATCTGTAAAATGAATTCTACTCAGGAATGAAAGGGAATGAACTATTAATACATGCAACACGAATGAATCTCAGTTATGCTAAATGCAAGAAGGGAGGAGAAAAAGAATATATACTATATGATACTATGATTACACTTGGAAATACAAATTAATGTATCGTTACAGAAAGGAGATTAGTGATTGCCTCGGGGAGGAGTGCAGGGAGGGGTGGGAATAAAGGATAACAAGGGATCATGAGGCATCTTCTGTGGGTGATGAAAATGTTCATTATCTGATTGTGGTAATGGTTTCATGGGTATATGTAGATGTCAAAACTTATGAAATTGTACACTTTAAATATGTATAGTGTATTATATAACATTTATCCCTCAATAAAGCTGTGACTTTTTTGTATAGATTTCATTTTCCAGGTACCACAAATTTTAAATGATTCTAAATCAGTAATTTGATTCAGTCATAAAACTTCTAAATCAGCCTTACGACTGACACTAAAGGGAACAGAAATGCTCAAAACACTCATGACATCTCATTATCCACTGCCTTCAGAATCCAATAAAGTAGCTCCCCACAAGTACAGTCAGGTCCTCTTAGAAGTTCTTGATTCAGTTATAGGATTTTCCCTTTTTTTTTTTCCCCAATGAAATGAGGAGTGAAAACTGGCAAGGATTTGAAAAGTTATTAAATGTATTTCCGTAATTCCATTTTCAGTCTTCATGCCAATATGAAGTTCTTTCCCCATTTAAATTTAAATCCAAAGCTTTTAATATCAAATTTTGCAAAACACCTATTATTTTCTGATATGCTATTATTTGAATGACTGGAGCATTCCAAATATTATTAAAATAATAGAAAACTTATTATAGCATCACTGCACAAAATTTGTATTTATATATATTTCAAACTTGAGTTTTTCATATTCCAAGTTGGTTTCAAACTTCTGTGATTTAAAAAAAATAAAGCAAGAATAACAAAATAAGCCAGAATGATTCTGTATTCTGTAATGGAACATGTTCAGCAAAAGATGAACTATTATTCCCCATAGAAAAAACTGTGATGGTGCCATTAGTCAATATGCTAGCCTTTTAGTTGATCTATGTTTATTACGTCCATATCTGCTCAAAATGATTTATTGTAAAATCCCCACATTTTATTATTGTCTCATAAGTTTTTCAATAAGGGACTGCCTGTAATTCCTTATGGGGGTATTAACAATAAAAGAAGGCTATTAGGATGGTGTTGTCCAGAGACCATTTGAAGTTAATAATTCCTAGATAACTTCAGTGATCTGTGGATTACAAGTTATGAAGGAAATTCTAAAGATAAGTTGCTAACT
Organism: Nasua narica; assembly: GCA_028533885.1. NCBI lineage: Eukaryota > Metazoa > Chordata > Mammalia > Carnivora > Procyonidae > Nasua > Nasua narica. The sequence continues at coordinate 92,562,561 of CM052809.1, read as the reverse complement.
GAAAATTTCAGATGTGGGAGAGGTTACCTTCTTATCACACCTTAACATCAGCTAATTTCCTAGGACTTTGGAACAGGGATTGAAAATAAGTCTGAAGCATAGAAAGAGAAGTTCATCTTGTGGTTGTACCAATCTTATAGGTCAAGGTTTTATCTATTCTTTGTACCTTTATATAACTTTTTTCAAATTTTTATTTAAATTTTTGTTAGTTAACATATAGCTTAATATTTGTTTCAGGAATAGAATGTAGTGGTTCATTAACTTCTAAATAACTCCCAGTGGAGTTACAATCACAAGTAGCCTCCTTAATCACAACATTACAAGTGGCCTCCTTAATACCCATTACTCATCTAGCCCTTGCCCCCCCACCTCCCTCCATCAACTTTCAGTTTGCTCTCTATCATTAAGAGTCTAATGGTTTGTTTCCTTCTCTCTCTCTCTCTTTTTCCTCCCATATGTTCATTTGTTTTTTAACTTCCACATATGAGTGAAATCATTTGGTATTTATCTTTCTCCAATTGATTTATTTCACTTAGCATAATACACTCTAGCTCCATCTATGTCATTGTAAATGGCATGATTTCATTCTGTATGATGGCTGAGTAATATTCCATTGTACATATATACCACACCTTCTTTATCCATTCATCAGCTGATAGAATATTGGGCTCTTTCTATAGTTTGACTGTCGTTGATAATGCTGCTATAAACACTGGAGTGCATGAAGCCCCTCAAATCTGTACTTTTGTATACTTTGGGTAAATGGCCAGTAGTGCAATTGCTGGGTCATAGAAGAGTTTTATTTTAACTTTTGAGGAAACTCCATACTGTTTTCCAGAGTGCCTGCACTAGTTTGCTTCTCACCAACAGTGTAAGAGGGTTCCCTTTTCTCCACATCCTCACCAACCCTGTTATTTCCTGTGTTGTTTCCTGTGTTTAGCCATTCTGACAGGTGTGAGATGGTAACTCATCATGGTTTTGACTTGTATTTCCCTGGTGATGAGTGAATTTGAACATCTTTCATGTGTCTTGGCCATCTAGATGTCTTCTTCAGAAAAATATCTAGTCATGTTCTCTCCGCATTTCTTTTTTTTTTTTTTAAAGATTATTTATTTATTTATTTATTTATTCGACAGAGAGAGAGATCACAAGTAGGCAGAGAGGCAGGCAGAGAGACAGGGGAAAGCAGGCTCCCTGCTGAGCAGAGAGCCCAATGAGGGGTCTGATCCCAGAGCCCTGAGACCACAACCCGAGCCAAGGCAGAGGTCCCAACCCACTGAACCACCCAGGCGCCCCTCTCCACATTTCTTAACCGGATTATTTGGTTTTGAGTTTGATAAGTTCTTTATACATTTTGGATACTAACCCTTTATCAGATATGTCATTTGAAAGTATCTTCTCCCACTATTCAGGCTGCCTTTTTAGTTTTGTTGGTTGCTTCCTTCACTGTGCAGAAGCTTTTTCTCTTGATGAAGTCCCAATAATTCATTTTGCTTTTGTTTCCCTTGCTTCTGGAGATGTTTAAGAAGTTGCTATGGCCAAGGTCCTGATATGGACCCATAACAATATGGTCAATTAATCTTTGACAAAGCAGGAAAGAATATCCAATGGGAATAAGACAGTCTCTTCAACCAATGATATTGGGAAAACTGAACAGCAACATGCGGAAGAATGAAACTGGGCCATTTTCTTATACCACACAAAAATAAATTCAAAACGGATGAAAACCTAAATGTGAGACAGGAAATCATCAAAATCCTAGAGGCAACAACCTCTAGGACATTTATATGATTTAAATAAAAACTAGGAATTTTTTTCTGGTGTAATTATCATGATATGTATTCCATTAATTAATTTCCCAAATATTTATGAAGGACCTACATTGTACTAAGTGCGAATATATAGTGATGAACAAATTAAAGTCCCTGCGAAGAAGTTACCAGCATCCTGGAGAGTGAGACTTCTCAGGTATTTGTGTCTTAGAGAACAATAAAGAGTTACAGAGTAGCATAATTTTTAACATCTATCCATGTATCTATCTTCTATATCTATCTATCTATCTATCTATCTATCTATCTATCTATAATCTACCTTTCCTTCCTTCCTTCCTTTCATCTATCCCTCCCTCCCTCCATCCATCCTTTATCCCTTCCTTCCCTCTCTTCTGTTTTTCCTTCCTCTCATTCATTCACTCCCTTCTTCATTTCCCTTGCCAACAAATGTGTATTTCTTCTCAATTCACATTCCCAATTAGATGTTATTTTTTCCATAATAGTAGTTTTGTTTTTTTTTCCTGTGGAATCACAACATGGTCACTAGTTCTTCAGAACAGTTACAGGACAGATTTGTAACATCAAAGAGGAGTCTTTCCTGGGAAAGGAATAACTCACACATAGGGTTTTACAGAATGGATGAATAGGGGAAAATATATAAGATGAGATTTGTCTTGTCTTTTATCATGTATATATTATATACATGATAAAGACTGTTACCTAAAGAGATTTAGAGCAATGTCATGAATGTATAAATGTGGAGTAATATAGAATTGGATTCCAGTTGTGGTTTTGGATGACCCACCCATCACACCCCCCAGAGTGGGCTCTGAAGAATTATTTAATCTCTTAAAGTTTTGGTTTCCTTTCTTTATTTATTATTGTATTATTAAATCAAATGATCCATGCAAAGTGCTTAACACTGTGCCTAATACTTAGTAAGACTCAATAAATACTTACTGAATGGTCTGTATTTGTTAGAACTATCATATAAGAATGAATGACAATTATAGAAAATCTGAACACCAGCACATTTTATTCTCACTGTTTCTATATATAATCCATATAGACACATAAATAAATAGATCTCATATACCTCACATATTGTAAATGTCTATATTTTTATATAAATACTGAATCCAATATACAAAATATACAGTCTTTTAAAGTACACAGGGGACATTTACAAAAGTTAACTCTAGGGCACCTGGGTGGCTCAGTGGGTTAGCCTCTGCCTTCGGCTCAGGTTATGATCTCAGGGTCTTGGGATGTTAGCCCCACATAGGGCTCTGTGCTCAGCAGGGAGCCTGCTTCCTACCCTCCCCCCACCGCCTGCCTCTTTGCCTGCCTCTCTGCCCACTTGTGATCTCTCTCTCTGTCAAATAAATAAATAAAATCTTTAAAAAAAAAAGTTAACTCTATAGTGGGCAATACGATAAGTCACAATACACATTAAAAGATTAAAATTATTGCAATAGATACAATGCAATTATTCTGGAAGACTAGAAAATATGAGTTGAAAATATATGTATAACTAGAATGCAAAAAATATTTTTAAATAACCGATAGATTAAATATTAAATATTAATAGAAATTAGAGGGTGCTTTTTTTTTGGCATTTTTTTAAAATTTTTTTTATTAACATATAATGTATTATTTACCCCAGGGTACATGTCTGTGAATCATCAGGCTAACACATTTCACAGCATTTGCCATAGCACATACCCTCCCCAATGTCCATATCCCTACCTCCCCCCCACCTCCCAGTAACCCTTAGTTTGTTTCGTAAGTTTAGGAGTCTCTTATGGTTTGTCTCCTTCCCCATCCCATCTTGTTTCATTTCTCTTCCCCACCCCCCCATAACCCCCAGACCTGCCTCTCAAATTTTTCATATCAGAGCGATCATGTGATAATTGTCTTTCTCTGACTGACTTATTTTGCTTAGCATAATACTAGAGGGTGCTTTTAATAGAATAATGATAAAAATATTTATAAAAATGTGTGCAATGTATCTATGAATTATTCAAAGGGAAATTTGAGGTTTAAATTCACATAAGACAAAAGAAAGGCTGAAAATTAATGAACCAAGAATCCATCTTAGGAATTTAGAGAGATAACACCAAATTAAATCCAAAAGATACAGTAAGAAGGACAATTTAGAGAGATGAGCTGAAATTCAACAGAAAATAAACCTAAACCATACCACATAAAGATTAACAAAGTCAGAGTTGTTCTTTAAAGTTGATTCTTAAAATTGATAAACCCGTGAGAGCCACCGATATCTGCATGCATGTACACACACACACACACACAAACACACACACACAATAACCATCAAGAATGCATGTACACACACACACACCCCACAATAACCATCACTATAGATTCTATAGACACTTAAAAATTGAAGGAGGTATTATAAAGGACAAAAATCTAGATGAAAGAGAGAAATTCTTAGAAAAATCAGAATTTAACAAAACTGATGCAAGAATATAGTGGCATGAATACAAGGAACACAGGCAGAAAATCTATCTAGTATATTTTTCCCTCATTACTGAATAATTATAATTTTTGAAATATTTTGGAATTGCAAACAATGGTAGAGGGAATGAGGTTCTTTTTTAATTCAAAGGGAGAGTACTTTTAAAAGACTGAAGACCATTGGCATATATGTCATACAAGCAATTTATAATCGGCATATTTTTGAAGCCAACCTAAAAACATGGTAAGTGTAAGTGTTCTGTATCTGAGGTAGCACTGGTGTCCTATACCAGATGGGTGTCCCCTAATGTAACTTGATTCTGACACCAACCACCTGAAGACAGCATCAGATCCCACAGGTTAAGGGCTCAGTCCCTTACCCAACACCCCTCGCTTCAAATGCAATTTCAAGCCAATGTTGATACCTGTGCTTCTGACCAACAGGTCACACAAGTCTATTCTTAGGTGTTGGGGAAGGTCACCAAAAAGACGAGACTGCTAATTGTCCCCTGAGATGGACCCAGGCACTCAGCTCTTACCCCACTGCTGTCCTTGGAATGTAGATTCTGCTTGTCTTTCCTGCTCCCAGAGGCTGCTCCAAGAATACAGGCTTGAGATGGTGATGTGGTTTTGAATACCTGCACAGTATATAGGACTAAGCCCGATCAGGGCCTCTTCATACACTTTTAAGATCTGGTGGGCTGGTATAGCGATCTGTTCATTTTGCTGTCACACAAGACAAGCTTCCTGTGTAAGTTCCCTTTCCTTATTAAAATTGTTACCTACCAACTTAAAGTGGCCTGGCTCTTTTTTGGTCTCTCCATGCCCTCTGAGTACAGGAACCAGTTTCAGATTATATCTGGGAAGCTCCTGGAAGGGTTGCGAACCAACACCGGGTTTGATTAATTTGCTAAAGTAGCTAATAGAATTAAGAAAAAACATTTTACTAGATTTTCAGTTTTTTATAAAAGGATATAAGTTAGAAAAAGCCAGATGAAAGAGATGCTTAGATCAAGACTTGGGGAAAGTGTGTGAAGCTTCCATTGCGCTTTCTAGGTCTGCCACTCTCCCTGTGTCTCCAGTGTTCACCAACTTGGAAGGTCTCTGAACCTTGATGTTTTGGAATTTTTTTTTTTTAGCATCTTCTTTACATAGGCACAATTGATTAAATCAGTGGTCATTGGTATTGACTCAAGCTCCAGTCCCTCCCTCATCCCCTGAGGTCAGGGGTGTGGGACTGAATTTTTTTATCCTCTAGTCCTATGGTTTGTTCACCTGGCAACTGGCCCCCACCTTTAGAAGAGGTCTAGAAGTCACCTCATTAACATAACAAGAGATCTCTTTATGGTTCTCAATACTTAGAAAATTTCCATGGGTGTTAGGAGCTCTGAGCCAGGAGCAGTGGATGAACACCAAATATATATTAATTAAATAATCACAATACTACAATAACATAACCTGATTCTTCTTTTTTTTTTAATTTTATTTATTTATTTATTAGGAAAGTGAGAGAGTGAGAGAGAGCATGAGAAGGGAGAAGGTCAGAGTGAGAAGCGGACTCCCCATGGAGCTGGGAGCCAGATGTGGGACTCGGTCCCGGGACTCCGGGATCATGACCTGAGCCGAAGGCAGTCGCTCAACCAGCTGCGCCACCCAGGCGCCCTAACCTGATTCTTCTGTAGCTATTTCATGTTTTGGGGTTTTGTGTGTGTCTGTGTGTTTTGTGTTTTTGTTTTTGTTTTTTTGCAATCCAGTGTTCATGAGAATTGAGGCTCGGAGCAGCCAGGAATCTTGCCCAAAGTGATATACTTTGTATATGATGGAGGCTGGATCTCAAACAAGATTCCCTGTTTATAAATCAAGTATTCTTTTTTTTTTTTTTTGTAGCTGTTGCTTAAATCTATGTCCCTTATGTTGGTTTTAGATTAGGGAATTGAAATAAATTAATTTGAGTTTATGACATTAGTTTGTGTTTTGTAATTTTGCTTTGTGTTTCTCATTTTCAACAATATATAAGCTTATATACGAGTCCTGTTCAAGACCAATTTTGGATCCGTTTTAATTCAGCTTTCAGATTTTTTCCATTCTTGGGTAAGGCACCAAAGACAGTCATCTCTGGGAAGAAAACCGGAAGGGCCACTAATCTTTTTCTAGTTCCTTCTAGCTAGTATAAGAATGAGGACAACAAGTAAACAGATTTAATGGTCTTTTTCTTACTTCCAGGCTAAATGACTCATATTACAGGTTTTCTTTCCTTCTTCCTTTCATTTCTTCCTTTCTCTCTTCCTTTCTTCCTTTATTTCTACCTATTTGCAACTAAAAATTCACTGGGTGTGATGCATAAACAATGAATCTTGGAACACTGAAAAAAATTTAATTTAAAAAAATCATGTATTTTTTAAATTCCCAGGGTTCTACTTGCTAACATTCAAAGTGATTTATGGAGAAGACCAAAAATTGCAGCCTAGTGTCAAGGAATATAAGAAGGAAGCAATTAATTGAAACATAATATGATAAGGAATAGAGGAGTGCTCAGTACAGAAATGGTAAAAACACTAAAAATGACCAACAGAGCTCAACTCTTCTATTCAGAGAAGAGAGTAATTTTTGAAAAGACAAGAGTAAACACTCAACCAGAAATTCAGTAGTAGGCTTCATGAGGTCAAATAAACTTCTTTCACCGCACAAGTATTTGCTGACCAAAAAATATGCGTCCAGCACTGATCTAATCATTGGGAATTCTGCAGTAACCAAAACAGAACAGGGTTTGCTTTTGAAGCTTGTATTTTAGTGGGAAAGGAAAAGAATAGATAATTAAACACACACACACACACAGTCAAATACAAGTGCAATGAAGAAGAAGAAAGGAGAGGCAGAGTGCAGGGTAGTGAGTGAACATGGAATGATGCTAATTTATAGGTTCAGTGAATGCTTCTCTGATATATCTTGATGCAGTTCTGACATTTGAATGGAAGTATCAGCTGGGTGAGGGTATTAGCCACGTGGCTATCAAGGGAAATACTGCACAAGACAGAGAAAAGAGAAAGTGCAAAGACTCTGAGGTACAAGCCTGGCTGACATATGTAAGGACGACTGAGAAAGCCAGCATGGCTGGTCTGGAGTGAACTTGGTGGAGAGTTGTGGGTAGCTTGGCAGGGAGAGTATTTAAGGCTACTCTCAGGGTCTGTACCTGTTATGACATGAATTTGGATGGAAGATTCCCATATTCTACTTAAACAATACTTTTAATAAAGAGCAATGAAGAATATTAAAAAATGAATCAAAGTGAGACTATTCTGGTTTATATGGAAATTTTAAGTTATATGCAGTTTTTCACTCTCATAAATTAATGGTTTCACGAGCCTGTTGTAGAAAGGTTATTTTCCTGTTAACAACTTAATATTCCATTTGTGTGTGTGTGTGTGTGGGAGTTTGCAGCTTAGCCCTAAGTATTACTTTCTAATGGGGACAAAATAAAGGAATTTTTTTTACAGGGAAGCCAGGATTTTATATATTAAAAAGCCGAAAAAAATCTATAAATATTGACAGTACGCCATCATTAAGGTTGAGGGATGTGACATCACTTGACTCAGTGTGTCACCCTAACAATTATTTAATGAAAACCTGCTAGGTCATACATCCTTTAGCAATACGAACCTGCCTAAAAAAACAGATGCCCTGTGTAGACCTGATGATTCACAGACATGTACCCTGGGGCAAATAATACATTATATGTTAATAAAAAATATAAGTAAAAATTAAAAAAATAATAAAAGCTAATATAAGAATCCTTTTAGAAGTAAAAGAAGAAAAAAAATGTAGGCTACCCAAAGTCTTAGTTTCATTTGGCATGCTCATCTTGGCTTTAATTTCTATTCTTATGATTAAAATTGTAAATAATAAAGGTTTAGTATTAATTTATGCCAAAAAAACAAAACAAAAAACAGATGGCCTGATTTCTCAGTGTTTTGCTGTATAGTTCCTGTTATTAAAGTGGTCTCTGACTAGAAATGGGAGCAAAATTACTTAGAATTTTACTAGCTTAATAAAATGTGTATCCCATTAGAGTCAGCAGATCTGAATTCAATCCTAGTCTCTATAACCTACTATCTGCAAGTGGCTTGAACAACTCAGGGAACCCCTCAGTTTTCTTACATATAAGATGGAGCTAATGATACCCTGCCTGGTTATGTCATGAGAACTGGAAACATTATCAAAGCAGTGGGATAGCATAACGTAAAAGGATTGATAGTTTATTAAGGAGTGAGGAAGTAGAGTAATAACATGAACAAAACTGTTATTAACGAAAATAGCACAATATGGGGTGGGGACAGCACTGAACATAACAATGTCATGTCTTGCACAGCAGCCACAAAGAAGAGATAATGGTAATTTTGCTACCCATGTCACTGGAAACCTAATTTCTACTGCTCCCTTGTCTGTGTCTCCTGCTTTCCTTGAATCACTAGTTTCCATTTCAAGTTTTTGCTTTTGACGAGCAAAGCCTAGGTCTCATGTATGTGTCTAAGTTTCAAGAGGCCTAGGTAAGCTCTTGTCTAGACCTTGTTTCTCCCACAAAGGCTCAAAAGATGGAAAATTTCCTGTACCACAATATAAGAAAGAGTTTCTAATCATGGAGAAAGAGAGAGAAGTCCATCAAAATGCTGAGAACTTCTAGCATTCACTAGAAACAGTGAAGATGACATATACCTGTAATATTTAGAGATGCCCTGAATGTAGCAGAAATGAACCACTTGTTTGAGCCTTGCCTGTGATTGTTTTTGCCACCGCCTGGCTGATGCTTCTTGCCTCCTGCTTTCCCCAGGACCATATTGTAAATATTCAGCACAGAGCCTTTTGGATACTTTTTGAACTTTGGGAGCCTCTATGCTATCTTCTTGTGGCAGCAGATGGCATCAGAGGGGGTCCTCAATACAAACCACAGTTTATGAAGAATATTATCATTTGACAAAATTCAGGAAGATCAAATCAAGTAGCATGATCTATTTCATAGTAGTTTCTGAGTGAGTGAGAAGCAACCACAATTCATCGTGAAGAACAAAAATTACTGATATTCTACAAATATTTATTTGGAGAGAGAAGGACAACTCTAAGCCACACTTGCCCAAAATACATCCTAAAAATAAAATAGACTTTACATACCCCAAATATATACAGTGTAAGTAATTAAAAGAATGCGAAGGTTTAATTCTGACCATGTCACACTTTTTGGTACTAATATGTGTTTCTTATGAATCAGTCTGGTTTTGACTGCTCTTCCTCTGGGATTTTTTGGGGGCTGGTTTGGTGTATTTGTTTTTCTGATTCCAGAGGTGCCACTGAGAGGCTAAGAAGTGCTTTTTGATGGCCTATTGTGTGAGAACAGGCTGTAACACTCAGGTTCCCCAAGTGTAGATAACGACAGTGAGCACCCTCACTATTTGTGCAGAGTCTCAAGAAAACTGCAGAATTACACAGCCTGCATATATATTGAAGCATATATAAATGATCTCAATTCCTGAAATTAGGTTGAGGTCAGCCCAAGGTGCCAATGCCCTCCAAGACACCCTTAATTCTCATAGGTCTTCAAGGTAAGTCTTTCCTAAAGGAGGATAATGTATTTCTAGAGCTCAAATTATTTACAAATATGCTTTCTTAAATACAATGCCTACTACACTTTATAAAACAATGAGGCACACTGGTAGACCATACAACATTAATGACACTACAGGAAAATAGATAATATAAATAGACACACAGAGTCTCTAGTTATGAGAGCATTGAATATGCAGACCTTTAAGTAAATATGCTTTCTACACAAAAAGAAATAAGCAATTGAAAGTTTTTACAGAAAACAGAAACTATGAAAATTAAAAAAAAAGTGTAGAGGTTCCTCAAAAAATTAAAAATAGAGCTACCCTATGACCCAGCAATTGCACTACTGGGTATTTATCCCAAAGATACAGATGTAGTGAAAAAAGGGCCATATGCACCCGAGAGTTTACAGCAGCAATGCCCACAATAGCCAAAATGTGGAAGGAGCCAAGATGACCTTCAACAGACTAATGGATAAAGAAGATGTGGTCCATATACACAATGGAATATTACTCAGCCATTAGAGAGGATGAATACCAACTTTTGCATCAACATGGTTGGGACTGGAGGAGATTGCACTGAGTGAAATAAGTCAAACAGAGAAAGTCAATAATCATATGGTTTCAACTATTTGTGGAACATAAGGAATAGCACGAAAGACATTAGGAGAAGGGAAAAATGAAGGGGGAGAAATTGGAGTGGGAGATAATCCATGAGAGACTATGGACTCTGGGAAACAAACTGAGGGTTTTAGAAGGGAGACGGGTAGGGGGTGGGTGAGACTTATGACAGACAAATATTAAGGGGGGTATGGATTGCATGGAGCAATGGGTGTTATACCCAACAATGAATCAAGAAATACTACATCAAAAACTAATGATGTACTATTGGTGACTAACACAACACGATAAAAAAATAAAAAGGTTCAGTAACTAAATAATAAATTATGTGAAATGAAAGACTCAAAGGATAGGTTAAAATCAGAATTCAGACAACCAAAAAGAAAATCAGTATACTAGAACATATGTAAAAATAAATATATCAAATAACCAGAAGGAAACACGGAGTCAAAATGATTAGTAACACTGAAAAGAGTTCAATCCTTTGTGCTATTAATGTCCTAGAAAAGGAAAAGAGAATAGAACAAAGATAGTATTTGCAAAGATAATGGCTGAAAACTGATGGACATTAAGCCACAAGACAAAATAGAGTCTTTTTTTTTTTTTTAAAGATTTTATTCACCTATTTGAGAGACAGAGAAAGTGAGAGAGAGAATGAGAGGAGAGAAGGTTAGAGGAAGAAGCAGACTCCCCGCAGAGCTGGGAACCCGATGTGGGACTCAATCCTGGAACTCAAGGATCATGACCTGAGCCCAAGGCAGTCATCAACCAACTGAGCCACCCAGGCACCCCCGACATAATAGAGTCTTAAAAGGTTTTATCCAAAGTATTAACCCCAAAGAAATGAAGTATATGTCTATACAAAGACTTGTACTCAAATGTTCATAAGGCTTTATTTGTAATAGCTCCAAAATGAAAAGAAAAATACCTAAAAAATCCATAAATAGGTGAATGGATAATTTATGATATATCTTTATAATAGACTACTAACTAAGCAATAAAATGGAGTGAGCTATAGAAACACAGAATGACAAATATTAAACTCTAAATCATATTTTAAGCTATAAAATCTGGGCAAAAAGAGAATATGAAACATTTGATTTCATTTATAGAAAACTGAACCATTTGTACTGACATAAAGCAGATGGATGGTGGTTGTTTACAGATAGACGTGGAGGGAGGGATGGATTATGGAGAGGCATAAGAACACTTTTGCGGGTGGTGGAAATATTCATTATATTGATTATGGTGAGGTATATTTTATGTGTATTTTTGACATGTCCATTATACTTCCATAAAGTTCTCTCTCTCTCTGTAGGTAGATGTCTATCAGAACTAAATAAAAGAGTTGATATAGCTGTATTATATCAGAAAGTAAATTTTAGATGATAAAATTTAAATATCAGAAATGATAAAATTTTCAATTCGTCAAAGAAAATAACTCAAAATCAGACACAGAATTTGACAGATATAGAAGAAATAGCCAACTCCACAATTACTGAGGAAAGATCTTAATCATTTATGTCAATAATATATAGAAAAAGCACACAAAAATCAATAACATAGAATATTTGAATAGCACTGTCAGCAAACTCAACGTAACAGATCTATAGAACACAACAATGTACATACATTCATTTCAAAACCAAAAGTGTAACTTCAAAAACTGACCACGTGCCAAGCGTAAAAAGCAAGTCTTAAAACATTTTAAGGAATTGAAATTTGTACAGTTTTGTGGCCATACTGCAATGCAAAATTATAAGTAGAAACACTTCATATATTAGACATTAAGAAATACTCTTCTTAAAAACCCCAAGTGTCAAAGCTGAAATAATAATGGAAATTAAAATATATTTTGGAGTGAATGAGAATGAATATATCAAAAATTAAGCCTTGTGGGGTACAGATAAAGCCATGGTTACATGTAAAATTATGACTTTTAATTAAAATATTGGTTTATGAATATAAGATGAAATCAACAAACTAAACTCTTATTTCAAGGGAAAAAACCTTAAAAATAAAAACAAAATAAGTAGAAAGAAGAAATGATAAATACAAGAATAGAAACTGATAAAATAGAAAGCAAACATAAAATAGACAAGATTAACAGAGTTAAAAGTGATTACTTAAAAAGACTAACAACATTGGTAAATTCCAGATGACAATAAATGAAAGAGAAAAAGAGAAGTCTTATAATTTCATTTTAAATGTTCGCTTTAACCCAGAGTTGTTTTAACAAAGATATTTTATTTTTGTTCTCTGCTTGGTTCTTGTATGACTGCTTGTTTAGATTCTAGATGGAAGTACTTTTTGTGATTTTCTTTAATTTTAATCCTGTATTGATTTCTAACTTTATGGCACTGTGACCATAGAAATATTGTTTGAATTACATTTTTGGGGGAATGTAGTGAGGTATACATTTTGGGGTATAATGTACTATGAGTTTTCACAAATATTCTACATGTAGTTGTAAAGTTACAATTTTTGTTGTCAGGGTTTATATTTTTATTTATGTCTGTTGTACACACTTACTGATTATGTTGTTTAGGTCTTTTACATTATTAGTGATGGTTTCTTGGGCTGCTTCAGACTGATGTATATGTTTAAGTAAATGATTATCACAAGACTTGATTATACATGTTAGTTTTATCATCGCTGTATAACATATTTTGGCTTGTTTCCACATTTATAAATTCTAATATAACTTACACAAACAAGTACATGCATATGAGAGAGTTGTCACTGTTTTCAATAAGAGTTATACATTTTAAAAGTTTTTAAATAAAAAATAAATAAAGTAAACCATTATCAGTTTATCTTATCTATTTCTGCTTGCATTGCCTATAGCATCTTTTTAAAATTTGTGCTGTATTATCTGGTGCAAAGACTGAATAATTGTATCTTCTTTGTATATTGTGGTTTTCAGCATTATAAAATACTCTTTCTTGCCTGATGTTATTTTTGGCCTGATTTATGTCTTCTTTAATAGCAAGATAATGATCACTATCTTTTCTTATGAATTTGCCTGATAGATCTTTGCTGTCCTTTTATTTTTATCTTTTTTGATTCATTTTAAGTTATGCAACTCATATCCAATTAAATTGTATTTTGCTTTGTTAGCCAATTTTAAAATTTTTTTATTTTAATGGAGAAATGAGTACATTAACTGTACTCACATGAGATAATATTTGTTCTTGGTCCTGAATTTATTTTATGATTATTTAGAGCATATGTAGCCTTTCATGTGGTTTATTTTTCCTTGTTTTAAAAAAAAAATTAATAGTTAGGAAAGTTTACATTTTTATTTTCTTCATTCTCTTAGTTTTCCTTTAATTTTAATACTTTCTGTGGTTTTCTACTATAAGGAATAATGAAATTAATTAATAACCACTTCTTTCTTCCACTAACTAAAGATAGGATAACTTGAGCATTAAAAAGAATGATGGCTGAATTTCTGTTTTGCATCTGTTTAATAGTAATCAAGTCAGCAAACTCCAAGATATAGGAAAATCAACAGGACTTAAAAGTTAATTTCTGTGTCTTATCAGATAAAGGGCTGGTTTCCAAAATCTATAATTTACCAAACTGAACACCCAAAGAACAAATAATCCAATCAAGAAATGGGCAGAAGCCATGAACAGACATCTCCCCAAAGAAGACCTACAAATGGCCAACAGACACATGAAAAAATGTTCAACATCACTCAGTATCAGGAAAATACAAATCAAAACCATAGTGAGGAGTTACCACCTCATACCTCACATTGATCAGAATGGATAAAACTAAGTCAGGAAATGACAGATATTGGGAAGATGCGGAGAAAGGGGAACTCTTTTACACTCTTGTTGCAAACTGGCACAGCCACTCTGGAAGATAATTGGAGGTTCCTCAAAAAGTTGAAAATAGAGCTACCCTACGACCTAGCAATTGCACCACTAGGTATTTACCCCCAAGATACAAATGTGGTGATCCAAAAAGGCACCTTCACCTCAATGTTTATAGCAGCAATGTCTACAATAGCAAACTATGGGAAGAGCCAAGATTTTCATCAACAGATGAATGGATAAAGATGTAGTATACATACACACACACATACACAAACACACATGCGTGCACATGTGTGCACACACAATGGAATATTACTCAGTCATCAAAAAGAATGAAATATTGCCATTTGCAACAATGTGGATGGGACTAGAGGGTAAGTGAACTTATGCTAAGTGAGAGAAGTCAATCAGAGAAGGAAAATTATCATATGATTTCATTTACATGAAGAATTTAAGAAACAAAACAGAGGAGCATAGGAGAAGGGAGGGTAAAATAAAACAAGACAAAATCAGAGAGGGAGAGGGAGACAAACCATAAGAGACTCTTAGTCATAGGAAACAAACTGAGGGTTGCTAGAGGGGAGAGGGGGGATGGGGTAACTGAGTGATGGGCATTAAGGAGGGCATGTGATGTAATGAGCACCGGGTGTTATATACAATTAATGAATCACTGAACTCCACCTCTGAAAGTAAAAATGTACTATATTCTAATTAATTGAATTTTTTTAAAAAGCTAATTTCTTCAATGAAACATAGCAAGGAAAGGAAATAGGCACAGGGGGAAAACTCAAAAGAGAATTAGGAGATATATCAAACGATTCATTAGCCTTATTTGGATCCTGACTCAAACAAGCAAAATATAAACACATACATACATTTGTAAGAGAATTGAGGAGATATGAATACTGACTGGTTATCCAATGGTTCTGAGAAATTATAATGATGCTTGTAACAATGTTATTGTGTACATGATCTGATTTTGGAATGAGTTTCTTTTTATCAGATAAACATACTAAACATCTATGGAACAAATTATACCTACAACTTACTTCTAAGTAATTTGGATGGGGATGCACAGAATGTGTACCTAGAGATAAAAAACATGATTTGCTATAAATTGCTAATTGTTAAAGCTGGGTGATGGATACACGAATTTATTTATTTTATTTTTTATTTTTTTAAAAGATTTTATTTATTTATGTGTCAGAGAGAGAGAAAGCACAAGCAGGGGGAGCGGCAGGCAGAGGGAGAAGCAGGCTTTCAACTGAGCAAGGGGCATGATATAGGACTCGATCCCAGGACCCTGGGATCATGACCTGAGCTGAAGGCAGATGCTTAACTGATTGAGACAACCAAGTGCCACTTTATACATGAGTTTATTATTTGCTATCATTTTAATCACCATATACATTTGCAGTTTTCAATGTGAAACAGTCACAGAAAAGAATGATAGCTATAATTCATTAGAAGACATTAATATATCTTATACTGCCAAGAGTTCATAGGAAAACATACCCTTCCCCACAAAAATAAGACTCTGCAAAAACAAAATACAAGTCAAAAAAATAATACATGTCATTGAACATCACTTAAGATTGCTGAGATACTAACCATTACTCTGAACATTGATAACTACAGGTAGTAAATAAGTATTTTGCTTTTGCCTTGTGAGGCCTACTTCAGGGGAATTAAATAGTCCTGGTAAATGGGAGGGATTTCTTTTGTAAAGAATTCTAGAATAAGTGCAAAAGAGATGATAGAATTAGAAAACAAACAAACAAACACCATTTTGCAATCCATAACAAAATAGCTGATTCAAGTACTTGGTCATCAAAACCATTTAATGAAATTAATGAGGGCTTTACAGAGGAAGAACCAGACTGCCATCACCTATAATCACAGATCAATCTTAGCATCAGTGAAAGTGAGACATTGTCCCTTCATAGGATATAAACAATTATGAATTCTTGAATATTGAAATTCTTCCTGAATTTGATCAGAGTTGGAACGCCACATTCCAGTCTATAGAAATTGCAGTCATGATATTAGCCACTTCATGCAATTAGTGCTTCCTACTTACATAATAATTTGAACAAACCACATATAAACAAATTTCATTAGAAAAACTTGAAAATAGATTTGATATTAGACCAAAGTAATTGGAGTTGATTTTGTTTTGTGATAATAATGACATTTTGATATGTACGAAAATGTTTTTTTTAATATTATTTATTTATTTATTTATTTGAGAGAGAGAGTGAGTGAAAGAGAGCATGAGGAGGGAAGGTCAGAGGGGAAGGGAGAAGCAGATTCCCCGCTGAGCGGGTAGCAGGATGTGGGACTTGATCCCAGGACTCTGGGACCATGACCTGAGCTGAAGGCAGACCGTTTAACCTATACAACTTGGGCATGAAAATGTTATTTTTTGTGATATACATGGAAAGATCTTGGAGTTAAATGACAGTATATCTGATATTTGTTCTTAAATATTCCAGAAAAATACCTCAGAGTATATTTAGAAATTTCTGTATTAAACAGTTTAAAAAATGAAATACAAAATCTGCCTGATATGATTTACAAACAAACCACAGTAGCTGAGACATATGTAAAATGAGTCTACAACATTTTGCTAATGAAGTCATTAATCTTTATACCCAGTCCTTAAAACATATACACACATGCAAATCCAGGGCTGTGTGTGCTTTCTGAAAGGTATTTATCACTTCCGATTTTACTAGTTCACACAAGTTGAGGAGAGTAAATCACAACAGTCTTACAGCAAGCAGTCTGAAACTTGACCTTTGTGATAAAGAATAGGCAAGAAGTCAGGAATTATATGCCCTAAAAGGCCTCTCCCCCGCCCTGCACTAAGCTCAATTCATCAAGCATAAAGGAGGAATTACTCAATAACTTAAAATATTCCACTGAATACCAGAGCATTCATGCATATAAATGTCCTTGTAAGCAAACTATTCCTTTTCCCTAGAGTCAGAGCAGGTCTGAGTAATCAATTGACAAGATCCTTTTATTTTTATTTTTTTAAGTAGAACTTTACTTTTTCTTTCCACAGGATCTTATGACACAGAAGAATACGAAACAGCTCAGACTACGGATTCAGAAACGATGAGTTTAATACACTTCCCTGCCTCTTATAGCTGGGTGAAGCTTAGATGCTTAATAAAATGGGTATAATAACTACTTGGTCGTTTTGCGGCATTTTCTGATTTTCCTTTGGAAACCTCCCCTTCTGTGCTTTTTATTGATGGATCCTCTTATGCCATTCCAGGGGTAGGCAGGGGTTCTAGGCCCAATGAGTCAGTCTTCCCTTGTGTTGGCTCTAGCAGGGTTTTCCAAGTTCTGCAATATTGAATTTGGAGCTGGATCACTTTATTGTGGGGGGATCGACCGGTCTGTTGTAGGATGTTTAGTAGTATCCCTGTCCTCTCCCTGCTAGATGCCATTTGCATGCCCAAGTTGTGACAACCAAAATCATCCCAAGGCATTGCCAAATGTGCAAAACGGAAATTCATGGGACACTAGCAACTGGCTCAGGGATAGGGTGTGTATCTAAAGTTGGTCTTGTTGGAGTCAATTACTGGAATTACTGAGTAGGAGCTGCACTCTTGTCACTGGGTTTGCTCAGCTCGGGGGTTGTAAATTTGGAACTAAGGTCGATTTATTGCTACAATGTGGCGAGGCCTTCCCTGAACCTAAAAAAAGTAGAGCCAAGAACAAAAGAGAAAGGGAAAAAAAATTGGCCTTGGTGATCTTGTTTAAAAGTTGTATCCAGCCATTTCTGAAGCAAGGTATCACTAGACTTTTTGTTTTGTTTTGTTTTTATTTTTTGATTTTTTAAAATTTAATTTTACTTTTTCAGTGTTCCAAGATTCATGCCTCCTTAATAACCACCACCAGGCTCACCCATCTCCCCACCCCCCTCCCCTCCCAAACCCTCAGTTTATTTCTCAGAGTCCACAGTGGACTTTTTAAATATCAAGCAGCAGTGGGCTGCCCTTCCTTCCTGAGTCAGTCTGAACAGGCTTTTTTTTTTTTTTTTTTTAAGATTTTATTTACTTATTTGACAGAGAGAGA
>CM052809.1:92418683-92544074 GCA_028533885.1 Nasua narica | reverse complement strand
TCCATGTTTCATGAGGCAGGCTGAGATGAGCATTTCTTCACATCTTTGTGATACAGATTCCTATGAAAACCTGAGACAGGTTTTGAGGGCTTTTTTCCTAAAACATGCAGGTAAAAGTGTAATTTTGTACCTCTTATCAGTGGACTCAGGAACAGCTCCCCAAAGTCCTAAAGATTTTAAATTTCAGATGTGAATTGCAGAGCTTTATGTTCCAAAATGGGTTCTGATGTTAGCACATGGCCTGAAACTTTCAAACAAATTTAATTATGTCTCTAATATTTCTTTCTTAAAAACAGAACAAGAGCCCAGTGATACCTTTGGCAGTCTCCAGAGTCCCTATACTCAGTGTCAAAGCTGGAAGATGATCAGGGTGAAAAAGAGAGATCATTTGTTTCCATTGTATTAAAAAAGATAGAGATAGTCTTGTGCCTGGCGATTATTCCCTGCCACACTTAAACAGCTTTAGCAATCAGCAGGAGCCTCCTTGTGCATTCTCTGGACTGGTGGCAGAGACCATGCTGCACGACCCCGTGCAGTTGGGGAAAAAGACTTTCAAGTAAATACGGCTGCCTGGGAGCATCACGTGGTGTACCCGATTTCAGCTCACCTTGAGTAATGAGGAAGCCTAGAGAGTTCTCTTTCTCACTTAAGAATTAGAGCATCAAATAGGAGGCTTCCTCAGCTTCCCCCTTGGAGAAGAGCTTGGGGATTTACGAAAATAGTGTGAAATACTATTCTGTTTCATCCTCAAAAAAGGTCCTAGACCTCATGGCCTGCCAGCTCCAGCAGACATAATCACCCTTTGGCTTTTGTGAACACGATTGCTGGTGGTTTCAGGCACAGGTGGCATTCTCATCTTAGCTGGGCTTCTCAATTCTTTATTGGCACTAGAAATATATCCAATACATGGCTTAGGTGGCCCCTTTGTGACATAGGGTTAGAATACCTTGTTTAATAAACAGCTCACTGGTAATACCATATGTTACTTCCAAGTCTTTGTTATCCTGTCTACAACGGGAGCTAGCTGGAGTAGAGAACTTCCACACGTGCTCAGTAGCACTATGCCCAAGGCAGAGTAGCAATGCAGCCACGGAATTCTAACATGGATTTGCTGACAACTTGATAATTTCCTGGGCATTATCTCATTTGACCTTAACTGCAACCCAGTATGGTAGGTAATACTGTTATCCCCATTTTAAGGGAAATTGAGGCAGAGTGAGGGGAAATGACTTGCTTCTGGCTACATAACTATGTGATAGCATCAAGTCAGGCCCTCAGACCACTTTCTCACTCTCTTCACGACATCACCTCTATGAATCTAGAGCCCATGTTTTTCCTCAACCACATGTGCTTTTAAGTTTTGGCTTGAAAATCAGTCTGCCTTTATGCAGCATCTTTAACTAAGTCCTCCAAAGGAATGTTCTCTATGAGGTGTACCTGTAAACCTACCATCAGGCACCTGGAGGACAAAAGGACTCCAGCAGCCAGTGATATTAGCTTGATTACTGGCTTTTAAAATATGGCTGACTCCCAAATACTATGGGAAACTCAGAATCTTCATCACTATCTCTGGCTTCTTGTGAGGATCATGTTTTCTTGCTTATCTCTTATTCACAATCTCTGCTTCCACTGATCTTTAGCTTTTGTGTGTCCCTTTCTCTACCTATTTCCTTTTCTATAATCATCATTAAACAAATGCAGAACATAGCTGTTTTCCTATTTTCTCCATGTGTCACCTCTCAATATATGAGACTTAATATTTTTAAGATTCAGTAGAAACGTAGACTTGTAACATCTAATTAGTTCTTTGGTTCTTTAGTTTTAAGGAACAATGATTTGGCAGGAAATGACATCATTTTCAAAGCAATTACCATTCTGTAAGATTGACATTGATAACCTGACATATAAATATCTTGTTCTTTACTGCTGTTGTGCTTTAAATCATAAAATAACGACAAAGCTAGGTAAATCCACATGTGTCCAATGGAAAGGAAAAGTTACCCTAATTACCTAAATTATGTCTACCCTCTTTAATATTCCTACAGCTTTGGTGGTATTAATTGGATTTAGAAATGGAGTTAAATAACATACACAAAGCTTACTGATTTTCTCTGAGGCAATGATGAATTTGTAAGTAAGAATGCTTTCTAGAAATTCAGCTGGCTGAAATCCAAGGCAACAATCTATATGTAGAATTTATTACTTATTTCTCGAACTTCCTAACCCGCTAAAAATATGATAGCCCCTTATCTGTTGCTGTGTCAAATTTGGAGCTCATCAGTTTAATCAATACTATTATCATTTATTGAGATAAATTAAAGAGCTAAATGTAAGCTTCTGGAGGAGGGAGTGTAGAGGGTGATATTTTGGTCAAGGAATCTTGGAATATCATAATTCTGCCCCAAAGTATAGCCTGCCACCCTCTCTTTGAGGTTCCCAGCAGAACTACAAATAGCAAAAATGAATACAAGTGTTCTTTGTGATTGTGCTGAAGCTCTAGAAATGGAGCTTTCTAGTAAGCTTGAAGAGCACCTGGATTACACTGAAAGCACAGGGTATATGGCCTACGGCCCAAAGTGATACCACTCCTTCATGGGGAATGAGGCCCAGCAGGTATTCCAGAATCTGACCAAGTTCTCTTCTCTTTTTGGTTTAGAAAAGAAAGGTGTGAGGAAGGATTCATCTGGGGTAGAAGGAGAGGAAGGTGTTTCTTCCCAGCTCCTCCTCCCATGCTATTGCCCCTGCGCCACAGTCCTTCACAAATAAGGAATATGGAAAAATGCATCTTAATTTATTCTCATGACATTGTTTTTCATCCACTTCTCCTACTAGTGAAAAGGGAATGAGGTTGATAAGAACACAGCCATTGTAAAATATCTCAGGCAATAAGATTGAAATTTTGAAATATCTCCCATAATAGGTAAGCATTAAGGAATAATTCCTCATGCTCTATTTTAATACTTACTGCACTCTGGGAAGCTGTGAAAAAGCCAGTCTCTGGGAGGCAATGCTATTTTGAGGTTCTGTTCCCAATATTGTATGTGATTAATAAGCACAGAGAAATTCAAATTAAACAAAGTGCTTTGCACATTAAAAATGAGGCCTACACATATACCATGGAAATGAGTTTTAAATGAGACAGTTACCACCAACTAAGTTTGTAAATGAATTACTACCATCAATTTGAAGATTTTTAAAAGCTTTTATCGTTAGGCTGCTTGGCTTTAAAAGGTGAATTAGGTACGTAAAAATATGGTCATGCAACATAGCCATGACCAAAAGATGCTACCGAATCTTATATTTACTTTATCCATACATTCATGGAAATAAAAATTCATTACCAAACTGACCTATGCAGAGCAGAGAAGTGGAAGAAATTAAGTTTGGGGAGCTCTCAGTCTCTTCTTCCTGAACTTTTTGCCCTTTTTCTGGCATTGAACTCTAGCCTTTATTCTTCCTAATCACAATCTGCTCTTGGGAAAAGCTCTGAAATAAGACATTTTCAGGTAGTGTAAATTCTGGTCCCTGTATTTCCTGTCCAAGGGGATTTTTTTATGCCCTTTGACATTTTGGCTTTGTAGCTTATTAGTAACTTCAAGCACCAAATAACAGGTGGAAGAGATTTTCTTAGATAGAAGGATCTTCTCGCTACCTAAATTAAAGTCAGGGGTACTTTAATTTACATAACCTAGTTTTAGTCCCCTTGGTATAATTGAAGAATTGTCATATTGCAACTCAAAACAACACATTACCTCAGAATGACAAGATATCATCTTCCCATCTTTTATCCTTGTTTGAAAAGTAGTAAGTGGATCAAACCCTAACACAATAGATTTTTGACAGGCCTTGTAAATACAGCATTTACTACTGAATCACTCTGACAAATTATTTGATTCAGAGTTTAGGGGGATTGAGTGGCAGAGGGGACTAACTGGGATACCGGAATGCATCCGTGAGTTCAACCATGACTCATTTTCTTGATCCTGGGGAAATGGATTTCCATAGAAAGTCTTTTGACCAAAATTCTAGATGGGATAAATGGGTTCTGTCATCTTGATAATGATTTTCATCATCCTCAATTATCACGAAGGCACCCAGGAACAGGAATTGATTTCCCTTTTATTTTGCCAAATTACAGCACACATTTAAGTTCCTGGGTTCCATAGTACTAGATGACAAATAAACGCTTGTATTTAGTCAATGAAGCCCAAATAATTTGTGTTTTTTGGATGCAGTTGTTAAGCATGATCTTAATCAATGAAATCAGTAAATTAGTTGTAAATAAGCAAGTTGTCATTGCTATTGGCCCATTTTGTGACCCATTAGGCATATTCTATTTTCTACAATTCTGAGTTCCTAGAGAGGGAAAAACTGCACCTTCCAGACAGAATTAGCATAGAGCTTGAAGATTGGGGACTATTTTGCAAATGTTTCAGGTAATTAGTTTCCAACATAGTGTCCCCATTATGACAATCCCTGAGGCAACATATGGAAGGCATTCTATTGTCTGAAAGCTGAAAAAGTGTTCCAGAGTATATGCTTTGGGACAAAGCATGCCTCCATTCAAATTCTGCCGTCTCCAGTTACTAGCTGCATGTATGGGTTAGGGTAATACTAGCTGCTGTAAAAACAACAACAACAACAACACCTAAATCTCAGTGGTTTAATACAAAAGACATCAGGGCACCTGGGTGGCTCAGTCAGTTAAGCCTCTGACTTTGGCTCAGGACATGATCTTAGGGTCCTGGGATAGAGCCCTGTGTTGAGTTCTGCACTCAGCAAGGAGCCTGCTTCTTCCTCTCCCTTTGCCCCCCTCCCCCTCCTTGTGCATGCTCTCTCTTTCTCTAATAAATAAAACTGAAAATCTTCTCAAAAATACAAAAGATGTCAATTGTTCTCATATGAAAAGACAAAAACAGGTACTCCTGATTGGTTCGTGGCTGTCCTCCAAGCAGTGATTCAAGTTACCGGGCTCATCTATCTTATAATTTTGCCATTCTCAAAGATGGCTTTCAAAATTTATAGTAAGGGGAAACAAGCATGAAAAACTGAGTGGGGTTTATTATTAGGAGTTAAGCCTGGAAGTGGCACTCTTCGTTTCTCTCAGAGTGTATTGGCTAGAAGTCAGTAAACATGACCACAATCAACTGAAAAAAAAAAAAAAGCTGAGGAATCTGCTCTGAGTTACGTTTCCAGAAAGAAAAAAAAAAACAGATTGGGTTATGAGGTAGGCAGGCTCTTTCATTCTGGGTGACCTACACAATACTTGATCCCTCTCTGCATGATTTTCCTCATCTAGAAATAGAGATGCCCATCTCCTCTCAATTGTTGTAAGAAGTTTATTACTTGTAATGAATGCTTCAAATAGCAATAATGGCTATTATAATTAATAACAACATCTCATTGAACATTTCTCCTCTGTGTTAAGAGAGATTTTATTAATTCTCTTTTTTCTTTTTGGTTATTCAACATCAAATACTTATTTGCAATTTAAAATGTACTATTTGAATGAATGGCTCCTTCATCCCACTTGAGGTGGATTCAAGAAAAGAAATCTGAAAATGGTAGAGTGGCAAAGGACATACTATTTATGAAAGTTCAAATCAAATGCAACAGAAGAAAGAAGAGCTTTTTTTTTTAAGATTTTATTTGTGTATTTGACAGAGAGATCACAAGTAGGCAGAGAGGCAGGCAGAGAGAGAGAGGGGGAAGCAGGCTCCCCACTGAGCAGAGAGCCCAATGCGGGGCTCGATCCCAGGACTCTGAGATCATGACCTGAACTGAAGGCAGAGGCTTTAAACCACTGAGTCACCCAGGCACCCCAAAAGAAGAGTTTTAAGATTGACTGAAGTATATGTTCTTTCTATGATTCTAAGAATGAAGAAGGATTGAATAATTTTGTTGGAATTTTCTGTCACCTACTTGTAATAGGCACAGTGAGGATGCTATCCAGAGAAAATAATGCTTTTGTCAGAATTTCTTCCTCCACTTCTAACTTGCTTTGGATCCTTTAGGTAAGATAAAAATTTGGTGTCCCTAGTTGCTGATCTCAGAGAAACTAAAATGCTAGACATTTTTTTTTTTTCTAAAATTACAGTTGGGTCAAGGTTCCTTAATCAAGCTCCTATATTATATCTACATACACAAAACTTTGGCAAAATTCTGACTGGTAAAACCCAACCTCACAATATCATATTTTTAATTCAAATTAAATTGGATACCAGGGAAACTCATTTATAAATCATGAAGGAATATAACCATAAGGTTTTATTTACTAGAGAAGAATTCTGTACCCTGATGGTAATGAAACTAGTTAAGCTTTCTTTGGGCTTATATCAGGGAGTGTCAATTCTTGGCTTGTTCTTATGGATGATTTGCACTGGCCCTTGGGACAGAAACTTTCAGTTAGATCGAAATTTTTATGAGCTAGCAATATTTTACCTATACTTTAAAGTGAGTATGACACAGTCAAGGAAGATATGTTTACCCCAACGGATCAAGGATGGCAAACACTGGAAGTAAGACCATGTTGGCCCACATGAGTGACTAAGTTTTGGTTGGGGTACACAAGTGCTAAGACAAACTGGCATTGCTAAGGAAGTTTGATAACATGACTCTGGGAAAGATGTGAGGATGGTTTTATAAAATATATCTGAAACTTAAATGCTTAGCTTAAATAACCCACAAGGGTGGCTAGGAGGCAAAGACTTAAATGTGTAGAACCATGCAGTAAGCTCCCCCTTAAAAATTTTAGTAGGGGCGCTGGATCCTTTGTGATTGGGCTATTATTAATTTCTTTAGCCTTATCTTTCTTCTCTCCCTTCATTGAACTCTGAACTTCTGCTAGACTATAGTACTTGGAGCTCCATAGTTCTTTCTTATTTCTGTACTATCGCATTACTATTCCTCTAAGCACAGACCCATTCCTTCTTTCTTCCCGACTCCCTCCTACTCATCCCTCAGACCTTGGGTTAGGTGATGATCTTTACAGGTGGCTTTCATGGCCCTCAAAAAAATGAATTACATTTTCTTTTTATGTGTTCCTGCTTATCCAGTGATTTATTATAGTAGTTATGAGTTGCCTTTATTAGCTTTTATATTTCTGGAGCTTAGATAAGTTGTCACTGTTTTTTCCCAATATCTTATAAAGTGCTATGTACATGATAAGTCTTAATAATTTTTTTGAATGAATAAATGACAAAAGAATGAGACCTGTCCTACTATTTGCCTTTGAAGGATATTTCAGTTCCTGTATTTTGGTGAGGCAATGTATGCATCAGACCCACTGACTTCACTAAGGTCTAACTTATTTCACATAAAATTTGAATTCTTTTGAGATCTGCCTAAAAGTGACAGATAAATTAGCCTGAAACACCAAGAACTATGCAATGGTTTGGTGGTTATCTGACTTGAGAAAAAGAGCCATTTTCTCCCCTATCCATTGCTTTGAAGATAACTTTTTTCTTTTTATAGGATATATGCCTCATTTCTCAAAAGTGATCCCTTCTTATCCCAGTCATGCAGAGCATAAATAAATTATGTTTATAAAAATAAGCTGTAATCTAGAGATGAAAATGGCTATATGAATGGAAACTCTAAGCTATTATCTTCTGTCACCTTTGGAAGTTTTGCATCTGAAAAGCATCAGTTTTTAAATCAAATTATGCTCCATTTCATATTTCTAACTCATGATTAAAACAACGTTTGGACCAGCAGGTTTTCCACTAACACCATTCTTGTACACAAAATGCTGCCTTGTGTTCCATCTAAATAATCCTTTACAGGGACGAAAGGTTAATTACCGGCTGTTCTAATGATTTGTTGTTATTGATTTAAATGCTCCATTTGTTTCAATCACATTTGTACAATTTTACGCTACAAAAATTCCCATTAACCCCCTCAAGAAAGTACAGGTCCCCTATCAAATCATGTCTTCTAAAAGTCTAAGGCAAAGGTTAAGAAAAAGAAAGCAAAAATACTTGAAAAAAACCCTTAATAGCAAATTTCCCATGGTTTGTGAATAATTATCACTCCATGTGGAGAAAAAAAATTATGAACAGGATTAATCACATAAATACCATTACTCTGCATTTTTACTCTCAAACCAGACTATGCATATTTAAATTTCAACTTTACAACTGAGAAAAATGGGGAAATGGAAGTTAAGTAATTGTCCATGCTTACAAAGAGAATTAAAATCAAAGGCAGGACAATAATTTAGATCTCTTAAGTCTTTTTTTGTGTTTTATTCTCATCTAGAATACATACACACACACTGTAAGCATGGAGAAACAAACATTATTATAAATCATATTTTTTTGCTTATAACAAAAGTAGATATAAACTTAGGAGAATGATTTTGGGGAACTGCTTCATGAACAAAATTCCCCCCCCTTTTTCTAGGATTAGAAGATAAAATAAGTTTTGAAAGACTCCATGAAATACTCAATAGTAGATATTTTCAAGAAAGAAAAAAACTGAAGCTCTCAGAGATCCTGAAAATTCATTAGTTTTTAATACCGAGATGTAGAATTTTAGGTTTTGAAATCCCTTTCTGACAATTTCTTTAAGATTTTCCTTCAGAGTATAAAACCAAAAGTATTTAAATGTAGCAGGTGCCATCTTACTTCTTGGTCTTACCTGAATTTTAGCTATTGTAATAATTTGTTAAGAATGAAGACTGGTTCAAATCTACATGAACACATTTTTTACATATACACTTTCTAATCTATATACTTTTTAAAATTGTGACCATCAAAAGGTTGTTGAATGGCTCAAGTGAACTGTCCATGCCTCCTTTGCAGAGTGCCTAGTTCACAGTAAACTCTCCACAAATGGTAGTTGCTATTCTGCCATTACCAGCCATAACTACTAACAGGTATAGCTAATAAAACCTCACAGGAAAATGTTTGTATTTCAAGATTAACTACAAAGTATTGCAATTCGTTTATATTTTCTTGAATTTACAGCATGGGTAGATAACCTAGCTCTACATTTATTCCAATGGTGCCCCTATTACTCAAAATGTTATGAGAACAGTAAGACTGCACTATATAACCTGCTAATAAATCAGTTGAAAGAGCCAGGCTTATCATTTCACAATTACGTTTTTACATCCACATGATATCAGGATTTATTTCTGAGGGTACAAGTGTCTTCATGCCTCATTTACTGCAAACTATTGTGTCCTCAATTAACTTTGGAACCTAAAAAAAAAAATCTTTTGTGACTCAGAGCTAGTGAGGTTTAAGCATGAAGAGAGAGTTTTTGGGCCCGGAAGATAAGCACTTTTCTTAATAATTTAATAAATAACTAATAAGCAATTTGGTTTTTCACAGAATTTGGAGCATTGTTTTCTAATCACCTGCTGATTTCCCCATGACAATGTAGAGGAACAAACATCAAGTCAGGGAGTCTATGCAATTTGATCATCTTGCCTAGAGAAGGATAAAAAAAAAATGAAATTCCCATATTGGTCCAGCTGAACCCAACTTCAGCCAATTTCCCCTTCCCTCACTTCCTTCTAGGTCTTGTTTTGTTTTGTTATTTATTTGTAAGTCACTTTTCAATGTCTTGAGACTCACTAAAGAATACTTGCTTTTGTCAAGTATTTCTGGTATCAAATAAGGGAAATCTACTCAAATTCTACTAAATCAAGAGCAACTTAGAAAGAAGCAAGAATATATCCCAAGAAACATGGACTGTCCAGAGTCCGGTCTTACAAGGGTAGAAACAAGAAAATATGCCAGGCTCCAAGGCAACTAACAGAAATCCTCACCTGTGTATCTCTGGAGCCACATCATCTTTCATCCCTGCCATTCTCCTTTTTCTCCTTCAATTCTTCCTCTTGGCAGACTGGCTTTCTCTCCCTCTGTTGCTCATGAGACATAATGGCCACCCAATCATCCCTAAGTTTATATCTCTTTATGTCTCCTCAAGTCAAGCAAGAAGAAAAGATAAACATCTGGAAATGCTAATTTCAGACTTCTAGGAGAGGAATTGGAATTAACCCATATGAGTCAAACATATACTTGATCCAATCATTTCTACCTGGGAGAGGGAATTTACAGAACACAAATAGGATGTCAATACCACTTTCCAGCTCCCCCTGCTCTGCATGGGTAGATACCATGCATATGCATATGGTATGTGGTATATGTGTATAGTTTCTACCATCCTATTCTCCATTTTAAAAAGATAATTTCTCATCTGCATTCTTCCCTAAAAAGATTTTCCCATTTTTATTACCTCAGGGAGAATTTGAAGAGGATAACATCTTCCAAGCAATGCCAAAGCTATTTACATTTCCAAAAGCAAATGAAGACACCATAGCTAATCTCTGGAAGGCATCCTGCACAGCTAGATGATGCTCAACAAAGAAATCAATTTGGCTAAGACAAAACCATCCAGGCTAGCATCTTAAAGACATACTGAAAAGCTTCTCTACTGCCTTTGCGTTTTAGACAGTTGTGGCACCTTAGAAAACATCAAGGACACATTCCAGCCAATCAGCTTTCTTTTGACACAAACAAACCCCACACTCAAACACACAGATGCCTTTTTAAGGTAGAATTTAGGTTATTTTAAAAAACAACTGGAATGCTAGCTAATAACCACTGGATAGCACTGTACTATATCATTCAATCATTTGTAAATAAATAATTTTTGAGGATCTGCTAGTGCCAGATACTCTGCTCAGACAGAGTATGGCCCATACCCTTAGAGAGATCACGACTGACTGGAAGGGAAGTTTAGTTAAACAAAAAGATATTAAGATGCAGGAAATAAGTTTTGTGGTGGAAGAAAGATGACTTTGGAGGAAAGACTTCTGTGATTGGACCTGAAGGATGTTTGGGAGGTTGAAGTAGAGAGGAAAGAGTAAATGAGGTAAAAATGGTTAATGGAGGGTATATATTTATTAGACAAATGGTATGCGCCAGTCTTTGTGATACATGCTGGGGAATTGGAGACTATGTGACTACTTCACATAGTCTCTGAATTTTCAATTGAATGGAGGATGCACAAGAGTAATCAACATATCAGCTATGTTGTCATGACTGCCAGGAAGAAAGAGTATAAGGGAAATTCATCCTTTCTGATGGGTGAGTAATATTCCATTGTATATATGTACTACATCTTCTTTATCCATTCATCTACTGAAGGGCATCTTGGCTCCATCTACAATTTGGCTATTGTGGGCATTGCTGCTATAAACACTGGGTGTCACAGGCAACTAGTGAATCATTGAATGCTACATCAAAAACTAATGATGTACTATATGCTGGCTAACTGAAAATAATAAAAAAAAAGAAATTAAAAAAAGAAAAGAAAAAGTGTAAGGGTATATCCCCTTTAAGAAGATGGGAATTACTCATGTAACTTCTGCTTATTTAGCTAAAGGAGGACTAGACCTAAGAGACAAAGCAGAAGGAAGGAGAGGCCCTTGAGATCAGTGTGAGTGGAAGAGAGAGCTCCAGGAGTCATGGTACAAGACAAGATGGAAAGGTAGGCAGCAACCCAACTGCACAGGACCCAGAAGGTCAGGTGAAAGATTCTGACTCAACCCTTAGTGCAATAAGAGGATGAGGCAGAGTAGCATTATATTGTATTTGATTTTTTGAGAGCATTTCAGTAGTTCATAAATGAGGAAATATGGATTTAAGAATTTAAAAAAAATTCCATCTGATGGAAACTCAGGAATGGTGTGGATGGAGAGTGGAAAATGAGGGGCTGGAGAGGGAAACAGGAGGAGATGACAGAGTACACTGTAATCATATGGGAAAATATATCATCTATGATTAATAATGATATACTGCTTGGGCTGCCATAACAAAATACCACTGACTATATAATTTAAACAACAGAAATTAATTTTCTCATTGTTCTAGAGGCTAGAAAGTCCAGGATCAAGGTTTAGTAGGACTTAATTTCCCATGAGAGATCTCTTTCTGGTTACAGATGGCCACCATCTCCCCATATGCTCATGTGACCTTGCCTCAATGTATGTAGATGAGATGGTAAGAGAGAAAGAACAAGCACTCTGAAGTCTTTTTGTATAAGCATACTAGATTATGTGCTTACCCTTGTGACGTCATTTAGCTTTAATTATTTTCTAAAGGTCTTAACAGTCACCTTGGGGATTAAGACCAACAAATGAATGGGAGGCAGGACACAATTCTGTGGGTCCAGAGCACCCAGGAAATTCATTTCTTCTATATTTCCCAAGTACTTTTTGTTTATGAGAATAGCCATTTGACCACATGTAATACCCTCTTTTCACCAAACCAATTCATCAAAGAAAAGATGGCCTTATAAAAAAGCCAGAGCCTGAGAGAATACCTTTGATTATAAATCTTATGAAATAGCTCACCTCAAGTGATTTGCCATGATTCTACTGGGGAAAAAAAGGAAAGAATTTGTAAAGCGACTTTTCATTCCTTTCTTTTAATGCCAAATCTTGCCATTGTAATTACTATTCATTTCATAAGATAAACGTTTCCAGAAACTAATATCCCATTTACACTTGCATTAATTATTCTGATTACACACTATCTTGGAAACATTCCACCAAAATGTTTAAGCCTTTCCTCCCCTTTATTTTAGCCTGTCAGGAGTCCAGAGACAGTACCAAATGAATAACACTTCTCAACTAAAATGAATTATTTAAGCATTATATTCTCAATGATTTACCATGGCAGAGAGCTGAGCTCAATACGAGAATTTCCCCAAAACTGTGTGTTTCACATTTCTGAACATGTTTAAGCAGAGCCTGGAAGATTACTTGGGGGCATGAAGGTGAAGTAGCTGCACCAGAATAAATGACCTCAAAAATATCCCTCCCAACCATTCCCCTCCATTATTTATTGTCAGGCCACTATACCCGAATTTCTATCTCTATGTTAGTTGTTAGGCTTCATAAACCTCAAGAAACCCAACCTTGCTTTTCTAATTACAGTTATTTGTCTCCACTTGCACAATCTTATAGGGCTATTGTGCTTATCTTGTTTATCCTGTTTATCCAAAGTGGATTTTATTCACTGAGAAGGAGATGACATTTCTTTTGAGTTATTATAATGTGTGCTTTGCCAAGGCAGATGTCAGAGGGTGTTAAGCTCTATTGTCCAAAAACTATGCTTCCAGATGGGACCTCAATATCTTTGTTTTACAGAGGAGGAAACTGAGATTTTTGTTTTGAATATAGGCAGTAACAGATATCAATATTTTCAGCGTTCTCTATCTTTCCATAGCCATACCTCAGCACAGCATGGAGAAAGTGAATAGATTTTAGAGATAGGCAGAAACGGGTTTAAATCTAAGCTCTGACGTTTACTGTTTAGCCTTGGGTAAGTTATTTGACCTCTTTGAGTCTACTTCTTCATCCCTAAAATATAGATATTGTACTGAACTTATTCTAAGTATTAGAAACAACTTGTGAGCAAGCCTTGGCATAGGGAAGGCACTTCGAATGAGAGCCCCTCTTATTGTGGATATCAATCTCACTGCAGAGATAGCAGCCTCTGTGTTTCCATTTCTTCTCTGCTCCCTTCTCTCTCAGCTTCATATTGCCTGTGGTCATCATTTTTATCTTTGTCTCTGCTTGTCATCTCACTCCAAGTCTGGCCGGGACAATATCTACAGGGCTAGAACCAGAACAGAGAATGATGACAGGAAAGAAGAAGGCTCCTTCCTGCTGATTCACTCCTGAAGGTGGGAAGACACCAGCCACTTCCCACTTACTCTGTTCATTTCTGCAGAACCCGGGCCCCAGCAATTATACTAGAAGCCTGAGAATCAACATCTTCCAATTCCTATGGATGAGTCAGTCCTCTTCTGTTCTTTGGGTATAAAGAATCTACCTAATGGTAATGTCTCTAAGAATTAGGGATAAAATAACAAAAAATAAATATAAAGCCAGTGCCAGCAGGAAAGGCAGCTTACAAACATTCTGACCCATTTCCCACTCCTCACCTCCCCAAGCCAACCCCTCCCCATACACACATACACTGGTTGCCTTTGTACTAGACCTGAAACCCTGGTCATTCAACAAAGGAGAAAGAAACATAGCTAGGAACAAGTTGGACTAGAACCACATTTTCTAAATCTTAGTTATTGGCTCTTTTTACCAGGGCCTACCTCCCTAAATAATATTCTCATGTAGATTTGGATCAATACCCTCTTTTTCCCCTAATTTAAACCCAGTCAACATTCAATTTTTTGCACTAATGGAGAGAATAATTTATAGTTAATGTTGGAATACATTCTATAATGGGTGTTTTCCAAAGACATACTTTCCCAATTACCTTCAGCTGAAGGCAGCGGAGTGGCATGACATGGGCAGCAGCTTAGGTTTCCGAATGTCTGTGTGATTATTTAGTACACACTGTCTACAGCATCTATCTACCATTTGACCTTATGATGACAGCTTGTTTCTCCAGGATCCTCAGAATCTTTCCCTTTCAGGATATTCTGAATATTTAGAGAAATGTGTTGTACTGAAAAGAAGGAACTTAAGGTATTAATAATGCATGTATTAATTTGAGTATCCCCAACATGTACCACAGAACCTAGCATATAGTAGATGTTTAGTAAAGTTTATTGAGTGAAAGAGCCTTTTGCCCCTGCCACTGACTAGGTGTAAAATCTGTGGTAAGACACCTCACTTCTGAATCTCCATTTTTTCCCTTGCTAAATGGGAAATTTAATAATATTATAATTAATAATTATAATTATGGCAACTAAAACTTCTGGAGCACCTACTTTATGCCAGGCATAAGACTATGAAATTTTCTGGTTTCATATAGCAATTTTATGCAGTAGGCATTATAATCTGCTTTATTTATGGATGAGAAAATGGAGGCCCCAAGGATTTAAATAAACTGTCCCATCAGGGCGCCTGGGTGGCTTAGTGGGTTGAAGCCTCTGCCTTCAGCTTGGGTCATGGTCCCAGGGTCCTAGGATAGAGCCCCGCATCAGGCTCTCTGCTCAGTGGGGAGACTGCTTCCCCCCTCTCTCTGCCTGCCTCTCTGCCTGCCTGTGATCTCTCTCCTCTCTGTCAAGTGGGTAAATAAAATCTTTAAAAAAAATAAAAATAAAAAAAATAAACTGTCCCATCTGGAGCACTACCGTGTGAGAAGGAGTTCTGACAATATCCTTAGATTTTAAGATTTTATACCTACTAACAAGGCTTTTCATTCTGTGAGCAGATCAGTGCTGATGAGAGCTCAAGGATGATACGCCTGTCCAGTGTCATCTAGAAGTCCTTCAGAGGGGAAAGATCATTGGGATAAAGTTCAGGTATGGATAATTAGAAATGTCTCCTGCTTTAGCCAGTCAAGGTAGGCAGAGATATTAAAAAAAAATGAAGTCACCTGAGTTGATTAAAACACATGCAAGAGAATTAAGAAAGAAAGAAAAGTAAGTAGTAATTACAGATGAGGAGAAAGAAAGCACGGCAGGAGACATGAAGGAGGCACCATGGTTAGTGGCACAGACTGTGTGCAAATCTCCATTCTTTACCATATTATCTGGGACCTAGAACAAGTTTCAGATCTCCTTTAAACCTTAATTTTCTTATTTAAAACATGGATAATTATAGCACTGACCTCCCTCTGTGGTTGCAGGTGGGATGAGAGATGCAGGTAAAGCACTTATACAAGGCTTGATGCTTAGGAAGTACTCAGTACATATTAGTTATATACGTACTCAGTATGTATTCATGCTGTGGATGAACTAGTGACTATACTTAGATATGTGAAGTGAAGGCACACTTCACTGTGCCCATTTGTGCATGTCCTTCTTCATCTGACAGGGATGTGACTTTTTGGAGTGATATTTTGAGTCATTCCCCACTGGTTTCTGGATAATGATGCAGCCTAATATAAAGGTTATCTCTCAGGATCACATCACAGTTATGTGACAGTTGATGACAATAGATTAAATTAGATGATGGTGATGTCTTAGCTCCAGAAGAGTCTAAGAAAATCAGTGCTGCATAGTTTAGACCAAGCAATGGTTCAACCTACCACTTTCCTGCACCTCCCCACCCTCCCTCTCTCTCCTTTTTTAGTTTTCCTTTCTTCCATCTCCCCTCCTTTTCTCCTTTGAATTTCTCCTCAAGGGATTTAGCTGACTAGATCTTGAATCCAAATATATATTACAGAAACAGAGACAGGAACAGATAAAAATTCTGCTTAGAGGTAAGACTGTAAGAAAGTAAAACAGATATGTAGGATAATTATCAGAAGAGTAAAGAAGAACAAATACTGTATCTCCAAATATCAAGTCTCTAAGACTAAAAATCAGTGAGAGAAACCTAATGTCTTACACATGAAGGTCTTTGTGTGTACAACCTAAAAGTCCTCATTTCTTTAGCATCAAGTACATTTTTCAGTAGTTGACTAACACAGCCCGTGCCCTCATCCTACACAGCTGCAGAAAATCAGTTTCTCTTCCCCATTCCTTGCAAGGAGTTCTACAAATCCTCTGGGAATGACATTGAAATCCATTCATATTGTCTCTTCTTTTCTATAACTCTGTGCCCTATTCCTCTGATGATTGTCTCTCTCTATATTACGGACCTCTTTCTAACCGCTCCTCTCCATCCATGAACCAAACATCATTTTCCCCATGAGCATGGCTGAAAAGAGGTTTTGGTATTTAACCAGACTTTAGTAAAGACTTAAGCATAACATATAGGAATTTAAATGCAGAATAGGAAAACTTCAACCTTTTCGACTGGACATCAAATATCACAGTTCCTGGGGTCCACTGACTTCAGCTATTCTCAGGGGCTGCCCAAGTGAGCCCCCTCCTCTACCTTGGCCTGCTACAATTTGCAGATATATACATGTATCTCTCTTCTTTCCCTTGGTCCTGCCCATGGTGCCTTTTAGATAGAGGGAAAAGACACTAAAAATAAAAATAATTCACGTTGCATTATACTCTACCACCAGTGCAGATAGACTTCCCACTCTTCTTATCCCCACCTTTTCATTCCAGTATAGGTAATCACCAGGACTTTGAAAAACCAAGACGTTTCAATGGCATATTTCCCCCCCCCAAAAAACAAGAGAAACATGACCTTTAACATCAAATTTAAGACTTCATGGGGATCATGCAAAGATTTAATAAAGTTTGACATTTAATTTATTTTCTTAAGGCTTCAATCTGAGATCCATTTCTCAGGTTGGGCTCAAGGTCAATGTAACTGGCATTCCTTCCCAGTGGAAAGTGAAGTAGTGGGAAGCTTTTTTCAAGTCCACAGTGATGGTGATAGGCAGCATTGACGCCAGAACTGAGATCTTTCTATCCCTTTTCAGAACAAACTCTGAGTGTCTCAGATTTATTCTTCAAAAAAATAACATAACACTACAACTCTGCCTTTTTTTTTCTTTTGGGGAGGGAATAATGCAGCCCTAATAAGAAATCATGAGAACACATTAAGTAGAATACTTAAATTACCCTTTCCTGATGTTCAGTAGTTCCTTCACAAGGGCTTGAGGACATAAACAAGAGATATGAAGAGACTGAACATTTTCCACATATACAGCCCTGAGCCAAATGCTGCTTTTTTGCATGTGATGCCATTCAACTTATTTTTATCTAGTGCCTCTTACACAAAGTGTTTCAAATGTTTTACAGTGAGAGAGAGAAGAAAGAAAATGAAGGTGGTTGACAAATGGGGAGTAGTTACGTCTGAGAAAACAGAACAAGACGGCAAAGATATTTATAGAGAGGGAGAGAAGCAAAGACCCTGAATTATGGGTAGGTTTGGAATGCTGTCCTTGTAGGAGTTTGCTCATACAATATTTAGGGGAACTAAAAGGAAAAATATCTGAAAATGTCAGAAAAAATACTTATAATACTTATGTGGTTTGGGTGTGATTGGAACTAATCTGAATTTTACCTCAAAGAATAAGAAGTTTCTATGAGAAAGGTAACAGTTGAGTAGTAATAGAAATATGTTCATGAAAGTGACTCCCTTAAACAGCAGAGTCAATAATAATGCCCAGTGAAGAATTTGAAGATCAGGGGTAGAGTCAGTGCTTGGTCTTTTTGGAAAGAAATTTATATGGGACACGGGGCTAGAGCAAATATAGACTGTACAGAACACACAGAATCAGAACCAAAGAATTTCTGTATTTACCCATCTAGAGCTCAAAAAAAGGAGGATCTGTGAAAAGAAGCATCGCTTAAAAAGGTCTCAGAGTGAAGATAATCAATTCCAGAGCTTGGAGAGGCTTAAAGCCCACTCATCAGATAGAGAGACAGTGCTTTTGAAGACTTTAAACACTTACCAGTTCTGCTGGTCAATCTTCTACTCCAAGGCACTTGCTGGAACCACTTCTACCTTGCTTCATTTACCTGGAAAGAATGGTTTTATATTGTAATGGGAGAGCACTGGAAAAAGTTTTTTGGAGGTCAGTTACTATGCTGGGTCCTTTCCATTTTTCTCTAGGCTTTACCACCATCTTGCCTGCACCTTAAAAATGAGGACTGAGACAGAGAGAACAAGTAACCACCTTAATCTACATATTGGTTGTGATTGGTTTAGCTGGGAACAATCAGGGCATTGTTGGAGGACTTGGCTAACAATTTTAACTAACAAGATATGAGGAATTTTTTTTTATATGCAGCTGGAGTTTGGTTCTGGAACTTATTATTTTCATCTGTAGAGAATATGCCATGAAAAGTGCAAGAGTAGAGAAGTCAGAAGAGTTTCATCTAGTTCTGTTTCTGTTACATATGATTTATGTAGTTTTGAACAAGTTATTTAACCTTTATGAGCCTTCTTTTTCTTACCTGTAAAATGAGTTTTGCTTATAGAGAATTGCATGGAGGTTAAATTTTGCAGTGTCAGTCAAAACCTTTGGTTGTGATTTAATTCTGTATGTAGCTATTGGCCTGATCTGGCCAATAGTACATCTCTGTTCTTTTATTCTAATGTCTATCCAGTTAATATAATGTTTCTCAATCTAGATGCATAAATAAGACATGTTTAAGTTAACAATAGCAAGAAGTAGAAATTGACTCAATCTAACTTACTACAGCAAGGTGTATTGTAAGGGGCCTGGGTATCTCATAAAATTTCATAAGTACAGTCACACCCCATGAAAATAGCTGCCAAGAATCCAGTAATTTTCTCTTCTTTTTTTCCTTACTCCTTAACATTTGTATCTTCTAGTCATCTGCTTAATTCTTTTTTTTTAAAAAGACCAACTTTTGGGTGCCTGGGTGGCTCAGTCATTAAGCATCTGACTTTGGCTCAGGTCATGATCCCAGGGTCCTGGAATTGAGCCCCGGATCGGGCTCCCTGTTCAGTAGGAAGCCTGTTTCTCCCTCTCCCACTCCCCCTGCCTGTGTTCCCTCTCTTGCTGTGTCTCTCTCTGCTAAATGAATAAACAAAATCTTAAAAAAAAAAAAGACCAACTTTTCTGTCCACTCATCTGCATACATACATAAATATTGAGGCACCTGAAGCCACTAAAGTCTATGAGACACTACATTTTGGCTCTCCTGGGTTAACTACATCAATCTCTGTGTCTGTTTCCAAGTCCAAAGAGAAAGCATGTGATGGACTCAGATTAGTTCAGATGGGACCTCAGAGTTCAATCAGTTATAGATAGAGGCTCTGGGTCAAAGGTGGGTAAGCTGGCTTTTCTAGCCTGTGATGGGACACTTTACAAAAGGAGGTATGAATGAGAAAGAAAGGGTTGTCATCAATACTTGAGGCAGGCACAGTAGATTTCTTGAGAGAAATTAAAAATATTCTACATTTGAGTACCTCTCTACACTCAAATGCTCCTTTGAGACTCAGGATTAAGAAATAAGGTAAGGTAAATGACTTTTCCCAGTGTTACACAGATATAATTGGATCTAATTAGGCCATTGAAAAGAGACTTAAGGTCATTATGGGGCATAATAAGATATTTAGGATAACCAATATTATCCTTTAACTGTATAGCACATGCTACCTCCATGCCTTACAAACATACGCCCCCCCCAACCACAGTAACTTCTACAACTATAAACTTCCATTATGTTGAAAATTTTCCTTTTAAGTTACTGGAACCTCACAAACAAGAGGACTTAAAAGGCTGATATGTGGTTTGACAATTTCTTTGACACCTGTAGAGAAATCTCTGTCCTGACTTTGATTTGATCAATGAAGAGCATTAAACTCCTAACATTTAAAATAGATAAGTGAATGATTCTTTAAGGATCATAAAATTCCTTTGTCTCCATTGGAAAATCCATTATTTAAAATGGGGCAATCACTATAGTGTTTAAAAGTTAAGTTCTGCTCCCAGACATGGGCTTCTAGCCAAGATTGAGCAAAGTGCAATAACTTAGAAAGGGCTAATAACTGTGAAATGCTATTACATTATTTGGACATCGCTCTGAGAGAGACTGATAGCAGTGACTTTAATGTGTGAACTGCCAGACTACAGAAGCAAATGGAACTGGATTTCTGTCCATCAGTAACTCATTCAATTGCCCCAGGTTTAAGGCTCATCACAATCTGCTCTTGGATTGCCCCCAAAAGCTGACTTTCTACATACTACTGCTTTCCTTGCTAGAATCCTTTTTTTTTTTTTTTTAAGATTTTATTTATTTACTTGACACAGAGAGAGAGATCACAAGTAGGCAGAGAGAAAGGGGGAAGCAAGCTCCCTCTGAACAGAGAGCCCGATGCGGGGCTCGATTCCAGAACCCTGAGATCATGGCCCGAGCTAAAGGCAGAGGCTTTAACCCACTTTAACCCACGGAGCCATCCAGGAACCCCACCTTGCTAGAATTCTTGACTTTTTTTTGTCTTGAAAGAGTTAAGACTGAAAGGATTGATTCTCTGAAATGCTTAGAGAGAAAAAAAGAAAGTTTGGGCTACTGTTCTGAAAAAGAAAGGTAAGAATGAAAAAGCATCATGGGGCATGATAATAGACATCTTTTGGGTCAACAAGTCAACCCCATTTTCTCAGAGAATTGTTAGAAATGATGCCCTGAC
The DNA here is from genome assembly GCA_028533885.1 of Nasua narica. Lineage (NCBI taxonomy): Eukaryota > Metazoa > Chordata > Mammalia > Carnivora > Procyonidae > Nasua > Nasua narica. The sequence goes on along the minus strand of CM052809.1, from coordinate 92,523,070 downwards.
AAAATCTGATTATTTTAGTATTTGAACTTAGAGGACATTTAAATTTGGCAGCTGTGGGTGGTCCTTTTAAATTGTATTTACAGGGCAGCAGAAAATGTGAGGAAAAGAGAAGAATGAGACCGAAATATAAAATGGAGGCAGAGAGGTAGATTTGTAAGTGTGCAGAAAAAAAGAAAGTGAGCCTAACTACTTCCTGATAGCTTTTCCTGTTCCAATTCATTCTAAAGCATTTCTTAAGAAATGACACATAACTCTGAAATCTCAACAATAAGAACAAATCCTAAACTATTTAAATAAACCAAAACAAATTTAAGTGGGTTTCTATCACTTGCAACCAAAGCAACTCTCGATAAGACAGTTGAGACGAAGTTTATAAACCAATGAATATGAAGAAAGAGTGACAGCTAAGAGAATTTGTTGAAGAAACCTTTTCCAAAGTTTCCAGATTTTAGTATTCCATTTATTATTTGTTTTTGAAGTGCAAGGCTTACAAATTCCACTTTTAGAAGACAGAAACTTGAATGAGATAATTCTTTGACTTTCCCTTTACTAATATGATCCTAATCAAGACATTAATTTGGGAGGAAAACATTATGAAGCTGACAATACTTTTTTTAAATTAATATTGAACAGAGTAAACCTTTTCCTTGGTAACCATTTCAAATCAGAATGTGAGAAACTACCTCAAAATGGAGCCTAAGCTCTCTCTCTCTTTTTTTTTTTCCCTAAGCTCTTAACTACAGCAACAATGGCCCCAGAAAGGTATTCAATTCACACAGACCACTTTTGCTGGAATATGGCCCTAGTAGTCTCTTTCTTTAATAAGTATGAAGAGATCAACTGGTAAATCCACTACGTACTAAGAGGAGATAGAGAATCAAAAGAATATGCATTGGAGCACATACATTGAAGATGGAGCCATTGCTCCTAAAAACAAAGAGAAAGAACATTGATGGTTGCTGTGGTTTCTCATACAAAATCAGACAATTGTCAGGTGTGGGCATAAATAGCCAAAAGTTTGTCAGCTCCCAAATGGAGGAGTGCTGTGATTGAGGAAGGCTATTGGTTCTAGCTTTTTATTTTTTTTGAAGGCACAATTGATAAAAGTGTTTCAAAGTTAATTAGGGGTGATGATTGTACAACTCTGAATTTGCAAAAATCTATGAAACTGTATACTTCAAAAGAGTGATTTTTATGGTAAGTGAATTATATCTCAATAAAGCTGTTTTTAAAAATATGTATGCAGTAGTTTCACAAAATAGCATAAATAGTTGAAAATGTCATTGTTAATGGCACAATTAAAATTTAGTGATATGTTAGAATCAGCTTCCTTGGGCTACTGACAAGAAATTTTATTAACAATTTTATATTTAATTTGACCTGGAATTTATTCCAGACTTTAGATTACTGAGACTATTTTCTGAGACCTGATAGAGAGAATAGATCAGCTTATTCTTTCATGAAATAATTTCATGACATCTACACTCTTCCTGAAGTCAATATCCAAAATACTATGAAGTAAATTGGTCACTTTATGACCAGAGAAACAATACTTCATAGATTAAGTAGCATGGGGAAAGAGAAATTTAATTCCTCTTTGCCTTCCTATAAATATATTTCTGAGGGACTAGAAGCTAACTTTTGAAAGCAAGGCTTTTTCCTTTTTGGACTTAGTGATGGAGAAGATGAGAATATCCTACATGATGGGCAGGAACACTAGGAAATAGAGGAAATAAACTTAAATAGAAATGTTAAAAATACACATACAACTTCCTATTGTTCTTTTAGGGCATAGTTATACCACCCTTATGGGGTAATTGTGTTTTCTGAAGGGCAATGACTTACCCATACTGCATGGCTGGAATTGTCTTTGATCCACACTAAAAGGCTTATTGAGATGCTATACACATTCACTCCATAAAGACCATGAGCCTTTCTCTTGTTTCTGGTTAGTACTATGGAAGCTTGCTCTCAACCAAATGCAGGCTCATGAAAAAGACTGAAAAATTCTCTACAGCCCATAGTAATATCGTAACTGGAAATAATAGGTACTATGTGCCAGGTTCTTTACCGCAATATATTTATTTTCCCCCCAGTTATAGATAATAAAACTGAGGCTCAAAATCCTTCAATGAGTTTTCTATATCCTCCCACCTAATAAGTGGAAAAATCTGAGTCTGTGATGCTGGAATAAAAATTCTATGTCTCTCCCAAATAATTGAAAATGGAATGCTAGTGTTGGATATGCTTTGAGAACTCACTAGCCTATTCCTAATGGTAAATTTAGGAGTCCAGAAAGGGTAAATGCCTTATCAATGTCAATGGTCATACAACAAGTCAATAACAGATCTGGAAGAATTATCACCTAACTTCCTTTCAAGTATTTTACACTGATGTATAAGATATCTTTATCTTGATTTTGTTCTAGAAATTATTTTCATGTATGAGTCTTGAGGGCAGTATTTCCTCTTAGACTTCACTATCCCCCCTTCCCCTTTGGCCCACTTCCCCTCCACCATGTTGAGCTACAAACAACCAGATATAATTAGAATAATCTTAATTTGTTTTTCCACAATACTTCACAGCAGAGGTTCTTAACCTTACACTTAAAATATTTTGATCTCGATCATTCTTTGTTGGAAGTGGGTGGGGGATGCCTTGTGTTGTAATAAGATGTTTAGCAGCATCCCTAGCCTCTAACAACTAGTCAAGATATCCTCTCCACTTCTACCAGTTATGACAACCAAATACATCTTCAAAAATTGGCAGATGTAAACATCCTAACTTTACACTCAAAGAACTAAAAAAAAAAACAAGACAAACAGCCCAAACTTAATAGAAGGAAGAAAATAACAAAGATTAGAGCAGAAATAAATGAAGTAGAGATTAAAAAGACAATAGAGAAAATCAATGAAACTAAGTGCTTGTTGTTTGAAAAGATTAAAAAAAATAGACAGTTAGCTAGACTCACCCAGAAAAAATGAGTGAGGACAAGTAAATAAAGTTATAAATCAAAGAGGAGCCGTTACAATTGATACCACATATATATAAAGGATAATAAGAGACTACTATGAACAATTATATACAAACAAGTTAGATGATCTGGAAGAAATGGATGAATTTCTAGAAATACCCAACCTACCAACACTGAATTATGAGAAAAAAAATCTGAACAGACCAATTACTAGTAAGGACATTAAATTAGTAATCAAATCCTCCCAATGAAGAAAAGTACAGGACCATAATGGCTTCACTAATGAATGCTACCAAACATTTAAAAAGACCTATTATGAATACTTTTCAACCTCTTCCAAAAAGTGGAAGAGGAGAAAATACTTCCAAACTCATTTATGAGATCAGTATTCCCTTGATACCAAAGCCAGACTAGGACAATACAGGAAAAAAAAATTACATGCCAATATCCCTGATGAACATAGTTGTAAAAATACTCAAGAAAAATATTAACAAACCAAATTCAACAATACATTAGAAATATTGTCTTCCACAATGGAATACTATGCAGCCATCAAGAGAAACGAAATCTTGCCATTTGCAATGACATGGATGGAATTAGAGGGTATTATGCTAAGCAAAATAAGTCAATCAGAGAAAGACAATTATCACATGATCTCTCTAATATGAAGAATTTGAGAGGCAAGGCGGGGGGTCCTGGTGGGTGGGGGGGAATGAAACAAGATGGGATCAGGAGGGAGACAAACCATAAGAGAGTTTGTGAGTTTAAACCTATACTCACAAAACAAACTAAGGGTTGCTGGGAGGTTGGGGGTAGGGACAGGGTAGGTGGGTTATACACATTGGGGAGGGTATGTGCTATGGTAAGTGCTGTGAAATGTGTAAGACTGATGATTCACAGACCTGTACCCCTTGGGCAAATAATACATTATATGTTAAAAAAATCCTCTCCCAAAAAATATTGTCTTCTGTGATGAAGTTGGATGTATTACAGGCATAAAAGGGTAGTTCAAAATTCACAAATGAAGAAATGTGATATACTACATTGACAATATGAAGGATAAAAATCATATGATCATCTCAATAGATACCAAAAAAGCATTTTACAAAATTTAACATTCTTTCATGATAAAAATCCTGAACTAAATGTGGAGAGAACATACTTGAACATAATAAAGGCCTATGAAAATCCCACAGTTAATGTACTCAATGGTAAAACGGATTAAAGTTTTTTCTGAAAGAACAGGAACAAGACAATAATGTCAACTCTCACCACTATTAAACACAGTACTGGAAGTCATTAGGCAAGAAAAAGAATAAAAGGCAACCAAATCGAAAAAGAAGTAAAATTGTCTCTATTTGCAGAAGACATGATATTATAGAGAAAATTGAGACTCCATCAAAAACTGTTAGAACAAATAAACACTCTCTGCGAAGTAGTAGGATACAAAATCAGTATGCAAAAGTCAGTTTGTTTCCCATGCACCAGCAACAAACTATCAGAAAGAAATTGAGAAAACAACCCCATTATAATAGAATCAAAAGAATAAAATATTTAGGAATGAATTTAACCAAGTAGGTGAAAGATCTGTACACTGAAAACTATAACATGGATAAAAGAAATTGAAGAAGATACAAATAAGTGGAAACACATTCTTTGCTCATGAATTGGAAGAATTAATTTTGTAAAATGTCCACACTGCCCAAAATGATCTACAGATTCTTTGCAATCCTTTTCAATATTTTGATGGCATTTTTCAAATAAATTTAAAAAAATCCTAAAATTTATATGTGGAACCACAAAAGAACCTAAATAGCCAAAGCAATCCAGAGAAAGAAGAGCAGAGATGGAGGTATCATAATTCCTGACTTTAAGCTATATTGCAAAGCTTTAATAATCAAAACAGTCTGGTATTGGCATAAAAACAGATACATAGATCAATGGAAAAGACTAGAGAGCCCAGAAATAAAGCCTCTCACTTACTGTAAATTAACTTTTGACAAAGGAGATAAGAGTGTACAATAGGGAAAGTATATTCTTTTTAATAAATGGTGCTAGGAAACTAGTTAGCCATATGCAAAAGAGTGAAACTGAACTCCTATCTTAGGAAATACATGAAAATCTACTGAAAATGGATTAAAGGCTTAAATGTAAGAACTGAAACCAAAAAATTTCTAGAAGAAAACAGAGAGGGTAAACTCTCTGACATTGGTCTTGGCAATGATTTTTCTTGATGACACCAAAAGCAAAGACAACAAAGGCAAAAATAAGCAGAACTAAATCAAACTAAAAAGTTTTGGCGCAACGGAGGAAACCATCAATAACATTAAAATACAACCTGTGAAATGGGAGAAATATTTATAAACAACATATTTAATAAGGGGCCAAAATCCAAAATATATAAAGAACTCATACAACTCAATTGCAAAAAATCAAATAACACGGTTTAAAAATGTGCAAAGAATCTAAATAGACAGTTTTCTGAAGAAGGTATACAAATGGTAATAGGCACATGAAAAGGTGCTCAACATCATTAGTTATCAAGGGAATAGAAGTCAAAACCAGATACCACCTCACACTTGTTAAAATGGCTATTATCAAAAAGACAAGAGATAACAAATGCTGGTGAGAATGTGGAGAAAAGGGAACACTTGTACTCCTGTAAACTGGCAAAGCCACTATGGAAAACAGTATGAAGTTTCTTCAAGAAATTAAAAATAGAACTACCAAAAGATCCAGCAATTCCACTTCTGGGTATATAGCCAAAGGAAATGAGATATCAAGGCGATATCTATATTTCCACATTCATAGCAGCAGTATTCACAAAACCAAAATATGGAAACAACCTAAATAGTCATAGCATTATTCACAAAACCAAAGTATGGAAACAACCTAAATAGTCATTGACAAATGACTTGATAAAGAAAATGTGCTTTAAAAAAGAAAGGAATCCTTTCATTTGTGAAACATGGATGAACCTGGAGGATATAATGATTAATAATGCAAGACAGAGGAAGACGAATAGTGAATATTGCATGATATCACGTAAACATAGACAAGAAAGGAAGGAAGGAGGGAAGGAAGGAAGGAAGGAAGGAAGGAAGGAAGGAAGAAAGAAAAAGTCAAACTCCTAGAAACAGAGAATAGAAAAGTGGTTGACAGGGACAGGAAGTTGGGGGAAATAGATGAAGTCTGATAAAAGTGTACAAAGTTTCAATTATAAACTGAGTAAATATAATAATATAAACTGAGGATATTATGTATAACAGGGTATCTATAGATAACACTATATTATATAATTTTAATTTGTTAAGAGACTTGACCTTAAGCATTCTCACAAAAAAAGTACAAAATAAGTAAAATAAAAGGTGCTTTTCAAAAAAAAAATTATGTTGCCAAATGTCTCCTAGGGAGTGGGGGAAGAGAGTGGGAATTGCCCCAAATCAAAAACCACTGCTTTCAGTTTGCAAAGAATGTTTTAAATGTTTGAGGTCTCTCTCTCTCTTTCTCTTTAAAAACTTGCACAATTCTTGCATAGCCCTATGAGGAGGTAGGGTGAATATGACTGCCACCATTTTACAGAAGAGGCTCTGTGAGACTAAAAGTAGATGAGGTCCATTGACAAATATTCATAGTTTTTCTTTTACTTAGGTCCTCCTACCACGAAATAAAACACATAAGAGTTTCTGGATAATATTAACTAACTTTAATAATCTTTAAGATGTGTCCTTTTTTCCACTCTTGGATCATCCAGCTCTCAAGGTCTCCCATACCTCAAGTCTTCTTTAGTCATGCAAGGTAGGCATCTTACTATCCATGAGGAAAATGAGGCTAAGTCAGAGGAAATGACTTGACTCAAACAGGAAGTTACTTATGGTGTTTACTCATTGAAAGATTCTCTGAATTTTAAGAAAGCAAAGACAATTTTTTTTTTAGTTCATCCCTATTAGTATCTAATAGTGTCTGGCATATAATAGGTACTCTATAAATAAGGAAGGAAGGAAAAGAGAGAGGAAAGGAGGAAAATTGAGATTGAAACCAAGGTCAATCTGATTTCAAAAGTTACTCTCTCAGTCTCCATTCTGTCTTGCAAAGTAAATCTCCCTGAGGATTATTGGCTAGATCCCAGTGACCTAGGAGGTCATTTCTGATTGAACAAGGTTCAAGAATGGAGGGGATGAAGGCAGGAGGAAAGAAGCTACCTGGAAGCCCTCCACTTGGCCTAGTAGCCAAGGAGGTTGCACAGCCTGTTCAATGGATGAGGTCCAACTACAGAGTGAATCATCATTTGAGTTTAGAATAAGATATATTCCATTCAAATTGTAAATGAGATTTATAGCAAATTAATGACTCCATTCCCTTGGATGAGTGGATTGAGACTTTTTTCTCGAGGACTGTTTTAAATGCAGCGGGATACATATAAAGGCTATGCCTTCTAGACCGTCTTTATCTCAAACTGTTGCTTGCAAACATTATTTCTCCATCTTCTTTTCTGGTAGATTCTCACTGCTGCTGGGGCCAGCTGCTCACACAATATGCTTGTAGCAGCTTTTCTGGCAGGCTCTTTCTCAGAAAGCTGGTCTTGTTTATGGGCTTTCCAGCTGACTGCATGCTCTAAAGCTCACCCAGGCTTCAGAATCAGAGCAATACATATGTCTGCAGGTATGCATCGTCCAGGGTCAGGTCAAAATTAGCAGGATAAAAAGCAGAGTTATGACACTCATAGTTTCATGTTAACACAAGAATGACAACAGTAGCAACAGCAGTAACAACATCTCGGTAAATTTACTTAAAATGCTTAAAAACTGCAAACCATGGCTAAAAGACCACAGAGTTAGTTGGAAGAATCAAGGAGTGTTGCAAATCACAGTAGAATTCCGGTTTTTTTGTAGCCCAGCCTCTCTGAGCAATGAAATTAGACTTAAGTCTAATCAGCTCAAGCACAGAAAAGGAATTTATTGACTCACGTAACTGATAAGTCCTGGGCTTATGTGATAGCTAGATGTAGGCACTAACAATCTCTTCAGGATTCTTTCTCTTTTTCTTTTCTCTGTTTGAAAAAGGAAAGCACTCTTTCTCAAATTGCATATCAGTCTCCCCAAAAGGACTCCACATGGCATGTGGGTGACATGCGTACTCTGGTAGAAATCATTGAGTTTAGGGGGATTGGTTAATTGCTTCAAAAAGTCCATTCTGGGGATGGGGAATGTGAGGTACCTTGGTTGGCAGTACCACCTGGACATATGAAGTAAGGCTTCTAATGAGCTCATTCACTTGCTTACTCAAAGGAAGAAAGTGAAGAGGTTGAGCTGGATTTCATTCCTTCCTATGGATAGGATGTGTACTTCAGAGCTTCCATTCAGAACCAGAAGGGCTCCATCTTCTTTAATTATTTTCTTCTACTTCTGTCATGCACAGCAAGGTATTTCCTTGCCCTCACCTGTTTGTTACATCAAAGGTAGAAGCTTATTTCTTATTTCTTATCTAGGAGTTTGTTTACTCTTAGAGCCCACTTATTAGGGATAGAAGCTTCCTTTTTATTGTAGCAACAGGCCTTATGTTCCCCAGTGAAGGAAAATTTTAGTAACACAAAAATTAAGATAATTTGAGACTAAGGGCTTGTTTCTTCTATTTCTTATCATGTTATCTGATAGGAGGGAAAAGATTTGAGATGTGTTTTTATGCTGGTTTTTTTTTAATCTCTCAGGTGAACAAAACCATAAACAGACCATTGAGTAGTCTCACATTAAACAAATAAAAGCTACCTGTTACAAGACCCAGAAACTTCATTGGTCATTGGTCATAGTCAACATTGGTCATAGTCATGGCATTGGTCATAGTCAACATTTTTGATTAATCATTTCCTATATTAGTCCTGAATAAGTGTCTAGTTAATGCTAGGAACTTTAAAAATATTCACAAATTTGTAAAGAAGAATTAGTATTAGCCTCATTTTGTAGGCAATGAAACTAAGGATTAGAGTGTTTGAATTGTTCCAACTGGGCCACAGAATTAATAGGGAGAGGAGCTGGGATTCATACCCAGATCTGTCTGGCTCCAAGCCCATACACCTATCTCTCAGGACATCACATTGTTTATGCATGAGACACTGTGTTCTTTATCACTTGTTCAAATATGTCTTTCAGTTGACTAGATCTTAGTAAAACAATTAAGTGAAGGCCCTATTAAATAAGGGATGCTCTTTTTTGTCTGTGAGACTGGGGAATACTGCTCGTTCAAATATTTTGGATCATTAATAGTTAATTTGTTTCAGCATCCTGGATCTCTTACATCATTTTTTTTCTTTTCTCTCACTCTGCTCAAATTAATAAGTGAACTAAAATGATCAGTGCATAAAATACCACAACAAAACTATGAACACCTGAAGTTGAATTTCAGTCCATCCTGATGCCTTCCACCAAGAGAAAAAGAGGCAATAATTATCTTAGAGAGCAGTATACAACAGAATAACCTCTGGGTTTTGTTAAAAAATGAAGATTTTAAGGTCCCAATCACAGAGATCATACTTTCATAGACCTGAAAGGGGACCAGCCCAGGTGATTTAGAGACAAGTGGTTTTCCAGCAAGCAACATTTTAGAAAACCTTAGTCTAGCAACCCCCAAATTAACTTGATTCTTGTTAGATGTGGTCCCATCTCCAATGCCCCATTGGTAGCCTGAAGTTTGATAATTATAATCTGTAATTGTGAGATCATATTGGAAAGGCCACAATGATAACAGACTAGATTAAGTACCAGGAGAACTGTGTTCTGAACCTCTCTTGGTTTTAGTTTTCTGTATCTATAAGAATTCCATGTGAGCATTTTGAAATGTTAAGAGACTATCCAAATTCAGAGACTTTCATGAGGAATATCAGAGATGGCAGCTTCTAGAACTGTACAGCTGCCAAAGGGGCTCTGAACATAATTTTATTCAACATTGACAACAACATGAACCTTGCAACTTATTTCCCTCAAGGAATGATGGAATTCCCAAGCTTATATGCATTTTTTCTAAAAGAATTTGGACTGTAATTTGGTCTGTTTCCCTACCTTTTTCCATTATTCAGAAACCTGAGAAATTTTAGTGTCATGAAATATGTATCTATAATATATACATAATATTGGAAAAAAACAATAAAGGACACACATTGATGCCTTAAAATAAAAGCAAAAATATACTTGTTCTCTCATTCACATATTTCTCTGTTAAATGGTGGCTGAGTTCTTGCATGGTATAAGGCATAGAGTTAGGCACGGAGGACGCACAGAGAATCAGGAATTTCTTCACTGTTACTGTAGTTATTTCTGCCAAAGGTCTTTCTCTTTGGGAGAAATACATTTCCATGAGAAAAAAATGAAACTTATTGGAAATTATCTCATGAGGCATGCTTGCATATAGATTCAGGAAAAAAATTCTTTCCATTCTTAATGTCTGTGAGAGGTTATAAAGTATTTAAGTATCTATAAGAGGACGTTGAATCATTAGGTAAAAAGAAGTTGGCTAGCAGATAAAATTGTTACTTCTGGAAAGGTCAGAGAAAACTGAAAACAGATGACTGAGGTAGGAAAAGAAGTTAAAAAGTAAGGGAAAATAATAAACCAATGTAATGTCATTGTTGTTGTTTTTAATGCAATAGTGCAAAATGGCGAACAACTCCTAAATCATAGTGGCAACCATTAGTTCTTTGCTTATGGATCTGCTTGTCTGCTGAGGTGTCTGCTTGTCTGCTGAGGCCACTCTGAGGCGATGAGATGACTTCAGACCTACTCTTGTTGTTCTTTTGGAGGGATCGGTGACTTCCAGTGACATCCCTTTCTCATGATGGATGGCAGGGCTACGTTCTCTCTGCAGGCTTTGGGAGAGAATCTTTCCTTTCTTCCTATCTTCTAGTGATTACCAGCAATCCTTGGTATTCCTTAGCTCGCAGCAGTATAACTCCAATCTCTGCCTCTATTTTAGCATAGCCATCCTCCTTGGTGCTTTTGTATCTAAATTTCTTATAAGGATTCCAATAATTGGATTAGGGCCCATCCTAAACCAGAATGACCTCAGCTTCACTTGATTGCATTTCAAAACACAATCTTTCATTTTCTATTCATCAGACTTAATAGATACCCAGGATATTCCTCTTGCCTGAAATATACTTCCCTTTCTCAGCTAGTCATATGGTATCTCATACATCTGCATTCTCCATTACATTCTAAATGTATTGTGGATGGGTTTGAAGACTTGCTCACTTCCACATTTTTCTATACTACTTGGCATTTGGTGGGTAGTCAAAACAGCTTGTTGAATTTATTTTAAGTGAGAAAAACACGTTCAGTGATTTATCTGGTGTAAGATCAGATATGCTGAATCCCAATTATAAGAATTTTGCCCTCTGCCATAAAACCATACCCTTCCCTAGGAAAACAGATTAAAGGGAGATGACATTGAAACAAAGAGCTCCTATTTAGAATTCTAATAAATGATGCTATTAGGTGTGATTTTCTGAAGATATCTCTAATTGGAGTCATGCCTTATTCAGAAGTGATTAAAGGTGTCATTTAGGCAAAAAATCAACCTCCTCTTTTTGATTACATCTGTAATTATAATGCATTAACAGAACAACTGTAAATACAGAAGCTTCATGTGCTTTTGACATCAAAATACAATGGTGAAAGCAATAAAATGACTGAGATAGTGTGGCAGCCAAAGTCATGGTAATTACCTCAAAGTGTCCATACCATCAATCCAGTGTCATAATATGTTGTAGAAAGAATGTCTTATATGGTTTATTGATGTTTTGGTAGGTAATTCGTAGTCCTTCTACTTTCAAATCTGGATCAGTTTCCAAAATTTCCATCATGTACCAAGGTATGCCTGCACTATGCTGAGAATCTCCTGGTGTTAGGAGTTTGAAATATCCAAAAATCATCTCTTCTACCTTTCCCTATTTCACTTTGTAGGAGATGAAACTGGAGGCTCAGAAATGAGTTGGCACTAGAACCCAGGATTCTTCCATTGACTGGGCCACGCTATTCACTTTATTTCTGACGTGAGCTAGCACTCCACTCACATGCCTCCCAATGTAAATCAAACTCGTTTTAATAAACATTTTCCCTTTGTGAACTTCAGACTATAAGTGATAAAAACCCAAATCAACCAAGCATTGGCCTGATGGTAGAGAGTACAGGCACACATGTTTCCACATGATCCAATGATGCCATCTGGACACGGTCTCAGTCTTCCCTTATCTTGTCTCTGCTTTCAGTTATATTGGCTCAGTTTCTAGGCAGACTCTCTCTTTGTCCTGCAGGAGGACTGCCAGATGTGCTGCATGTATGCCCCACCCTGCTCTCAACTCCAGCTGAAATAAAGAGATATTCCACGCACCACACACAAGTGTCCTTGGGCTGCATGCCATTGATTAGACTGACGTGGCCACTTATTTATCTTCCCAAAATCACTGTGGCCAAGTTGGATAGAATAAAATAACTGATCATGCCTGGATCATGTGCTCACACAGGAGTCCACAGGGGAATGAACTCTAGCAAATCACAGGGATTATGAGTAGGAGAAGGTAGCTCTTAAAGTAGAGTCAGAGAAATGAAAGGAATCTGAAGTGGGGTAGCATTTTATCTCCAACATTTTTAGCATTGTGAGCTTATGATGATAATGAAAAAAAAAAAGACTAAATCTGTCAATTGCATTATTATTTCAAACTTTTCAGGCAATGTATCTCCTTATTGCCTGAACCCAGGAAGAATTGCCATCATGGCTAATCCCCTCTCCTTTTTGGTAAGTCACTGTCTCTAATAACATAGGGAAAGGAAAAGATAACAAGTTTCCATTATAAATTTAGATCAAGAAAATGAATGAGTATTTAATAATACTAGTAGTATCTGAGTGCATACAGTACTTTATACAATGTTTTCACATTGATATGAAAAGACTTTCCCTTCGGTGTCACAGATGAGGAAACAGCTTTAGAGAGTTGAAATGGCGTTCGTAAGGTAACATAGCAAGTTAAAGACTATTTATCCAGTTTCTCTAAGTTGTGGGCTTTTCTATTTATACCCTAAATCAAACATCACAGTCTCATTTTCCTTGTCAGCCTTTCTTCTAATAGGTGTCTGGGTCACGGGAAGAGAAAATCATGAGTTAAAAATAAATATGATACATGGAAAGATGAGGCTTGGGGTCAAAAATATCAGGATAAAAGTTCCCATAATAAATAAATTTCTATTTTCAGAGAGAAATTAGGGGTATCTCTATTCTGCTAAATGCAAAAATATTTTCCCATTAAGCCCTGCTCATTCCCAAACATGATTATTATTATATTATTATTAATAATAAAAATCAAGAACCTTTTATTTTCTTCTGTCAGAACATTCTTTAGATATGTAGATGATTTATAGATAAAACAATTTTTTTAGCCAGGACCCTAATATGGCAACTTAGAATATTTTCAGGGGCACTGACACTGTCAAGCCAAACCATGACCCTCAGAATTTTTCAGCAGTACTCAAAAATTTTAGTGGTCATGACAATACCTAGGTTTCTTAAGGAAAATTTGGAGTCACTAGGTTCTATTCCCAAACTTACTAAATTAGAATCTTTGGTTATGACCAAGGCAATATTCTGTCAATAAACACCCCAATACTGGGCTTCATGTCTGGAATGGCATTTGGTTATTAAAGTAAATGATTTTTTTCCTTTAATAGATATAAAATAGGTACTATGGATACTTTCCTACATTGGACTATATCAGTGAAAAATAAAATACATAATCCATACCCTTAAGCATATACATTCTAGCATGAGAGACAGATGGAAAAGAGCATAATAGGTAATTTAGCTTTATAATATCATGGAGAGAGAAAAAGTAGAGCAAGGGATAGGATTAAGAATACCTGAGTGGGTATAGTTAGGGAGTGGAGGGCAAGTCCCTACTAAAATAAATAAATTGGTAAGGATAGAAGTCACTGAAAGACTTGAAGGGGTTGAGGGAATGAATAAAGTGTATTTGGGGGGGTTCTAGGCAGAGGGAACAGAGTAAAAGCACTGCATGGCAGAGCAAGGAAGTCAATGTGTTTGGAGCTCAGAGAGTCAGGGGAAGAGTAGGATTCAGCCTCAATTAGGCAAGTGCAGAGAACCAGGCTGTGTATGAACTTTCAGGACATTTTTTAAAAGTTGGCTTTTACCCTGGTTGATTGAGGAGGCATGTAGCATTTTGAGCTGAGGAAGTCCATGATCTGACTTGCCTTTCAAAGGATCACTCTGGGTGTTGTGTTGAAAACAGTCTGTAGATTGGGAAGGGCCATAGCAAGAAGACCCGCTGGGAGGCTATTGAACAGGCCAGGTTAAGACTGTGGTAGCTCAGAGAAGGGTAGTAACAGGTAGAGAGAGTGAGAAGTGACCAGCTTCTGGATATATTTTGATTGTAGCCACCACGATCTTCTTTTTTTTTTTTTAATTTTATTTATTTATTTGACAGAGAGAGAGAGAGAGAGAGAAATCACAAGTAGGCAGAGAGGCAGGCAGAGAGAGAGGGGGAAGCAGGCTCCCCGCTGAGCAGAGAGCCTGATGTGGGGCTCGATCCAGGACCCTGAGATCATGACCTGAGCTGAAGGCACAGGCTTTAACCCACTGAGCCACCCAGGCACCCCGCCACCATGATCTTCTGATGAATTGTATATAAGATGAGAGAAGAAGAGAAACAAAAAAACCACTACAGGTGTCTTGGCCAGAGTAGCTGAAGTTGCCAGCAATTTTGGGAGAAAAAGCAGTTTTGACTATTTGGGGTTTGAGAGGTCCATTAGACAATCCAAAATATAATGCCAAGCAAGTGCCTGAGGTTTAAGACAGAAGTATAGAATGAAGATATAGATATGAGGCACTTCAACAGGAAGAAGTTGGGGTCTAAGGAGAAACCAGCAAATGACTCCTAGAAAGGGGAGTCACTGAAGTAGAAGCAAAACCCAGAGAGTGCCAAGAAGGTTGGCTCCAGAAGAAAAATTTCCATTATAAAATAGTTTATGCTGTCACCTAATACTACACTTAACCATATTCAGGATTACTCTTGGTTTTGCGGAACGTGTGGATTTTATTCAGCTATTTAACAAATACCTACTAAGCATATGCTACAGGCCAGGCAGGCTGCTGGGAATTAATCATCTATCTCTGGAGTCAGGAAAGCTCTCTCAGATGAAGTGATGTCTAAATTTTTACATGGAAAAGATGAATAGAAATTAATGAAGGAGAGATTTTGGGGATGAGGGTAAATGTTTCAGGAAGAAACACTATGTTTCTAGAGACAAGTATCTCGGTGAAATTGAAAGTAATTCAGCCTGGTGGGATCCTAGGATTCAAGTGTGGATGGAAGAAGCAAGGTCTAGAAATGAGTAATAGACAGACCACAAAGGCCTTGAGAACCAGGATAAATTGGGCCTTTTCCTAAGGATAGAGTAGAAACTTTAAAGGTTTTTAAAAAGGGAAACAACATGATTAATTTGCATTTTGACATTACCTTGGCTGCTTTATAGCATATGGGCTAGCGTGATGGCTAATTTTATGTGTCAAGTTGGCCAGACCATTATGCCTCGATAAACGGTCAAATACTATTTTGGGTATTTCTGTGAGGGCCTTTAAATGAGATTGACATTTAAATCAGTGGCCTTTCCAGACTGTGTGTGGGCCTTATCCAATCAGTTCAAGGCCTGAATAGAACAAAAGATTGACCGCTTCTGAGCAAGAAGAAATTATGTCAGCAGATGGCCTTTGGACTTGAACCACAATTTTGGATCTTTTCTGGTCTCTGGCCTGAGGGCCTTTGGACATGAACTGTAACATCAGCCCTTCCCTGGGAGTCCAGCCTGCTGGTCCACCCTGCAGATTTCGAACATGCTAGAGTCCATAATTTCATGAGCAAATTCCTTAAAATAAATCCCTCTCTCTATATATAAACATGCATCCTGTTGGCTATGTTTCTCTGCGGGAACCCCGACTAATACAACTGAGAAGGGGAAATTGAAAACAAGCCCCCCCAGGCTCTGCATATACTGTGTGAGCTTGGGAGGCTCCCTGAACATTTGCCTTTCCCACCCCACTCCAAACCAAGAATTCGAAAGAGGCTGTCCCAAGTTCTTCAAGACTGCTCCTGGAACAAGAACCCTAGCCAGGACCCAGTGTCCTTATTATCTGCCAAAGCTGGAATGGGAAAAGCTCATTTCAAACTGGCAAGATCACCCCTGTAATTTAATTTTAAATGAAACTTCCAAAACATTTAAAAGTTTTTATTTATTATTAATCATGTACTTTGCATGCATCAGTAGTTTTGTCTTGTACATACTGAGATATTCTCTAAATGTTCAAATGAATTCCTGGCAAGTGGAATGAGAAATAAGAATGAATAAATAAGGATTTGGCAAGCCACTTTGAAAGGTTGCCAACTCAAATGGTTCTTCGATCCCTCCAAGGGTGTTTTTAAGCAAGTAAAGAAAACTAGGTGAAGAAAGAATCTTTCCATTTTTTTTTTTTAGTCAGGCATGGTCCATTCAGAATGAGAAATGGAAGCTCTAACCAGGGCCACTCCTCTATTGAGGTTTCAAGAACGCTGATGGTTCCCTGCCACAAATATCACACAACTTTAAGGAGCACTTCTTTGCCCGCCCATCCAGAAAGTCTCTTGATCTCTTGGAAAGCTTCTGGCTCCTCACCAGCTTTCCTCATGTCTAGTTGACCAGTTAACCAAGAGGTGTGCTTTTTCTCTCTGTGTTGTCCTAGCTAGAAAGAAATTTTCAACCATTACTTTGGGGACTTAAAAAAATAACAACAAGGGGCACCTGGGTGGCTCAGTGGGTTAAAGCCTCTGCCTTTGGCTCAGGTCATAATCTCAAGGTCCTGGGATCGAGCCCCACATTGGGTTCTCTGCTCAGCAGGGAGCCTGCTTCTCCCTCTCTCTCTGCCTGCCTCTCTACCTACTTGTGATCTCTCTCTCTCTGTCAAATAAATAAATAAAAATCTTAAAAAAAAATAACAACAAACTTCCATGTGGAGAAGTACTGCTTTTACAATTCAAAATTGTTCTAAGTGATGACAGAAAAAAGATAAACCTATTTAAAGAGAAAGCAAGAAAGTGGATTTTCAGAACCCTTTGGAAGACGTGTTAAAGTAACTCATTTGATTTCTTTAAACAACTTTCTTCTCTCACCCAAATAAATTAAGGAAAACATCAAAATATCTAGCATTTGACAATTCTCAGCTTCAAAAAATAACATTGAAAAAAGTGTAAAACTATAAACATAATATAGAAGTTTAGGAGTAAACACTCCTCCCTTTCTTTTTCCCTGAAGATTCTGGCGTTGTTTCTAACTTCACTCTTAAAAATACTGTGTCTCCAACAGCTAACTCAATCTATGCAGTATATTTTATAGCAGGAAAACAAAGGGGTTAAATGCATGGGATCTGGAGTTAGCTAGCTCTGGATGCAATACCAATTGTTTCCATGTTATGCTTGTCCTCAGTAAGGTAAGTATGGCAATGGTTTATACCTCACGCTGTTGTTTTGAGAATGAAGTTCATATCACATAAGTGCTGAGAACATCTTTAAAAGACTTTCCTTCTCTCTTCATTTTTTCCCTTGCCCCTTCTCTTCCTCCTTCTGTCCTTCCCCAGCAGTATTATGGGTGGGACCAGGTTCTTCAACCCACCACTGTGAACTAGTTATTTTCAGACTGCTCCTTCCCATGTACAGTTCCCTTCTTTTACTACTGCTGCTTCACCTCAGAAGCTTCCATATTAGTTCTTCATTTCAGGCTCATTTACTAAGCTCCATTCTACACGGGGTCTTTGGGGGAGATGGCATTTGTAAATAGATTCTATTGCCCATTTAATTTGTGTCCCACACCTTATCTCTGAAGCTGTCGACATAGCAAGAATTGAAATCCGTGGTACACTCTGTAGGGCTGGAGCTCTGCTGAGCTTGCACCCTTGTCCTCCTCTCCTTCTGTCTCAGGAAAGTTCCCTGTCCCTTCATAACTCTTTGCTCCTCACCAAAAACCCTCCTTAGATAGTTCTGTGTGTTGTTCTTAGTCAAGTTCTCATGCACTGCTGGACAGGTCTGGGAAGTGTTGGGGAGGGTAAGGGGCTTCTGAGTCAGAAGATAGGGAAAAGACACAAGGACCTTCAAAGTGAATGACTTAAAAATAGTCAATTACATGTTCGCATTGTGAAAACTTCTGTTGCAATTTCCTACACTTGTTTATACTGCACAAAAAATTCTGTATCTTTTTTATTGAGAGAGCGCACGCGCGCACACACACACACAAATCTCATTTTACTTCATTTATAAGGCATCCCCGCAGGAAAGGGAAGAAAAGTGATCTTGCCACAATTATAATGGCATAGAAGGTTGCTCAATCTGTAAACACTCTCATGGAGTTTCTAATATGTTTTTCCTAGGATTACAGATATAGAACATCAGCATGGGATTTTTGGGATAGAAAAGATGAAAGTTTTGGTATCTCTCTGACCATATACACCTGTCCAGAAATTAAAAGATTCAGGGCACCTGTGTGTCTCAGTCAGTTAAGCAACAGCCTTCAGCTCAGGTCATGATTCCAGGGTCCTGGGATTGATCCCCACATCAGGCTCCCTGCTTAGCAGGGAGCCTGCTTCTCCCTATTCTTCTGCCTCTCTCTCTCTCTCTATCCCACTCACAAATAAATAAATAAAATATTTTTAAAAAAGAAATTAAAAGTTTCAGTGTTTTGGGGTTCCTTGAATTCTAAGGTTAATCTGACAACATTGGGCTTGTAATTTCTCAAGGCAACAATTGGATGGGACATAATAGTGGCTGCCTTTAGATAGAATTTTTCCTCCCCAGTTACCCACAGTCCCCACCACTCCCATTGTGTTATGCCAGGTCTATATTATTTTTTTATAATTCCTATAAAGCCCTGTATATGCATTTGAGTTTCTAAAACATAGCATGTCAGATATATTCATCATCTAGCCAAATTTTCTCTCGTTAGCCTTCTAACTTTCAGAACTGAAACCAATTATGCCCACTTTATATCATCTAGTCCTAGAAACAGTATATTATTGATCTAGCATCAAATTCATCCTGTTGTTTCTCATACCACTTTCTCGGGTGGAGTAGGTCCCAGATGGGAATGTAGTAATGAATCTCACTTCTTAAATGAAGCTATTTAGGAAAAAAATGCATTTCTTTTCTTCTGAGATGTTGCAGCCTGTTTGATGCTTTCACTGTGATCACAAGACTCTGTCACTCTACAGACATGTCTAGGTCAGGGCCAGAGGCTGGCTTCCTAAACTTCATTACACCATTTGTTCTGAGGTTTTCCATTTTCTCAGGTCACCACCATTGAGTTGTGTGAAAATCTCTACTTCCATGTTACTAACTACCCTTCTGTCCAATCTGAAATTCCCTTCCTCTCTTTTTACCCTCAAAGACACTCATTTTCCTCAGTATTTGTGGAACACTAAGCATTGTCTCTAAGGGTTCTTCTGTTCTTTCTAATAAAAATCTCTGAAGTGAAAAAAATAAGTATATAAATGAATGTTAATATCCTAGCTAGCCACTTGAAACAAGAGAAAGGACCAGAACATATACAAATCAATACAGTGATAAGGAGACCCACCATTCTTTGTTACCCTAGTGACCATTATCCCCAGCCTAATCATTCTGGGGCTGTCTGGAACTTAACATCCTATGATCATTCTTCGGTTCTAGAACCATGTAGGGGTTCTCGAAACCATGGTGGGTAAGGTGTAAGAGGGCTGGCCGCACATTTGTCTAATGCTCTGCCACATTACACATTACATAACATGGAGATAAGAATGTTTTCACATTATTTTGTTGCTGTCTGCTTGAAGAAATCAAAGATTATGGACTGATTATGCCTGTTGATATCCCTGAGAAGTTTTCCTATTAACCTGGTATTATTCTGGAGGGCAGATTTTATGGTTTAGAGGGATATTCTACATGAAAATGATACGTAATATTTCAGAAAGCAAGTCTCAGAAGACAGCCAGGGTATCTGAAGCATCCTTAGAAGAAATTATAGTAGTTGGGAAGGAGCAAGAAGGTAGAGAAGTAGGAGACTAAAATATTATCAGGTCCCAGGAGTTCAGCTAGATAGTTATCAAACTATTCTGAACACCTAAAAACTCAACAGGAGATCAAAGAGAAGAAGAGTAGCACTTCTAGGAACAGAAAAGCGACCACTTTCTGGAAGGTAGGGCGTGCGGAGAAGTGAATCCAAGGTGATATACCAGAAGAGAGACTATGAGGAGAGAGGCTGGCTCCTCGCAGGTGGCAGAGCAGCAGAGCACAAAATTGGGATTTTTAGAAGTCTGCTCCACTGAGGGACGTCACTCCAGATGCTAAGCAGGGGGTGGAGCCCTTGTGAGGACAGTGTGGTCTCAGGACCCGTGGGGGCACAAAAAGACCAGGGGTGTCTGAGGGTGGCAGAGCTCCCAGGTATTGGAATGGGGAAGCCGACTACAGAGACGGAGCAGAGGAGGGGCTTTCAGCTTGGGGTTTACCTTAAACCATGATCCAGGGCCCAGTTGGGCCAGTACTCTTCCAGCACAGACCCCACAAGTGGAAGATCTGGAGAGACTCACCTTCCTCCTCCAGCAGGAGCGGCGCGGGAGCGCGCTGCAGAAATCTGCTCGGTTTGGAGACTCCAAATGGGGCCGTGCGCCAGAAATAGAAACGCCGGGTCACAGGGTCACAGGCCAGGTGAGCTTGGAGTGTAACCGAAGACCAGGGAGACCGGAGGGATTGACTGCTTTTCTCTGAGGGCGGACTGAGGAGTGCAACCCGGAGCTCTTGGCTCCTCCAGGCCGGAGACTGGGAGGCCGCCATCTTTATTCTCCTCCTCCAAAGCAGTACGGAAAGCAATCAGGGAACAAAAGCTTCTGAGAGCAAATTCGAGCAGATTACTTAGCCTTGCCCCTGGCAACGGTGGGGCAGTTACACCTCAGGCAAAGACATTTGAAAATCACTGCAACAGGCCCTTCCTGCAGAAGATCAGCAAAAACATCCAGCCAAGACCAAGTTCACCAATCAATGAGATCTGCAGAACTCAAGAACTAGGTCTTTTCAAAAAGTTGAAAATAGAGCTACCCTACAACTCAGCAATCACACTACTGGGTATTTACCCTAAAGATACAAACGTAGTGATCTGAAGGAACACGTGCACCCCAATGTTTATAGCAGCAATGTCCACAATAGCCAAACTATGGAAAAAATCTAGATGTCCATCAACAGATGAATAGATAAAGAAGATGTGGTGTATACACACACACACACACACACACACACACACACACACACACACACAATGGAATACTATGCAGCCATCAAAAGAAACAAAATCTTGCCATTTGCAACAACGTGGATGGAACTAGAGGGTATTATGCTGAATGAAATAAGTCAACCAGATAAAGACCATTATCATATGATCTCTCTGATATGAGGAATTTAAGAGGCAGGACGAGGGGTCTTGGGGGTAGGGAGGGAAAAAAATGAAAGAAGATGGGAGACAAACCACAAGAGACTCTTAATCTTACAAAACAAACTGAGGGTTGCTGGGGGGTGAGGGATAGGGATAGGGTGGATGAGTTATGGACATTGGGGTAGGTATGTGCTGTGGTGAGTGCTATGAAATGTGTAAGCCTGATGATTCACGGACATGTACCCCTGGGCAAATAATACATTATATGTTAATAAAAAATAAATAAATAAAAATAAAAAAGAAGAAGAAATCAGAGTAGTTGGAACATGAATAGGGGAATTTACCCATTATGAACTGATCAGCACCGAGGAGTATGTCTGGGGACTTTCCCTTCCCAAGATAAGTCACAAACCATGAGCTGCACCCATAGTGTCATTTCCTATTAGCTATCTCACCATCCCTCTACTTACAGGACTAAATGCACACACACACTTTACCAGTTATTTGAACATGTTCATGTATTTGAACATACTTGTGTTCTCTCTGCTGGACAGCATGTAGAACTTTGCATGAGGGGTGCCAACTGCAAATGCACATATTTTGCATTTCTAGATTTATATAATTTGCAATTTACAGTGCAAACTGAGAAGAACTGGTTCTTCCCTCATCCCATAATTGGGTCTTTTCTGTAGTATTCATTCTTTGGTGACAATAGCTCCTTTTAATCCTAACTTTATTGGACAATTATGTCCTGACAGGATGCTTCGCTTACATATAGTGTCCATAGGGTGCTTCTGGGACATTCCAATGTCACGAGAGGTGAAAATCACTAAGCTTGTCACCAAATGATTTGCTGGCTTTAGGAATGTTCCCAAACATTTGAGAGGTGCCACATAATCTAACTGGGCAGGGGTTTTGTGTGCTCAATCTTTTTTTTTCCAGTACAAGTACAAGATATGGTAGATGGCAAGCTCTGAGCAAATGTTTCTTGAGAAATGACCAAAAGGAATGAAAAGTGAATAAGCCTGGTTGCCCACGTTTAATGATGAAGTGGAAAGAATTTACAAGGATTTGGAGATGAGACCAGCCTGGGTAGGAACCCAAGTCTTTCCACTCTCACAGGCAAATTCTTTCTGATCTTGAGTGTCTTTTATTTGAGGAATATGGAAGTATTAAATGAGTACTAAATTTGTACAGAGCTTAGCATAATGTCTCCAGCAGATATATATTGAATATTAAATGAATGACCACATAACATTTATCATGTTTCATGTTTAAAGCCAATTCTAAATTAATTTTCCTTTTTACAAAATACCTAATCTAAGAGAACATTTAATAATTACTGTGAAGTTTTATATGTAATATGTGATATATATGCTGACTCTTCTAGTAATGATGATAATTAACAAAAGCAAAAACAGTATCTACTGTTTACATACCACTTACCACGTATCTTCTATGGTGCTAAGGACTTCTCGTGGGTTATTACATTTCATCTTTACAACAGCCCTATGAGGAAGGTGCAACTGTATCTTTGCTTTATAGATGGATTAAGTAGCTGCAAGGTCATATACCTAGTATCTGACAAGTTTGAGCTCAAACTCAAATCTTCCCAACAGCAGGTCCCAAGTTCTGAAGCATTCTATTGCTTTTCACAAAAGCAAGATTCTACAAACTAGCTCATACTAATAGATACTAATAGATTATATATGTATGTATGTATATGTATATATACATATATATACATATATGTGTGTATATATATATATATTCTGAACCCAATGAAACTACACACACACGTCCTTTTAAGTTTTATTTATATTTCTTAGTTCAAGAATTACACACTAGCCAACATTATTATATATTTACATGCTGAAACTGGCTGTAATAAGTTTAAATTCAAGAAAATAATTCTTATGTGCTACTCATTTATAATCCTCATTTGTTACTATCTCATGTATCCCAGAGATTTTAGTAGTCCTGTTTTTAGAAAGACATGAAAATAGATGCAATGATATTCACTTGTGTTTTGCATTTTCTAGCCATTGGAAAATGTGCATTATGTGCATATTAAGAAAGGCTACAAGGTAATTAGTAAGGCTGATAATCACTACATTGTGAAGAAACTAGAATATCACTTTTTATAAAAGGATAGAAGGACAATTCAGAACTGTGCAGAGACAATATTCATAACAGAACTATTTAAACACCCATGCAAATAAAATTTTGAAAATGCTATGGAATTTAAATCATTTGCAACTTTGTTTGAAATAATTATGCTTAAAATGACCATGGTTGAACTCAAATTACTGAACTGAAAAGGAAGAGACACAAGCTGATGGAACTGTCAACTTGCTTCAGGTGGTACAAGGACACACACATGGGCATCAGATTAGTGGACATTTGACAGGAGAGAGACAGTTGGTTTTGAAAGTTAAAAAACACAAAGTTTCGTCATCATTTTGGATCATATTTATGTTTATCACAAAAGAACTTTTCAAAGCAAATTAAAATCTGATCTCATAATTTTGCATATATCCAAGGAAATGTTTTATTTTAATTTTCAAATAACTAATAGATTATTTAAGGGTGTTGCTGCTTTTTTTTTCTTAAATGATTTCTTTAGGGCAGTATCTTAATTCACATTCTGTTGGCTCCTTACTATTTTTATAATGTTCCTACTGTATTTGGAAAATATTTTTTAAACCTTTGGTGTAAAGCAGTCTTTTTTTTTTTTAATTTTCTGCCATTTTTCCTTTTTTCTTTCCTTTTTTGTTTTTTAATAATTCTGGAGTCTTTGGTTAAAAGGAATAATACTATCTAAGGATAAAATGCTATTATTAAAAAAAAAGTCTTGTATGTAT
This sequence comes from Nasua narica, assembly GCA_028533885.1. NCBI lineage: Eukaryota > Metazoa > Chordata > Mammalia > Carnivora > Procyonidae > Nasua > Nasua narica. Next base: position 92,498,759 of record CM052809.1, on the reverse strand, counting down.
TATGTGTAATAAATTTCTGGAACACGTATGAATAATAAGCACTTTTATTTCCTGTAGTGCCATCAATATAAACTTTTACTCTTTTAAAATTGAGATTTAAGTTACAACCTTTGGTTTCTTGAACGCTGACATATAAAAAACCTCTACCACGTTATGAATGATCACTTCTGCTTTTCCCATTTCCATTTCTAAGGCTATCTCTTGGTTGTTACATTGACTACATAAACACTACAGCATTTCCCATAAAGGGGATGAGAATGGGAGTGAGTGAGCGGAAAGTGAGAGTATGTGTGTTTGAATGTGTGTGTGTGTGTGTGTGTGTACGCGCACGTATATGTACATGTATGTGACTGTGTGTGACAACAAATTGAAACCCTTCCTTCTGGGATCCCAAACCATTTATGTAAAGGGTGTTTAAATTACTCTGCTGGGGTACTGCAGTAACTGTACTTAGTAAAAAATAAATAAAAATTAAGAAAAAAATTAAACAACTATTTGTATCTATTGATTAGTCATTTACAGCATGTTGAATTATTTACATAATATTATAACACATGAACTTAAGCCATAAACAGAATTAGCACGTTGCCTTACCATAAAATACAAATTAGAAGTTAAAAATATTTAAGAAATCTGTTTTAATATTTACACACGCTCAGTGAAAGTTATGGTTGCTCACATTACATGGACTCTGTACACTTAGCAAAATGGCATGAATTGCTACAGTTGAAAGTATTTGCCCTAACCAACATGGTGGGGTTTAGTTATTTTTTTTTACCTCCTTCAAGGAGGAATTTTTTTTTTATCATTTTCTGTTTTCTTAAGACTTTATTTGTTTTTAAATCACCAATAGACAATGTTATTTGTTTCCTTGAAAAAGAGAGCAAGTAGACAAGCAATGTGAGAACTAGTTAATTCCCGATGTTCTGAGGTACAGTACTATTGTAGTGTCAAACTGTGCAATGGTTCGTAAGAACTGTAGGCATTGATCTGCTGATAGAGAAATGCTCAGTACCCTGTATTACTAGTTTCAATATGTTGATTTGTTGGTTGCCAATTAAAAATACTCATACACTGGTTTAATGAAGGAAATAAAACATATTAGCTTACTCCTTTTCTTTTCCAACATACGAATGCATATATATGTATGTATGTTTATATGGATCTATATATACACATATATACATGTAGATATGTTGTAAGACCTGTCTTTGTTGATTGTTTTGCTGTTTTTGTTGTTGAGGATGAATTTAACCAGAAAACTGGAACACAGTTACCTACAGAAAATGGAAATTGTGTTAGTTGCCAATTTAATGCAGGTCTTGCTTAAAATGAACATGATTCATTTTCCCACTGCATTCCACTGAACTTTCTCTATGTGTTGTGCTTTTTTATAAGCTGACAGACTTTTTGTGTTCCTAATGCTAGAATGTAAAGTCTTTTGGTTCATAAACCATTTTTATTATTATTATTATTATTTTTACTTAGCACTGCTTTTGAAGACATGAGAAGAGAAAAGGTCTAGATGGCACTGCTTTAAGTATTTTCCCCTGTTATTAAATTGCAGTAGAAAGAATTGTAACATTCCTTATGCAAACACATGATTATGTTGCATGAGTTTTCAATTCTGAAAATGCATTTCATACCTACTAGCAGTCATGTACAATATATATATACAGATTGAGATCAAAGGTTTCATTTAGACTGTGCATTTTAGAGTCAGAATTTGCCTATGAATTTCACAAAGATGAAAAACACCTTAATTGCTGGCTATCTGGCTGTTTCATAATCAAAAGAAAACTATATATATATATATATGTATAAAGTGATAGTAATACCATATCAGAATTGCCAAAACACATATTTGTGGTCCTTAAATTTAACCACTGGATATCAAGCTGACTGGTCTTCAAAGACTTCTGAGATCTAGCACCCCTCCCCGACCCGCCCTCAATTTGGTGACTACAATCCAATTCAACTACAGTAAAAATATAGTTAAAAATAAATTCTACATCTACTGATATCTCTGGGCAGGATGAGTCAGTCGTTTCTACCTACGTGGTTATTGAATGCCAATATATGAATTTTGCTCTAGGGCATCTGTATCAAGCTCTCATGTTTCTCCTTTTTCTGTTTTTTTTTTGTGTCACTGGGAGCAGAAATGAATCCCTGGTCACATGTTTTGAGGCTCATGCTGCAAAGTTTCTTGTCTCACTTTGATCTAGACTACTATGTTGACTTCCCTGGACATTGAAATTTTGTTGTAATCATAAATGACAATATCGAGGATTTTTATGGCTTTTATGATAATTGCAAATAAGAGCCCACTTCTAGACTTGGGCTCTGAGTTGTCTCTAGAAAAACCTTTCCAGAATGGCATTTTGGAGTTGTGCACCTGAGTTATCGATATGCTCCTTCCTGATATATGTTACTCGAACTTTAACCCCTGGCGACAAGGGACAGGCACTTTTATTAGAGTGATGCCCCAAAATGGTTGCCTAGGAGAAATCGTGTCCCTGGAGAAGCTTGAGGAATTTCTACTCTAAGCCCATGGGCAGAGTCTTGGTTGGATTCTGCCCAAAGACCATACTCAGAGGTGTTCAAGTGTATAATCCAAAAATAAAGGCCAGGGTTCCCTTTGCTGGTGAAGGGGAAAAAAAATACCTCCCATCTTAGAGAAAATTTAGAAAGCTGAATTCTAAACCCTTTCCCCCCCTTCTCTCTCTCTGAAAGTTGGAATAGGAGGGCATCAAGACTCCATCATATTCCAAGCTGCTGAATTATCAGGGGGAAAAACCATACATTTAATCCACAGGCAAATACTGGCCTTGGCTACTATGCACAATTAGGGATGTGTTTTGAAAAATAAGTGTTTTTTGTTTTTAAAATAGAAATAGCAAAGTCATCCTCCAAGAAAAAATTCAATCAAATCAAACTTTAAGGAGAAATTAGCAATTCACTCTTTTCTCCGAGAAAAGCAAAATATGAACCTCACATTGATAGAAATAAATATATTAGCTTATTCTCTTTCCTGTCTCACATATGAATGCATATGTCCAATTAGTATAGAAAGAAGCACACTGACATAATTCAAAAATTGAATAAAAACAACACATCATGCCTGCCTATCAGTTATATATTTTTCTATAATATAAACTGAGGCTCATAACATTCATCATGTTAATGTGGCTTTGCTGTTATCCTATGCTACACTACGTTTCATATCTTCTTTCCTCAGGCCAATTGCAACATACACCATGTAAGCACCCTTAAAAAGTCAAACCCAACAAACCCACAAACTAACTCTACTTGTGCACATAATCCTTTAAGTATTGTTTGCTATGAAAAATACAAAGGTGAATTTCACTGCACACAAGGAAATGTAGTTCAATCAATCTCTTCAAAGCCTTACTTTGTCTGTCTCCTAAGAATATAATCAGGATTTCAGAAACAAGAAAAGCTGGAAAGGACCATTAATCCTTTAAAGAAATGAACAAATCCTTCTTTTGAAATACCCTATTCAATTCAGAAATAAACTTAGAGGGAAATGTTGTAGAGACAGCTGACATTGTCTTAGAGGATCAACCTGTTTGCTAGCTTTGTCTGTGCTCTATGTTAGTGTATTTGGATGGTTCCCAATCTAACCTACCCCTAAGATACTTCTAATTTTGCTAACTTTTCTATTTTGTGGTTGTCTTTTGATTAGATAAACTATAAAAACTTCTTTAAGTCTGCTATCAAAAGCTTATGAAGTTGGGGAAAAAAAAATCTCTCTCACTGGACCTTTTGCCATGATACAAAATATGTATAAATCAGATGCTGCTGTGGGGCTGATAAGGGTCATGCTGCTTGCTTGCTTTAATTTTGTTACAACAGTCACTTCTGTTTCCACTCTGCTCTGGATTATTAACTCTTATTTTATCCACCTAGGAAATAGCTTTTTAGAAACATTTCTAAAAATGTTTAGAAACATTTGCCACCATGCATGGTAATGTTCAGCAGTCCCCAGTTTCTAACTGTCACAATGGAATACATCAGTGTTGACTCCCTATGCTCAAGCAGAGACTGACCAAATTGATTTTCGACTCTCTGTCTGCACTCTCCCTATCCTGTTTGAACTACATGAGAACCTTCTAGAATCCAGTGGGAATTATCTTCCCATGACACCATTATCACCTTAATAAGACCAGGCATAGACCATCTTCAGTAAGCATGTGTGCATGGCATTGCAGATAATGTTTCATAAGCACAGTGCCATCTCAATGGCATGCCGACATTAGAAATGAAGATGGGGAGTATCTGGATATGACCACTTCTTAGCGAAATGACTGGCAATGCTACTGAGCCCTCTAAGAATATCTTCTAAATAATTCCCCTCTATATAGCCTGTACACTAAGCAGATAAAGTGGAACACTCAGACACAGTCTTGCCAACATGTGTACAAATCACTTGCATTTCAACTGGAAAACCACAAGGACCTAGTGTAGTCATTACTTAGCAGAAGCAACCCAAATGGTATGAAATGGACCACAGGATAGGCCAGCAACTAAGGTATTTTAGCATCACTTTTGTCCTGGATTGATGTGTTTTCCAAGTCCTACGTCAGGCTGTACAACTGGTTTGAGGAGGAATCTAGTCCTTGCTTCCCACGGGAGGCTATGTTTTAGTTCACATAATAAAGCCAATAGACGATGTTGAAGAAGGAAAAAACCACTGGGAAGAATATGCGGGACCACCGATCTATGGCATTCACATCAGTCAAGTCGGGGATGGTGATTTTCAGTTGGGAGGCACGTCTCCGCAGGCGGCTTTTCTTTTGTGCCACATGTCGTTCCAGGGCATTTCGGCCGAAACTATGCCTGGGCAAGCCAGCTTTCCGGTACTGGATGCTGGTGGCATCGTAGGCCAGCATTGTGCTCCTGGGGTCTCCAAGTCCCATCACAGCCTCAGATGTGGCCATTTCATTTTTTATCTCAAGAGTGCTCAGTAAGATGTTCTCATGTGGGTCCATCTGCAAGGGAGAAGAATCAGAAATGATGATCAGAATGGGAAGCCTTTGTTGGTGCTAATTATGCAAGGCACTATGATATGTGGGTTAGGTTTTATTTATCAGAGTGGCTAAGAGATTAGCCTTTTGAGGCTTTGAGGTTACATTATCTGAGAGGGATTACAAACAGATATGGCTCATCATTTGATGACCATCATGGCCCCCAAATCAGTGTATCATTTGGAGCCATTTAAGATCACTGGGAATCATCAGGCTATGCTCTGACATGAGAATATACTTTGATCAAGGCTAGAGTCTCACAGTTTAACTATCTCATAGATATCTTCTAATGGGTGTATTTTTTTTCCTAATGGGTATAATTTTGATGCTCAAAAATCAGAGGTACTCTAACATTCACCATGCTAATGATCTTCTTTCAGAAAACCTGTAAATTATCAAATTGTTTCAAAGTGGTCATTCAAGAGATGAAGAGGGAAGAGGAGCATACTGGCTGGGTGTGTGGATTTGGGAGCCAGGGGTTTGGGTGTAAATCCTGGTTCTGCCACTCACTAGCTAAACGACGTTGGGTGAATTCCTAATTTGAACAGTGGCTCCATCACTATAAGCTACACAAGCTTCAGTTTCTCCATCTATGAAATGGTATGACAGTGCTGTAATGACATCATGATATAATAGGCTGTTGCTAGTACCATTTTCATTGTTTCTACTTAGGAGCATACAGAGGAATGGAAGGCAGGACACTATAAAGAATTTACAGTTCTGATATGAATACATACAAAATTAATCTGTGCTAGGTATGAAATAGTATTAAGGGATTAATTACTGAATTGTGCTCACAATAATAGTCTAATTACAGATGAATTCATGATAAAACTAGAACTAAAAACAGTAGATAACATTTGTTAAGTACTTGCTATATATGCCAGAGACATTTTCCCATAACTTCATTTGATGATGCTTCTTAACACCCACAGTTATAAGATACCACCTTAAATATGCTATGTCAATATAGAGGGTAAAAGAAGAGTTTTGACAATAGCATTGCGGGCATCATGTGATGTGCCAAAATGCAATAGCACTCAAAACAACAAGGAACTTGAAAATTAACAGCTGGACAAACTGTGCCTGTCGAGAGGTAAATGCGGTGAGAGATGGACTTCAGAGGGGAGGAGGGGAGACAGGTTTTAAGGAGAAGAGAGTCAGTCCAAAGCTGGCTATACAAAGTGGAATTCTGGGCCCAGGAAGTAGAATTAAGGTGGCCAGTAGATAGGGTGACCCTTTTCTTCCTTGGGTGATTCCTACTTGACAAAGCTAAAAGTAAAGAATGAATACTGACATTGTGATACCTAATATTAAATGACCATGTAAAGTTTTTTTTTTTTTTGGTTTGGTTTGGTTTTGTAAAGAAGGAGAGATTTCTGTGTCTTATTTTTAAGAGCCCCAACTGCTACAGATAATAAAACCTAGATGCAACACATTATTATTAATAATAGAGTACATTTATTTGGTGGAGAATCAGGATATGCCAAGTAAATTTGCCAGTAAAATTTCTGAAATATAAAATAAAGGAAAATGGTCAATAGTAGATAATGGTGATATATGGAAGCAAAGGATATAATCAAACACTTAAATGGAAGATAAAATGATCTGAGCTTCATGAATTATGCAGAAGGTAAAAAGAAGGCTGCTAAGATTATAGACTAACAATTAGCTTTCAAATGTGGTTTAATGACCCTGTATTATAAATTAAAATCTAAAATCTCTTGAGAAATAGAAGCTATAAAATATGCTAGAACCTAGTAATTGATCAATTAATCCCTGCCCACTGATTAGATATTCTGTATGTTTGGTTTATGGTAGTATTTTACTTAGCGGACATATAAGTTTATAAGTCTTAGAAATGAAACCCAATAAATGTTGAAACACTTCTGTCAAGGAAGGGCCAGGTAATGGCTTTAGTGATGGATCTGATGATCCCAGGGAAGAAAGCAAATATTCAAAGGCATGTGCCATGTACCAGGGCTTTGGGGAAACTGTCTCGCTGAAGGCTCACAACCGTCTCTTGAAGAGGAATTCTCTCCTAGGTTATCAGTGAAGGTGTTCACCAAATTTCACAAACTCACACATTTACTAAATGGTAGAGATGGAACTCAAACCTTGATCATTAGAGTACACAGCCTGGGGGAGAGAAGTATGACTTTACAACCCCCAAGGAAAGTGAAGTTGATGGATGTGAGGAACCTAGCACCCCTCATTATTTCAGACCGGGTGCTTATTTTCTGTTCTGCTCTGGGTTGTTAACTCTTATTTTTACTACCTGGAAAATAACTGAGTGGCAAAATTTCTTTGGCCAATATGCATGACAATGTTCAGGAGTCTCCCTCCTTCTAAGCACCAGGATATTTGCTTTTCTATTCAGCAATTATATTGAGAACAGTTATGAATATCTATCAGACTTGGCTAAGGTAGACATACAAGTCAATAATAATAAGCATTAAAAAAATAACAAGAGCACAGCAACCTTCTCGGGTCCCCTCCCTCTTTGGGAGCTTTATACTATCACTTGACTATCATTCAATAAATTGCTTTGCTGCCCACCTAAATAAACAAACAAACAAACAAACAAACAAACAAACAAACAAATAAATAACAGGAGCAGTGGACTCTTATGGGAACTTATTCTAAGTTGGACAATTCATCTGATTTTAGTGGGTTTCTGTTTTGTTATCTATGAAATTCAAGATTTGTTAGATTATTCTTGAAGATTTATCTATTATTTATTTATATTTTTAATAAAGATTTTTATTTATTTATATGAGAGAGAGAGTACAAGCAGGGGGACTGGCAGCCTGAGGGAGAGGGAGAAGCAGATCCTCACTGAACAGGGAGCCCGATGTGGGGCTTGATCCCACCTGGGATCATGACCTAAGACAAAGGCAAATGCTCAGCTGAGCCCCTGACGCACCCCTATTATCTATTCTTTAATCAAAAATTTAAAAAAGTAGATCTATTGAACACTAGTGTGTGTCTGGCACTGTGCCAAGTATCATAGGCATAGTGGTGAGGAAGATGGCATTTCTGCTGGTCTGGCTGTGGGTTCAATAACAGTCTCCAGAAAGAATACTTGACTTGGAGTCAAAAGATTGGCATTCTGGCTGTTCTGTTTGTTATTTTTGATCTCGGAAAAGTCATTCATTCGTTCATATTTTATTCATTTATTTGAGAGAGAGAAAGAAAGAGCGGAGAAGGAGCAGAGGGGGAGGGAGAGGGACAAGCCCACTCCAGGCTGAGGGTGGGGGCCAACACAGGGCTTGATCCCAGGACCCTGAGATCATCACTTGAGCCTAAACAGAGTCAGAGGCTTAACTGACTGAGCCACCCAGGTGTCCCAGAAAGTGACTGAATCCCTCTGAAGCTAGTTTTCTTCAACTGTAAGAATAGAGTTTTGATAGATTAACTGAGACAGATATATGGGAAGGATTCGGGAAACAGAAGTGCCAGGCAAGCTGACTGTCATGACACACTACGAATGCAAGGGATACACAGATGCTAGTGGGCTGGGAAAACACAAATAGCTATGCCTAAAATGTATGTTGCCCTTGCAGTATGTGGAGTAGATGCAAGTGATGAGCTTTCTGTAGGTGAGCCTAATCATCTCAGCACTGCTGGAGATCTGCTCAGGCTGAAGTGGGGGAGGCTGGGGTGGGGAGGTGGATTGAACCTGTGCATCAGTTTATAAGGTGCTGCTCCTCAATGTTGTGCTACATTAGGATACTTCAACCTCAAAATCTGACTGCCTGGGTACTCTCAATAAAGGTCACTAATAGTCAAGGAATAAATGAACTTGAATTAAACAAAACAATGTTTTTCCAGAAAACTCTCACCCTTCACCATGGAACTGTAAAATGGAGAGGTATAAAGTATAACTACCTTCATTTCTAATTTATTTCCCAATTAATGGTGACATGGATGAGGCAGCTCAAGTAGATTGTAGTTTATTAGGTTGCACCTCAGAGTTAAGCTGAGACACTGCTCTAATTACCCCCACCTTGTACTTCTTTGCAAGGCCCTTTTCTCACCATTTTCTCATGTCCTATCTAAAGTCTTCCAGATAATGCCGACCTTTTTACTCACTTCCTCAGTAATGAGCTGCCTCCCTCCCCTGACACCACACTATAGTGTCCCTTTCCCCAACTTGGTTTGGAATCACCAGTTCTGAGGATATGCATATATTTTTTTGATGAATGCAGTCATGGCCTAATCAACACCTGTTGTTGTGTCAGTTTTCTATTAAAAGCAAAGATGCAGTACAGTGTTTCCAACTTCTAATTCTGGACTCAGACAACCCAGGGTTTGATTCTGAGTTGAACCATTTACTAGCTTGGAGACTATGGGAAAATCATTCAACTTCTTTGAGTTCATTTTTCTTAAAGATAAAGTGGGGGGAAATGCTAACATCAGTCTCATCAAGTTGTTTGAGAGGATTAAGTAAGACAGTACATCCAAACCACTTAGCCCAGCTTTGTCCTTAGTAAGCACTCAAAAACTCCTAACTGATCTTGCTTTTAAAAACCAATAAATATTCATTAAATGAATACATTTGATCTTCTATTGCCATTTTTTTAAATGTCATGGGCTGTATGAGCAAACCAGAGCTTTGAATTTATCAAATTATTTAATTTTGCTTTGATTAGTGGCTTCTGTAAAGTGCTGAGAACAATGCTTAGTACAAAGTAAACACTAAACATGTTTTTGTAATAATACATAATACACTTATTAACTATAATAAATAAGTCTAGGCTGAGTTTTTTCTGAATGTTGGGGTGAGATGAGCAACAGCTGCCTTTCATTTCATAGGTGAAGAGGGGGCACAGTGCTCGTGGGTTCACAGTTCCACCAGCAGCCTTCTGACCACCAAGGAAAACAGCCCTGAGGCCAGGGCCAAAGAGGGATCTGTCTCCATTGCTGGTGTGGCAGAGCACGGAAAGGGCCTAGTTTGTCTTCCCTCGTGGACCTTCAACATTCCACCATAATGCTCATCATTACGATAATCTGTTTAATATTAATAACACCAGACTTACACTTCTTGGTAAAGCAGAGACAACATCTGTCCCTTTTGCTGTTGAATCCCCAAGCACTTGGCATGGTGCCTGGCACATAGTATGCTCCATAAATAATGCTGATTGGACGGAATTAATTTTGTGACCCTCAGTAACTCAATTCCTTTGTGAATCCTAAATAAGGTGGATTTGGGGGTGCCTGAGCGGCTCATTTAGTTAAGGGTCTAACTCTTGGTTTCAGCTCAGTTCATGATCTCAGGGTCCTAAGATCAAGCCCCACATGGGGCTCCATGGGGTTCAATGCCGAGTCTGCTTGAGATTCTTTCCCCCTCCTTCCCACCACCCCACCTGCCGGCTCTTCTCCCTGTTCCCCTGCATGCATGCTCTCTCTCTCACGGGCTTGTTCTAAAATGAATGAATGAATGAATGAATGAATGAATGAATGAATGAATGAATGAATGAAAAAAGAAATAGAATCTTTTTAAAAAGGTGGATTTAATTTTGCAACACAAGTCTGAAGATTGGAACTGCCTGGGACTACCTCTTGAATTCCTTTCCGGCTCTAAGGTTTCACTCTCGGTTTATATAGATCTCTTGCTGGAGTGTCATGCTCAGGGGCCTGAAATCTGGAAGCGGATTTCCCACAGTGTCCTGGCCCTTTACATGATGGATGCCTCCTTCCTACCTCAGAGAAGGGAGCTTAGTGTGTAGCCACTAGAAGCCAGGACTAATCATTTCATGTATTGACCTCTCTCAGTTATCCCAGTAGCACTGTGGGCCAGGCACTGATCTCAAGCTCAGAAAATAAAGCTCAGAGAAGAAGCCTAACACATGTTCACACAGTGAATTAGAGCAAGAATTGGAATCTGGTCTTTCTCACAGGGCCATGCTGAGGCAGACTGGCAGCCCCCAAATCTGTGTGTACTCTATAGCTCATCAAAGAGGGCCCTCTCAGTGCATGGGGGGGACAAGTCATCTTAAGGCTTGCAAAATTTTCCTTAATGAGGAATAAATAAGAGTGTCTGTATTTACATATGTCACAAAGATGACAGTTGTTGTAAAATCTTGTTAACTGCAGTGCTTTCCCCTAAGTAGAGTAGACATCTGTGGTCTGCTATATTCACCAGCCCTCCCAGGGACAATTTCTGTCTGGGAACCACCACTCTCGGTATCTCTTTGGTTTGGTGGATGGTGTAGTCTGCTTCAGTGGTTTCAAAACTTGAATATACATCAGAATCTCTTGGAAAACCCATTAAAACATAAAGGTCTCTGGGCCCCACTCCCAGAGTTCCTGAGTTAGTACGTCTGGAATAAGCCTCAACGATCTGCATTTCTAACAAGCTCCCAGGTGCTGCCAGGCTGTGGGGCTGAATTCACAGCTGGAAAACTATCAGTCTATTGGAAGCAGAAGAAGGGCATGACTTGAAATAAATACTTAAAAGAAGCAGAGGTCTTGAGAAATGAAGAAAAAGCTGAAGTTCTGACCATAGTCCACACCACCACATTGAAAATCTTTCATAGAGAGCATATGTGACCTCCATTTATTATTTTCTGGAGGTAGGCATTGTATGAAAGGTTTTGCACAGTTGTAGTATTTCACTTTGGATAATAACCCTATGAGAAAGTTATTTCTAATATTCTCATTTTGAAAATGAGGAGTTTGAAAGATGGGATCTGGAAGAAGACAAACCATAAGAGACTCCTAAACTCACGAAATAAACTGAGGGCTGCTGGGGGGGCAGGTAGGGATAGGGTGGCTGGGTTATGGACATTGGGGAGGGTATGTGCTATGGTAAGTGCTGTGAAATGTGTAAGCCTGATGATTCACAGACATGTACCCTGGGGCAAATAATACATTATATGTTAATAAAAAAAAAAGAAAAGAAAATGAGTTTGAGAATTTTGGATGATTAGTAATTTGCCCAGAGTTGCACAGTTGGTATGGAATGTACTGGCAATTCTTCTATTTGTTCCAAGGTTCCTACTTCTAATGATCATACAATATAATTGCATATCTTGAGCCTTTCTTCATTGCCATCTTGAAATACCATCTCCGTATTGGGATGTATTTAGGTTCAGACTCCAGAAAATGGAAGGAATAGCAATTGTCACGTGATTTAGCTAATCTTTGAAACTGGGCCTGCACACCAACCTTTCTAGGCTTGCTCAGGTGGATTTCCTAATTGCCTTTTTCTTCGCTTGAGCAGTGAGACACAGGAGAAAACACTAAACTCTCCTTTGTCTGATTAGGATATTAACAAGACCTAGCTTCCCTTTAACCAGAAAGATCATGTAGTAATCTCTATTGCTCTGGAAAACATGATAAAATATTTATCAAATTTTCATGTCTTGGCATTTTTATTTACTCAAGCTGTGAGAATTTGTTGGTAGTAGTTAAAACAAGAGAGAGAAGGAAGCAAAAGTAAATAAAGGGAAAGAAAAGGAAGAGAGACTAGTGAATAAACTCATTCTCTGCAGATAAATTGCCTTTGCAAGAGCTATGCCAAGGTCTTGTTTTAGTTCAAGAATCTACACTATTTGCTTTTTCATCTTGAGCTTTAACTCACAAGTGCCCCTTCCTGACCACAAGGGTTTTTGGAGAGGCCCTATTAAGCAGGCCAGTGTGAATAAAGTCTTCTGTTTCCCATTCAACAATCCCTCTGAAAATCATGCTTTACCTGGAGTTATTTTGCTTAGCAATCAAGAAGTAAATGCTAAAATTTTGGGAAACAGACTGATTTATTTTCTCCAGCATTCGAGAGCCTCCTATGAATCATCATCTGTGAATAAGACAGTTTGCATACTTATTAAATCAGTCATTCTACTGGGTAGAAGGATGAACTTCTCTCCTGAGTAATTTCCCAGACTGACCGCCATGCTGATGGTTCAAACATGGGTAAATTCATATTAAACATTGGGATTCAGAGGTTTTCTCTTCCTTCTTTTTCATTCCTCATCCCAACATTTTTTTTTTTTTTTTTACCCATCAAGGAACAGAACATGCTTTGGTTAACAGAGTTCAATTTTGCTTAAAAGGTATCATGTTAAAAAATGAGGACCAGACTTCATTTTTATGTAATTTGTTAATTCCAGGTCTAGTTTCAGGTTTCTTGCTCTCTTTTCTGCACCTTTCCCAATGACAAGTGTGTTCTCTGGAAGAATGTCCTTGTCCTATAATCTTTTGAAGAAAAACAAATCACATCCCTCAGTGGCCCAGCAGCATCACACACTTAACTTGGGAAGTGAGAACGGGGCTATTTTAAATCCCAGTTCACCACTTCTATCATCAAGAGAAGAGAGAGAAATTGAAAAACTCCAAGAAATCCTAGCTCTGCAATTTTCAATTGCCGTGACTAGTTGGGTAGGAGATCTTGTTTTATCTTCCATGAAGTGACGTTGTGACCTGAGTAACTTGAAATGCTAAGGCAATGAACTGTTAACCCCCGAGGAATAACCAAAATACTCTTTCCAAAGGAAAAACACTCAGAAACCACCTAACATGCATTTGGTATTCTAAGAGGTGAAAGAAAGTTCACCCAACTAGAATATGAAATGGAGATTCTAAGAGAGCAAGAAAAGTCTAAAATCTTTGTCAAGCCCTCCACCAAAATAAACGGGGAAATAGTAACTAAATCTGGAGTTTGGATCTGGAACATAAATATAGAAAAAAAACTGCTGAACTATCCATGTAGTTGCAGGAGGGTGGTCATTTTTAATAAAAACTGTAAGAAAAAAAGGACTTAGATTTCTACTCTGTCTTTTTTTATTCTGTTATGTTATTGTGAAGTGTTTGAAATCTTACAACCACATTGTGAGGATAGAGTTAGTCCTATCAGCATTTTGTAAACAACCCTTCCTGTCAAAATCCAGAAGTTCAGAGGTAGTTAAAGTTTATTAAGTGGTAAAGCAATCATTTAAGTTTATGTTGCAGATTTAAATCTTGTACTCTCTCTACTATATCCACATGAGGAGAAATACTTATGGAAAGGATATGGGTAGGTCTAGTTATTGCTGTTTAGTTTTCCAATTTTTAATTTGTCATAGGTAGATCACATGAGTGCGTATCTCAAGGTTAGCTTAGTCAACTGCTTCCCTGTTGAGGAAATCCTACTCTATGATCATTACAATGTGGAAAGATTCTGCTCCAGACCACACACACACACACACACACACACACACACACACACACAAATCCATTAGGCCAATTGGGTGAATCATGTGAGCTCAGTGAGGTTTTAAGTTATTACTTCAAATGATAGTGAAGTTTTTAGATGAAATAATGAATATACCTCGGGAAGAAAAAGAGAAGAATATGATGTTTCTCTGTAAAGGACCCCAGAAAATAAGGCTTTTATAAAAATTGTGATTAATGTGGTGCATGAACAATTAATGATAAAATAAAAGCATTTGGGAAAAAAGGAAACATAAAATAAAATACCAATAATAAGAAAAAATTGTGATTAATGCAGGATCATGAGTGAGAAGACCTTCAGCAAGCATGAGGCACCAAGTGAACTGAGGCTCCTGCTTTTTTTGGTCCTTCTCATATGCCCCTTTCAACACCCACAAGCAGACTGGAAAGAACTGACCTCAGTGATGAGAGCCAGTTCTAATCCTGGCTTGCTCTGGGCCTCATTGTTCCTTGCTCTAGAAAGTCTAGGTGGACTTAGGACAGCCTTTGCTAACCCCCTCCACCAGGTTAAATCCTCTACTACCAACTGAGCCCTCCTTACCCCCATGATAGCAAACATGTAAGCAGAGATTATATCTTATTGCTTATATATTCCTAATGCTGACCACTATAGCTGATACAAAGTATTCAAAATAAAACTTGCTAAATGGAATTACTAGAGCTTTAGACTAAGTCTAGGATCATACATTCAAATCTGGCTAGGGAGATCATATAAAGGTATGAAACAGGTGTAATGGAGAATAGGAAGAAGTTGGCTCTGTAGTAAACTAAACTAAAAAATTCAGGCCTGCCTGAAGGACATTTAAACCTAAATTTTTAAGCATCACTATAGTGGTCAAAGTCACATCTAAGGGTTCAGCCTATAGGCTGCTACATCAGTCACTGTAGGTATAATTTATACAAACGTTGTCTTTCAGTTCCATTTAATCTATAATTATGAACTGCTTTATTGCCTTTTTAAAAAATTCATGGCATAACATAGGAATAATGCAGAGGGAAAATTTGCCTAGCAAAAATCCTGTAGTTCCAGAGCTTTCTTTAAAACTGTGCTCTAATTGAACATAATGGGAAAACAAAAACAAAAACAAAAACTGTGATCTAGATCCAGTGCTAGTATTATATTTTCCTAACTATGAGGGTCTTGCTGTGAAAAATTCCACAGTATCTTTCTGTTCTTGAACTTTCTAGGTAGCCTTCTTAATTTTTTGTGGCTTAATCTCTTCCAGGCCTTTTGCTTTCACAGAATCAAAGTTATTTTTCTTGGAAAATGATTCCTTTCTATATATGTGTTAATTTATGTGGAATTCATTAAGAATGATATGAAAATGACAGAGCATGTATTTTTAAAAATAACATTTGGATTGAGATTGAAGGATGAATGCTAAATTTAGGGGAAATGAGACTACATTCAAATTGCTACATTTAATAATAAAGTAAAATTAATAAAATATATAATGAATTGACTAATTTCTTTTGGAAGGCTGATAGAATTCTCTCTGGGTTCCTCTTCTTCATTTAATAAATAAAGCTACTGTTTCAACTAAAGTTGAAAGTCAGGAGTTATTTTAATTGTATGGAAAAAATATAAAAGATCAGAATCATACTCAAATTCCCTGAAGCTGGAAGAAGTGAAGGAAAAAGTATTCACAATCTATTTATTTTAATGGACATTTCTTCCATCCAAAGGAGGGACTTGCCTTGAATTACTATAGATCCTTAGGATGTGTGGAACACAGCCAGGTTTAAAATGAGCTTACATACACTCAGAGTCTTATTTTGATAAATTTCAGAGGTAGATGTGAGAATTTGCCCATCCAATCCTGATAATCCATAGATTTTAACACCTGGAAACTTGGGTCCTGAGAGGTAAAAGTTTGTTCCAGTTCAATTTCCATCTGAATAATTGACTCAAGTCCCAGGCTGGAGAGAAACAACTGATCTAATCTTTTTATTAGCTGGTTTATACAACTCAAAGCATTCTGGGTGATGACTTGCTAAAGATTTTTATACACACCGTGTAACTAGTAATTCACAATTTCCCAATCCATTTTTAACTAATACCACAGAGAGCATTTGCTTTGGTTTCTTTCCGCAAGCTGCAAACATGCCAGTCAAGGGTTTCTAATGCACAAGGATAGGGAGAGGGAGAAAAATGGATAAACTTTAGCAAAAGAGGAGCTACATTTTCCCTCTGAGTCTTCCACATGTTGTCAAGAGTGATTAACAGTGCATGTTCCGAACAGGGAAAGAGGGTGGCTTTTCTAGCTTCTGAAGCCCAGAACAGTGAATAAAAATTGTGGCACCTGACTAGGTCAGATTTCAAGACTCCCTGGCAGGTTTTATTTGACTTAAAGGTTGTGGTCCATAATTATCCCAGGTCGTTGGGAGACCCATGGTTTTCTCTTGCTACTGGGTTTTGAAACCCAACCTTGTCCCATAAGCTATGAGGAGGAATTTGGGCATACAGAACCACACAGTGCTATTTTTTCATTTCTGTGTCAGAGAGAAATTACCATATGCTTCTGTCATCTAGAAGCAAAGAAGTCAAGTTTTAGTTTCTATCTTCCTTAGTCAAGGCACCAGTGTTTTAATGCAGTTAAAAAATCTGATAGTTCCCTCCCCCTGTAAGATATTGATTCAAAAAAGAGAATTATCTTACTCTAACCAAACAAAAACAAACAAACCATCTAGACTATTATCAGCTCCACTTCTATATATTAGTGGCACTTTCTCCCTCCACAGAACGTTACCCACTGCCTCCCATTGTTTTTCATTCAATTTGGCTAAGACACCTAAAAGCTGACCTAATGCAGACCAGATAGGCAGGATTCCAGGGAACACGGAGCAAAAGGGTAACAGAAAGGAGCAGCATATTCAGCTCCACAGAGATGTCTGGAACACAGCCTATGACCTTTGCTTCTACAGATTTAGAGTTTCATTTGGTTCTTGAATGGCAGGGGGCATGAAATTGGTGCTGAAGTGGGTCTCTTGAACAGAAGTGGGCTGGATGGGGAAGGTACATGGATTCACACTGATTGCCGGATCCTCGGAGTGGGAGCTGAGACACATATTTAGCACTGAACAGCCCTGGATCTAGTAACTGTGCTTAAAAAAAGACACCAGTGAAAGTGAATGGAAAGTGACTCAGCAGTAATTAAAAAGTGGTGTCGTCCAAATAACCTAAAGTGTGTACTTGTAAGCGTGTACCCACTGTATACAACAAAAGCAAAATAACTGATGCTAAGGGCAGTATGATTATAGAACGAACACCTTCATAACAAATACTAATGGCAAATATCTAATTACAACAAAAATATTTATAAACTCCACAAAGTTTCTTTCTTTTTTTTTTTAACTCCACAAAGTTTCTTAATAGCACTATGGACTTTCTAACATTCATGTCATCAGATGAATACATCCTTCCTTACTCGTAGGTATCTTGCATCTTTCACAGCTCATTTAAAAAATGTTCCTTCCACTGGGGAGTCTTTCTTGACCACACCCTACTCTGTCAGGTTGTCTGATATATGCTCTCACCGCAATGAAGACATTTCCCTCACTGCCTTAATTCTCACTTATTTTTATTTCCATAGATGTTTGTTGGAGGTATATCCTCCCTTTAAGATGCGTTCTCTGTGAGGTCAAAGAGCGTGTTGGATAGGGACTCAAGAAGTATCAGCTGAATCTGCAAGTAATACTTGTGGTCAAGGTTTAGCGGGCCTGTATACTGGATTCCAGGTAGTTAGAAGCACTCTACAGGGATTATGGCACACATTTCTCACCACACTCCTTTAGGGTAGCTTCTCTTATTAACAACTCTCATTTCATAGATAGGCCTGCTGAGACTAAAAATTTAAGTCACTCGCAGAAAGTAATGCAGTGAGTAAATAAGGGATCTGAAATTTGAACCCAGAGAGTACTATTTCAAAGTCACCACACTGAAGACTGAGGGCACACTAGGATTTATATGTTCCCTTGAGAGAGTAAAATTCCCTCTTGTTTTGAAGGGAGACATTTAGGAATATGAGCATGCACCATGCAGCTGCAGGAACAGTGACAAGAAGGAGGCAGGGGCAGTGGGCAAATAAGGCGTTATGGTCTGAGCTCGGAAGTTGGGGGCGGGGGATAAATGTGGCCCTGGGCCTTTATAAAGAGAGACTCAGGCCTATTACAAGAAGGGGAAGAGAAAGAAAGGAGGAAGGTAGAGAGGGGGTCCCTTCGTCTACACATTATATTCAGTAAGTGCCAAGTTAGACAGCTTGAAGGATCTCATCTTTTCCCTCTGGACCTTTCCTGCTAACTTTGATTTGACTTCATTTTAGGAAGAGCCACTTTGTGAAATGAGGGGGACTCACATTACGTTTTAAAATAAGCTAGTACAAATACCCAAACCCTTTACCTGTAGACGGTAGGAACTCTCAGGGTAAACCTATAAGCATTCACCTTCTCCTGGGTTGAGGCATTAATGGACTCTGAAGCCACACTGCTTGGGTTAGAAGCAGACTGGGTTAAAGGATAGGTCACAAAGCTCTGTGATCTTGGGCAGGATATTTAACCTCTCTGAGCCTCAGTTTTCTCAACTGTAAAATAGGTAGAATAGTGTCAGCCTTATTGGATGGTTGTGAGGATTAAATGAGAGAATTCATATAAAGTACCTAAAACAGTATCCCATAGGATAAACTCACAGAATGGTAACTTTCATTAGAGAGGAGAAAGTTCTAAGTCAGGGACAAGTGAAGGAAGCAGAGACTCTGGAGAGCACATAATAAGAGATAATGTGGAAGGTTTCATGAGACATTAGGTAGAAATAAAGGAATTGAACTGGTGTCACATCATGGCCAGGAGAGGTTTGGGATGGTAAACTAGTTTTGGAACTAAAACAGCCGTGCAGTGGTGACAGAGGACCACACACAGCACTCACTCACTGATTCTTCAAGAAATAAATGAATGCAACAAGACACCTATGCGACTTTCTGCTACAGCCCTTTGGTAGGGAGTTTCCTGTTGGTTTTCGACTGGGTGAATTTTCTAGGTTCAGTTGTCCGGGAAAGTGTCTAATGTTGAGACCGCTCTTTATTCATAGGCCTAATAAAGTAACATTTCTTCCTAATGCTTAATTTTGTTTGGTTCTTCATCCTCATGGTAGAGGAAGGTAGGAGGCAACTCAAAGTGTTCCATTTTGTTGTTTGCTGACAGGATCAGTAAAATTTGGGGAAAGGAGAGCTTGCACCCATCAGAAAAGCTAAGTTTTCCGATTTATTTCTGTCTTTTCTTACTTATGGGAAATGAGGCTCTTTCCCCAATTAAATGAATTTGTAATGAGAGTTTCATTACGATGTAGAGATGATATGAAATTACATCCTGTAGGTCATCTTTGTGCAGCACTATTTTAAATTTCAGTGTAGATAAGAAAATATATATAGTTAACTCTTAAAGGCATGGGTTTTGAAATCAGCCTTGTATTCTAGTTTCTCTACTGGGTCCTTGGTCAAGTTCCATTGCTTAGTTGAGCCTCAGGTGTCTCATCTTTAAAATGAAGTTATATCACCTTATCTTTAAAATAAAAAGCACATTATATGATGGTTTGTTTTAAGCTGGAGACAAGATACTTAAGGAGTCTACCATCATGTCCTGCATACAATTAGGTGTGTAACAAAAGGTAACACTGCTACAGTAGTTAAAACTTTCACATTTCTCAACTGGGAAAGAAAATGTAAATTCACTGGTTTACATAGGTAGGGAAAACTAATTCTTTATATCTCTGCATTAGCCTCTGTAGTGGACTGCGGTTGAATCTATCCCACTTGTCGTAACAATGGGAGAGAGGGATCCCAGATGTGGGCCTGATTGCTATAAACCCGTCTTCGTATCTGCCCCCCTTTACCAGGGATAGATCCAGAAATGGGAAGGCACAAGGCAACTGAACCAATGAAAAGAAAGGAAAGGTTTATTGGAGGCTTTGGGGTTAAAAAAAATAATTCTCCATCTTTCTTTCTGGATGTGCATAAAGAAACACGGAGCTTTGTTATTACTGGCAGCCCAAAACAAAATATCACTGACAAGATTTTGGCTAGCTTGCTTGGTATCTCTCTCTCTCTCTCTCTTTCTCTCTCTCCCTCACTTCCCATGCCTCTATGAATGCCTTGCACAGACCAGATACATTAAAGGTGGGTGGAAAATAAAAAAGGTATCATTAATAAAATTCAAAATAGTAATTTCAGATAAAATTCAACCTAGGATAATAGTAAGGTCATGTATTATTTATCTACTTTTTACATATGTAAGTATATATATGTTTATATCTATATAAAATATAGATATATAGAAATATAGGGACAGTTTTCCAAAATCAGTAATCCTGTAAGAATAAAGTGATCCTACGGTAATTTTAATAAAAATGCCTTCCATTTCTTTAAGTTACTTATGTTTTATCAAATGGCTTTCATGTCTTCTTTTCATTGCCTTTGACAATGTCAGAAGGAATTTAAAAGGCCCAGCAAGGACTTATCTCACAGATTAACAAAACTAAGACACAGAGAAATTCTTTTCCCAAAGTTGCCGAACTTTTCAGAGGCTGAACTCAACTCTTGGCTTCTTAAATCCAAATTGTATTCTGTGGCTTGCTCTGCCAATGATAGAATTGAAGAAAGATATTTTAAAAAACAGCTTCACGTGCAATCTGTGATTAAACTGTGCAATTCAGAGAGGGAAACCTAGGTTTAGGTTCCAGCTTTTGTTAGTCCCAGCTCTATCACTAACTAGCTTATATGGCCCTAAGGATGTTACTGACATTTCTGGGTTTCAGTGTCTGCGTATAAAAATGAGACGTCACAAGGAAAAATAATTATAAGTATGTACAGTGATAGATGTTGACTGAACTAATCATGACAATCATTTTGCAATATATTTAGATAACAATCATTATGTTGCAAATCTGAAAAGTAATATGTTAGGTCAACTATACCTCAATTTTAAAAAAAGGAACTAAAAAATGCAACTACAAGTAAAAGGAAGTATTAATTAAAAACAATAAAAAAATTATGTTGCGGAGAAGTTTCCTACCCTTATACCTGAGAGAGGCAGGCGTAAACCAGGCAAATGGACCATCTGGTCCCCGAGTCAACTATAGAAACTTCAGTCTAGTTCTCAAGGCTGCAGCCACTACTCCTTCAGGGTCAGGACTCATTTGTATTCTCTGGGCTAGCTCCTTGCTATTGAGTGTGGTCCAAAGATCAACAGCTTTGGCATCACCAGGAAGTTTGTTTGAAGTGCAGCGTCTCAAGCCTCACCCTAGACCTACAGAATAAGAATCTGCACTTTAGCAAGATACGTAGTCTTACGCACATTAAAGATTGAGAAGCACTGGGTTACTTCATCTCTTAGATTCCTTAAAGTTCTCAAAGTCAATAGACTATAAGACTAAAAAAAAAAAAAAAAAAAAAAGGAATTTTTTAAGGATTTTGGGTAGGTCTCCAAGTCTGCTAAACCAGGTCTTCAATGTCTATATGGTAAAGGGGTAGAGGAGTCTACTGGTAATTTTTTGTGCTCCTTTTTCAGAATGCTGAATTAATCACAATCTAGACACCGACTTGATTTGATAAACCCCAGGGGTTTATCAAATCTCCCAGGGGGAGAATGAACTGGAGAGAGAGTGATTAAATCCACTTCAACCAGGGATCCCTGTACAGTGGTGGCCAACAGCTTCTGCACATTTAACCAATTACACAGTGATTTACTGCAGCGAATGTTTGCCAAATGCACCATCTACTCTCATAACCCAACCCTTGTTGGGAGACTCCTATTAATCTGACACAGACTTATCAAACATCTCTCTGTTCCATTTTAACAGCAAATGACCCTTGTCTCTGAGATCTGCAGAAGATGGTGGACAGTAAATGATTAAACTTTACAAGTTGTAGGCTGTAGGTTGAGTTAGGAAATGAAGAAAATTATGAATTTATGGAGATAGGAAAGAACATCAAATCTAAGCTGATACTTTGCTAAAGAATATCAGCTAGACTCTGTGTCAAATATTGAAAACCCTCAGACAATATTGATAATGATGATAATAATAATAATAATAAAGACCTGGGTTTAAATCCCAGGTTTGCAACTTACTAGCTGTGTGGCTGAATATATTATTTCTTTGGACCTCAGTTTCTGTCATCAGTAAAATTTTAGAGAACTGTAGGAGTATCTCGTAACTAACAAGCTTCAAACTTTCATGAGTATCAGAATCATTTGGAGAATGTGCTAAAATTTAAATTCTTGGGTCATCAGAAATTCTGATTCAATAAATCCAGGAATGGGCTGGGGTTCTGCATTTCCTAAAATATTGGTGATTCTGATGTTCTGATGTGAGGATGACCCCCTATAACATGCTACTATGAGGCACTGGATGGTAAAAACTCAAGTAAAAAGGACTTGTAAACTCTTGGCAAATGTTAGTTTTTTAGATATATTAATAGTGGTTCAGAAGTGCTTTGTTCAATGTTACATATTGGGGAGGAGCTGGGATGGAACAATTTCCAATGCACCAGAATGGTTTCCTGTTTACTAATATTTGTCAAGGTACTTTGTTGAAAAATGCAAGGGATCAGGAAGGGTGCAGATCAAATTATTATACATTGGCAAGTCAAGGAGTGAAAGGCAGTGCTGACAATGGGCAGGTTATGCCACAGAATTGGGGTCTTTGTTATTTAATTGCTGTGTGTCTGTGGATAGTCAATCTACCTCTCTGGATATCAGTTTCGTCATTTACAAAATGAGAAGATCAATTCACATTTCTTTCAAGGGTTAAATTACTATTGTTCTGTCCTAGCCATGTATATCCCTGCAGGGCAGAAGAGCTCCTTGCTCCTTTTTTTCCCCCCAAGATGAAATATGTCTTTTACTCTGTGAAGCTTTTTCAGAACATGCATTTAAAGTTAACAACTCAGTAGCAAAAAACTCAGTAGCAAGTATCATGTGTACTATGTACTATTCATTTGGATTATGTCATACAATTTAAAAGAATATTACAGGGGCGGTAGACTGTTCCATCAGACTGACTGACAGAGACAGTGCTTCTGAATTCAGAAACAAATCTTGAGAAATGGGAAAAGTCAGAATTCTGCCCGTGCAACCCTTTTCACAATCGAGATCCACTTTGAAGTTAGCACTTAAGAAATACTTACTTTCCAAATACTTCCTCATATTGCCTCCTGCAATCTTTACTATCTTGAGGGTAGAACAGTCAGCTCTATTTTACAAATTGGGAAACTGAGGCTCAGAAAGCTTTCTCAGGCTGACCAATCTAATAAGTGAGAATTATGGGCCTTAAACTCAGGACTGTCTCAAATTCGGAACCGGGTAGGTTTGATGAAGCTGGTTATGTCTGTGCTTTTAACAGCTGTGGTACTCTCCAAGAGCAATAATTTGATAAACTTGCTGAATGACCAACACATTTGTGATGTTCCTTCTAAATCTTGTCCCTCACAAGAAAAGCTGAAGGCCACCCTGCAGCTGCAGTCTGCAGTGACGGGAATCTGAAAGACTCTCACAGGAATGCGGCCCATGTTGTTGGCGTCAGGGGACCAACATTCTCAACTGCTGAAGTAAACTACCCTGACGTGGGTGAGGAAGTGTGAAATGCTCCAGAAAGCAGTATTCACTGGTGAGGACTCTTACTGCAGAGCACTCCCAGGGTGGCACCTGTGCTGCAGGATACAGAGGTGCTTATCTTAATGTAGGGAGTCATAGCAGGGTCTGGGACTCAGTGGAAGAAACTGACTATAGAGTCTTTGAAGCTGGTCCAGCTTGCGGAAATTTTTTGCAGCAGAAGCTAGTAGTGGTATTGAGAGGCAAAGAGACAGCTTGTTTATTGCTGAGGGAGATTTCAAAATTATGTCAGCTTCCATTTTTGTTATGTCTCTCTTAGTGCTCTTTGCCAAAATTAACCAAGCATCAAGCAATTCTGTAAACCTCTTCTCAGCAGAGGCCATAAAAAATTCCCAATTTCTTTAGGAGCACAAGACTTTTTGGAGGTACTTTACTTGTTTTGTTTTTCAACAGTTCAATATTAATAGATAGATGGCTAATAAAACTTTAATGCCAGTCCTTAATTTCCAAAGCTGCCCATGGAACACATGGTTTTCTATTTTTCAACAATTCATGATCTTGCCAGAGTTTTCTCAGTGGTAATTGTATTCATGATACTACAACTGTTACTACATTTCCCAAAATCTGAGATTTTAAAAACTACAAACTACACCATTAATTCATTGGCAGGTTTTTATAAAGGAGAAAAGGAAAGGAACTACATGTTTAGAGTATAGGTAAGTATCATGCTAACTTCAGGAGCTCTTCAAAAGTGAAACTTTGTCTTAAAATTGAAAACTATTGCATGTCTTTCTTAAAAATTATGTCAATAATCCACAAGTTGGGATTGACTTCCAGTACTGATCTAACAACATGGTAGCAGTATTGTATTTTGAATTCTAGAATGGACTAGAGCACCCGAAGAGGCAAGTATTACTAGTGCTTTGAAAAACCACAAAGTATTACATATACACTTTTTCTGTTGTTTGCTAAATTTTGTTTACTGGCAACATGGGCCCTCTGACAGAAAAAATAGGTTTTCAAAATTTAACTCTCTGGTTGTGGTTCTCATTCTAGGAAAAAACCTAATTGAAGGGAAATGAGTCATAGTTGGTAAATATCGTCCTCATAGGAAAGGAGATAACCAGACTTTCTGATTAAGAAGGGACTCAACAGAGAAAGTGACTAGGTAATGGACAGGAACATGGCAGTAAGATTCAAGGGGCTTTGGTCCTAGAAATGTGTTTCATCAATGAATGTGTAGGTGTCTGTTCCATTTACTCATTTATAAAATGGGGATTATATTTACCCTCTATGTATCTGGTTATTTTTGAGATAATGGAAACACATTGAAAAATACTATACCATAAATAACTGTACTAGTACTAAATACTATTATAACTATAGTGTAAACTGGTAAATATTATACCAGGGCACAATATTATCATAATCTAATGGATCTACCTGGTTGGCTACTTACCACCTTCTTTATAGCTTACTATTTAATTTACATTCTAATTTATCCAATGAAAGAATTATATCTTATTTAGATGAGTTAATTTTAGAATAGGGGTTGGATTCATAGTATTTAATGGTTCCTAACCCAGGAAATTGTTTTATAATATTTCTTTCTATATCCATTTTCCCACTTTTTTCCAAAAGGAAAGTTATTAAATAAAATGGTTTTTAACCACAGAGTATGATATAAACTCTGTACAACTGTTTGTAAATTTTTAAATGAATAAGCAATTTCTTGTAGTAGAAATAAGTGAAAGGAGGTTTAATCAAAAGGAGGCTCTGGGACAAATGAATTTCAGGCAAGAAGGCTCAGTATACATTCTAGAACCACATCATTTTTAAGGTAGATGAGATCTTGGAGATCACAGCCTTATTTTGCAGGACAAGTTGACTTCTCAGATATTAAGAGTATGGCTTACAAGTCAGAATTAAAACTTAAATCTCGAGTCATCTGAATTTCAGTGTGCTGTACCAAGTTAGAAGATTAATTTTTTCATGGGGAACTATATCGGCAGGGATCCATGGGCAGGGTTGCTATAGGTATGGCCAACCTTAAAGGTAACAGTAGAGGTCTTTTTGTCTAACTGTATCACCGGTGACAACATTGACAAGAAAGTCAGCATGGGCTTAACTGCTCACAAGGCAGACCAGTTACTGTTCAGCCCACACCAGTCTCTCCCTTTTTCTCTCTTCTTCCCTCCCTACTCCCTACTCCCTGCTTCCTTCTTTTTCTTTCTGATAGCAATAATTATTAGAATATAAGCAATAATTATTAGAAATGAGCTTATGCTATTATATGTAAATGGGTTATTCTGGTTAGGTGGTATAGGAAAAGTAGGAATTGTATCTGTGGTGTGTGTCTATATGGTGTGGTAGGTATGGTGAGTAAGTGTGTGTGTCTCTGTGTAAGAAAGAGAATGTAATAAGTGGGTCACAGGAATATACTGGCAAACTGATGTGGGAATATGTATACATATACACACACACTATCTTAAGTTTTAAAAGTAATATACGCTCATTGTAACAGTTCAAATACTACAGAAAGACATAAAATGAAAAATGGAAGTGTTTTATCATTTCATTCCACTTTCCAAATGTAACCACTGGGAAAATGGATTTTTAATACAATAATGCTTGTGCTATTGGTTTTATCACTAGAAAAATATAAAGTTGACCATTATCTTGCACTAACAATAATATATTATTTAAGATGGATTAAATATAAAACACAAAATAATCAAGTATGAAAAGGAAAAAAATACCTTCAGAAAAATTAGACCATATGCCTAAGCTAGAATATCAAGAACAATTTTTATCCATTCCAGAAAATCCAGAAATTACAAATAATTAGACAATATAAAAATTGAAAACTTGTTATAGAATGAGTGAGAGCTTGGGAAAATATCTTCAAAGCACATACTAATAAATGGTTACTATATTTATTATATTTAGACCTCTTGAACCTAAAAAAAGAGAAATGGATAACAGTAACCATAGACAAGGGGTTCCTGGGTGGCTCAGTCTGTTAAGCGTCTGACTTGGGCTCAGGTCATGATCTCAGGGTCCTCGGATCAAGCCCTGTGTTGGGCTCCCCACTCAGTGGGAAGTCTGCTTGTTCTCTGCCCCACTCCCCAATGCTTTCCCTCAAGTAAATAAATAAAATCTTTTTTAAAAAAGAATAACAATAGGCAATTCACAGGGAAGTTGATTACACCACATTAATATGTGAAAAGTTATTAAATTGCTTAAGAAATGTGGGAAGTACAAGTTAAAATAAGATTATACCCATAATAAATTGTGAAGAGCAATCAATAATCAATACTGTTGAAGGGAAAATGAGAAAGAGAACCTGCTCATATAAAAGTATAGACAGATGTAACAGATGCAAGAAAGAAAATGATTATAGGGACACCTGGGTGGCTCAGTCAGTTAAGCAACTCCCTTTGCCTCAGGTCATGATCCTTGGGTCCTGGGAGGTCCTGGGATCCCCGCCCCCCATGCTGGGCTTCCTGCTCAGCAGGGAGTCTGCTTGTCCCTCTGCTTCTCCCCCCCCGTTGGTGCTCTCTCCCTCTCTAATAAAAAAAAAATTAAAAAATGATTATAAAACATTTTGATTGTTTTTCCTCCTCAAAAAGTGGGATTTAAAAGTGGGATTATTGGGGTGCCTGGGTGGCTCAGTGGGTTAAGACCTCTGCCTTTGGCTCAGGTCATGATCTCAGGGTCCTGGGATCGAGCCCTGCATTGGGCTCTCTGCTCAGCGGGGAGCCTGCTTCCCCCTCTCTCTCTGCCTGCCTCACTGCCTACCTGCGATCTTTCTCTGCCCAATAAATAAATAAAATCTTTTAAAAAAAGTGGGATTATTAAATGACTATATATTGTGTTTTAAAAAGCAATAAGTAATTAGAAGACAAAAAATATGTTTCATGTGGAAAGAAAATCTGGTACGAATGGTAAGAGAAAAAGAAAATATAGAAACTAAACATTTTTTATAAGCTTAAAATATATTATTCTTTCTGGATTCTAGATTTCCTGTCTTGTTTTACCTAATCCATGTTTATTAAAATATTTATACATGATTTTCTGCTTTTTATGTATCTTTTCCTCTTTTAAAAATATCTAGCTCTTGAATTTATCTAGAATTTAATCTGGAGGAAGGGGTGGTTTAGATGTATGGTATCACATTTAAATATTCCCAAATGGTCAGACCATCCAGTTACTCACCATTGTTTATTAAATAACTCACATTTTCCCAATGACATTAAATGATACTTTGATTAATAATTTAATTTTCTAATGTTTCTAAGATAATTTCTATGCTCTTTATTTAGATAGCACTGACTCAGTACTATACTGCATTAATCACTCTGGTTTTACAATTCATTGAAACTTCTGGTAGAGCTATTCTTTCATTGTTTTTTTTTTCACAATCCTGATTCTTCACGTGTATTTTTTATTCCTTCCAAAAAAAACTTTAGAATTACTGTGTCAACGTTCTAAAACAAATCACTAAAGATCAAAACTACGAAGGAAGCCATTGGTCATCCAATGGGATTACACTAAACTCCTAGAATAATTTAGAAATAAGCTGATTCTCTTAAAATGTTACCTTTTTTAAAAAAAAAGTTTTTTTAACAGTTTTCTTTCATCAAAAATTTATTATTAGTAGTAAAATGGCTCTTTTCTTTCCTTCCAATATTTTTATTATTGTTTATATATTCTTTATATAGAAAAACTATGAAAACTTCCCTTTTTCCTTTCTCATGTGGTTTCTAAGTTTCTCCCAGAATATTTTTTTTCTTTCTTTCTTTCTCTTTTCTCTTCTTTCTTTCTTTCTTACTTTTTCCTTCCTTCCTTTTTTCCTTCCTTCCTTCCCTCTTTCTTTTTCTTTTTTTGTTTTGCTAAGAGTGAAATCCTTTTTCCTCCTTTTTTAATATTCCTTATTTTCTCTCATGTAATTTCACTGGCTAATAATTTTTACAAAATTAAATAATAGTGTGATGGTAAGCATTCATTTCTTGTCCCTGATTTACTTTTCCATCCTGAGACAAAATGTAAGGGAGAGCTTTCTGTTAGATTAAGAGAAGTAAAGAAACAGCAAGAAAAATATCCATCATTTCCCAATTTCCTAAGGGATTTTAAATTTACAACCACAAATGAATACTATTTAAAAGATACCTTTGAATGTCTTTTGATAATCTAGAGATTATCAAGATTATCAGATTATCATCTGAAAAGATGAAAAAATTTTTACTTTTTCAATGTATTAATATAGGAAATAAAATTATAATTTTACTTTGAAAGGACAGTATGTGCTTATGTTGCAGTTTGCTTTTAATATTCTCCAGATTAAGCTTGATATTTAAGGTTTTTTGCCCACTGAAATAGTAATTAATAAAGTGGATCCTTAGCTTTTTTTCACATATTTTTGTTTTTTTCAGATATGGTTTTGTCACTGGAAGTATTCGCTTATAATGTTTCTCAAGACTTACCGCTAAAGTCTCCCTAGGCTGGAGTGGGGTTACATTTTTTTGTCAGTTTTCTTTGTTTTTTCTTTGGTAATTGCTCTGTTTTTTGTTTTTTCTTTCTGCTAGGGTCAGTTTGCTAATTTATATTTCTAAGAATGTCATATATTTTATCCATATATTCTGAGATCTTTGCATGATTTTTTTTTAATTTCACTTTTTAAAAGAAATAATTATTGTGCTTTTAAAAAATTTCTACTTTGGCTTCCTCTTTGCTTCTTAAAGCTTTTCCTTGATCAATTATTTCCCTATTTCATTTTCTTAAAATAACTTATTTATTTATTTTAAATTTTATTTATTTACTTGTCAGAGAGAGAGAGCACAAGCAGGGGAAGCAGCAGGCAGAGGGAGAAGCAGGTTTCCCATCAAGCAAGGAGCCCGATGCGGGACTCGATTCCAGGACCCTGGTTTATGACCTGAGCTGAAGGCAGATGATTAACACACTGAGCCACTCAGGTGTCCCTAGAAGAACTGACATATTTGTACATTATTTTATTCTGATATTTTATTTTGTTAACTTATAATTGATCTTGATTAATTACCTTCTCCTGCTTCTTTTAAATATGTTGTTGATCTTTTTTTAACTTTTTTTTTTTAAAGATTTTTTATTTATTTATTAGAGAGAGACTGAGAATGAAAGGGGAGAAGGTCAGAGGGAGAAGCAGACTTCCCGCAGAGCCGGGAGCCCGATATGGGACTTGATCCCGGGACTCCGGGATCATGACCTGAGCCGAAGGCTATCGCCCAACCAACTGAGCCACCCAGTCGCCCTTTTTTTAACTTTTTAATTGTACATTTAATTCACTTTTTAAAATTACTTGCTAGAAATGTGTTTGAAACTATAACTTTCCCACTATTGTTTTAACCACATCCCTTGGAATTAACTAGATAGTATTTTAAATTGCCATTATCTTCTAGATGTTCTTTAAATTAATTTTTATCATATCTGACACATGAGTTATATAAAAATGAGGTTATAAAACTAATAAACTTTACTAAATACATTACTCAGGTAATGTTTCTGTGATTTTCTCTTTTTACTTCCCATTATTTTATTTGGATGCTGTCTCAATTTTAATTTTATGAATTACATATAAATTATTAATGATAACACCTTTATTTTGAATTGCAATTATTATAAAATATCTTTCAGTCAATATTTTTTAGCTCCAAGTCATCCTTATAATGTAATAATAGTCCTAATATTAATACTATTAAAAGTAATAATATCCAATCCTGTTATCCTGCCTTGTATTTGCCTCATTTGTTTTTGCCTATGGCTTTACAAAGAATATTTCACAATACCTTTACTTTAGAGGTGTCTCTAATAAATAACATTTTGTTGGGTTTAGTTGCTTTATTTAATCTAGGAATCTTACTCTTCTGATAGGTACATTGATTAGATGCTCTAGTCATAGCAGTTAAGAAAAGCTTGGTCTTAATTCTATCATCTTAATTTATTCTTTAAATTTGCTTTTAAATTGTCCTTATCCTTTTCTTTGACATCTAGCTTTAGCTGTCTTATGTTCGTCTTTCTTTATTTCCTTCCTATTATCTAAGGTTTGTATTCAATGAATTGTCAGTTCATCATACTGATCCTTATCCTTAAACTTTCACATTTCACGTTTCTGGATACGACAGATCTGGGAGATAAAATGCAGATTCCACAGCTGTCCCACTAAAAATTGTGATTTATGATATCTCACATGGAATCTACTTTTTAAGCGAGCACCCCAGATGACTCTAAAGTAGTCAATCTATGGTACACCCTTTAAGAAATGTAGTAATCTATGTTAATTTTAATTATATTATGTTAATGTTTAAACATATGTTTAAATGTATGTTTAAATATAAATATATGTTAACTTTAACATATCCTTAATCTTCAACTTCTTGATTCATAAATTCTAAAGATAAAGAGTAAATGTTGAGTCCTTGCTATGAATTAGGAAGCAACATTTTCTCCCTCTTCAACAATACACATCCTGATATATTCTTTTATATAGTATTTGGTTTTTTTAAAATAATTAAATTATCTTTTATCCTATAACTTTAATTTCTGGAGCTGTATAGCTTTAGATTGACATGCTGTCTTTAGTTCTGAATGCTAGCACACTGGCTTTTCCTATTCTAAAGTTCCTTACCAGGACTACTTTTAATTGGATGGAGCTAGACTTTTTTATAATTTTTAAATAAGGTTTCATGGATGCTCTATTCACTAAACCTTGAATAATGAGGATAGTTTATTTTCTTTTGTCTTTATCAATTAATAATGTTCTTAGGTTATTCTTTCCCCCTCAGAGCCCTGTAACATTTTTCTATTATTTTACAAAAATTAATATTACTACAGAGTAGTTTGAGTCCTAAACTTTTTTTTCCCCCTTCCTTATAGATCATTTACTATTTCTGACTGGAAGTTTAGTAATGTCAGAAGGATATAATAAGGTGGTAATGAGATTATATAATTTTTAACCTTGGAACCCAGTATATCCTTTGACTTACTGATTAATAATTCAGTGAATTGAATTCAGTTCACTGCAGATATGTATAAATATATAATATCTAGCATATTAGTTATGTGTGTAGCCTGTAGTCATATTTTCTGTTCAACCATTTTTTAGCTGTCTAATCTTAAGCAAGTTAATTATACTCTTTGAGTCTCAGTTCATCATCTGTAAAATTATAATTACTACAACAAAGGGTAATAAGAAGAACTATGTCATGTAATATATGTAAAGTGTCTAAAAACAGAAAGGCATTCCATAAGTATTCTTTATTATTATAATTATTGACATCATATTTTTTTCTATTTCATTTTATTCCATTCTATACTAACAACATGATTCTGCATGTTTAATCTCCTGTACCTGTTTTAAATATTTATTATGTCTTTTTCTAAGTGTTTTTTCTCTCTGCATCTCTCTTCTCTCCATTTGGCACAATTTTCTACAATCTGAACTCTGTGTTACTACATTGATTTTTTTGCCACACTTACTCTCTTTCTACAGAGATTTCTGTAGTTTCTACAGAGATTGTTTACTGGTTACTAGTTTCTACAGAGATTCCCTTGTCTTCACTTTTGCCTTCTTAATCATCTAGCACCTTGTTTATCATCCCATCCTTGATCTTTTGTTTCATATTCCCTTTCAATATTTGGTGAGAAAAAGCTTTTGTTAGGGAAATTTTAATTTATCCTGAAGTATTTTTTTCCAGTAAGAGTTGCTACTCTTTTACTTATTTTACTCATTATTATTTACTTATTGTTACTCTTTAGCATCCTGAGTTCCTTCCTCTCTCTACCTGAGAAAACAGAGACAGAGTAATTTATAGTTTTCTTGTAGAGCTGCCACGACGTTTCTTTGCTTAGATGCGTCTAATGGTTTCCCCATTTGCTCAAATATAGCTTGGGTGGATTGGTCTGGATTCTGCTTGCATGAATATTGGATCTGCTTATGCGTCTCTGTCTCTCCGTAGAGCTTCAGTTGGAGTTGTGTTGATTGTTCCTGTTTTGTTTTTCTTCTGCTGTTTTATTCTCTATGGCTAGGAATAGAGAGGATACAGTTTTTGTATTTTTCTACCTTCACTTCTCTAACACTTTTTCAATTGGACGCAGGCATCAGTTTTCTGTCTCTCTTTCATTTTAAGGGCTGGGTGACATTGTGTGTGTGTGGGGGGGGCGTGTGTGTGTACTGTCACACTCTCATATGGTTCTAGTAGGTATGTAAACTAAAGCAGAACTTTACTATGGAACAACTTGGCAATAATGTATCACCATTTTAACGGCACATACTTTTTACCCAGAAATTCCATTTTAAGTAATATGTCAGGAATCAATGGTATACAAACATGTCATCAATGGAATGCTTAGTGTTGTTTATAATGGAAAACCACTTGGAAACAATGTAAATATTAACAATAAGTGCTCCTTATATAAATTATGGTACATATATCAATAAAATATCCTTTTTTAAGATTTATTTATTTAACAGAGAGAGAGAGATCACAAGTAGGCAGAGAGGCAGGCAGAGAGAGGGGGAAGCAGGCTCCCTGCTGAGCGGAGAGCATGATGTGGGGCTTGATCCCAGGACTCTGGGAACATGATCTGAGCCGAAGGCAGAGGCTTTAACCCACTGAGCCACCCAGGTGGCCCATCAATAAAATATCTTGTAGCTACTAGAAATGATGTATATTTATACTTGAAGGTACAAAAAAGGAAGTGGAAAATAGCAGTATACACAATAGCAGAGCATAATTCTTCAAATAAAAGTATGTCATGTGAATAAAAGGCAAAGTTAATAATGATTATACCTGGGTGTGGAGGTACAGTTTTCATTGCCTTTTATATATTAAAAACATCATGAATTAGTTTTATAATTAGAAATACAATAAGAAAAAAAGTGAGAAAGATACACATTCTCTGTTACCTTCTCCAGAATAATAACAACTATTTTTTGAGGGCTCTTTGTCTGGTACTACATAAGGCCCTTAACAGAATTATCTCATTTAATCCCCTCAGCAGCTCCATGAGGCAGAAATTAGTGTTTTAGTTTTCAGTTGAGAAATTTGAAAGGTGGAAGGGTTAAACATACCTAATGTCACATAGCTCATAAAAGACCATGGCTGAATGTAAACCCAGTTCAGTCTGATTCTAAAAGCCACCATTTTCCCAATGGACCCTATTGCCTCTCAGGATTGTCACATACATCTTGATGTCTTTACAGGTTACATATTTGATAGCTCATTATTCAAACTTTTCAGCACCAGTCCTTATTTCATACACTAAATTTGAACTTAAAAGAGAACTCAAAAGACAGAATAAATACATACCCAACAACAACAAAAAAGGATAAAAGCAAAAGACATTAAGATTCATATTTCAATGTAAATCATTGAACATTCTCTTTAACATAATGCTTAATGAAATAGGGAAAGAATTCTTAGCAAATTAGGATCTAAATCAGTATTAGAGAGCATCATTAACTCTTTCAAGCCATCAATTGAAAAATTTAATGCACCAAAGAGGCAAATTGTCTTTAAAATATTCTCGTAATCTGGGGATTTTCCTAAATTTTCATGTCTTTACCATCATTAGAACAGTCATGCAGTATACTTTAGTTTTGGTTCTGAAAAATACAAAATTCTTCAATCATTTTCATCATAAACCCAAATTCTAACTGGCCAATGTGTTTTCTTCTAAATGATTAGCATTCTACCCAGAATACTACCCAACCAAAACAGTCTACTTAAATTTCAACAAGAGTAGCTAGAGTTAAAAATAAGAACAGCAGCAACAACACAAATGAGATAGCCTAAGAGAACAGACACAGTAGGGACTGGATGTTTAGAGGACTAGGACTAACTTAGTGATGGCAAAATTTCAAATATCTCTTCTCCTGGAATCTACCTAATACCATTTATCGGACTCTGTTACTATGCATACCACAACAATAAAGTTAAAAGGAAACTTAAAAACACCAAAAGAGAGTAGTAATTTAATAGATAAACCATATCTTTCTCCCACCCCAAAGGCAATAAAAATTTGGAATTAAGGAAACTTGAGTCAGAACAGCAAAATTGGAGAAGAACATAATACTCAGAGGATACAATAGCTTATCAAGCATCAAGTCCTCATAGGAAAGATTCACAGGCATTCACTATCATTCACTGCCTCACCAAGAAATAGAAATTTTTAAAAATGCAGTTTGGATAAACTGTGGATGATAAGGTAGAATAGTCACAATTCTCCTCCTCCTCTAATGTGGAGGGCAAAATGAATGACAATTTGCCAATTAAGAATTGCAAACACATGAGGATTCAAAAACTAAACTGTAAGTATTAGCAAAAAAAAAAAAATGTTTTCTTTGGAATTCATTTAAGTCAAGAGGTACAACAAGGAACAATCTCAATTATTCCCTTTTATGTATCATTATAATAGTGCCAAGTCCACCAAGGTAATAGTTATTTGTAAAATATATAACAATGAAGCAACAAGGACTTGATGCAAACATAGCATTCCTAGACATAAATTAATAATCTAGGACAGAAAATATAGGTCCTTAAATTCTGAGCCAACCAACAGAAAAGATGTATAATTCTCTACCTATTCCACTAATCAACAGAAACACTGAGAAAAATAAGAAATGCCACAGCATACAATGATATTCTAGTCTCTCAATATAAATGAAAAGGAATCTCAAAATATGAGGCACTTGATTTCTTTCTCTAGCACAATAATAATGACTGAATGGAAGCTCATTATAGCTATATTTAAAAAAAAAAAAAACAGGAAAATCCCATTTGGGTCTCATGAAAATATTTAAGTTATTTCCAAGTCTCTGTGAATATTAAGTCCATAGGTTATCTGCAAAGACCCCATACATTATTTTACAGGGAACAGCTAAACAAATTGGTTCCAACAGAAATACAAATAAATGGATTAAAAACTGGCTATCTAACCGTATACAGAGAGAAATCGTAATTGGTAGTCCGTCTAGTTGGGGAGAGGTTTCCAGTTGGGTCCCACAAGGATCGATATTGGGTCCCATTTTGTTTAATATCTTTATAAAAAATCTGGAAGACAAAGTAGAGAATGTGCTAATTAAGTCGACTGATGCCAGTAGATTAGGATTTGTGGTTAAAGTAAATTGGATATAGATAAATGCTACTGGTCTTTAGAAAGACTGGTGCTAACAGAGAGTAGGATTTTGAATTACCTGTGTTTTTTTAATGTATCATTTAAAAAAAAACTAATTCCAAGCACTAGAAATAAATATTTAAATGGTTTCAGTGGCTTTGCATAACAAAAAAAATTAGGTACAATGAATAAAGGCAACACAGAGACTCACAACACCCATAAATGCAGAATAAAGAATGTTCCCCCAATGGAGATCTTTTTGGCACAGCTTTATTTGGAAAACTGGTGGTTATGGGTCCCTCAATGCAATTAAGATATTGGAGCTTTTCAGATATGTAGGAGTCAAGGTGGTGAAATGGCAGGAGTAACTAAATTCTCAAATATACATACACTTAGTAATTGGCAGCAAAATAAACATTGAACAACATAAAGCTTAAAGGAAAGAAAGGAGAGTTGAAAACTTGAAAACATAAGCAAGAAAAGGAAGTGAAATTAATCAAGAGCAAATTCTATAAGGAAACACACACATACACACACAAATAGAAGAATGCAAGGGAAAATAGGAAGGGCTATCCTAACAGTAGGAGATATATATATATAGATATAGATATCTACATATATATTAATTAACAACTCCAGAAGACAATTGGAAAAAATATTCAGTTGATCTCTTTTTGGTTTGAGGTTTATTTAAAATTCTTAGTATTTTACAACTTAATTTGTTATATGAAGACAATGAAAGTGATACTGTTTGTTGACCATGGACTCTTGTGTGTAAACAGATTTTTTTTTCTTTTTTAGGTGAAGTTAACTGAACTGAATATATGGACTAATGTGGAATTGACTTTTAAATTTTATATCATTATTGGGGCACCTGGGTGGCTCAGTGGGTTAAAGCCTCTGTCTTTGGCTTGAGTCATGATCTCAGGGTCCTGGGATCGAGCCCCGCATCCGGCTCTCTGCTCGGCGAGGAGCCTTCTTCCCCCTCTCTCTCTGCCTGCCTCTCTGCCGACTTGTGATCTCTCTCTCTGTCAAATAAATAAATCAAATCTTTAAAAATAAATAAATAAACACATTTTATATCATTATTGTACTTGCTAGCATAGCAGAATGTATACCAGATAGACTGGAAAATCCATATCAGGTCTCAGAAATTTTATTAATTCTGTTATGCAGCCATGGATATTTTACTCTCCTTAAGAGCCTTAGTTTTTGCATCAGTTTAATGACAAGATAAGATTTGTTTTAAGAGCTACATATACTCTCATTAAATTAAAAAGGTGCAGGAAACCAGTACAGAGAAGAGACTGGAAAACTGTGGAAGTATGCCCTTCAAGTAACAGTTGGCTCCCACCTGGCTAGGCTTCCCATATTCATCCCTCCCTGACCTCAGGACAAAGCCCAGTTTAAAAATCACTTAGGTGATCTGACATGCTGCCTGCATCTATAGGAAACCATCAAGGGAAGCTGAAAAGGTCAGCCCCTCTCCTAGTGACTGATTTTTCCAGAGCATCCAACAATACTTGGCTGATCATTTGTGCCCCAGCTTTGGAAAAAAAAAAAAAAAGATAAAAGAAAAAAAATTAGAGTTACAGTTGAAGAGAAGGGACATTCTTGATAAGAAATAGAGTGGCATTATTCATGATGCCAACACAAAAGAAAGTAATGTGCAATCAGAGCCCTGTAAATCTCTAGCCCTTCATGCTGGGTTAAAAAAGAAACCATGGGAGTATGGAATGTGAGATGGTCACCTTTTGATTTAATCAAATCAAGATGTCTCTAAGTATCCTGGCCTAAGAAATGATGAAGTTTGTAGTTGGTTTGCTATAGATTTTATAGCTAATCCATGTTGAAAAATGATTTCCTTGCACTGACTTAAAACTTCTAACATGAAACATTCCTCTGTAGATAGTACTCTCTTTTAGGAATGGGATTGCTCTCTATATGCTATATATTTACTCTGTAAAATACACAAACAAGCATTGGAAATATATCTGGAGACTAAAATTTACTTTAAAAAGTAATAATTCTTATCATTTATAATATTTTTTTAAAGATTTTTATTTATTTATTAGAGAGCGAGAGACTGAGAATGAGAGGGGAGAAGGTCAGAGGGAGAAGCAGACTTCCCGCAGAGCCGGGAGTCGGATATGGGACTCGATCCCAGGACTCCGGGATCATGACCTGAGCCGAAGGCAGTTGCTCAACCAACTGAGCCACCCAGGCGCCCTCATTTATAATATTTTAATATTTTATTAGTATTTACCATTTACAGAGTGTTTGCCATATTTTGAGGATTATATTATCTTCTATACACATTATCATGAATAATCTTCATAATAAATTATGAGATTGGAATTAACCCCATTTTTACAGATGAGGAAACTGAAGGGTCAGAGAGGCTTGCTTGCTTGCTTGCTTATTTGTTTGTTTATTACGTATTATCACACAACTGTAAGTGGATGGTAAATGCTGGAATTGACTGACTACAAAATACTTGTTTAGAACTGTTGTGCTAATTATAACTTTTGATGTCTTGATATTATGCATCTTGATTGAAGAAAGTGGAGAAACTTGTATTTAAGAGATTTAAGAGATTCAAGAATAGGACAAGCATCTTACATTTTTCTAGGCCTCCATTTCCTATGTTTGAAACTAGAGGACTGGATTATAGTAGGGTTTTTTTAACCTCAGCATCATTGACATCTGGGGCTGGGTAGGTATTTGTTATTAGGAGGCTGTTCAATGCACAGAAAGAGGGTTGGCAGCATCCTTGGCCTCTATTCACTAGATACTGGTAGCAATGCCCTCCTTCCAGTTTTGACAATCCAAAATATCTATAGATATTGCCAAGGATCCTCTGAGGGAAAAATCACCTATTTTTTGAGAACCACTATTCTAGAAGAACTCTGATATCTTTTTTGTTCTCATATTCTGTGTTATGAATTGTGGGTCCAACTCGAGCCAAGAGGATGGGCTTTTCACCACTGTGGGGTATTTGCCCAGTGAATCATTCTCTATCTCAATCTCAGTGCATTGAACTTAAAGTCTGAAGCTCTCCTGGTTCAGTTTGCTCTAAACTGCCACTCTCTGGCTCTTAAATTTATCATTTAAATGCAAATTGGTATGAAAAAAATCAGAGTAGATGAAAGTGAAAAGAGATCAGATGTTATCTTATTAAGTCAGCATTTCATTAGGCAATTGCTTTAGACTCATTTCAAACTGCGGTCCTAGAAGAGATAGACAGATAGATGATATATAGATAGATAGATAGATAGATAGATAGATAGATAGATGA
The DNA here is from genome assembly GCA_028533885.1 of Nasua narica. NCBI lineage: Eukaryota > Metazoa > Chordata > Mammalia > Carnivora > Procyonidae > Nasua > Nasua narica. The sequence continues at coordinate 92,459,447 of CM052809.1, read as the reverse complement.
TAGATTTAACTAATGCTACTATATCAGAAAAATCATAGAATGGATTTAAAAAGCATCCTTTCATTTGACAGTCTGAGAGAGCCATGATGCTAGGTTGGAACCTATTGACAGATTCTAATAAGTGAAAACTCAGGTACTGTAAATAAATTGACAATTTTCTAGACCCATGGTTCATTAACTTTCAAGGGTCATACTTAAAATTTGCATCATTACAAATATCATCTCCTAGGGAAGGAGTACTATTTAGAGAATAGCCCCCTGCCCCCTAAAAATGAGAAATGAATATGTGAAAACAGTGAGTTAGAACCTTTCATTGGGTTTGCTCCAAATAAAATTCAACTGTTAAAAGATTACTTATGGCATGTTATCCTTGGAAATCACTTGAAGATAGAAATATTAAAATGTCAATTAAATAATGATTGATACGGTTAATAATTCCAGATGGTTCAAAAGTGTTACTGTTTTCCTAGTTTCATCACAGTGAACTATTTATTAAATTTAACACTATGCACTACTTTATAAACACTATTTAGAGCAGATATTAAGATAAGACCTTGTTTTTTTGTCTGTTTTGAAGGATTTAAATTTAGACTATGGGAAAATACATATATAAATATTCTGTTTAGTGCAGAAAGTTTGATAGAGGAAGCCAGGTGAAGTCACATTTGGGTTGTAAAAAGGGACGGATCCATTTGGACTGATGTCAAAAACCTCAAAATGGAGGTTCTAAATCTTGACTGCAGATTACAATGACATTTGGAGAATTTTTAAAAATTAAGATGCCCAGGCATACTCTAGTATATTCAAATAAGAATTTCTGGGAAAGGAATCAAGCTTCAGTATTTGTTAATGCTCTCACAGTCAGTCAATTTGGCACCCAAGATTGACAGCCATTGCTCAAGACTAAACAGGATTTACAACTGCATGGAAATTATTCTTTGACCATGCATAACTTAAACAAGATGGCAGTCTCCTACAGTCTCGTGCTCCAGGGATCTTAAGTGGTACATGTACAAGGCATTAAGTGATTATCTGTCACTGAAGGAGAAAACTATTCATTTTCCCCTCCACTTATCTTTCTATCTTCCTGATGACTTCAAAGAGAAAAGATTTCATTTGTTGCTGCTGGCTCTTTAATACATCTCTTTACTTGTTTATCTCCTTTTTAACTCAGAGAATGGCCTCAGGCCCAGGGCCTTCATCTAGTATAGCCTAGAATTTAATAACATAGTTTCATATTTCTCACTTAAGATTATCTTCTGGCAAGTAATACTGATTTAAGTGATGTAAAATTTTCTTTAATTATTTAAGGTGAGTAAATGTAAATAAATATAAAATAAATAACAGTATATATTTTACTCATATATGGAAAAAGTCACAAGGGTAGTTCTCAGATGACTGTGGTTTGGGCAACCCTACTGTTAAGGTAAAGGGTATCCAAAGGTTGTATCATGAGTTTGGGCCATAATTGTGCCTCCATTATTAAATAACTTTATGATTTTGGAAAAACTACCCATTCTCTTATTTGTTAAACAAGACCATTAACCTATATTGCTGGCATTCTTCTATAAATTTAGGAAGCAAGGAGGGGTTGCCCTCTGAATTTACCTTGTTGACATCCAGGCGCATCTTCTCATTGTTGGCACTGGCAGCTTTCTCAGCTGCTTTCTTTTGGCGTTGGGGTCCCCTCCCAAAAAAGATGTAGTTGACCAAAGCATATTCCAGAAGGGCCATGAAAACAAAGACAAAGCACCCCATCAGGTACATGTCAATGGCCTTCACATAGGGGATTTTAGGTAGAGTCTCCCGTAGGTGGGTATTGATTGTGGTCATTGTAAGGACAGTTGTAATTCCTGGAAAAAAAAAATGACAGCGTTAGAATAATAACATCCCTGTTTCCTTGCTGCTTTCATCATAGTTCGAAAGGCTTATGGTACTCTTTCACTCATTCATATATGCCATAAAATACTTACTGGGTACTGATTACATACCTGTGCTGTCATAAGCCCTGGAGACACATTTAAATCATGAATTTATAACAAAATTAATCACTTGGAAACTTCTTCCTTTATTTATATTTTTATATTTATAAAAGGGGGGCTAGAGATGTGAATTAAATGCCATGGCAGACCTCTGTATAGGAAGAATGTTGAGGATATGGAGAAGAACCTAGGTGAGCCTCATAATGCAGCAGGAGAGAAGTCAGGAAATGGAGACTCTGGAGCTGAGTCCTGAAGGATGAGTGGGAGATACCCAAGCAATCAAGGATTTAGAGCTCAAGGTGTGGTATAGAGAGATTTTATAAAGATGTGCTTTATGTGTGGAGGAGAAAGAACATGGTCCATCAAAAGCATCTCAAGGAAGTGAATGGGGTACATTATAGGTAATGACAGGAAGCATGGTGAGGAGAGTAAAGATTAGGTAAGGCTGCATAATGGAGAGCCATATATACAGAGCCTAATGGGGGAGTTTGAACTTAAAACTGAAGGTGAGGTGGGGCCATTGACCAGCTTCAAGCAGGGAAGCAAGGGATAAATTGTGTTTAGGACAATCACTCTGGTACTCATGTGGAGGACAGAAGGAAAGCATACAAGACAGGAATAAAAAATACCAGCTATTAGTTTTTCAGAAACATCTAAGTGATACAAAGAAAATAAATTAAAACAATCACAATAGTACTGAAATCAGTGAATGCATTACATAGATGATATAGACAAATGACTATAAAAACTTCAAAGCTGGAAATGATGGGTAAGAGAGATGCAGGTGTCTAGCCCTCATGTTTCTAGATTGGGAAGTTAGGTCTGTAATGCACAGATAAATAGTACAGAAGCATTATAAGATTATGAGGAAATGGCATACTGGGTCAAGTTATAACTGTTCATTCCGCTGAGTGGTCATCACCAACAAAGAAGAGTAGTTTCCCTCTACAATTGGAAGAACAGACAGAGATATGCTGGGTTAAAGCACTAGGAGTCCAGAGTCCTAAGTATGGCAAGGTCCAGTTTTGTAGCAAAATAGTGATGTAAAAATAGAGCCCAGAGATCAAGATCACACGGATGGGAAATTGTATAATCAACATTTGAACGGGGGTTTCTCTGACTCAGTTGTTTCATTTTTATGATTTTTTGGAAGTGTAAGTTTTCTGATTTAATTTCGTTGCTCTAAAAAGATAGTAATTTTTGTCTTGTTTTTCTACATGCTCATAAAACAGCTATAGAAAAAAATAAATTTGCCCATCTAATTCTGAGCAGGTCCAGAAAAACTCTTTTCTTGCTTTAGTTGTCTTAGAGTTTTTGTATCTTTTCTATAATATCAGTCATTTTGAACACTTCCCAGTTTCATTTATCTTTTCATTATTTCAACTGAAGATTACCCTGTTCAACGTGTATATTATAAAACTTACAGTGCTGATTTTGCTTTTTAATCTCATTCTCATTTTAAGATATTTCTGAACAAGTAAAAAATTACTCACATCAAAAGGCATTTTACAAATTTCTTTTAAAAAGTGAATAATTTATTATTCTTGTAATAGACGTAAAAATGAAATCAGACTTTTCACTTTGGAATAAGAGGATATTTACAAATTCCATTCATTACTTTATTCAGCAAATATTTACTGAACACCATTCATTGTATGGGATATCACAGGTATAATGGAAGCAAAATTAGATATGGACCTTTCTTCAATGTATCTTTCAGTACTATGAAGAAAAAGGACATTACAAACCAAATAAATATAAATTATAACTGTATTGGTCTACAAAAGGAAGTTTTCTAGTATTTAAGAGGATCTATCACAGGGGACTGGACCTAGTCCAGGAGGTCATTACTTTTCCCTTCGTTCTTGAGCCACCACAATCTAATCTGAACACAGCAGCCAGAGTTATCCCTTTCAATCTGAAATCAAATCAGGTCGTGTCTTCACTCAGTGACTCTCTAATTTCACTCAGAATAAAAGCAAAACTTTTATTATGGCCCTGGAACTGTTTCATAATCTTGTCGTCCCCTCTCTCCAACATTATCTTGACCCCTGAACTCCCTCTTGTATTCACCTCACTGGCCATCACTGACATCATTGGCCCTTTTCTACTTCAGATCACTTGTAGTATGCTGGAATATTACCATCCGGACATGTAAGTAAGTCTGTCTTCTTGAAGTCTTTGTTCCATTGAAAATTTCTGAATGAAGTCTACAATGATTATTGTAAACTATACCTCCTGGCATATCCAACCCTTACCTTGCATATTTCCCTCTATAGACTTAGGTATTACACGGTTCACATATCATAAGCAAAATAAATTTATTGTATTTTTACTGTTAAGATATCTTCCAGAAGAGCACTGCTTTATCTCCAGTGCCTAGTATGTTTGGCACACAGTAGGTGTTCAACAAATATTTGTGGAATGAATAAATGAATGACTTCTCTAAGGAAGTGATGATTGAATTGAGATATAACAGGGGAGGAGTTAACAGCCCAACACTTTAAAGGGCTTAGTCAGAACTCAAAATAATAAAAATTGTGTAAAAGATCATAATTTACTATATCTGGAGTTAGCAACATAAAAATGTTCATGAAATATAATTTATTTTCTTCCTCTGGTGTTATAATAGAAAAAAAAAACAAGCATAAGATAAGCGATGCTATGGATGATTTCCCAGCAATCTTACTTTGTTGTCTTCTGCCTTCTACCATGCTACTCCAAAATCTTAATAAGACTTTAGAAGTCTTTTTGCTTATCTGTTAGTTGCATAATACGTTTCCTTGTCTTCCACTCAGAGAGGAAAAAAAAAAAGATGGAAGGGAGCTCTTTCCAGGTAAGGAAGCACTGATACAAATTGAACAATTATCAAGAGGTATTACATGAACTATGCTTCAATAAAAATATCAAATTGACGGGACTAATTTCATTACCTACTGCTATATGGTTAACTAATTTTGACATGAAAGAGTCTTAATTTGTATTTAATTGATTTAATGCTGAATCAGATAACCCAAAGTCTCACAGCCAAATTCTTATAATGTGCATAGTCCAGACTTGTCATGCATGATAAATACCAGAGTAAGGGAACGATGGGAGTGGACGTGCATGCACACACACACACACACATACACAAGCACACACGCATGGACACACAGTCAAGCTCCATAAGCAGTTAGAAAATGGCGTACCTAATGCCACTCTGGCAGCTGATGCATCATAATTAATCCAGAAGGAGACCCAGGAGAGGATAGTGATCAGGATGGAAGGCATGTATGTTTGCAGAATAAAGTAACCAATGTTTCTCTTAAGCTTAAAGCTGAGGGACAACCTGGGATAGGAACCTAGAAAGGCAATTTTAGAACATCATCATTATCAATCAGTATTTATAGGATACTTCCCTTGTAAGGCCCATAAGTAGTTGGTATATCTTCCTTAAATTCAATTTTAGCTCCTAGTGAAGGGCACTTTCTCCTGCAAAAGTAGTCTGAGAACACCAGGCTTTTAATTAGCTAGAATCACTCAGTGTTGACTACACTCACAGTCCTGAGTAATTAAAAGAATTCCAGCTCTTTCCTGCTCAGCCTCTGGCACTGGATCAAAGACACTCATTCTCTACAACCATGAAGACAAGATAGTTTGGTATAGTCCCTTTGTTCCCCCTCAGCTGTTTTGCAACAAGGCTATCCTGTAAGATTTTTTGGTTTTGTATATAAGAATAAGGCAGCAAAGTCTGATCATATTTTAGAAATCTCTTCCCAAGCCCCAGAATTCACTGTAAGTCTGGGATCAGTGGCAAGGCTTCAGGTTTACAGCATCTCCCTAAAGTTCTGTGAAGGTTTTCACATGCATGAATCACACTTTTTTCTAATTCCATTGATTCCACCAAAGTTCTAAAGGGATTTCTGATTCATCAAACAGTAGAGAATCACCGGTTTCAAAGAGTATTTGTGGGAGATGAAACTAAAGGATCAGATTCCCATCGCTAGGTCCTTTGATTGTGATGATCTGGGGAATTACCCTTTAAACAAACCCTATGTAACTGAACATAGTCTTAGAACATAAAAAGTCACATTGATAAATAGTGTGTGTTGGGGGTGATATTCTTACTAATATTGAAAGAAAGCCTGTCTAGCCATCTTGGGCTCTAGTAAGTATTATAATATAATATTGAAGTAAGAATATTTTAAGTATGAACTCATTTCTATAGTCTCAGGGATTCAGAGGACCTCAAATATAGGAAAAGTTTCTGTTGTTTATTTTTTAAAGCTATAGGTTTTGTATTCTTACGAAGTCATAAAACTATTACTTGAAGTAGTTTGCAGGGAAAGGCAGAGTCTGAGTCCTTAGCAGGATTAAAATGTATAGTTACAGTACTAGTTATTTCTGTGCCTAGGGAATTCGTTCCTATAAGAAAAACATAAAAAGAAATATTCCTGTGGGTTTATTGTTTTTTCCCCCTTAATGAGTATGTAGCAAAGTATTACTTTTCTGAGCTTTTTTTTTTTTTTTAAATATTGTGCTAATGAAACCAAATTTGACAACCTAAAGCCTCAGTGCTGGAAGAGGAACAATGGAAAAGCATCAGGATAATCTCAATATCTGGAAGGGCTGTTAGCTCCAAAACGGGAGGTAAGGTTACATAAAGAAATTTTTAACCTTTGAGGAAAATGTGGAGTTCTCCTCCTGACTTGGCTCTCCCCAGTACTTTTCAAAGGATTATGAGGAGTTCTGTAGGAAGTATTAAGTTGGGGAAACAACTCTGACCTAGGTCTTCATTTCCCCTTCTGTGTTCTGTCTCTAACTATTAGTCTGTTCTTGTTAAATGAGAGGTGTAGAACTGACCCTCTCAGCTTTGTTGGGGGTGCCTCCTGGGAAACAACTGCATGGGTCCCAAATGAGCAATGAGCTTGATGGGGGTCTGATCGGGGTCTGAAGGGGGTCTTGCAGCAGATCTAAATCTTCTGGTCATCATCTTTCCCTAAGACCCAGTCTTGATATAAATGGACCCTTTTGCAAGATATGTGGAAGCCCCTCTTCCCTTAACCTTTTTCCCAGATACAAACCTGTGGAAAAAACAACCTTCTTGGTGATAAGTTTGTAATCCACAATAGAGAACTGTGGAAGTTCAATCTTCGTCACTCCTGTTACTGCATTATCATCCCCACGCCAGTAAAACTCAATGTCGTCTGTGGTATATCCATCTGTGAAAGGAAACACACACACACACACACACACACACACACACCAAACAAACAAACAAAACAAAAGAGAAAAAATATTTGTTTAAAAGATGAACTACATTAATGATAACAGCCACAGCTAAAGGCTACTCTATTAGGTATCCCGCAAAGCACCTGAAGTATATCACATTTAGTTTTCCCAACAGTCTCGCGAGGGGAATATAATTAGGCCCACAGGAGGCTGTAAAGGTTTAGTGAAATTAACAGCTTGTGAGTAGGAAGTAGTATATAGTTCCGACTTGCACCTTGGTTCATCTGATTATGAATCTCATTTTTTCAAACACTATCACATTATTACATGACCCTAGATAGTACTCTAGGTGAAGACAAAAGTAGAGAAAAATATCATTTAAGTTATCAATGCAGTACTGAATTCTATCAAACTCCCCATATAAAATTTTTGAATTACAATATATTTGGTTTCAAGTCAGAAGAGTAGTGATTATGAAGTGAGTAATCATTTTTAAATATTCATAGACATGATATCCAAATTTGATTCTGCAGCAGATCTAAATTCCAAAAAAATACCCCCTCCCAATAACCCCAAACAGCAGTAATTCTAATTTTCTAGTTTTAAGGTGTAAATACAAATGTATTGTGTGCACCATAAACGCACATTACATTTAGGAGGCATGTTTCTATTCATTCAACAATTATTTATTGAGTACCTACTATGTTCATCACTACACAGTTACTGGGGATAGAACTCTGCATAATAAAAGCATGCCCTCTGTTATCATGATACTTTCAATCCAAGAGGCAGAATAGAATAAGCACACATATCTTAATGACTGAGCATAAATATAACTGCAATGAATAAGCATGTATTAGATTATAAACAGAGAAATACAGGGAAGCATGCAATAAAATCCAGTAAACATTAATATTTATAAACAGTACACCACCCCCCAAAGATCCCTCCTGTGAAGCATAAATTATATCGTATATCACATTTATCCCTTCAAAGAACTTTTGCATCCAGAGAATTGAATTTTTACAAGTCTAGGAGGTGGGCAGGACAGATATTACTCCACAATTTAAAGCAAAACAAACAAACAAATAAGACTGCTTAAGTCCTCTGCCTTTTGACATGTGACAAGTTAGTGTAATACAGGACTAGAATATCAATCCTTTCACTCTTAACTATTACAATTTTCATTAAATCACATTTCTTCTGAAGAGAGCAAGTCAAATCTCAAAAAAAGTAGAAATGGATTATTTTTCAAAGAATTACAGTGCTCTTGATTTGAGAATCTATATCAACCATAGCATGGCTAGACAATGTCTTAACTTTTCTAGAAATCTGTATTACTTTTTACTCAAAGGGCAACCATCTTTATCTGATGCAGAAATATATCAGAAGAGTTATTATGAACTTGAACTTCTGGTTCCATAACTACAGACTTTTAGATAATAGCTAATGATTTTTTAAAAGGTTTGTTTACTTGCAAACAGAAATTATAATCAAAACTGTGAAAATTTAATAGAGTATACACCACGAACATTTTTATTAGCATGATCTCATTTGGAGCCATTCATTTTGATAGAGAATGTCTTTCTTCATATGAAATTTTGATTTAAAAGCAAATTATTCATAATTTTAAAGGGAAGTCCAGGTATAAAGTGAATGGCAGAGTAAACAGATTCTTCTCATTCTCCATTAATCTACTCTATTAATATTCTCTCTCTAATCCTAAGAACTAAGGTATCTGTCCCAAAGGGTAACTGCTGTTCTCTGGGATTGCATTTTCTTAATATAGCCATAGGAATCTTCACCATCCAGGACTTCGTCTCAAATATAATCCCATTTCTCATTGTTTTTTTGCACACATCTCTCAGTTATGAAATTGTTTAGTTAATGACAATCCCACCTTTTTTATTTTATTTTTTTTTTAGATTTTATTTATTTATTTGACAGAGAGAGATAGAGATCACAAGTAGGCAGAGAGGCAGGCAGAGAGAGAGAGAGAGAGAAGCAGGCTCCCCGCTGAGCAGAGAGCCCTATGCTGGCTGGGCTTGATCCCAGGATCCTGAGATCATGACCCGAGCCAAAGGCTTTAACCCACTGAGCCACCCAGGCATCCCAAACCCATCTTAAAAAAAAAAAACAAGATTTTATTTATTTATTTGAGAGAGACACAGAGAAAAAACAAGCAAAGGGAAACAGCAGAGGGAGAGGAGTGAGCCGACTCCATGCTGAGCAGGGAGCAGAATAAGGGGCTGGATCCCAGGACTCTGGGATCATGACCTAAGTCGAAGGCAGATGTCCAACTGACAGAGCCACCCAAGTGCCCCTGACAATCCCACCTGTGATAAGACAGTTTAAAATAATAAAAGAAGGGCAATTTGTTCTTAGAATCAATTTAGCTAATCAGAAATGCATTGTAAAATTGGATTTGTGGTATATAAACATGAAAGCAAGTATTTATGAAACAAGAAGTCCAGTTTTCTAAAGGAAAAAAAGTGTCGAATGTTGCCATCTTCAAAAGAGAAAGAGAATAGATCAACTCTTATTTTTAATGGAGAACTAAATCTAAATTGGTGAAGAGTGTGTTTCTGATTCTCCAGCTTCCTTACCTCGTTTTTGCCTCACTTGTCCATTGCTACAAACCTTATCACAGAAGCTCTCTGTAGGCAGAAGCATGGGAATATCTGTGGTGTTTCAATACAGTTGTATAGGAGATGCTTAATAATTATTTAATAGGTAAAAATATTATTATTGAATATAGCCTTTTGTCAAAATGTCAGCTATTTGACAAAGTGCTTGCTAGGTAATACCTGGTAGAGCAGATGCATTTGTGATATATTGTTGAGTTAATACATTAATTATTTAATGCATGTGTGGATTTGGGTGATGGTTGCCTATCCAGATGCTTGGCACTGTGGAGGTATTCATCATGTTTATACTTCTGTCTCTTGCTCCTAATACGGTACCCACACATAGTTGTATTAAATAAATATCTTCTGTGTGAATAAAAAAAAAGTCACCCAATGATAACATAGCCCTTAAGAAAAATCCAAAGAGGGACACCTGGGAGGCTCAGTCAGTTGAGTGTCTCCCTTTGGCTCCGGTCATAATCCCAGGATCCTGGCATCAAGTCCCACATCAGGCTCCTTGCTCCATGGGGAGAATGCTTCTCCCTCTACCTGCTGCTCCTCTGGCTTGTGCTCATTCTCTCTCTCTCTGACAAATAAATAAATAAATAAAATCTTAAAAAAAAAGAAAAATCCAAAGGTTTTTCATTATTTATCTTTATGTAATAGTTCAGCAAGTTGCTTAACATCCCTTTGTCCTTCATTTTTTATTCTGTAAATTGTAACAACAACAATAATAAAAGCTGGAGTTGTTTTGCAAGAAAAATGAGTTATTATTTATAAAATGCTTAGAATAGTACCTGGTAGATAACCCTCAAAAAGGTTAGCTTATATTTTCTTTTCAAATAAGAATTATTTAAAATGAATTAAAAACTCATATTTAGTTGCATGTCACTTTACTTCTATTTCATGAACACATGAATGCATTTACACTGAGAAAATTGAGTATTCAGTGACACAGAACCCTCCAAGGTGCTTGGACGTTGAAAGTGAAACATTTGAAGTTTACTGATGTCTAAGATTGTGGAATCTGACACAATGGAGCAGCACATTATAATACTTCTTGGTTACTGCTGATCTTAAAAATCCCAATCTTCTTGACTTCATTTTGAGTTAACCAAGTGTAGAATGTTGCCAATGGACAGCAAATGTATGCTCTTGCATCATCGATTTCTGAAGATGAAAGACTAATAATCCATGACAGTGCCAGGGTGGTCAAGTTCATAAGCTAGCTCAATATACTGTGTAGGATAATCTGAAAGCAGACCTAGTTTTTCTTCTCCTTCTTCTCCTTCTTCCTCCTTCTCCTCCTCTTTCCTTTCCCTTCTCCTCCTCCTTCTTCCTTCCTCCTCCTCCTCTTCTTCTTCATTTCATCTTCTCAGAAGAAATACTTAACAGTCTCTCAAAGTGATTAAAAAATAAAACATACACAAATATATATGACCTGACTTTTATAGCTTTCATAATACTGAGTGAAAAATAATTAGATATCTTTTAAAAGATATCAGAAGGAGGAGATGCACTGAAGCTTCTCATTAATGTCTTGCAAATTAAATTCATCTTTTATATTTTATTCATGGGATTCCAGAAACTGAGTCATTAAATTATATTGTATTGTTATGTTTAAAAACATAACCCACATAAATTCAGATGGCCTATGAATAAACCAAAATATAAATTCACTGGATATACCTGAAGGAATTAAAACTATATAAAATGTTAAAGTTTTGATCAGGTTGGATAAACATGTAAATTTAAAAATCTATATAGCATATGAACGATAGATATACTTTCTTTTAAATATTGATAACATATATACTAGATGAGATCTACGAAGCAGAAATGCCATTTTCTGCTTTCATATAATACTGAACATGTTCTTACAATTGTGACATTATCTTATTATATAACATGGCATTTTAAAAAGTTGTTTTTCACTCTTTGGTGTCAGTCTACTTGTTTATTCTGTTATCTACTAAGTAAACATTTCATGTTAGAAGGATTTTACTTTGTAAGGAATATGAACCTATACCAAAATATTAAACGGGGGCTGGTGAGAACATTTAGAAGAAATGAATTGTGAATGCCATCATTTTTTTCCTATTGAGAAATTAAAGCAACTTATTGTTCTTTTATTATTTATTTAAATTTTGCTCCCAATTGGACTCTTAAACATTCAATGGTAATTATCTATTTTCTATATCCCATTGTAGCCACGTTGTTTTATAGATTTTATTTATTTACTTGAGAGAAAGAGAGCGTGATTGAGGGTGTGAACACAAACCCACTCATGGGGTGGGGAGGGGGCACCGGGAGGGGCAGAAGGAGAGGCAATCTCAAGCAGCCTTGGCTCTGAGTGGAGCTGGAGGTGGATCTAGATCTCATGACCTTGAGATCATGACTCTGAGATCATGACCTGAGCCAAAATCAAGAGTAGGAGGCTTAAACTGAGCCTCCCAGGTGTCCCTGTAGTTGCTTTGAACTATTAATTCTCAATCATCATAACCAATTGGTGATGTTTGAGAATTATGGGCTAGTATTATTGGGATAATCCACCCTGGCACTATCATGGATTATTGGTCTTTCATCTTCAGAAATCAATGATGCAAGAGAATACATTTGCTGTCCATTGGCAATATTCTACACTTGGTTAACTCAAAATGAAGTCAAGAAGATTGGGATTTTTAAGATCAGCAGTAACCAAGAAGTATTACAATGTGCTGCTCCATTATGTCAGATTCCAAAATCTCAGACATCAAAGTAAGCTTCAAATGTTTCACTTTCAACTTCCAAGCACCTTGGAGGGTTCTGTGCCACTGAATACTCAATTTTCTCATTGTGTAAATGCATTCATGTGTTCATGAAATTTGAAATTTGAAATAAGATAACCCTTAAAAAACCAAAATCATAAATTTTCTGCCCTCTTATATATCTATCACAGCACTTAAAAAAAAGATTGTATTCATCCATTTGAAATAGAGAAAGCAAGAGTGAGAAAAAGAGAGAGAGAGAGAATTAGTTGGGGGGAGTGGCAGAGGGAGAGAGAGAAGCAGACTCCCTGCTGAGCTGGGAGCTTAACATGGGGCTTGGTCCCATGACCCTGGGATCATGACCTGAGCCAAAGACAGACACTCAACAGACTGAGCCACTCAAGCACCCCACTATCACAGCACTTTAAAGCTTTTTTGAATTGGACACCTCATTGTAAAAATTTTAGCATGTTATTCTCCTAAAAGTATTTTAAATTTTATGTGGTAACTGTTAACAGTATATAAGTAGCTATAATTAAAACTTAATTTACATTCTGGGGAACACTAATCCTGTGATGTGCTTCATGGAAAAGGGTTCTATAGTAAGTATATTTGGGAGTACCTACATATTTTGGGCAGCCTCTTGTAGTCACAAACATTTAGCACAGTATAGTTTAGAATATCCCTCAATAAAGAATTTGCTTAATATTACTTACCCCTGGCATTTCCCACACTTATTTGTCCAGACACATTGTTTTTTCAGGATATAAAAAATATTCACACAATGTAATGATTCCATAAAATGCTAGAGCTATTCACACATTTTAGGGGTGCTTTCCTTACATTCCCCACAAAACCAGTTAAGTACTTGAGAAGGCACACAGTCCCCTTGGAACCATATCTTATTCTTTAGTGGATTAAAATTTTTTTCTCTCCAGAATTTCCAGAAGAGAAGAAAAACATTTGCAAAAAACAAAAGAGATAAAATTGCCTTTTAAGGCAGACAAACATTTCAGGGAAGTAGCATGACCAAATGTGCAATAAGAAAGTAAGCTTTTGCCTCATGACTAATGCAATGACCACAATTAGAAGTCTATCAGTCCACAGTCAGAATGGATGCCCCTCTATACAGAGTCCTGTATGTTGTGCAAAGGTGCAAGACTGAATACAGTCAATGCCAATTAGTTATGGGGATTTTTCAAAAGGGAGAGAGAGAAGCTCACTTGTCAGCTATAACTCTTTAAATTCAGCAAAGAAAATGTTCCAAAGACACTCTGAGTGATTGCTCTGACTTCTTAATTGCATCTTATTCTTTACTCTCCTCTTAGATGGACTGCTAGACACAAATGTTCTGCTATCAAATCATTTCTCAGCCTTGAGGCTCAAAATAATTGGCCTAGGGTAGGTCAGACTTGATTACCAAGCAGCATTTTAGTAAGAAACACCATTAAGTCATGGCCTGGCGTTCAACCCCTACATCAAAGATAACCTATTTTTTTATGTTATTAGCATTTTCAAATTCAAATCTTTCGTAAGAGGATTGAAATTTATCATAATCAAGTAAAATGTCAGATTTTGTGCTCTAAAGATAATTTCTCTTTTTGGATTTCATTGCAAAACTCAGTATTTGTTGTATTTGTATGGAAGTAGAGTGCTTTGGTGGCTATTCCTGTAAGTTTAACTCCATGAGGTGTTTCTTTTTTTTTTTTTTTCCATGAGTTGTTTCTTAAGCTTCCTTATGTTTGTAGCGCTCAAGCAATTAAGCTGATGCTCCAGATAAGAGAAACCATTAATAAAAATAATATTAATAATGATAATTATATTATTATAATAAAAATAACCACAACAACAATAATAGCAATTGCCATTTCAGAGCCTTTATGTGACAAGCACTGCCTTAAACTTTCTACATGGTTCTGTCTAGACCCATATAAACTAGACTGGGTTATGGTTACCAGAATTCTTCCCCTCTACTCAACCCTGTTTCTTTTTTTTTTTAAGATTTTATTTATTTATTTGACAGAAAGAGAGAGATCACAAGTAGGCAGAGAAGCAGGCGGCCACGGGGGGGTGGGGGGGCACTGGGAGGCAGGCTCCCCGCCAAGCAGAGAGCCCAATGCAGGGCTCCATCCCAGGACCCTGAGATCATGAACTGAGCTGAAGGCAGGGGCTTTAACCCACTGAGCCACCCAGGCGCCCCGACCTTGTTTCTTCCATATGCATGAACCCTAAGTCCTGAAGTAACATAGAAGAGGAAGAGAACTGTTGGCTAAAAAGACAGGCCAGTACTTCTCAAATGTAACATGTGCAGAAATGATCTGGAAATCTTATTAAAATGTAATACAAATGTAGTTATCCGAAGGGGCACCTGCACCCCAATGTTTATAAAGCAATAATGTCCACAATAGCCAAACCATGGAAAGAGCACATCAACAGATGTCCATCGACAGATAAATGGATAAGGAAGATGAGGGATATATAGATATAGATATAGATATAGATATAGATATAGATATAGATATAGATATAGATATAGATATATACACACACATATACACACACAATAGAATATTATGCAGTCATCAAAAATGAAATCTTGCCATTTGCAACAATGTGCATGGAACTAGAGGGTATTATATGCTAAGTGAAATAAGTCAATCAGAGAAAGACAATTATCATATGATCTCACTGATATGTGGAATTTGAGAAACAAGGCAGAGGATCATAGGGGAAGAAAGGAAAAAAATGAAACAAGACAAAACCAGAGAGGGAAACAAAACAGTAGAGACTTAATCTCAGGAAACAAACTGGGGGTTGCTAGAGCGGAGTGGAGTTGGAGGGTTGGGGTGGCTGGGTGATGGACACTGGGGAACGTATGTGTTGTAGTGAGCATTGTGTATTGTGTAAGACTGATGAATCACAGATCTGTACCCCTGAAACAAATAATACATTATATGTTAATAATAATAATAATAATAATAAACTTGGAGAAAACAGGAAAAAAAAATAAAATGCAATTCGAACTAGGATTAAGTAGGTGGATCCTGGGATTCTGTAGTCCTAATAAACTTCCAGGCAAGGCAGATGGTGTTTGCCACACGGATCACCTCTGCAGAGCAAGTGATTAGGAGAATGCTGCAGAGCGATGGCGTTTCCCTTGCCATGGGAGTCAGGCAAGGGATGTCTGCCATCTAGCCTGACCAAGAGATGAACAATGTTTCTTCTGAATCAAGGTTTTATAAGCTCCAAGATTAAAATATTTTCTTCCAGCTCTGTCTCTCTTGTAAGAGACGAGAGATGTTTCTGATGCTGTTTCTCTCTAGCGGTCTGATTCTCTTCAAATAATCTACAGCATACAATCACCAACGGCACAGAACAGAGCGATGGAGCCAGGTCTGAACGTTTTCTGCACATCTGTGTTCACATCAGTTTTATTTGAGTATTTAGGGTGAAGAATAGTCCCCTCTGGCATCAGATCTCTGCATCTTTTGCTTATATTCTTCAATAGACTAGTCAACAGCCTCCAGGCTTCCCCCCTTCTTCTAGTCTATGCGACACATGCTGCTCTTTTACCTCACTCACGAGCAGGTTAATGTGCCATTTCCATGCCTTAAAAACCCATAACAAAATGGAAAAAAAATGTGGGAAAATGTCTTTATGGCCTTCTCAACAGGTCCAGATTTAAAAGCAAATTCTTCATTCAGGCATTCAAAACTCTATCACAGGGCTTCTATCTACCTCACAGCCTCATCTTCTGTTTTCCTTGTTCCTCTTCCAAAGATCCCATTTCTCACCCATACTCTTGTAGTCCTTTGGCCTCCAGGCCTTGTTCCAAGTGATTTCAGTGAACTGAAATATTTTCCCCACTCATATCAAATTTCTGTACAATTTTAGGGCCAATCTCAACTTCCACCTCTCCCAAGATCGTTTTGTCTTTCCTTCCTCAAGTTTTCACAGCACTCTGCTTGAATTTCTACTCATAGAGTTGTCACAGCCAGTTTTTCCTCAGAATGTTTGTGAACATATTGGTCTCAGCCACTAGACTACCCAGGAGAGTGAGGAACCAAGTCTGATAATTCTCTGTGGCCTGTGTCCTCTTAAGAAGGATCTTAACTGAGGGAGGCACTCACACAAGATTGCTGCACTGAACTGTGAACATACTAATCCTTTCGCTGTGGTTCACCAGATCCCTCTCCTGAGAATGGAGGAATGAGCACATGCTACTTGCTGAATTGCAAGGTGGTAGGACTGCAAACCAGAGCATCATTAGCGATTTGGGATGTGGAATTCCCAGGCACCAGCCTTAGAGTCCCTAAAAGAAAGGCAGAGCCACTGGTACCAGACAGCGGCTAAGTTGAAACAAAGACCATTGTGTCATGAAACTTCCTGGTGTTGCTGACTTTTAATATACGTTATCATTCTGAGGTGAACAAGAGTTCCTTGGAGTGGCCATGTGCCTCTGGTAACTGACTTTCTCTGGGCTGACAGATTTTGAAAACCAAACTGCCACAGTAGCCTCCAGGGACAGCCAATACCTGTGGTGAAAATGGAATAGTGCGGCCTGGGGATTTAGTCACACGGAAGAGTTTGTTAGCTCAAGAGTGATAATGGAAGATATTTAAATTAACAAGACCAATTGAATGGCCTAGGAGATCCACACAGCTGTGTAATAAAATGCTATCAAGTGTTACACCAAGCCATCTGCTTTCTCATAAGCGGTGACGGAGGAAGTGAAGGCCTAGCTTGCTGATGCTGAAAGTGGTCTGAGCCTCTCTGCCTCAACCCATTCTCTCACACTCCTTCGCTGTGACGGGCCTCAGCTGGGGACTCACAACTTGAAGGATATCAGGCCGGATGTTCTTGCAGAGCAATTTTATGTCTGAATGACTGGCTCGTCTGTGAAACAGACTGTTCGCATGTGTCTTGACTAATAAGAAAAATATTTTCATACTGCTTTTACTTTTTTTAAGGTTTTATTTATTTGAGAGAGAGACCACGAGGTGGGGGGTGGGAGCCCAATGAGGCGGAGCTCCACAGATCATGACCTGAGCAGAAGGCAGAAACTTAGCTGACTGAGCCACCCACGTGCCTCTTCACACTTTTCAAATTCCAGATGTGAGCCCCCTTCTTCTGTGCTTGCATAATATCCTGTAATAGCACTAAATTAATTTAAATTATCTGGTAAGGAATGCATACACTATCCTCAGTTATGAGTTCTCATTTAAACAATGAGCATATATTTTTCAAATTGCTGTCCATGGCTTGTAGTGGAAAGGTAGTACATAGCAGATTATTAGTACATTTGCCAAGATGGACCTGAATGTGTTTGGTGAAGGGCTTATGTGAACAGTAGGAGGGAGGCCTTGGGGGCTCATGCACACCAGCTGCTCTTGCAAACATATATGCATAGTTAAATATGGGATTGCTATTTTGTTTGGGGGAGTCAGAACGAATTCAGTGAGGTGATCTAATGCAAGCGAGTTTAAAAGTTGCTTAAAATCATTTCCTGTGTGATGCCATGTGCTTCACAAGCATGATCTCATTTAATCCTTTTGATGCAAAAACTGTTATCCCCAGTTTACAGATGAAGGAACTACAATTTAAAGCGGTTAAGTGACTTGCTCAAATGTCAGAAATGGGAGTTGAACTAAATCCCCTTCAACACTAGGGTCCAATTCCTCAGTAACTCTGTGTTTACTACCTCACATTGCTATTGAAAGCCTCACTTTCAAATTATTCTGTAATCATCCCTCTCACTGTATCAATGCCTTTTTGCAATGTGACTCTGCAGCTCCTCCCAAGAAAGGGTAGAATATTTCCCTACACCCTGAATCTGAGTTGCCCTTGACACTTGTTTTAATCGAAGACTTAACACTGAGCCAGTTCTAAGCTGGGGCTGGTGAAGGTTTAGCAGCTCCCACTCCCTCTCTTTTGGAATCCTGCTGCCCCTCTGTGAAAGGCCTTGCCCAGCCTGTGGAGGGGGACGATACATGGCCACTCACCCCCATCACAGCTGTCAGCTAGTGCCAAGCCTGTCTGTGTGAGAGTCGTACACGCGTGTGGGAGCCTGGCTCAGAGCCTCCAGCTCCCCTGTAGCTTCCTAAGCAATAGTAAATAGTTTCTGTTTGAATCCACTAGTTTTGGGGGTAGATTTTAAATTAATAAAAGCTAATAGAGGACACTAGGTTCTTTGGAAAACAAAAACAAACATTTTTCTTCATAGAATGGTGTATACACCTTCATATCCAGGATAAAATTCATACTCACAGCCAGGCATTGCTTCAGAGAATCTATCTCCAACTGGATTCATAAATACTATGGGCTCAGCCAAACGGCATAACCCAAATCAGGAAACCTACCTAGGTTCCTATCCAGTGCGGCTACATACAGGCCGAGGAATTTTGGGCAAATCATAGAACTCAGTTTCTCTACCTAAAAAATAAAATTGTTTTAAATAAAAATCCTCAAATTTTTGGTCTTAGAACCCCTTTATATTCAAAAAATTATTGAGAACTCCCAAAGCTTTTGTTTATGTGGATTACACCTACTGATGTATACTATGTTAGAAATTGAAACAGATATTTAAAAATATTTATTCATTCATTTAAAATAATAATGATCCCATTTACATGGTAACATGAATGACATTTTTATGAATATAGTTATATTTTACAAAACACAAACAAAAAGACTGGTATTGTTTTGTATATTTGTAAATTTCTTATGGCTGGCTTAACAAAAGACAGCTGGATTCTCGTATTTGCTTCTGCATTCGGTGGTTGTGATAATTTGTTTCACGGAGAAAACATGACTGTACATTTTGAAATAATGAAAATGAAAAAAGCAAATAAAGGCTTAGTATTATTATGAAAGGAGCTTTAACCTTGAGGACCCTCTGAAAGGTCTCAGCAACCCCCCAGCGGCCTTGTAGATCACAATTCAAATCACTATTTTAGAGGATCTTTAATCTTAAATTTGGTTAAATTTAAGGAAAACCCCAAATAATTAATTTTAATTTAAATTATTAAGGACTACCAAAAACTAGCAATTTTTTATATTAGAAATAAAAATAAGGGACCTCGAAAAATCATTTTTATTCCTTAGACTAAGTGTGTGTCTGTATGTGTGTGTGAGTGTGTGTGAAATTATTTTTTTTAAAGATTTTATTTATTTTTCAGAGAGAGAGAGAGCATGAGAAGGGGGAGCAACAGAGGGATAGGGAGAAGTAGACTCCCTGCTGAACAAGGAGCCCAATACAGGACCCAGAACCCAGGGATCATGATCTGAGCTGAAGGCAGATACTTTTTTTTTTTTAAAGATTTTATTTATTTATTTGACAGAGAGAGAGCACAGGTAGGCAGAGAGGCAGGCAGAGAGAGAGGATGAAGCAGGCTCCCCACTAAGCAGAGAGCCCGATGCGATGCGGGGCTTGATCCCAGGACACTGAGATCACGACCGAAGGCAGAGGTTTTAACACATTGAGCCACCCAGGCGCCCCTGAAGGCAGATACTTAACTGAATAAACCACTCAGACGTCCCTGAAATTCTTGAAATTTAATTTAAATCACTTGGTTTTTCAGTGTAGTGAAATACTTGCATGTTTTTTAAAAAGGAAGTTAATGCATTTGTATACAATTGAAGCTATTGTCCATCCCTATCAGACTATCAGTTTGGTGAAAGTTGTACATATGTGAATGCAGTGAACTGCCAATTCTTTTTGTTTGGCCCCTAAGTACCTATGCAAATAATTCATATAAACAAGACCCTGAAATTGATATCATTAGTGCAAGCCAAGCAGTTAACATTTAGCTGCTAACATGGAATAAAATTTTTCATCTTAAAAAATAAAATCATGATAAAAACAGCTAAAGTAATGCCTAAAGCCTTGAGCAATATTGAGGCAAATCTGCACTTTTTTAAACGATTGATTATATTCCTGACTTGAGAATAAAATTATTCCTTAAATATAATTTTTAAAATGTTGACACCAAAGATGAAATATAGGACATGTGGAAAATGCTTAAAACTAAATAATTATCAAGACATGATTCAAATTCAGCCAAGCTAAGTGCAGCATCCTTATGTCTCTATAAGTTTTTTTTTTTTTTCAAGCTGAATATAGAACTAGCTTGCTGCGATGATTTTAATAAAATGTCCACACAGTCTTTGCTATTACTAACCACAAATGGTGAAGCTTAATTTCCATCTCCTGGAGTGTGGGCTAGACTTAGTGATACAGAATACAGCAGAAGTGATGAGATGTCACTTCTGAGATTAGGTTTTAAAAAGACTGAAGCTTCTTTTGAATGTATTTCCTCTGTCTCTTTCTCCTTCACTTCTTCAGTTTCCACTACGTTGGGAGCTGCTCTGTGGAGAGACCACCATGGTGAGGAACTAAGGGAGGCCTCCAGTTGACTGAGAAACTGAGGCCCTCAGTCTAATTGGAACACTATATGGAATGAGACAGCCACAACCCTGAGTGAGTTTAAAAAAATGAGTCCTTACCCAGCTGAGCCTTCAGATGAGACCACAGCCCTGACCAACAGCTTGGCCACACCTCATGAGAAATCCTGAGCCAATCACCTATCTAACTGACTTGTGACTTCTGACCCTCTGAAACTATGAGATAATAAATGTCTGCTCTTTTAAGCTATTAAGCTATAGGGCAGTTTGTTACCCAGCAATAAATAATATTGGGTAAATCATTTTAATATTTATCTTCAGAAAATAATGGGCACAATCTTTAATATGTGACCCTTCTCTTGTAGGGTCTGAACAGAGAAGCAAAGGAAGGAAGCTGATTTATTGGCTGTCTCATCCTACCAATACCTGGGTTTAAACATTTGGCATCCAAATAAGGGCTAAGAATCTCAAATGCTTCAGGGGTCAAACAAAATGGGTAATGTATAAGTCCTAAGGACACTGCTAAACTGGAAAGTGTGCTCCTTTATCTGAAATAATTCAAATTGAAGGACTAATGCCAGAAATAGTGACATTATGCTGGCAAACAAACAAACATGTATATTCTGAATAAATCTGTCACCTGAATCCACGATTTCTATCATAAAAAATCAGAGAAGCACATTTCCATACTTGTAGAGTGATCTGATGGCCACCTCTGCTACTAGTTTGCTTTCTAAATTGGGTTAAACCAATTTGTTTGGAAATGTGGAAGCCCCTCTCTTCCACCATTGCTTATTAGCAGACTCAGGAACTGTGTGCCTCTCCTAACATAATGGTAATTAGGTCAGTGATTTCGAACCAATAAACACCAAAACAAACATAATTTTCAAGATGGTGAGGCGTTTAGGTGATATGTGCAAGCTGTTTCCAGCCTGCAGAATTTTAGCTTGAGCATTCACACTTTGAATAATTGCAACCCAGTTTGTTTAAGGCAGGCTGCCTGAATGTCTAAACATAACTGTAGTCATACCTCTGATTTGGCAGCAGGTAAGTCCAGTGTACATGATACCTTGTACTGATCTTACCAAATCAAATCAGCTGTTGTATTAGCACTTTTTCTATATAGAACTTGGATATTTTTTAGCATGTGACACTAAAACAAACTATCCACAAAGATTTCATAAAGCAAAACAAAAAGAAACCAAACTACTAAAATTGATTTCCTTAGATGGAAATCCTTAGGAAATCCTTCCTTTCCTAAGGCTTGTGCAATTGCAAATAATAGGGCAATTTTGCAACGGGAGGAAAAACTCAATTGATTTTCAAAATCAAGGGGCAGTTTTCTCCAAACCACATTATCTTTATAGAACTATGATTTTAGAGTACAAATGGTTTCATATGATTAGGGGGAAATAAAGGACAGATATTACCAATATAGCATCTAATATAACAGCTCTAGGACTTAAAGAGTGATTCACTTCAGCAGTATCCTCGAATTTCAGTGAGCCAACAAATCACCTCCAGGACCTAAGTGTGCCCATTCCTGGGCCATACCTACAGATTCTAATTGTGTAGGCTAACAGTGTAGGTACATGAATAAATTTACCAGCAGACTCTGATGCCTGGACTACACGTCTGTGCTTGGGAGTAACTCTGCTCTACAGATTTTGAAAGATTCATTAAAAATTCAGAAATGTTCTAAGACATACATATGTTTTTATTTTCTTAGATGTAGGATAACCTAGAAGCTAGGGACTCTATAATCTTGGAGTCTTTATACGAGATAATGAACCTCTCCTCTGGCTTATAGCATACATATCTGTAAATCTGTTATTTCCATACGTCCAAAATAAAACTCTAGCTATGGCTCTACCTTCCAAATATATTTATTGAGTTCTCTCTGTCTCCCAGTACTGGTGTCATAGATTTTGACTACATTATCTCATGCCTGCAAAACTGATATCACTGCCTAACTGGTTTCCCGGGCTTCATTTGTCCTCCCCTACAATATATAGTAGACAGTGAGCTTTAAAGGAATAACATGAGTGTGTCACTCTGTTCACAAGCTTCTAGGTACTTCTCAGTTTACCTTATAAATAAACAACAAATCCCCTTACATGATCTGACTCTGGTCTTGCCTACCTCTTTGAAGTAAACTTGTACTACTTTTCCCTTAGTCTTTTAGCCAAACTAAAACTATACTGGCCTGGTTGTCTCTTTAAAAACAGGAGTCTTCTTCCCAGTCTTGAGGCTTTAGCACTTGCCTTGTACCCCCTTCACATAGATCTTCATGTGAATATCTCCTATTCCACATTCAGATTTCAGCTTCAATGACCTCCAAATGAAGCTTGGCCTCTCTAGCTTATTCTGAGCTATCACCCTGATTCCCCAAAATAGTTGTTCTCCAAATTTTTGCCTTGATCTTCTGATACTTGATCATTCAGGAATAAGTTTCTCTAGTCATTCCATTGTCTGTCTCTCTGTACTATGATGTACATTATCCTAGGGTGGGAATGTGTCTATTTTGTTCACTTTGGTATAAAAACACCTAAGATATTGATTGGTACATGGTAGGTGTTAAATAAATGTTTCTGAATGAATAAGTAAACTCTGTTGATTAACATCTGTATAACAGATAACATTGGTCTCATCATTGCATATATTCAAAATAAACCAAAAAGATCTTCAGTAGGTATATAGTTTAAAATCTAACAGATTAAGAACTGACTTTTAAAAAAGAAGTATTGGACTCAAATCATAACAAACATATATAAATACACAGATTGGAAGGATATCTATTTATATGGAAGGTTTGCCATTTTTTAATATGTACAAGAGCATTTGAAACCTTATTTAGTATTCATACTACAAAGGAATAGGTCTTCTTGGTTCATGTTTTATGGAATGATGATACTTTTATAAAGTGTCTTATGAATATTATAAAAATGTGCTACTTAAAAATAGACTTCTGTTATTAATTTGTTGACATGCCACTGTTGTTCCTATCCTTTATTCTGTTGTCAACTCAGTTTCTCCAAAATAAAAGGCACATTGGTAGATATGTGGTTTTAACAAATAAAAGGGGCAAAAATGAAGTAAGTAAAATTTAAAACCAGAGTTTAGAAAAAAGCACAAAAACAAACAAACAAACAAACAGGATCAGGTGAAGACAAAGGAAGATTGATGCTTTGCTATATTTTTTCAACTTTGCAAGCCTACCTGAATTTAAGCAAATCGATGGCTGAATAGACCAAATGGACATCATATTTTAAGATTTGTCATAATAAAGAACCACCAGAAAATTTTATGACTGTTTTAAAGTTGTAATGGGATCTAGGAGAGCTTATATAATCTGAATCTGGCTCATATCTATCTTCACAACTTATGCTAGAGATATGGCATATAAAAGAGAATAACTATAGTACATATATTTAGAGTTCTCTGTCCACCAAAACCAAAGATCAGTTGAAACTGCTCCTCTCCACAGCCCCTGCTGAACCTAGACGGTACCTTCAATTGCAGCCATGGCTGGTTATACATGACGGATGTCTACTTTAGGCTGGATTAAGCATATTCCTTTGCAAAGAATATGGAATCCAAATATTGAGAGATTGAATCAGTGTATTTACCAGTGAAATAAGAAAAGGTAATGATTCAGAAAGGGAGAGGAGAATAGGAACAAAGAAGCCATGACTGGTATAAGAAAATAGAGGAAGTCAATATGCAGAGAATGAACAATGAAGCACAGATACCATGGGAAAAGGTAAATGGGGCTCCTGTGTAAATCAGAGAGAGGCAGAGAGAGACATGGACAGAGAGGTATTCTAGTTCTCAGAGCCTAAAGGATAGCCTTGGAATCCTGGATATTTCCAAATAACCTTGAACATCCTTTTCTGAGATATCTCTGAGATTGCTTGTTGTGTTCTTATTTAATACATACTTATTGAATGTCATCTCTGTGTAAGCATGGTTCTCAGCACTTATGGCACATTGGTAGAAAAAAATATTAAAAAAAAAACCCCAGCTGCCCTTACTGAGAATGCATTCAAGCAGAGGGAGACAGACAATAGATAGTGAGCATAACAAACAGGTGAATTACATAGTATATTAGAAAGTAATATGATTTATATTGACTATGGACAAATAAAAAAATTGTGCAAGGTGAGTAGTATGTGGAGTCTTGGGAGGGCATTTAGGCTGCAATTTTAAAAAGGGTGGTCAGTACAGGTCTCATCAGAAGGCTGAATACAAGCAAAGACTGATGAAAGACTTAGCCATAGGCCTCTTGGTGGAAGAGCATTCATGTAAAGAGATGGTTCAAAGGCTCAAAGCTAGGAAGAAACATGGTGTACTGGAAGGACAGTAAGAAATCCAATGCCACTGGAACACCATAAGCAAGGTGAACGAATAGGAGATGAGGTCAGAGAGGCACCGGGGAAGGGGATCTTATAATATGGAGTCATGAAAGCTATTATTTAGAATTTGGTTTAAAAGTCTGAGTGAGGGCTTTGAGCAAAGACATGAGAAGATCTGGCATATGTATTAAGAGAATTATCCTAGCTTCTATGTAGAGAATGATCAATATGGGGTTAGATAAAGTTTGAAGAAGGGAAACCAGTCAGAAGACTCTTGTAGTAATACTAATTACTACAAGAGATAAAGGTACTATACAGCATGGTAGAAGCAAAAGAAGTGGTGAGAAGTGCTGGAATTTTAGAAATATTTGAAGTCTCGCTAATAGGATTTTATGTAAGATGTGGAAAAAAAAAGAAGAGTTGACAGTTATACTCCCTAGGTTTCTGCCCTGAGCAAATGGAAAGATGGAGTTGACATTAAATGAGTTAAGAAGGGCTGCACACATTACAGATTTTGAAGAGAAGAGAAGGAGTTCCATTTGGGCATACAGTTGAAAATATAAAGTCTGGATAAGAAGTTTAGGAGAGAAATCTGGATTAGAGATAAATATTTGGGTGCAATCAGCATATTGATGATATGTAAAGCAATGCAACCTTATGAGACAATCCAAAGAAGTGAATGCAGATTAGAAAGTAATCCAAGAACTGAATCTTGGTGTACTCTTGTATTAAGAATCCAGGATGAAGAGAAAGAAACCACAAAGGAGATTAAGAAAAAAAGTCAGAAGTAAGAAGGAAGCATAGAGAGAGTACAGTTAATGAAATCAAGGGAGGAAAATATATTAAGGGGAAGGGGCTAATCACCAGTGTCAAATGATCCTGATGTAACAGGTTGTGGAAACTGTACGAGATGAAAGCTGAGGAATGCCCCTTTGAAGTTAGAAATGTGAAGAGCATTGTCAACCATGACAGATGCAGTTTTGGGGGCATGGTGGAAGAGAAAGTCATACTGGAATGGTTTTATGATAACATGAGAAAATATATTACTATAGGAATTTAAAAGGGAAAAAAAAGTGGTGTGGTGGCTAGCAGGGTTTGTTGGGAAGAAGGAAGATTAGTTATTTGAAGTTGGAAGAAATAACAACAACAACATGTTTATAATACTGATGAAAATGATCAGTAGAGAACTAAAGATTAATGATATAGAGAAGAGAGCGTAGATTGCTAGAATCATCTTCTCAAGTGGGCAAGATGAAATTATATTTAGATGGAAGTATGATAACCACAGGGATAAGGCAGATGTGTGGGCATGGATGCTGGTAGGTGAATAGATGTGGTGGTGGGAATATTCTGAGTTCTTTTATAATGATTCAGTTTTCACAGTGAGGTAGGAAGCAAAGTCATTAGCTGAGAGTAAGAATGCAGCAGGAGGTGTCAATAACATAAGAAGAGAGGGAGGAAGAGACAGAGTAGTCATCTAGGGGAGGGGAATGAATTGGCCAGAATAGTATATTATTATTCGGCAGCATTAGAGTTTGAAGTCTGTGGTCATGAATTTAAAGATCCTTTACTTGAGCTAGTGTAAGTGGACTTTTTCTTTGTATCCAAAAAGCCTTGACCAGAATATAGAATTACATAGAGGCACTTATGCCTCCTGGGAAATCTGTAGGTGGCAATTTTTTATTTTGATGTTTTAGTAATGAAAATCTAAGGCACCGTTATGTGTTACTTTTTTTTTTTTAATTGGAAAGGGAAAGAAGCCTAGCTCATTTTAGCACATCTAAGGATACTTAGTCCAGACTGTTGAGGGCTCAGAAGTTAGATGTATTAGAAAAAAAAATACATGTATTCAAAATTCAATAACAATTTTGGAAATATTTCCTACTTTGTCACCAATGTCATTCTAGTCTTTTGCTATTATGCAGTGCTGACAATACAGTGCATAGTTTTAGGATCTCTGCATAACAACACTGATAAATTTTTATAAACACCAAATTTGTCTCATTGTTTTAAATAGCATTGTAGTTAAGTTTGAAATAAAATATTTCATAGAGCACAAGGTTGCTTATTTGTTTTCCCCAAATGCATATGCTGAAACCTAACCCTTAATATGATGGTATTTAGAGGTAGAACATTTGGGAGGTGATTAGTTCATGGAGGTAGAGCCCTCATGACTGAGATTAGTGCCCTCATAAGACACCAGAGAGCGCCCTTATCTCTTCTACCATGTGAGAACACAGCAAGACTACTAGAAACTATGTATGAACCAGAAAGTGGGCTGTCACCAGACACTAAATCTAAGGTGCCTCCAATAGGGACTTCCAGCCTACAGAACCATGAAAAATAGAAGTCTGTTGTTTACAAGCCACACCATCTGTAGTATTCTGTTATAGCAGCCTGAAGGGACTAAGACACATGCTACACACACACACACACACACACACACACACACACACACAGAGTTTCTGAAGACACATAATTTCTCTTAGGGTATAAGGGTCAAGACCAGGATAGATATGTCTTACTAGAATTTTGATGATGACAGTGATAACTGACAACAGCATATTTAATGACATATTGCCATATGCCATACACTACGGAATGCTTTAAATTACCTCTTAATACTTAAAATAATCCTATGACTTGGTTAATTTTGCTCCCATTTTGGTTTATAAATCATAAATGTTGAGAATAGGGATTTTCATTATGCTAGAAGAGAGGTACAGATGAAAGAACACTAACATGAGTCTGTAGGGATTCATGCTGTATTTTATCTTTAAGAAAAATTTTTTTTTAAAAAAGAATATGTATTTTTTAGATTTGTTAATAGTGAAGGCCTCAGAAATGACCTACCCGGCAGCACTGAGCACCTATGTTGCCCAGACTGTAATTTCTAACTATCATTTCTCATGAAGAAAAACCACAATTACTCAGAAAAAATAACTGATTCTCAGTGGCAGGAAACGTACAAGATGAGCCTAGACTATCTTGTCATGTTAGAAAGCAAGGAAGCAAGCAATGAAGGAACCAAGCAAACCAAACTAGAGTATATCAAAAAAGCTCAGGTGTCGATTTAAAGAGGCTCCCACTGGCAAAAAGCATGAGATGATCTGAATATCAATTAAGATGGTATCTGCAATGGATAAAATATTTGTAATATGTTTAAATCTCTGAATTGTTCACACACACACACATACACACACACATAAGCCCTTCAAATAGTCAATACTGGAGACTCATCATTTTGAAAACTAGTAAATAAAGAGGAAAAACAAAGTATTTATTCTGCCTTTTCTATTTCCAAGGTAACCAAATAGTTAATATAAAGGGATTGTTTTCCTATACAAATATTCCAGCAAATAAAATAAAATAAAACAATGGAATTAGAATATGACCATTCTTCTAGTTTTAATGATGTATAATTTAGGCTGCTGACATCACAAAGACAGTCAACTAAATGTTATATATTTCCTGATAGACAATTTTCGCTATGAAGTATTTTGCCAAAAAAAACACAATAACATGGACTTGATTAAGCCTTAGATCTAATTAAAACAAACTATTTTTTAAAGATTGTATTTATTTATATGATATATAGAGAGAGAGCACAAGTAGGCAGAGAGGCAAGCGGGGGAGGGGGGGAGGAGGAAGCAGGTTCCCTGCTCAGCAGAGAGCTCAATGTGGGGCTCGATCCCAGGACCCTGAGATCATGACCTGACCCAAAGGCAGAGGCCTTAACCCACTGAGCCACCTAGATGCCCCTAATCAAAACAAACTAAGGGAAATAGAAAAAGATAATGGATAAGAACATGTTAAGACACCATAATAATGCAATCAGCAATCTTTTAGACTTTGGGAAACTGTGAAGGAAAATATGACTGTTTTTCAATAAAAATTATAAGGAAAAAAAGAGAAGGTGGCAAGAAATTATAGATTAAAAGTTAAGAGACTGGAACAGTGAAAATTGTATTGGCTTCATTTGGATCTAGATTTTAATAAATTGTTTAAAAAAGAGACAAATATATTTGAATACTGAATTTTTGACATGAAGAAATTGTTGTAAATTGTTAGGTATAATAATGGTAATTCATTTATGTTTTAAAAATAGTCCTTATCTTTAGTATACTGTTTCTGTAGCATATGAAGCTTTGAACTATTAAGTAGTCTTTCTTCCTTTATATGCAATGCGACAAACTATATTTACAAATAAGACAAGATGGAATATTAGTAAAAACTAAGTTCTCGGAATCACCTTGCCTTATTTGTAAATGAACTGACTTGTTTATTTGTTCTTTTTGTTTTGTTTTGTTTTAGTAAGTTGAAGGAGAATAATGTTATACTATTTTAGTAATATTCATTTTTCTCTGCTTCACATTTTATTCAGGTTGTTCAGGTGATAAAAACCACATACTTAAAAATACATTGAATTCACTAAACATTCATTCTGTAAGTGTATAATCCTGGGATAACATTTATCCAGTTACCTTATTTATAGTGCATACCACTCCAATTTTCATGTATGTATACTGAGTAGGAAATACATAAAAATAATGATTCTTTTATGATTATCTGCATATATGTAAATCTACATAGGAAAATACATATGTGTATATAAATATACTTATATTATTGATAATTTTATTTTTAATTATTTTTAAGGCTTTTCTCAAAACTTATGTGTTAAAGTAAAATAATTTGGACATTATGATAGCTAAATATGGAGACTTTGTATGACATAGGTTTTGGTTTATTTCTTTCTTTGTTTTGTTCATCATATTATCCCAATCGCTGGAACAGTGCCTGGGACATGATAGGTACTTAATAAAAACAAAATGAATGGCACTGAATTCTTTATGCTAAATTTAAAAATGGTGACATTCCAAAATATTTATTTACAGAATGAATGTTTAAGTATAAAATTTTGGATATAAAGGGACCTTGAAATTTATCTACTCCATCTACCTGTTTCATATTTGGTTATACTTCTCTGTGTAAAGATACACTTACAGACTACCTTAAGGTGAGAGAAAATAATTTTTGACACAGATTTGCCTTAAATATTTATATTAGATCTTGCTGGCTGGGCTTATAATTAGGCACTTATCTTCTTACCCTACGGAGGGAAAAAAAATCTATTTTTCATGTGTTTCTTCCTTTAATACAATTCCCAAGTTTGATAGTAAAAGTGTAGTAAATCTACAGGAAATATCACTCTGTCTAATGTTTAAAATTCTATAAAGAATATTACTTTGTAAGATAAACTGACTTGCCCAGAACAATTTAATAAGCATTTTTTAAAAAATCTTTGATAAAGAAAATCTTTATTGAAAGATGCTTTCACAATCCATTGTTACTCCCATGGATTTCTTCAGGTATATAGTAATCATCACAATAATATAGTAATATAGTAATTATCACAAATGTATACTTTTTCCAGATCAGGAATGGTTTAGACGTGCTAAGACAAATTACCGATACTAAGATAAACTCAGAGCAATAGCTAAAGGGAAACTATGTGTTAAGAAGAGTTATTAGGCAGTACAAGCCAATGCTCTTGACCACAGATGTAGGATTAGGAAGCCAAGGTTCATATCCCCAGCATTGCCTGTTTCTAAAATATACCTTACTTATCTCGGAGAAAAAATGTCAGAGTCAACAAATGTTTTTTCTCACATATTAAGCTTTTAAAGACCAGATTAAATGGCTTCTTACAGGAAGACTTGATCTCTCCAGCCGATATTTTTTTTTTAAGATTTTATTTATTTATTTGAGAGACAGAGAACGTGAGAGAGAGCATCAGAGGAGAGAAACTTAGAGGAAGAAGCAGACTTCCCATGGAGCTGGGAGCCTGATGTGGGACTCGACCCAGAACTCAAGGATCATGACGCGAGCCAAAGGCAGTTGCTCAACCAACTGAGTCACCCAGGCGCCCTCTCCAGCCGATATTAAATTCTCCCTATCCTGAATAACTTGGAAATAAAATCTAATATTTTTATAGAATATTTCAATGTGTGTGACAATTACTTCATGCCCTGTTTGGCTTATTTTCTGAAATACTTTTTAATCTAGTAGTGTTGTGTGACTGAATCACTCATAATACCCATAATATGACCTCATTAATCTAATACTTCACTGTTGCTGTTGCTACCACATTGTTTTAATAACCTAGAGGCATTTTTAATAATCAGTCATTTTTATGCACATTAAAAATATTATTATCATCCCAATTTTACAGATGAAGAATTAGGGATACAGAGAGGTTAAGATATCTGTTCTAATCAACTAGTAAGTAGTAGAACCAGGATTCTATCCTTTGCCTATCTATCTCCAAAGTGTTTTCTTATTCATTGTGCTTTGGGGTTTCTCTTTTTTCTCTTGTTTAAGTAATATTCACATGAGCCTCTGAGATAGCAATATAATGAAGATGTTGAGGATTAATGACGTTGTTTTATTTTTATTCTTGTGGCAAGGTGGGATTTGTGAATAACTCTTCTTTCTGTCTCTGGAATCTGACCATTACAAAACTTGGGACACTGCTTAGAGCTGGGTTATGCTTAGGTGGGCCTTTTGCCTGTACCTGGCAGATATTAGGTACTTTAGGTGTCCAGTGTATTGGCATTACAAATTCCCAACTTATTTAGAATGAATTCTGTAAAGCCAGAGAAGCTGGCACTTTTATGTCAGGGAGCATTCTGTTCTGCCCAATTCCCCAGAGATTCAATGTTATAAAAAGTAACCTACATTCTAAAGGATACAATAAACCATCTTGAAAGGAAATGACAGTCATAGAAAGGGAATCTCTTTCAAAACTGCATTTAAAATGAAAAATATGACTGGCACAGTTAGCTCCAAGGCAGAATGCTGCTGATGAAGCAATGACCAAAGAATATCTATTATCTCTCCATCAACCAAGGGTTTCTATGTTTCCATTGCTCTTAGCTATGAAATAGGCAAGTGATTGTTCTCCACATTTGGATACTTGAATCTCATTCAAGTAAATGTGCACAAAGGACTATAAATTTAGAACCAATCATTTGACATTATCTGAGCAAAATCAGCAGAGATCTAATTTAACCAAAGAAAAATTTCTAGTCAAATGCCAGTCATCTGGGTACCTTAAAGAGCAGTAACAACATTCATCGTTGTCCTACTTAGCACATGGTAAGTGATCAGTTAATTCTTAATTGAAAGAATGTATGCATACATAGATGAATGTATGGTGCCCCATTTTTTAATAGAAAAATAAGGGCATGGTTACTAGGACAAATTGGTCACTATCTACTCAGTTGTTGATAAAGATTACCAAAATATTGTTTGAAGTACCCTCTTAGAAATTCAGACATTGTTCTAAGATATGTTCAACTGGTAAGGGGAAAAATCTATGGAAAATAATAAACACATTTTCTAACGTATTAATCTTTCAAGAATCTGATTAGGAATCTTTTAATATCAGTAGTCCATATTAAGTTCTCTATTCTTGAATTTTTTAACTTCATTATGTAGAACATTTATAAACTTCAAATTACAAGCATGAGTGAAATTTTCTGTACATGAACTAAAAAACAGACTTAGTGCTATAACTAAATTCACACACATAGAGACATTGTGAAGACACAATGAGATCATTCACATGAAAATGATCAGTGTGAGGTCTGTCACATGTTAAGAGCTCAATAAATGGGAGATATTATTTTTGTTATCGAAAATTCAAATACGTCATTAAAAATAACCAATCATGTGTTTAGAGTTTGCCAAAATACTATGAGTTAACATTTTTTTCTTTCTAAAAGCAGTGACTAAGAATTATCATCTTATTTCAGTCTTCTCCAATTAATACATTGGAATTTCTGGTTTATTTGTTGCATTTAATTCAATCCCACTCCTTCCCCAGTTTCTACTTACAGCACAATTCATATGCACACTTGAATTTACGATAGGTGGTGTCTTTCTCAGATGCATTATTTAAAGCCTTATTATCCTCTATCTTCAAAACACCCCAAGAAATGTCACTTTGAGTGTCAGAAAATGTTACAGCATGTTTCAAAGTTCAGTGGGATTCACATATACATTCAAGGACCAAGTTTAGCTTCAAAACATTAACACCAGGAAATAACGGAATTTCACAGGATTAAATGTCTCCATCAAAGACAAGGAGGCATTTTAATGGGAAATTTTCAAGATTCATTTGGAATGAAACTTCATAGTCCATCTGTAGTCGGGCAACTCAGCAGAGATTCATTTCACTACACACAGCATACCTGAGGTAGAAATCCCAAATTTACTGTCTAATGTGCATGGGGAAGTCTAAGCTCCCTGCTCCAAACTGTGTTTTAACTTTGTGACCTCATTTCGTACAAATATCCTGTTTAATTTATGACCCAATTTTCACATGCACAACCTTCCCCACACATAGTTCCATCTCCTAAAATATTTAAAAGACAAAACACTGAGGAGAAGAAAATAATAGTTGGAAAGGGAGAAAAATTAGGCAAACTTGTCCACAA
Source organism: Nasua narica (assembly GCA_028533885.1). Lineage (NCBI taxonomy): Eukaryota > Metazoa > Chordata > Mammalia > Carnivora > Procyonidae > Nasua > Nasua narica. Next base: position 92,425,615 of record CM052809.1, on the reverse strand, counting down.
AATATTAACACTTTCATGGCATTACCTGCAGGAAAGTCAGTTAAAGTGACAGCAAATGGCCACTTATAGGCCAGTGATTTGGTTAGCGACCTCTGTGACACTGTGTTGGGTATCACCAGTTAGGGGGTGGGATGACAAATGCAGCATTTGCCAATGGTGCCTAAAACATCTGCCCTTATAGAATGGGAGAAGTAATTTTTTTATTAGACTAGGATTTGGGAAACAGGTGTATCACCTCATATTCAACTGCTGATCAAATCTGTGGCTTTAGACAAGACACAGTATCTCTTAGATAGCTCTTCCTCAGAAACAAAATGGGGATTCTACTACTCTTCCCACCTCACAAGGCTACTACAAATTTTGTATGAGAAAATGCAAGTGAAATAGAAAAGCGTTCCTATCATAATGCCTCGCACAAAGTAAGTGCAGTGAGTTGTCTTGTAAATGAATGAACTGCCAGACTACAGAGAAAGCAGTCAGCTCCACAGTCTCCAAAACCTTTCTCTATTACTGATACTTCTGCTAACCACACTGGTTTTATTTCTTAAAGTTTATGGATACTTTTCTAACTGTATTTGATTTTCTACTCCTCTGGAACTTCTCAATCTATCAGTTCAATTTTTTCTTGCCTAAGTTGGAGATGCACTGACTGTGCTGATAAAGTTAATTCTCAGTCCTAGGTCATAAGTTAAGTTTCAATCCTATGTCATAACCAGTGTCTGAAAGCCTCCTGCACAGCTCACATGTAAATTACCCATATGCAATAATTGACTTTGTCACTTCCTATTTGAAAGCCTTTGATGGGTTCTCTATCACTTACTGGAAAAATCTCAAGTTATTTTTTTTAGGGAGGGAGAAAGAGAGGGAGGGTGGGGGAGAAAGAGAGAGAGAGAGGGAAAGAGAGAGAGAGGAGGGGCAGAGGAAGGAGGATAGAGAGAATCTTAAGCAGGCTCCATGCCCAGCACAGGGCCCGATGCAGGGCTCGATCTCACAACCTTGAGATCATGACCTGACCCAAAATCAAGAGTCGGATGCTTAACTGACTGAGCTACCCAGGTGCCCTCAATTAATTTTTTAAATCAAAATTAGACACTTAAGATCTTGAGTGCTGCAAGAGCAATTCTGGTTTGATATTATTAGCCATGAAAATTGTCTTATGTTCTTGAGCAGCAAGGTGTAAAGGAAGGCATGATTTTTTTTAAATTTTAATTTTAATTTTTTTTAAAGATTTTATTTATTTATTTGACAGAGAGAGAGAGATCACAAGTACACAGAGAGGCAGGCAGAGAGAGAGGGGGGAGCAAGCTCCCCACTGAGCAGAGAGCCCGATATGGGGCTTGATCCCACGACCCTGAGATCATGACCTGAGCAGAAGGCAGAGGCTTTAACCCACTGAGCCACCCAGGCGCCCCTAATTTTTTTTTTATGAGTGACTTTCTGTATTTCTCATTTGTACAGCAGCCCAGCTCGCTGACGCTGAGATGCTAATCCCATTGCACAAATGAAGGGTCCTGAAGGAGGGAGACTGAGGAGCTGGCCCAAGGCCTCTCTGCTCATGGGTGGTGGTAACCTGGGTCTGAAGAAGAGAGTTTCAACCTCAGCCCCGCCCAGAGGTCATTTTTAAGCCTTTTTCTAAATCTATTCTGTTTTCTTTTTTTTTTCCCCAAATACTTTTATTTTATTTTATTTTATTTTATTTTTCAGTGTTACAAGATTCATTGCATGGTTTCAGAAAGATCTGACCATATTTTAGTAATAACCATGGAAAATTAAAAAAAAACTAAAAGCAGGGAGCTGTAGTGTCAGAAACTGCCAACCATGGATCTTCAGATCCAGCTTGGCCTACATACATTTATGGCTAATGCTTAAGAAATGGGAGATTTCTAATTTCTCTTGCAATAAAACAAACAAACAAAATAAACCTCTCTGGCAGTCCTCTGAAGTTGAGTAGAAGCTACCTGCTATAGATGTTGCATATTCTTCCCACCGGGTCCGATTGACTTGCTTATACGTTCCACCTGGTTTTAGGAGAGGCAGCTTCATGTTTCAATATCTGGGTAAGAAGCTCTAGTGAGGCATGATACAGGATTAGACTAGAGAAGTATTTGTGGAGTGAGAGAAGAGAAGAATCTAAGAGAGACACTTTGATGGAGGACTTGTAAAACCTGTTGGAGATTTAGTGGAAAGAGTGAAGCATTATTTTAATTATATCTTTCAAGTTCCAGAACTGATAGATGGCTGTTTATTCCATCTTTTCTTACGGTAAAATTTTGATGTTTAGAACTATGTTTGAAAGTAAAATGTACGAGCCTGTAGAGCAACTTCTATTTTTATGACAGAATCAGTGTCCTCAGATCTCTTTTCTAGAGAACCCCAAAATCAGTCCAATTATAAACATTAATAACTAAATAATGCCAATGGGCCCTGGTGGACCTCCAGGTCTACATTTGGAAACTTCTAACCCTGGGAATGCTTGCCTTCAGATTTCCATAAGTATTATTATTAGAAGAACTTGCCTAAGAAAATCTGATAAAATTCCTATGTGGCTGTGGACATATTAGCATACCCAAATCTATGCTGCAAAATAGATTTCCTGCAGGGAAACTGGCAGCTCCTGCTGAGAGACCATTGAATTGTTCTCGATTAAGGTGTTTTAAGAGCCACTTTTTCTTCCTAAAAATAATATTTAAATACCAATTCTATTTTTAAACAATGCAGAAAATATGCATTACAATATGCACAGGTAGTGCAGATTTCTCATACACATGAGTGAAGACCTCTCCTTCTTTTATAAAGATAACATTTATACGAGGCCAATTTAAACTTTTCCTTTAAACTGGAAAGAACAAATGGTTGAGTCTGATCATTGAAATAACATGATAAAAACCTAATTTATGATGGGGGAAAATGAGATTTCTCTCTGCCTCTTTATCTCAGAGAGAAATTGAGAGAGAGAATGTAATAAAAGATTATAAGTTCATACTAGAAGAGAAAGACAAATACTATATGATCTCACTTATTTGGGAATCAAAAAATTCTGAACTCAGGGAACAGAATAATGAACAGAGAACAGATTGGTGGTTGCCAGGGATGAGTGGTTGGGAGTGGGGAAATGGGTTTAGAGGGCCAAAAGGTGGAAACTTCCAGTTACAAGATGAATAACTTGAAGATGTAATGTACACCATGGTGACTATAGTTAAGGATATTGTATTATATATTTGAATGTTGCTAAGGCAATGGATCTTAAAAGTTCTTATTATAAGAAAAAATATAACTATATGAGATGATGGATGTTAACTAAAATTATCATGGTAAACATTTTGCGCTATATATATATATATACACACATATGTGTATATATCAAATCATTATATACCTTAAAGTAATACAATGTTATATTACATTTATATAAAATACATATTATATAAAATTATATAAATCAATTATATAAAAATGTTTTTATTGGAAAAAAGAAATTAAAAGGTTGATATACTTGGGATAAAAAATTTTCTTTCTGTCATTGGGAGTGGATTGGCCAAGCTACACACAGAAATTTCATTACAAATCTGTTCTATTCTCCAGTAACTAGAATTCAACCATGTTAATATTGATTTAAGACCTTTAAAACAATATTCTTCAGTACATTTGCTTGTCTTCTTATTTGTCTCTCTTCAGAATTTAATATTAAATAGTAGCTTTCTTAAAGTGCACCTAACTTGAGAAGGTAATTAGTGATGTCAAATAAGTTTCTCTGACTAGTGTCTTCAGATTTCTTCTTTTGTAATAAATTAAGCTGTTGCTTTCCAATTTATGTCTAGAATCACTCAGTAAGTTTTTACCTATCAACTCAGTGATAGCTAAAGCTCCATATAATGAAGTACTCAGCAGCACTAAAAATCTTAAGGCTAATAATTAAGAAAAAAAAAATAAAGATGAGACTTATTTTAGTAGTGTATGGCACTGGAATCCATTCTTTACCAAGATTTTTCCTTTTCAAAAATGAAGAGGAAAAAAAAAATGAAGAGGAAAAATAAAATACCAGATGGCACAGAGGATCATATGTACTTCTACGGCTGTATGTATGAATGATTTACTATGGAGGAGAAGTACAGTGTTAGAGCAAGTGTTATCTGGTGTCTTGTTCTTTTGTTAAACAGTAGGTAGGCTTAGCTCAATCTATCAATCACAGTGCTGATAAATCTGAACTTAGCTTTGGTTTTGAGAGACCCAGCCATGTGGAAGCAGAGTTGAAAATAATTTTAGAAGAATATGTGACTTGGGCTAGCCTATCTAGAAAGAGAAATGTGAACAGATCTACCATCTCCATTTGTCAAAATGTGCCAGAAACCTTTGCAGCCAAACTCTGTAAATCTGTCATTCTGCCTAGAGGAAATTGCGTTGCGTAACTTCCCATCGGCTGTGGATCATCCAAAAAAATCTGCTTTCCTTTTTTCTCCTTCAGCATTTGATTTGGTGTTTTGGCAAGATCAGGGACTCAGAGTCTTTTAGCCAGAGAATGAAATCTTCTGCTACTGGTAAATAAGGTAATGATTTAGTAGTCCCTACACTTTAAGAATCTTCCTGCCAGGGAAGTAACAATGAAACCGAAATCAAGGGGCAGCGGCCACCTTTATCAATCACTGGAAAATCTAGCTTAGAAGAACAGCCACATGGTCATTAAAGATGTCAACTTGACGACAAGGTTGGTGGAAAAACCACTCATATGAATAAGAAAAAACAGCCTCCAGCTTTTGGGAAATTCAGTATCTATTGAAATATGGATTTCTAAAAGCAGAATATGTTTCTAACCTTGTTTTCAGAAAAATCATCTAGCAGTATGTTATTATTTAATAGTTCTGAGGTGGGTAGTCTATACTTCTTCTCACCTCTTCCTCCTTGTAGCTCTAAGCACTGGTCAGACTGGGTACCAAATGTGTGTTAAGCCATATTCTTGTCTTCACAGCTCTCTCTGATAAGAATCAACTTCCAGAATATAAAAGACAGGATATTCTTATGATTAAATAATTTTTCATTTCTTAGTCATTATCAGGGCTTAAACTTCCTTGGAAGTACATTTTTAGAATGACCTCAAAGTTCAAAAAAAAAGTAAAATTAATGACCATTTATTTAAATACATGAATTGTCTTAAAATAACAATATCTATTATCTATCTCTCTATATTGGGCCACATCTAAATTTCTAAAATAAGTATCTAAAGAGAAGACAAGGCACAATCTAATCTCTTTTAATAGCCTTTAATGCATCCTGCGGACTAGAAATTTAAAATGCCCATTGGTTTATTTCTATGAAAAGAAAGCGCTGATGGGATGATGTGCAATAGAATCACAATCAGCCTACGCAGCAGAGCCTTATTCCAGAGCTGGCTGTCAAGGACAAGGGTACGATCGAGTAACAGTTTTTAAATGGGATTTTGAAGGAACTTTATATATCAATGCTGAGTCTAAGGATGGGAAAGGATTCCAGAAGTCCTGCTGTTTGACCCAAATGAGAGCCAAATACACAGTTCATAAAAATACTTTGTAAGGAGATGAATCCAATCATTAGATAATTGATTACATTATTTCTATCTGTTGGACATGTGTTATTGCCATTTGACCCAGAAGTGAAAGACAGATCAAATCTGATTTCCAGATGTATTGTTTTGGATCATCTTCACTGTTTTACAATTTTTTAAAAAATTACTTGCCAAACATTTTATGTCTTAAATTCACACAAATGAATTTGGAAATTCTTTTTGAAAAATCAGAGAATGCGGCTCCCCTGGGACTGTACTTCTACACAGGACAGTCTGGCCTGGCCACACCCACCTGCGGCTGATAATGCCTGCCCTCTCCTGGGGAGAGGGAAATGTCCCCTACTAATTCTCCACAGTCTCCATTTCCCTTTTGTGGTATGCATGGTCATTTTCACTTGTTTTCTTTACCTCCTTACCTTCCACAGGTATTTGAGATTGTATCTCTATTTTGGGTCGTTTCTAAAATACGTCCTTCAGTATGGGAAAACGACTCATTTACTTGTGCCCTTAGAGTGAGACTAACTTAATATCCCCGAAGTATAATAATCTTCATGGCTCCCTCTTTTCAGATACTTCTCTCCATTGTAAGGAAAACATTCATGAACCTTGCCTTCCCTTTATCAACAAAATGTAGATAATATTCACAATAATTGACGTGCATAATATTTATTGAATGCTTACTCTGTTCCAGATACTGTCCTAACATTTTCACATGATTCATTCACTCATTTAAAGTCCATGTCAATTCTTATTTGGTGTTGTCATCTCCCCTTATAGAGGAGACAATTAAAGGACCATACAAGCCATGGTTGAGGTGAGATCTACATGTGGTCAGTGTGGTTCCCAGACCCTATGCTCCATTCTGCTATCTGCATGCACTATGTTCTACTACATTAAAATCACTGGGACACAGTTCCTCCACTCAGAGAGTGAGCAGCCCTGGCCTCTTTAGAAAGAAAGCACTATTTCTTGATTGGATTATTTGTTCCTTGGGTGTTGAGTTTGACAAGTTCTACATAGATTTTGAATACTAGTCCTTTATCTGATATGTCATTTGCAAATATCTTCTCCCATTCTGTCAGTTGTCTTTTGGTTTTGTTGACTGCTTCCTTTGCTGTGCAAAAGCTTTTTATCTTGATGGACTCCCAATAGTTCATTTTTGTCCTTGCTTCCCTTGCTTTTGGCGGTGTTTCTAGGAAGAAGTTGCTGCAGCTGAGGTCGAAGAGGTTGCTGTCTGTGTTCTCCTCAAGGATTTTGATGGATTCCTGTCTCACATTGAGGTGGAACTAGAGGGTATTATGCTAAGCGAAATAAGTCAATCAGAGAAAGACAATTATCATATGATCTCTTTCATATGAGGAATTTGAGAGGCAGCGTCGGGCGGGGGGGTTGTGCG
>CM052809.1:92364933-92418583 GCA_028533885.1 Nasua narica | reverse complement strand
CCCCACATAAAATAATACATTATATGTTAATAAGAAAGAAAGAAAGAAAGAAAGAAAGAAAGAAAGAAAGAAAGAAAACACAGAACACTTATTTATGGGGAAAATCAAAACTGTGAAGTGCCAGAGGCATCAATATTCCAAACTAACACACCTCTTTAGGTGGATGCCTATACTCTTTTTTTTTTCTTGGAAATTCCAACGTAAATTGGAATTTCATATGCAAATATGTGTTACATAAGGATATCCCTTGGGCATCCAAGTGCAATAACTATAGGTAAATTATCATAAAAAAAGACCCAAGTAACAGTCCCTTCTCAGCTCATATACAAGAGAGATATCAGTCACAGACAAACAAGTTCGGCCTTGCTGGGCTCAATTTCCCCACAGATTCCCACTGATTCTGTGACTTACAAAAGCATTTCAACAGACAATACATTTCAAGAGAATCAACTTCAGTACACTCATAAAATAAAGAAAAATCTAGTACGAATGGTATACCTAGCAGCACTGGTACCTGTATTAATTTCGGAACTGTGCTCTTTTGGGGGCTCAAACTCAAGGAGAACTTTGTTTAAAAAAATTACCTTTCACCCAGTGTTCCACTGCTGGAACACGTTTTATCAGCTATTGTGAACTAAATCTTTCTACTTTCATAATGTGGCATCTCTCTCTCTCTCTTTCCCTCCCTCCCTCCCTTCTTTCCTCCCTCCTATAGATCACCTTTGAAATTGAATCCTATGTGTCAAAAGTTTCAGAACTGTCCCAGGCAAAGAAGTTAGGATACTTAAGTGTTGTGACTCTCATTCATTCTCATCTTTAGCCTCCACGCAAGCCAGAGCTTTGGTGCCTCGAGCTATATTTATTTTATAGCTTCTCCTCTACGCTCCACCTCTTTACTAAGCTGTTTGCAGACTTTTCCGATTACAAGTCCTTCATTCTCTGAACACCCATGGTACTTGAAGTCTGTGCCACTCAACTGAGTGTTGTTTTTTTTTTTTTAAAGATTTTATTTATTTGTTTGAGACAGAGATAGAGATCATGACAGAGACAGCAAGAGAGCGGGAGTGGGAAGGAAGGGAGAAGCAGACTCCTCACTGAGCAGTGGAGCCTGATGTGGGACTTGATCCCAAGACCCCGGGATCATGACCTGCGCCAAAAGCAGACACTTAACCAACTGATCCACCCGTTGAGTGTGCTTTTCTTTCTCTTTTTTTTTTTATGTTGTCATCTTTAGTTCATTGTTCCTTCTGAGCCAAGTTCCTTCTTGACATTTCATCCAGACTTGAATTTATAGAGGTATCTCAAATTTAACATCTTCAAAACAGAAATCTTGATTTTACAACAAAATTGCTCCTCACAAATCTCCACCTCAGTAGATGAAACCTCCATTCTTCTAATTGCTAAGTCATCCTTGACTTCTCTCACTGAATAGCCATCAACATATACTACTGGATTTCCTTCTACATATATCTAAGATTAATCATTTCTCATAAATTCCACCCTGTCCAAGCTATTAAATCTCTTCCCTGGGCTATCAGCAAGAACCTTCAAACTGGCTTTCCCAGGCCTTTGCACTCGCTCTACTTTCTTCCTAGAGATAATCTTTCCTCAATATACACATGGCCCGATCCCTAACTTAATTCAGTTCTCTGCTCACATCTCACTTTATTGAAATGGCCTTCCATGATCACTATATATAAGTTAGTACACAATAAATAGTGATTCCTCACTACCCTCTAGTCTCTATCTCATATTGTGATCTTCATGGCACATGCTACCTCCTATATTACATATTTATTGGTTTATTATATGTCCCCTTCAGTAGAGTTTAAGCTCTTCAAAGGCATGAGTTTATTTTTAACTTCTTAACTCCAATGCTAAGGAGAGTGCTTTGCACATAGTTAAAACTTAAAAGATTTGTTGAATAGATAAATGAATGAATACTCCTGGTAGACAAAATGCCATGATTTATATGTCTTACTATCCCTTATGGTATGTAGCTCAGTATGAAACACAAAAAGGAGATTTAGAAACTGATTATTTGCTTCTCACATCCTTCATTATTCAGAAAGCTACTTGAATGCATGAGTTGAACTGGTTCTCAGACACTAGCATAAATCATAGTCTGTAGTCAATATCCAATAACTACTTATGAAACAAATGACTTCAAAACACCAAGAAGGAAGAGATCAAGTTTAAATCTTTAGGAGAAGAGGTTATAGATTGTTTGCCAGGGGACTAAATATTGTAATAAACAAATACTGCTTTAAAAATAATTTTATATAAAAATTAGGTATCTAGTTTCTCTTAAAAAGTCAGAAGATCCAACAACAGTGGCTTGTTGTTCCCTCCTGGAAGTGGTTATTCTAAGTCATAATTGTCAAGCTTTGAAGTTTTGGTAAAAAAAAAATCTTTAAAATCTGTATTTTAAAGGCATAGACATAATTTTTTGAGTTTTGAGTATCTAAAGGGTTGAGCATGTGTGTGGGTTGACACTCATGGAAAAAGCCTTGGTAACCCACTAGCATTATGGAAAACCCCAATAGAAGAACAGGGCTTCCATATCTCAAATTTGTTCTCCAGATATTAATTATGGCTCCTCTTCAGGAATTAGTGATAAGTCTCTGCAATAAACTTTTCATTTTTACAGAGAATGTTTTCTGAGGGAGAAATATAATACATGATATCATTACTGAGAGATTAATCCTACGTTACTGAGAAAAATGTATTCTCAGCAATAAATGCAATTGAAAATCTTCTGCCTGACAAGAATTTTTCTGCTATTAGGTATATGAAGTCTATAAAAACAAAACAAAATGGAACTGTCAATGCTTCCTAAGAAGAAAGGAACAAGAATTATTCTGACTGCAAGTTCTCTGATAGCAAAGGCTACTTTAAGGTAGAAAGTAATTTATATAATGTCTCAAGATAAATGTTCAATGTGTTAATTAATAACTAGTTTTAGCTAAGTTATGGGTGGTCTAGGCACCCAGGGAGTTCAACACATATTTTTCTCATAACAGAAAATCCTTATTAAGTTTATAAACCAGTTATTGGGTAGCAGCATTTACTTTCCTATATAAGGACTGGCTACACTTGCAGATCAGCTCACAAAATTTCTTTGAACTCATAACTGGCCTGATTATAGTATTAAACTTAATACTAAGTATTTAACCACTATATATAATGCTGTTTAGATAGGAAATCCAGTTAGAATTTCCCTCTTGGGACCACAAACTAGTCTTGTTCCATGGATACAACTAGGTAATATGCACTTTGGAGCAAATAGTTGAGAAAGGGATCCAAAGACTGGCTGAATGGATTCCACAATTAAATGTAGAGAAGAGGCTGTACTAAAGAGGGTAGGAGGGATGAGGACTCTGTGGGAACCTAGACTCCCAAGGTCTAACCACCAGAGGGAGGGGCAAGAAACAGACTAGCACACTGGGGAGCCTACAAGGGTAAAAAAATCTCCAGGCATTTGGCCTTGAAAACTAGAGGGGCTGCTTTTCATGAGCGCTTATAGAAGAGGAGAACCACGGCAAGAGAAATGTAGCTAAAATTAAATTTCCATACAATGTGCAGCCCCTTGATAAATACCTAGACATGCAAGTGTGACGTTCCTCAAGGAACTCAGGGCTGCCTTAATGATATGTTTTGCTAGAGACTAAAAGCAACCTTATCTTGACAATTGCCAGACCTCCAGGATCCTATAACTCTTCCTTAATATGCAAAAATCTCTTAGAGACTTACATTATCTCTACCCCTACCCCCCAAAAAACTTAAAAGTATACAATCGGTCCTTTCTCACAATCACAAATGCAGCTCTTTCTGCCCACGACTCCTTTCCCTGTGCTATAATAAAAGCACCTTTTGCAGACACTACAAAAACAGAGAGCGTGAGAGAGAGAATTTCCCCCTGAGGATTCCAATTTCAATTTTTCTACTCCATTTCTTTGAGACTGAAAACTTCGAGAACTGTGGAACTAAGTATTTAGAAAATGGGTTTACTAGTTTCATGCCTTTGCAAAATGTATTTACTCTTTTGGAAGTTGTGTTTCCTCATCTGTAAAATGGAGGAATAATCACAGTTAATAGAAGGTTGTTGTGTGGCTTAAGTAAACTAAATTATGCAACTCGGTAACACATAGTGAATGTTCAATAAAAGCTGTTATTGACAAACATGAAAGTAAAAATATTCAATCTTAGTCATACTGAAATATGAAGTTCATGAGGGAAGAAGCCATTATTTCTACATTAACTTTAATTCCCTATAATACCTGTAATTAAATATATTCCTAATGAAGTCACTCTAGCCCTTAAAAGCTAATAGCAAGACTTAGTGGATTGAGGTCATGTGATATTTTTGTAGTTCTGGAGGCAAACACATGTTTTCACTATCCGGTACCATTCTTGGCTTTAAGCTAATAGCAATCACGGAGATATGTTTACTTTGATCCACAAGTAGAGAGGCAGTTATGAGGCTTTCTGAGACTGAGTAAAAGGAATTTCCCTGAACTAGTCCTATTCTGCTAAAAATAAAACTTGATATAAATTGATTATAACGGCTCTGAAAGGTGCAGCCAATAATGACAAAATACCACAAACCGATAAGTCTCAAAAACATGCAGTGCATTTGAAAAGCATATATTTAAAATTTGAAGCAAAACTGAGAACTATTAAACAGAACCAGTTATAGTTTAATTCAAGCCAGAGTGTCTGATGGAATTTGGGACATAAGATACAGAGGGGTCCACTTACACTGGTCACAGGAGAGCCACTTGAATGGTATGATTTAAAGATAAAACAATCTAGAGAAGTGGCTTTCTGAAGTCATTCAACTAGACTAGAAATTTAATCTCCTCATTGTCATTACTCATCATTAAACCATACTCTCTTACTTTCTGATTTAAACTACATTAGGAATGACATTAGCTATCATTTTAAATTAAAAATATAAAACATATTTCAGTCTTTCATGAAACATGTACCTGGCATTTTTCTGTACCTACCCTAAGTAGTTGCTGGGCATACAGAGAATGAAGAAAACAGAAAGGTGAGGTCTCTAGGAGCTGGTGCTCAGTGAAGCAGAGTTATTTCAAACATAAACCCATTACAGTTGTCTAAGCAATATAATACACATGTTGAGTGAAGCTAAACACCCACAAAAGCAAAAGCAAAAATAAAACAGTGTACGACACAGGCCCTGATACTCACTTCCGCACTGTGAAACTTATAAGGAGCTTCACACATATGTCCTTAATGTTCCCAGAATAATACTGCAGGGTTTGTGATGTGTGTATGTGTTTGAATTTCTTGAATTTTAAAGACTTTGCCCTTTTTGCCCCTGAAACATGTGCTTTGATTTGTAAATGCTGCAAATATTTAAGCCAAAAAGAAAAATACTCATACATCAAAGAGCAATATACCTACAAGATGATCTCTATTAAAATATTTCAAATAACACATTCTCAAATTTCATTCCATTACTATTACATTGGTTCTCACCTTCCAGGTGCTACAGTAGTTTGGATGATGAGTCAACACTCTGACCACAAGGCATATTTTCATACATTATTTCTAGTAACCATTAAAATAAGACTTCACTGCCCACCACTTCCAATTATCTCCTGTCCCTGACTCAACTCAAACTGTACTATTAGCATTTCAGTCCTTTGGTTGAAACGAAGCTTAGGGCTTAATATACGTTAAATTGTGTATGCTGCTTCTTGGAGGGACAACTTTTGAAATCATTGTCAGTTGTTTGTGCCACAGTGTGAAAGTGCTGAATGCATTCTTTCTAGAGAGCAAAATAAAAAACTACTGAAAGAAGCCTGAAGGAGGAAAGGGACAAGGTGCAAGTGGGAGGCAGAGGATGCAATTAACTACCGTAATAGATAAGAAATACTGAGAGCTCAATACCTGCTAATCTATGGAGCTGATCTCACTTAATTACCTTCTCAATGACTTTTCTGTCCTTAAATATTTTGGTTGGGGTTATGCGTCTATAGAATCTGATTCGTTAAGCTTGAATCTAGAAGTTGATTTTTATTTATTTATTAGTGAAGAATAAGTGAAATGCAACATTATGTTAGTTTCAGGCATACAACATATTCTGTATATTACTCAATGTTCACCAAGATAAGTATCAGAAGTCTACATTTTAAGCAAACATCCCAAGTCAGTTTGATGCAAGTGTTCTGATAACCACACATTATTAAATATACCCTCTGAAATAGAGTCCATTTTTTTTTTTAGAGTCCATTTTTATTGGAATCTGATCTGCCTTCTTCTGCAACTCTATAATAAAAAAAAAACAGACAAGCAAACAAAACCCCCAAACTTCTTTCCACAAAATTATACCTCTTAGGAATTTATTTTACCATTGAGGATATAAACTATCACCTGGGCAATGGAAAGTAGCTTTATTATTTTATGAAAAGCCGGATCACTTTCACTGTAGCTTATCAAAATTCTGGACTTTAAAAATTCCCTTCTCTTTCTTTTTCTTAATGACATGCTCAAATGTTCTTCAAATTCTATTTAGAACTCAAATGTACACAGCGTTTTACCAATGCCTTTGCAGATAACAACTTCTGACTTTGGGAGTTAAGAACCGAGCTGCATTGCGACTGTCGGGGGGAATTAGCTTTCTGTGCAAAGTTTCAAGAGCGATGCTGAGTCAGTAACCTTTCTGTTCGGGACATGCAATACTCTTGTGAAAAAGGATTCTGACTTTTGAAAATTAGAAAACAGAGTGGCTAGAGTTGAATTAAATCAAGCTTTAGGGAATGTAGAAACTTTTGACAACACAATGCTATAAACCTGAGGGTGAACACATACTTATCTCATGGAACCAGAATGACAGACTATAATGAGGTGAAAATAAAGTGGCTGTGCCTTGATACAGCACGATGTGACAAGAGATCAATTGTTCTCATGATTTTACAAGGAAAAAAAGGAATGGGTTTTATTGAGTCTAAGGGTGAGTAAGAGGGGATCAGAGGGAAGATATAAAAATTCCATGTATTTTAAAATAAATAGATCTTTACCTGACTTCAAAGGCCCTACCACAAAACTTCAGAAGAAGAGAAGATGTTGAAAGACAAATGCTGGTACCCAAATGGCAGATTTAGGGGGGCCTTCAACCCTCCCTGCAGATATTATTTCCTCTTTAACCTTTTTCAGTAAAAGAAATGTGGGCATTGGAACCAGGCAATGCTGAATTCAAATCCCAGCATTTGCATTTATCAGTTTGAGTGACCTTGGGTGATCACTTAAATTATTAGAGCCTCAGTTTCCACAACTGTAAAATGGAGATCACATTATCTACTCTTGGGTCTATTGTCAATGTGTCAAGCAATAAGGAGAGCTCCTGGGATATATGAGGGACTCAATAAATGAAGCCACCACCACCAACAGTACTACCACAGTAGTATTACCATCATAAAGAATTAGGGTGAATTGGGAGAAATCGGAGGGGAGACGAAACATGAGAGACTGTGGACTCTGAGAAACAAACAGAAGGTTTTGGGGGGGGGTGGGTTGGGCGAGCCTGGTGCTGAGTATTGAGGAGGGCATTTACTGCATGGAGCACTGGGTGTGGTGCATGAACAATAAATCTTGGAACACTGAAAAAATAAAATTAAATTAAAAAAAAGAATTAGGATGAAGAAAATGATACGAAGTGAACTTGTACCCTCCTTCGGACGTAAGGCAAGAGGGATACCCAGGATCAGGGACTAGGGAAGAAAGGGAGAGTTTACAGGTGATTTGGATAAATGATCCATTTATTACATGAAGAGATGATTGACTGGCTGAGGTCTTAGGATGAGGCTGCATCCCTGTGGGAGAGGAGGCGCTTTATTCTGAAGGAGGTGAGTGTTTATTCACTGTGCTCTTCACAAAAGGAAAACAAAGCAAAACAAAACATGTCCCCTGACACTTGGAGGTGGGTCAGGAAACAGGCTAGAAAATGCCCTCTAGGAGTTTCCAAGCTAAGCGTGAAATAAGAAAACACCCTAAAGTGGTTAAGGGCATGAGCTTTGGGGTAATCAAACTCAGATTCACATCCAGTCTGATTTAGATAGCTTTAGCTTTGCAAGTTAGGCCAAAAACTACTTCAGTTTTCTTTTGTATTAAATGAGAATAATATCTATTTTATATATCTGGTATATGGATCTACTAATATTTATAAACAAACAGTACAGTATTGGATATGCAGTATATTTTCAAGACACTTTAATTTCTTTAATATTATTAATAACATATATTATCTGGCTGCCTGTTAGGCTTCCTCTTCATTTCCCTTTTGATATTGCCATGCCTTAAAGTGCTGCTTAGTCAATCTAATCTAAGCCTTGCTGTGCAGATTTTAAGTATAAAAGATTTTTAACTATAAAAGTATTTCTTTTGCCTATTCTTGACCGAAGACATTGAAAAGATGGGACAGAGAAGAAGGAGGAGGAGGGAGAAGAAGCTTCAAGTGGCAGATGAGAGCAAATGTCAGGGAGGTTGGCTCAGATCCCCTCCACTGCCAGCAAGAGCTCTGTCCTCTGTAGCAAGCCCGAAAAAGCTGGACAGGAGGTTGTTATGGCATAAAGTAATATTTCATCAGAGACTTTCCCCAAATTAGTTAGATACTCAGAGTGAGGGTTTATAAAATTGAAGGTTCCTATCCCCCAGCACAACACAAATCCACTTATCTCCATTGTGTCCACTGATCACAGTCTGAACTCTCACAATCCTCTATCTGGGCCATAGTCTTTAGTCTTTTTTTTTTTTTTTTAAGATTTTATTTATTTATTTGACACACAGAGAGAGATCACAAGTAGGCAGAGAGGCAGGCAGAGAGAGAGGGGGAAGCAGGCTCCCCGCTGAGCAGAGAGCCTGATGTGGGGCTCGACCCCAGGACCCTGGGATCATGACCTGAGCCGAAGGCAGAGGCTTTAACCCACTGAGCCACCCAGGCGCCCCATAGTCTTTAGTCTTATAAGTGATTGATTCCATAGCAATTATACATCTGCTTATTCTCAGCTGCTCTCCTTCTTTGCTGGGCAAATTTGCTGGGCAAAAAGGAGGATGATATTCCTCCTTCACCTTTCGCTGTGGTCTTGCTCCTTCTCAGAGTTTATTGTCATATGACTTGTCTCCCAAGGACCTAAATTCCCCCATGGGTTCAGAATCTTCTGGCTTCTATGACATATTATGTTTCTATCTCTTGCACATGATAGGAGTGGTAGCCCTATGGCTCAATTCTAAATCACTGGTCCATCTCACCCTACAATCGAGTCCACAATCTAGTCAAAAAGGTCTGTTCTTCACTTTGACAGGCCAAGGTTCCATTCTTCACTCAAGCAGCTCTGTGGATATGCAGAGCCTTCCAGTCCTGCCATGCATCCCCTTGTGCCAGTCTCTTGGCAACCTCTCCTGAGGAAAGGCTGCCAAGATCCAACAGACATCTTCTCATCCTTCAAAGAGAACTCTGGATGGACGTCAAAAGAATTAGGTTTTAAAAACTTATTTTTTTCTCTTTCCTTTGTCTATTCAAGTGTTTTTCTTTTTTTCTTCAACTTTAGAAAATTCATACTATTTTTTGTTTCTTTACAGTAGTAAGACTATTTAACATGAGATTTATCCTTTGAAGACATTTTCAAGTACATCATACAGTACTGTTAATTACAGGCACAATGTGACACAGCAGAATTCTAGAACTTAATCATCTGGCAAAACTGAAACATTTTACCTGTTGAACATTAACCCCATTTTTCCCAACCCATGGCCTCTGGCAACCCCCAATCTCTCTGCTTCTGTGACTTCTATTTCAGATACCCTGTATAAGTGGAATCATACAGTATTTGTCCTTCTGTGACTGGCGTACTATGGACCATTCCAAACATATAATCAAGAAAACGATTTAAATAACAGTCATATCCCATCACTAAGCTTTAAGCATCATCGCTGGATGTCCAGCTATGTTGATCTGCTCCTGTATTTTCCAGTACCATAACACTTTCACTTGTTAATTCATTAAAGTTAAAAAAATATATGAAAGTTCAGATCCTCATGTGCAGTAGCCACGTTTCGAGGGATCAATGCCCACACGTGGCAAGTGACTATCACTGGACACTCCAACTCTACAAAACAGTTGAACACTTCCATCATCACAGAACTTTTTACGGGACAGTGCTAACCTATATCCAACCCTCAGCACAGAGCATTTTGAAGCAAATACCATGTCATCTAAACATAACATCATATATTAGCAATATGTTATATCATGAATATATATAGCCATAATATGTAACAAGAGTAATATGTAATAATATCAAGTATGGAGTCAGTGTTAAGATTTCCCCCTTAAAATAAAGTTCCTTAACCTGGGGTACATAGGAGCCTTCAAGGGCTTAGCAAAAGTTCTTAGGTTACAAGCAAAAATTTGTGAAAGAATATACATGCCTCTTTCTGAGGAGATGATTTATGGTAGTAGTTCTAAAATGCTGATAGGGGTCAGTTTTTCCAAATTCAAAAACCACTCCCTTAGAAAAATATGTGGTCAACTGGATAAGTAAAGAGATGAAGAAGTTTAATTGTTACTACAACTATAAAGCTGGCCTTATAAATGTGAAATGAAGAATGTGTTCTGGGGCGCCTGGGTGGCTCAGTGGGTTAAGCCTCTGCCTTCAGGTCAGGTCATGATCTCAGGGTCCTGGGATGGAGCCCCGCATGGGGCTCTCTGCTCAGCGGGGAGCCTGCTTCCGCCCCCCCCTCCCGCCCACCCCCCCCCGCCTGCCTCTCTGCCTACTCGTGATCTCTCTCTGTCAAATAAATAAATATAATCTTTTTTTTTTAAAAAAGAATGTGTTCTTAGAGACATCTTTTTTTCTATACATTTCATTATTTTTAACTATAAAATATAGATGGGTGTCTGGACTTTTCATGTGTTATATAGTAATGTATAGTTGGCTATGGAGAAGAGGAGAACATGTGTCTCAGTTAGCTTTTGGTATAATTAGGTTAAGACTTAGAAAGTGGAGAAAGTTTGCCCTAGGCTTCTCTTGTGGTAACTATAATGTTCACGTTCATCCATTTATTCCCCATCCATCGACTCATTCATTCAACACCTATTTACTAATAGCACCAGCCATGTGCTAGTAATATAAGCCCATGGTTTTGATATGGCTAAGAGATTATCTCAGTTCTAGGGGCGCCTGGGTGGCTCAGTCAGTTAAATGTTTACCTTCGGCTCAAGTCATGATCCCTGGGTCCTGGGATTGAGCCATGCATTGGGCTCCCTTCTCATCAAGGAGCCTGCTTCTCTCTTTCTCTCTGCCTGCTGCTCCCCCTATTTGTGTTCTCTCTCTCTCTGTCAAATAAATTTTAAAAATCTTAAAAAAAAAAAAAGTTGATCTCAGCTCTAAATAAACCCCTAGTTGGAATACTGAGGATAACTGTGCCAAAGTCCAGGGACAGGTGAGAGTAGAGAGTTTTCTTAATTCAATTCCAAAATTATCCAATAATCACTAAAAAGCAGGCCTTGTATTGGGTAAGCCAGACAGATGCAATCTTTTCTTCACAGAGATTATATTCTCCATTTGCATTCCACCCAATATCCCCATTCTGAGAATTGGGGAGGGGATGGTCTCTTGATGAACACTGTTGGGGGCAGTAAGTAAGAAAAAGTGGGATTATACAGTTTTATATTTTCTGTGATTTCTCTTCTTTCATTCTCTAAGTTGTGTTTCTGATTTTGTACTCTCAAAATGATAGTTAACCTATTGCCCCTTTGCATGACCTTCCCCAGGACCACAGCCTAGACATCCATTAAGTTAACTAGAAAATGAGCAGTTCTCAGCTACAGCTGGAGTCTTCCTGTTGAGCATCTGTGACCTTTTCCAGAAAGCTCCAGGTCTCTGATTTCCTCTAGTCTTTCGAGCTAAGAGTCTCCATCAGAAAAGCTCTGATAGGGGTGCCTGGATGGCTCAGTGGGTTCAAGCCTCTGCCTTCAGCTCAGGTCATCATCTCAGGGTCCTGGGATCAAGCCCAGGGTCCTGGGATTGAGCCCCGCATTGGCCTCTCTTCTCAGCGGGGAGCCTGCTTCCCCCTCTCTCTCTGCCTGCCTCTCTGCCTACTTGTGATCTCTCTCTCTGTCAAATAAATAAATAAAATATTTTTAAAAAGTTCTGATGAATATTCTCCTCCACCACAGAGGTAAACCTCTACACACTCTGCACTTACTCCCAACTGAATTCTAGTACATCAGTCATTTTTGAAGTCTTTAATGCAAAATCTTTCATGAACATTTCTCTATAAATACTTTTTCCAGCAAACTTTTCTCTCCTCATTTCTTTCTCAGTAGTGATGATGTGGAGAGAGGCCCTCTCATTTGGAAAATTCTTTTTGAAACTAACAGAAACGGTCTTGGTTACTGATGCTTGAAATAGTCATTTTACATTTTCCTTAGTACTTCAAGGTTGTTTCCTTTTTAGGTGGGGAGAAAAAAATTCTTGATAGCAAAATAGGAGATAGGAAAATTGATCTTAGCTTGTTAGCATTCGGTAATTTAAGAATCCCTACACTCACAAGATTTGAAAGGAAAATTATTTTATTAAGTCAATAAATATCACCTGATTGTTTGCTCTGTGCCATGCTCTGTGCTAACTGCTAGATACAGAATACTGAGTGACATAAACATGGTCCCTATCCTAGTGGAGAATAATGGGAAACAGACACTGAACAAATGAGCACCAGAGTAAATACACAATTATGCTCTGTAAGAAGAACTGTGTAGTAGGATAAAATATCTGGTACTACAAGCCTTAATAGTAAGGGGGCTTAGGTTTTCCATTGGTGAGGGAAAACTTCAAAACAGTGGGTAGGAATTAGTCAGATGAAGCTGGGAGAGTTAACAATGGAAGTATATCCCAGGAGGAGGGGGAAAAAAAGGATTTGAAGAAACAATAAGGAGGAAAGGAGTCAGCCAGTTTGAAGAGCAGCACAGGGAAAATGGAAGAACATGTGGCAGTTAGATGGGTGTCTATTTTTCAATTTAAAGTATTCTTTCTGTCAAATCTGGGATAAGCTTGGAGCACATTCTGTGTTATGCATTTTTTTCAAATAAAGTAAGTTTTGACTCTTGTATATATTTAATTCTTCAATATTATCTTCCAATAAAAGGCAGAGTAACTAATAATAACAGGTGAGTCTAAAGACACTGTAGAAAACACACTTTAAATTATAAGTACATTGTTGCACTGATGCTTCTATTGCCATTTTAAAAGTCTTGGTAAATTTCAAACATGATATTCCAATGTGGCCTTTGATGTTGTTATTGGGGGGGCAGTGAGTAGAATTATCACCCTAGAAAGATCCAAACCTGTGTTGTTTTTTTTTTTTCCCCTGAGGTCTGGGATTAACTTTTGTGTGGACTTTTACAACTTCTTTAAAAATTCTGTGCCTCAGTTCCCCTGTCTATATAACCAGGATAATAAAGTTAGCCTTGGGGAATTTAGCAGATGGCTAGGACAATTAAATGTGTTAGACTGTAAAATTATCTTGAGAAATATGATGTGCTACACAAATTTTCCCTATGTCTTATTTATTTATTTATTTATTTATTTATTTTCTTTTTGGAGTGGAGTTGTGAGGAGGAGGTCTTGCTCCAGAATGGAAATGCCAGGGCCCAAACTGCCTCCCTCACTTCTACACTTCTACCTGTGCTGGTTTGCATAAGTGACTGACCTTGTTGACACTTACATTTCCTTACCCAGAAAACAAGGAAAAGAATAGTCCCTAGTTCATACACTTACTATAAGGATCAAGTGAGATAATCAAGTAGAGCATCTAGAACAGTGCCTGTCACATAATTAGGTTTTAACAGCTGTTACCTATTGTGGTGTGTGGTGTGTGTGTGTGTGTGTGTGTGTGTGTGTGTGTGTTGGGCTGGAATATGTAGAAATAAATATTTAAAGTTGAGTGGATCCCTGGATTTCACTGGATATTTCTTGAGCACATCCAGCTCAAACTGTTCTCCCTTCACGTTCAAATTATTCTTTTAAAATAACCATTAGAAAAAAATAATCTGTGGTTTGATCATATGGACCTACCCAATCATTATTTTCACCCATGTGAAGTTTATGCTTCAGTGGCCCTCAGATTTACTTAAGCTTGTGATCTCTGCTAACATTTTAAATAGCAACATGATTTCCCAGCCTAAATCTCCCAGCCTAAAAGGACCTTATTGTGATTTAATGCCACAGGAAAAACTTTAATAATTTTTAATATGCAATCTACAGTGAAGTTGGTCAAGAAACTAAAATATAAAGTTTGACACCTCAATACAGTACACTTTTGCAAAATTTGGACTGCCAACTCCTTCCATTCCTCTGGGAATACATAGGTCTATTCTTTTTTTTTTTAAGATTTTATTTATTGTTTGAGAGAGAGACAGAGACAGAGACAGACATAGTGACAGAGAGCACAAGTGGGGAGGAGAGGGAGAAGGAAGCTCCATCTGAGCAGGGAGCCTACCACAGGGGCAGCATGCAATCCCAGGATGCTGGGATCATGACCTGAACCAAAGGCAGATACTTAGACTGAGCCACTCAGGTGCCCCAGACCTCTTCTTTATACATCTTAGGAAGCTGACCAGCATTTATAATTCTGTCAAAGAATTTAAGGAGCTCAATTTGTGATGGAGATACAAGGTTATATCAGTACATTGAAAGAATATATGATTACATAAGAACATGTTTATTATTCTGGGATAACAAAAAATCATAAGAAGAAAACAACACCCAAAGGTAAGAAAACAAAAGACCAGTTGATTAGACCACATAAAAAATCCAACTTTGCTATGATGAAATTCACCATAAACTAAATGAAAAGACAAATGGCAAACTGAGTCTTTATAAGTGTGAAACAAAGGGTCATCCTTTTCCAAATATGAAGACTAAAACATTTTGAAAAGAAGAAAAATTAGCATAATACTAGCCAAAAATTGATAGAAAAAAAAAATCAACATCTGATAAATATTTGAAGATTTGCACAAATTGACTAGTGGTCACAAAAAAATGCAGGTTAATTAGAGAAAAGTCTTTATCAATCAGACTGCAAAAAAATGGTAAATATTGACAAAATATACTGCTTGCAATTTATTTTAAATATTTTAAAGCTTTTTTTTTTAAGATTTTATTTATTTTTTAGAGAGAAAGAGACTGAGAATGAGAAGGGAGAAGGTCAGAGGGAGAAGCAGACTTCCCGCAGAGCCCGGAGTCCGATATGGGACTCGATCCCGGGACTCCGGGATCATGACCTGAGCCGAAGGCAGTCGCCCAACCAACTGAGCCACCCAGGCGCCCTATTTGTAAATATTTTAAATGGAAATTTCTCTTTCAACCAACACTTCCAGTCCTATTTATCCAATATCCTATGGAATACAAGAGTACAAAGACAGATAAACAGGGCTTTTCATTGCTTTCATTGTATATGATAGCTGAAAAATCGGAGAAGACCTAAAGGTTCATCAATAAGATAATGATTAAACAATTTATGGCACATCTAGGGGTGCTTTGGTGGCTCAGTCAGTTAAATATCTGCCTTTAGCTCAGATCATGATCCCAGGGTCTTGGGATGGAGCCCTGGGGGGGGGAGGGGAGAGTGGGGAGCGGGGGCGCCCAGCTCAGTAGGGATTCTACTTCTCCCTCTCCTCCCCTCTCTTACTATCCGTCTCTCCCTCTCTCAAATAAAAGAAATACAATTGTAAAAAAAAAAACCAACACAATTTATGGCACATTTATATAATGCAATACTAGGCAAGTGTAGAAAAAATCGAGTGATATCTATTAATATGGACCTTGAAGGATATCCATAATGCATACAGTACTGAGGGGGTGGTTACAAAACAGTATTCATAGAAAAAAGTTCTGGCTACACAACCTATTAACACTGGTTATCTCTAGAAGGTATAAGGGATGATAAAGAAATTTTATACTTTACTTTGTATGTTTATATTTATATATCATAATTCAAATGTGATATTTTTAACTAAATGTGATATTTTAACAAATGTGATATTTTTAACTAAAATAAATGAAATGTCCATTTTCTAACCCTGTGGCATTCACTACCTTAGGTTGCCATGCTTGTTCTGTCCTTAGCTTTGTGAATTTCTGACTGCACATAATTGCAGACTGGTACTTCTAGCGGTGTATGTTAATCATGTTGGAATTGTTAGTATAACAGCGTTGTTCATCCCAACATGGGCCCTCCTGAAACAGGTGAAGTACCAATATCACCAAATCTCCTGGAGACCCAAGAGGCTATACTCACTCATTGCATTTCCTAGCCTGATGTATCCTGGTCACTTTGCTGAGAATGTATCCTTTGAGGTTATCAGAGGAAACTGAAACTTTTCTAAGATTATGTCAAAATATTAATTTTCTGTCAAACCAGTCCTCTGAGAGATTTCATAGAATCAAAGAACATATGTATTAAAACCATTCACATAAATTAGCTGTGTGGAGAATGTAGAGTATCTATACCACACAAATTCCATATATATTACCTAATGTCAATGACTACTCAGATTTTTCTATTATCATGCTGAAATAGGTAATAAATCCCATGTGATAGATGTGAACAACCTCATCTTTCATGTCAACTATTTTTCTTTAGGAAAGAACTATATAACTAAATACTTAAACTTAAAAAGTGTAAAATCAAATGAAACATTATAAGAAACAATTTGTTTAAATAAATAGTTAAGCTACTAAAGATTTAACATATCTAGAGATTTTCAAATGCTATTTTTTAAGTGAACCATACATAATTAAATCTAGGGAGATATTAATACAGAAATCCTAACAGCTTTAAGGATTTAAATTCAACTAAACCTCATAAAATTGGCACAGAAAGCCAAAAGCAGGTTTTGAAAGATAAATTTCAAAATGTAGGTTTGTCAGAACACAGAAAACTCAACTATGATTTCAGATCACAAACTAAATATATATATATCTTTCAATTTAAAGTTGTTCTTATTCTACTAGGAGCAAATATGCTGGCCATAATTCTAAGAATCTGTGAAAGGATTTAAAATTTAAATTCCTCTAAAGGGATTTCATTAGGAGCTCAAAGTATCTAGAGATGTCACATAGATGAGTTGCCTTCCCTTTGATTCCAACTTGCAAAAAAGCATTTCAGAAAGATCAGTTGAAAAGATTTTCAAGATATCATTCACCAAAGATATCAATAGATGAAACCTATAAAAATTAATCTATTGATATATTAAATATAACCATTTAAAGATTCGTTATTCCACAAATGTATTATCTATAGTCTATCATCATTTTTCAGACTGAGAGGTATAATTTGCTTGTGATCCTGGCTTTTTATTATACAAACCACATTTTTATTGGCACACATTTTTTATTAATTTCACTATAAGAAGATAGATATCATGAGATATATTGGCCATTATGCATTTAATCATTCTTAGGCTATGCAACATCCTCCATAAAATCAGATAGTGGTTAGAAATTTAAAAATATTTTTACTACTGGTTAATGTATCACCAAATCTCTTCATCCTTAAATTCCAATCTGTCTTCAATGGCAACACATTGATTAATTACTCTAATCAAGAATATATAATTTTTCTTTAATTTTGGTAAAAATGGAAATAAAATCACACATAATACCCACAAAGCGTACTATAGGTCTTGGACAATTCCTCTCTTATAATCACATGTGCAAAATAAATATAATTAGAAAACCTTATTTTAATCAATCCTTAGCTCAATTTGTTTTCTCAGAATCACAGACTATCAAGGAGGAAGGAACTTATAACTTAGACATTCTAGCCATGATTCTGTCATTAACCAGATTAATGACCTTAAAAATATGGATTACTTATCTGTAAAATGAATTGTTGAACTAGACAATATGTAACTCTCAATTCAGTGCACTCTGTCAAAACAATAGACAATGGGAACAATGCCAGAATGTGATGCATCCAAATTAAAACACAAATCATTAGTGGTTTTAGTTTAATAGTTTGCAACCCTCCAGATTATCCAATTTAGTAGGAGGCACCATGTCAAAATTGTAGATAATTAAACTTCTAAAATATACTCCTAAAATTCCTTATTTCTGCTGACGCATGTTAAAAGTGTGAAAAAAATTGGTCTTTGACTAATATCATCTTGACACTGAAGCATAAGAAATTTTACCAATTAATGACATTTGTTTTGAAAGCATGATTTTTCATAGATCTCATATTCGGTATTACATTTACAGACAGATTATAGATACTTACACATGAACACACTTATAATGTGCATATGTGCACATGTGTATGAGTTGTATGTAGAAAGAGTAACATAGATGAGAGAAATAGACACAGGAAGGGAGAGACAGAGGAAGACAGGGGATTAAGAAATTGTTTTAGATTATGTTTTGATCAATATCTATGAAAGGAATTGTTTCATAGAAATTTTCATCAATATAGTATCAATATCTAGGATAACTCAATTAAAAAACCCCTGGAATATATCTTTACTATAAATTTTACATGTGCTTTACATGCACTAAGAGAAGGAGCAACAAATTACAGAAGACCTACATTTTTATTGCTTAATGAATATGTAGTATGGACTTTGGAATCAGAAAGATAAGGATGCATTCCATACACAGTATGAGTTGTGCTTCTGGGAACTTAACTTTTCCTGAGCTTAAATTTCCTCACCTCCAAGATGATGATGATGATGATGACTGTAATAGTAGTAATAATAATACTAACACCTAAATCATAGGCTGTTTTGACAATAAAATTAGGCAATGTATATAAAGCACAGTACCTGGGATATATCATTGGCATTAGTTTCTTTTGTGAAATAAATTTCCATATGGTAAACTTTCAACCAATGTTTCAACTAATAGACTACTAGTCCAGTTGATCATGTTGGCCTCTGTATGGTCAAATATGACCAGAGTAACCCTGTTCTTTCCTGCTTTCAAGTCAGCTCTCCCGGATTGTATGTAGTTTCTTAAGGAAGTATATTAAATATTTGTGTCCACCCATTTAATCATGAGAAATATGAGATGAACCCAAGTGGAGGGACATTCTAAAAATATTTGACCAGTTCTCTTCAAAGTACCGAGACTATGAAGCAAAAAGGAAATCTGGGCATGATGACTAAATAAAACATCTAGATTAGATTCTTGAACAGAAAAAGGCCCTTCATGAAAAACACTGATGAAATCTTATTGAAGACTTGTTTATTCAATAGGACTTTACCAATGTTAATTTCTTAGTTTTGAGAAATGCATCCTGGTATGTAAAATGGTAACATTAGGGGAAGCTAGGTGAAAACCTGAAGGAACTCACTATACTATCATCACCACTTTTTTTATGACCCTAAAGTTATTCAAAATAATAATAAAAAAAAAAACCCCAAACCTAAAACTTGGGTGGAATCTGAGGGCTAATACTTCCCATAAATGATCAGGCTTTAAATTAGTCTCTATTTCCTTTCTCCCAATCCTTTACACCTCAGTTTCTCCCATAACAGGAGGCTCATAGCACTGTCCTTAACTCACCTGTGTTCTTGGATCCACACCAGTGCTCCAAGGAAAATGGTTAAGAAGCGTATACTCACATGTGCATTTTATCAGGTTTCAAATAAGTATCAAAAATAGAAATCATAGTTCATGGGCCATCAGTGTTGTTGGACAGAATTCATCCCAGCTAAGTTCTAAGAACACAACATCTTTTTATTACTCTAATAAATTAACCAGCAATGACAGTTTTGTGGCAATTAGGTTATATAAACTTCTTTCCATAAAGACACATCATTAGGTTATATTTTTAAACTTCCATATGTCATCTAAAGTTAGGCAGAAAGAAATATGCAATGCAGTCTTTATGACAGATTTTCTTAAATTCACTAGTTTTCCCATTTCTCCTGACATTCTGTTGAAATTTTCATACTCTACACTTTGGCATTTGACAGGTTTGCCTCAACTAACTTTGTAAAGCAGGAGCATATGTTAAAAAATGGCAAACCATGCCCTCTTTCGTGTGTGTGTGTGTGTATGTGTGTGTGTGTGAAAGACAGAGAGAGCGAATGGTGGGTCACTTTAACAAGACAGATTTTTAAAAACCTGTAATATCAAAGAAGCACTGGTAGGCTATATACTCTATGTGCAAAACAACCTTCATTTAGTTTCTTTAATCATTGAGATATTCTCCTGGGGTAGAGTGGTGGGAGTAAGTCAAATGTGAAGTAATTTCACAGGGTAGAATAAAACCTGTTCTATTTAAAATATGAATTTGAATTCTCATATGGCGTAAGAAACAACATCATAGCCAACAGATAATGCATAATATTAGCATTAGGAATCATGTTCAGAGAGAAAACCAGGAATACACATTGAGAAATCTCTCTCTCTCTTTGTGTATGTGAGACCTATGTAAATATGTTTCATTATCTCTCCAATTAGAAAGATAACTGATGCTGACCAACAGAACTTGGCTCCAGATATTATTAACAAGATGTAATGAAAAATTCTGTTCTTCCAGAATCCAGAAGACAAGAAATAATAGAGACCATCAAACCATTCACTGATGCTAAGTGAACTGATTAGTTGTCTCTGAGAAGGGGCTGGATCACAGATCATGTTCCCCTATTAGGGAGCATCTCCTAACCCTGACCCCCAGGCCAAGTGAACTTCTGCTATCAGCAGTTTAAGACTCCTGCAGATGGATTGAAAACTGAACTGGGGACATAATTCTGTGGGGTGCAAAACCAGAATGAGAAGTCTCTTGCTGCCAAATGATTATGAATTTCAGGACAACACCAGAGAATTACACCAAGCATGAGAACCCTGTAATGATGGGACCCTGTTTTCCTGCCCAGGTCTTGTGCCCATGAAGCCAGCTCTGACAGAATGTTAAACTCTGGGTGCAGACAGAGCGGTGCTCCAACTCTAGTTCTCTCATGTACCCAGACATAAGAACATTCATCTAGGACTTTGATAAAAGGCCCCTGTGACAGTATTTATGATTATCCTTGCCTCTTCTTATGAAAATGATCAGGCATCTCAGTAAATAAGAATTATCATACTATTTTGAACTACAAGAACACCTAGTGACAATCTGGTCTAACTCCCCCACTCTCTGAAGAACTTACTTGATGTCTGGCACTAGTCCATGGCTCTGACTTGGTTCTTCTGACCCCAAATGCATTGTTCTTTCAGTAACACTGTGGGGCAGGGGTGGTTGTTAATGGCGCAGGCTTTGGAACCAAATGGTCTCACCCAAATTCTTGTGCCACTACTCTGTGAAACCTTGAGCAAGTTGCTTAACTTCTCTGTGCCTCAATTCCCTTGTCAGAAAATGGGCATTCTAAAAGTACTTCACAGGATTAAATTCAATGTTTCTTATAAATAATTCAAAACACTGGTTATTGTATAGAGTGTTAAAATAAATGTTAGTTACTAACATTTAATGCTTCCCCTCTAAAAACACCTTTTTGGAGGCAAACGGTGGATAACCATATCGATTAGTAGGAGAAATGTAAGCTAAATTAGAAAGTGGATCTAAATTACAGCCAATTAGATAACTTTATAAAAAAAATTATTAAATGAGTTCATATATACATGGGAGGGCTACTTTTACATACTATTATTCAAACTTTTTACTAAAAGTTTAGATAAAAATATATGTGATATGATTTTTAATTTGTTAATGCAACAATTCTGGGAGGGAATTTTTTTGGTAAGTTTTGGGATGCAGAAATGGCTGACACAGAAAGAACTAAAGTAAACAAGATGAAATTTCACAGGGATACCTGGTTTCTTTTTTTCTGAAAAAAAGATATCAAAGATATAGGGCTTTAAAGTTGACCAGAAGCTCCACACAAAGTCACAGGATAATATGACTTTCCAGAAAGTAAGTATAATTCTAAGCTGTATGGATAGGGTATCTAGTGAAAGAAAGGGTAAAAAGAGTTCAAATTTTAATGTCAATCAATAGTGCAACCACAAGTACCCACCCAGGCCTAAAGTTTCTCAGTATATTCCTTTTCAAAACTCTTTAAAATATTAAAAAAAAAAACACTTTTAGCAATATGCCATACAAAAAAGGACATGGGCTAGATTTGGCCCATGGGTCATAGTTTGCCAAACTCTGGTCTAAACATTTTCATCCAATTGAAAAGCAGAGATTATCAACGCATATAAGAAGTAAGACCCTATTATATGAGACCTACAAGAGTCCTACTTTAAATATAAAGTCCTACTTTAAATATAAAGTTATGTTGATAATAAATGGATTAAAAAAGATTAATCATGTAAAAAGCAAGCATAATAATGCCAGATGGCTCTTACAATATGAAAAATGCTTTGAGGCAAAGAATATTACCAGAAATAAAGAATTCATAATAATAAAAGGGAAAATTAACCAGGAAGACATATCAATTACCATCATATATGCCACAAATAATAGTCTTAAGATGCATGAGGCAAAGATTTACAGAATGAAAGAAAGAAAAACTACACAAATATAGCAGGAATTTATTTACAGCCCTGTCCCAGGGTTTGATAGGGCTACAAAATAAATTGGTAAAGACAGAGAACATACAAACAATACTATTAACCACCTTGATCTAATTGTCTTGTGTAGAACAATATATCCATCAGGTTCAGAATAGTCACCCATGATAGATAACCCTCTATAAATTTTAAAAGGGTAGAAACTATAAAGAAGGTACTCTGACAACAATAGGATTGAATTAGAAAATACTAATAATACTGGGGCACCTGCATGACTCAGTTGGTTAAGTATCTCACTCTTTATTTCAGGTGAGGTCATGATTTCAGAGTTGTGGGATTGAGCCTTCATTGGGCTCCACACTCAGTGAGAAGTCTGCTTGAGATTCTTTCTCTCCTTCTGTCCCTCCCCTGAAGTCGCCCATGCTCTCTCTCTCTCTTTAAAATAAATAAATAAATCTTTTAAAAAAAAAAGAAATCACTAATAATACTATATCTAGAAAAGCTCCAACTAATTGGAAGTAAAACAACACAATTTCAAGAAACTCATAAGACAAAGAGGAACTCACAAAAGAAGTTAGAAAATATCTTTAAAAGAATGACCATGAAAATACATTAAAATTTTGGGAGAGCAAATAAGTCAGGGCTTAGAGAGAAACTTGTATCTTCAAATCCTCATATTAGCGTAGGTAAAAGATTTTGAATCAGTAGCCCCAGGTTTCATCTAAAAAAAATCTAGAGAAAAGATGAGTAAAGTAAATATAAAAGAAGCAAAGGAAGAAGGTAATAAAGAACATAAATCAATAAAGTACAAAACAGACACTAGAGAAAATTAGCAGAGCCAAACGATGATTTTTTAAAATGCTATCAAAACTGACACACCTCTAGCAAAACTGATCCAAAAAAAGGAAAGAACACAAATCACCAATATTAATACTGAAAAGGAGATTATCACTACCGATGTTACAGGCAATAAATGAATTATAAGAGGATACTATGAACAACTTTTTGCCAAAATTCAACATCTTAGAAGATATAGAAACATTTATGGAGATAGAACTTACCAAAAATGACACAAGAAGAAAGAAAATCTGACACACCTCTATATTTATTGAAAACATCACATTTATCAGACCCCCTACCAAACAAACAAACAAACAAAAAACCTGTAGACCCAGATAGCTTCATTTATGAATTCTATCAAACATTCAAGAAAGAAAAACAAAAAATAAACACAAATACCAAGCTTACAAATACTCTCGTAAAATAGAGGCAGCCCACTGTGCTTAGTCATTTTTAAGGCCCTATAACTCTAATGCCAAATCCTAAAAAAGGCACTGCCAAAAATGAAAATTAGTATTTCAATACCTCTAATGATGCAAAAATCTTTAGCAAAATCTTACAATATAACACTCAATACCATGTAATGATGATAATGCACCATGACACAGGAAGATTTATCCCAGGAATGTAAGACTGGTTTATCCTTCAAAATCAATTAATACAATCCACCAAAGTACCATAATGACAAAGAAAAGCCATGTGATCAGCCACTGAGGGGCTGTTTATTCTCCTTTTTTTGTAAGGTTGAGAGGCAGCTGATAGCTGGATATCCTTTACATTCTGAGAGTTAGCTTAATGAAACACAGTAGTCTCATTTTCCCTTCCTGTTATTTTTCTCCTTAATTTGAGGAGGCAGTGAAAGCCTGAGTTTGATGGTAAAACTGAAAAGAGCTCCTTAAATATAGCAAATGATAAACAAAAATGGGTAGGGCTGGCTATTCCTTATTTATCCAACCATCCATTCATCCATTTATTATTGAACAAATACTTTTGAATTTTATAATGCCTTGAATTCAGCACTGTGGATGGAATGATGAAAAGCAGCCATTGCAGTTATCTTGGGAAATTTACACTCAAGAAAGAAAGGCAGACATTAATTATAAGAGAATAAAACCCACAAATATTACAATTGTAACAACTGCTATGAAGAAACGTACAGGTGTTTTGAGAAAGGGAAATTAGCAAAGGCAATGCTAAGAAATTAATTATAGCTCTAGATTTGAAGAATGAGTAGGAGTGAGCTAGGCAAAAAAGGAAAAAGTATTGTAGGCAAAGAGAACAGCAAAGTAGAAATCGCTGAGGCTACTGAAATATTTTTTCCTGGTATAGGTGATGCAGTGACTTGCTTCTCTGGATTTTAGGTAAAGAATGGTTAGGTTGATGAACCAAGGTTGCTTTCCCCATGTTACACAGCTGCCTTTCAGTGATCAAGAGGTAGTTCACCAATTCAATGTTCTTTACGAGAATATAATAATCATTACTACATCTTCTTTGGAGAACTTGTGAAGGTCTAGGAAAGAAGCCTCTAATCTCTGATTCTCTCTTCCTGCTTCCATAGGGAAAACAAAAAGAAGAAAAATTTACTTTCTTTTCTTTGAGTAAAAATTTTGGGAAATAATTTTCTATATGGTATATTGTGCTTCAGAAGTTCTTCTCATATATTTTTAGTCTTCTTTTGGGTCATAGATACACATAATGGTTAACTAAGAAGCTTAAAATGTCAGAAACTAGGTCTTGAAAAGTAAGTTTAGACTAGCCCTGTAAGGATGCAGAGGACCACGCTGAGTCTAAATACATTCGATCCTTTCCTCCGGGTGCAGGAGTTGCATTATGGCCTACTGAGACTTTAAAATGTTACAGCAGAGTGATTAGAGGGTCTGAGGATTTCTCATTGCTCCAGGAATGTCACTCATCTCCAACTTGGCAATGGAGAGTAGAGCAGATTATCTGTTTTCTTCTTTCTGGAAAACCTGATAAAGCATTCTCATTGTCTCAGATTTCCCAGAGGAGAGAGATGGTTAAAATGAGAATCCCAAATGCCCTTAGCTTATATAACAAATCCCTCTATTGGCTCTTGAATGAGTCTTTTTTACATATTTCTCCCAATTCCTTTGATGGTTTCCTAAACCTAGTAAGGTATCAGTAAGTATATGTTTAATTGAGTATGAGCTACAGTTTCAAGTTCTGTTCTTAAGCCTGTATTGTTTTTATTATCTCAATGAATAAGCATCGTCAACATGGTTAAATTATCATTCTGTAATTAGACTTTAGGGATTAAATGAATTCTATTCTCACCACTTTCAAATGTGTGTTTTAAGTTACTTAACCCTCATTTTTCCACCTCTGTAAAATAGTGATGACATTGTACTTACACAAGGGGCTGTTGGTGAAGATTAAATGATTATCAATGTAAAGGGCTCACCACAAAACTAGCATTCCAAGTGGTAGCTATTTTTAGTATTGCACTGAATATAGTTCTTCAAATCCTAAAAGGGTCTTTTAGTTAAACTTTAAGGAACACTTGGCTAATATATCTTCACAACTAGAAAACGGTAGCCAATTAGCAATGACCTTTACTTACATAAGCACTAAGAAAAGAAGGTAGGATTGGAGAGACATATTAAAATAACTTTTTTTTGGCAGAAAAAAGTTCTGTCTTCTCCTTATATGTTATTTTGATACAACTGTAATCAGACCAGCCTCAATTATTCAACCTAAGGTCAGATGATCCTTAAGTATTTTCCATGTCTGTCCACCAAGGCTTACCTTCGGGCAGTAAATTTGATTAAGTTGAGACTCAAGTAGTACTTTATGTTAGGGGTGTAAGTACAAAAATGATTCAGAATATATAACCATACCAAATATTTATTTCTTAAGGTGATAAAAAGGGCCATTTGAAGTCAATTAATCTACCAATAAGTGGCTTTCTCTTAGTGAAAAATAAATCTTTAATTTTTTTTTTTTTCTGGGGGTGCCTGGGTGGCACAGTGGTTAA
Organism: Nasua narica; assembly: GCA_028533885.1. Lineage (NCBI taxonomy): Eukaryota > Metazoa > Chordata > Mammalia > Carnivora > Procyonidae > Nasua > Nasua narica. The sequence goes on along the minus strand of CM052809.1, from coordinate 92,392,198 downwards.
GTGTCTGCCTTCAGCTCAGTTCATGATTCCAGGGTCCTGGGATCAAGACCCATCTCTGTTTCTCCCTCTGTCTCTCCCCTCCCTCATCTGCTCATGCCTCCTCTCTCAGAAAAAAAACTAGAGAAACAAAGTGACTGACTAGCAATGGTTTAAGAAATTCTTGACACATTTATGGATATTATGATTAATATGCATACACCAACAGAGTATAAACTCTCCGTTAATTATGGAGACTAAACTGGAGTAGGGCAACTTCTAACCTTAAAATAGCTTAAAAACTTAATGCCTAGTTTCACCATTGTGTTTAACTTCTCTATTATCTTTCCTTGTATAATTTCTTTTAATATTTTGTTTGTTTATTTATTTATTTATTTAAAGAGAGAGTACATGTGCTCTGAGACTGAGCCCCATGTGGGGCTTGATCTCACTACCCTGAGATCATTACCTGAGCAGAAAACTTGAGTCTGAGGCTCAACTGACTGAGCCATCCAGGCGCCCCAATTTCCTTGTATATTTTCAAAATAGGTGGTATACTGACTGAGAGCAAGATCCCTAAGGATGTATGGCTGGGACTGAATCTTGACTGTGCCCTGTTGTGTGACCTTTACTTAATCTCCTATTCTCATGGGGTTGATAGAATAAAATGAGACAATGAATATAAGAGACTTAGCACTAAATAAATCTCAACAAATTCTATCTACCTAATGTGGCCACAGAAAAATTAACATAAAGTCTCTAGTATTTTCATGCAAATAGCCTGAAATCACTTGCCACATAGCTTGAGGGCAGGGAGGGTGAAAAACCCCCACAGAGGGGTTTACATTTAAGGAATTCCTAATTGCACTACTTTGTATAGGGAAGACCTGGTTCTAGAATGAACTTTGATGAAATAAATGAATTAAACTGGTGAAGTATTTCTTCACTACCTACCTATCATTTGCAAAGCAATATAGGAGACAAAGAATAATGTAAGACATAACCCTTCCTTCAAGAAACCTAAAAATCAGGATATTTAGCTGCAGATAATATAAAGTGACTTGAGTTAAACTAAATAGAACAGGCATTTATTAAAATGATATTGAACAGCTTACCTTAGGCCAGAGATCCGGGTGTGGAAGCTGTGGAGTCAGGAAGAAGGCCCATAATCATAGGACAGAACTGTTGTAGTGAAGTGGTCAAGGCACCTCCACTGGGTCGAGGTACTACAGTTCTTACAGCAGTTCTTAGAGGGACTTGTGCCCCTGAACACTTCCACCCATCCACTGCCATGGCCTCTACCTTCCTTAGGCTGGGCTTTCCCAAAGTACAGGCCCCAGTTGTGATTGTACGGATTATATATAAAAGCTCAGCCTAGAGTCTGTTTCTTCAGTCTTCCCTAGAATTCAGCAAGCCAAATAAGTCTCTTCTGTTTAAACTAGCTACACTGGATTCTGTTTTCTTCAACTAGATGTTCACCTGCTAACCTGTGTGTCCTTTGGTAAGTTACACAACCTCTCTAAAGCACCACATCCTCATTTGTAAAGAAGAAATAATATTAGTAGCTACCATATGAGGTATTTAGCTGAGATCATGTATGTACATACACAACATCATGTCTCATACACAGTAAACATTTAGTAAATGGTAGTTACTATTATTGATGGTGGGGACCATGATAATAAATATAATAATCATGGTACTGGCTACAGAGGAGGTGGGAGCAGGGAAGGAAGGTAAACGCTGGAAGCTATCAAGAAGAAAAGGTATTAGATTTGCAAAAACAAATCAATAGTATTGAAAATGTACTGAAAGGAAAATATCTTCAAGTGGTAACACAGGGAGCTAGATTCAGGATCTGAGAAAAGTCAGTCTGGGTTATAACTCATTGGGCTGCAACTATGTAACAAAACAACATGAATCTTCTGGAAATGCTTCAGGGAAGGTCTGTGGGTGTATTTATGCCTCCGGCTTGTGATGTTCACATCAGGTTTCATGAAGTGCTCTTCAGCTTTCACTAAAAATGCTAAGAAAGCCACAAATGTGGCATTTTCACTTAATTAGGATCAAGTATAAATTGAAGCCCAGCCAAAAAAAAGACAATTTTTGCTGACAGCACTACTGGCACCTTTCCTGATCTAAAGAAGAAAGAAGTAAACAAGTTTGTACACCCACCACCCTTCCCCAATGAGATCTGCCATAGAAAAATTTATAATACACAATGAGCACCTAAACTGCATTTTTACTTTTAATGGGAGATTTCAAAGCAGGGGAAAAAATGATCATTAGAAACACAAAAGAAAGTAGCCATCACTTTCAGAAAGGTAAATACACACAATGCAGGGTTTTGAACAGAGCCTCATCCAATACTCTGTCCCGAGAGACTTAAGAGTTCATTTAGTCTTTAAGAAAACTTTAAGAACCCATAATGGCAATCAGTTTCCTTGTAATTGCTCCTTGCTGTTCTTTGAGTTGCAAGCTTAGCCTGTGCCAATGCATCCTAAATTTTACGCCTGGGCTTACCACATGGTCAGATGGGTGAGCAGCTCCTAAGCTCTGGGCTCCTTTAGTTACCAAATCAGCTTAATACAGGCGAGGGGTGGAAGACTTTGTGTTTAATTAACCTGGATTTGGCATTGTATTTATATTAATGTATACAGGGCAAAAGGCTGATAAGGGACTGAGTCTACTGCTAAAAATTTTCTCCCCAAATTCTCAATATCTAAAACTCTAGATTCCCAAGTTACCTGTTAGCTCATGTGGAAATCTTGATCACTGCCAGGATAATATAGTCTATCCATATTCTGCCTGTTGGGCTAGCATTTACTAAGGTATACATACACACTTCATAACTTCTTCACTTTGCCCACCGTGGCAGACCCGGCCTAAAGGTGCCTTGAGGGAAATGAACAAAACAGGAAGATTTTCACCTGTGAGATGGGGAGATGTTAATTTGATAACACTATGAATTGTGCTTCCTTTTGGTTTGCCCACTTAGGAACAATAAAATAATGGTTTCCTTTTCAATTAAGAAGATATACTTCACTTCTAATGCTCTTTGGCTTCCTTTTACATTAAATGTTTTTGAAATCAGGATATATGTAAAACCATATCAAAAGACTTTAAATTTTATATTTTCTACAATGTAGTTATTCAACTTCTATGAATTTACTTTTTATATTATTGTTAATCAGACTTTTTAAATGAAGAAAATGTTCTATATATTTGTACTCTCCAGTATGGCAGGAACCAGTCACCTGTGTCTACTGAGCACATGAAATATGCCTAATGAGACTGAGGGACTGAATTTTTAGTTTTTTAAATTTTAATTAATTTAAATTTAACATGACATATTACATGTACAGAAGAACCATATATATACATACATATATAAAATCATGATTGTATTTAATGATAAATAGTTTCAATCAAACACAAATTACAACATTATTAAAAATAGCAACAGAGTGAATTTATTTTGTGTTCTACAATTAGAAACTGGTTAAATAAATTATGATTCAGTCACAGGTGGAATACTAGACAGACATGAGAGATTATGAGAGGATTTCAGAAATTAGGATATTTGTGGTATGCTATTAAATTTTTTAAATGAGGTTGAAAATCATGTATGTAGTTAAAAATTGAATATGTGTATGAAAAAGAGAATTCCAGCTTAAGATTGCATATTTACCTTTCCAGCCTGATTCCAATCTCATAGAAATAACTGTAAGGAGAAGGAATGGTAAAAATCCATAATAGCACTATAAATTACAGGACAGTATTACATCAATGGGCTGGTAATTTTGAAAAATGTACAAAAGTTAGATTATAGATGGGGTCATGCAGACAGAGAAAACCACAGGAACAAGTTTTCCATGACAAGTGCAAAGGAGAGAGCTGATCTTTCCACTAAAGTCCTCAAGTAGTGTGGTCTTTACACCTGCAGCGTTAGCATCGCCAGCAAATGTGAATAATGCAGTCTTGAGACTCACTTCAGACCCATTTTAGTTAGAAATTCCAGGGATGGGATACAGCAATCTGTGTTTGTTTAGCAAGCTCTGCAGGACATTCTCATGCTGGCTCAAGTGTGAGAACTACGCCCTTAGAGGACTCTCTTCCAACTTTGTTCATTGTAGAGGACTCTCTTCCAACTTTGTTCATTGTCATAACCTGCAGAACTTTGAAAATAACTGATTCCGTAGGTCCCTGGTTTGGCCCGTTATTTGGATTTTTAAAAACTCCCCAGGGAATCTGATGTGCAGAAACGCTGAGAACCTATGCCTTAGAGAATTTGCAGACTTGGGAAGTTCACACAGTAGAAGCCACCATGGCACCACCAGACAGGTCTCCTTTCTTCTCCTACATCTGGCAGTGGGGACTGCCCCTGAGATAATGCTGGCAAAAGGCTCCTTAAACAGAGTGGGGGCTGCCTGGGTTCCTACTTTAGATATTGGGCTGAAGAGAGAATCAGTGTAGAGCTCCAGAAAGCCCTGGGTCCTGCTACAAATGGAGGAAGAAAAAAAAAAAGTTGTTCCATCAGATCCTTCTAGGAATCAAAGGGTAAAATAATGTAAGGTGCTTAAGCCTCAGATGAGCCTTGGTTCCCTATGAAAGATCTTAGCCCACTCTCCTCAAGGGGGAGGCTGCCTGACCAGCATGCCCTGTTCTCCTCCTGCCTCCATTCTCCTTATTCAGGGAAGAGGCTGACTATGAAAAACAGCCATGTAAAAGTGCTAGGGAAACCCACATCAGTTCGGAAAACCTACACCAGTACCTTGTTGGTCAAACTAGCCCTTTATTTATAAATATGAATGGACTGCCAAGATCAGCAGACCTACAAGGAAAACCATCGACATAAAAAAGGACCACAAAAAAGTAAGCATATACCATCACAAAAGGAAATTGAAAGATGAAGAAAGCAGAAAAAAACTTGTAAAATAATTTAAAATGATATCCTTAAAATAAAAAGGACATTCCATAAGAAAACAAGGTACTATGGAAAACAAGTAATCAAAGAATAAGAAAGAGCTCTTAGAAATTGAGAAAAGGATGGCCAAAATAGAATACCTACTAATAATAATTTCTTTGGAATAAAATAAATATTAGTAAGCTGGAAGAAAAAAATCTACAAATTTTATTTCAGAGCTGTGGCAGATAAATGTGAGAGACCCAAGGTCCATTTGTGGGTGTCTATCCAGAAGGCAAAAATAGAGACTACAGAATGAGAAAATTTAAAATGTGAATAAAAAATAAGATTTCTCTTTGGGGGAAACAAAAAGCAATAGATGGAAAGCATTCAATATCCTAATTTTTCATACTCAATATTAAAGTGTACTTCTTTATATCTAAGTCACTTCTTCACTTTCTTATAATGGAAGAATTGAAAGAACAGAAGACCTAAAATCCAGATACACAAGATCACAAATAATATCTTCACAAGGTGCCAGAGTTTCTAAATACACATCCTGGCATTTACTTATTGTCAAAAGGGAACAATAATTATTAGGCAGTGATCATATTCTAACCATGTAGCACACAGCAAGGAGGGGAAGACAAATCCTCCACTTTCACACTGCTAGATACAATTCAAGAAAATACCAAAATGGGACAGTGATGCAAATTAAATTTGCATGCAGTAATACCACAGAGCTTTGCAATGCTCTTTGATCTTCTCTAGATAAATAATTATGACTATGTCCCACTGGAATGTCACAGGAATATTTTTTCTAACTTGAATAATTCGAGGATCACCTAAAATACTTGGTAGCTTCATGATTTAACATCACCCCCCCACACACACACACAGACATATGCATACATTCATTATCTTCTGCTGATTCTTTTTTTTTTTTTTTTTTTACTGTGATGATTCTTAAAGCCTTCATGAGATCAAAACCCTCAAAGGAGTTCTAAATTTTTTAGAAAGGCAAGAAAATGTGAAGGTCTTAGTCTTAATCCTCAAACATTAAATGGTAAGAGGTATCCCTATGAGGAAATATGAGAAAAGAAAGATTGCTAGATAAATAACAACAGACCATCAGCAAAACACACATAGCATCTACTTAAAATCTTAGCCAGCATGCGATTTTCATCTTTTCCTAAATAGCACTGCTCCCAGATGTATATACATATGGGATCCGCATCTTCAGAGAAACCAGTGTTCACATAATTGTCCCTTAACTAAAGTCCTACATAGTTTTGCTGGTGCCAAATAACCATCAACACAGAGCTCCTTAGAAATCATATAATCCCATCACTTGCCCAATGCAAGAATTCTTTTTCCCAGAAAGTGGTCTTACAGCATTCAACAACCTGCTGGATTTTCACCAGCTTTAACTGCTATGAACTTTTCTTTTTTTTAAATATTTCAGTCCAAAATTGCCTTTTGGCAACTTTTGTCATTAGCTTAGTTTTGCCCTTAGGGCAGACACAGTCTGCTCTCTTATTAGGAAATGCTGTAATTTTTTGAAAACAGCTATCCCATTCAAATACTGCCACTTTCTCTGGGTTTCTGTTACTCAAAGTAAATGTACTGGTAAATTTCTTCTACTGGTTCATCATACTCCATGGTTTACCTGCCATTCATATTTTGTTTAATCCGACTGCTAAATATCCCACTTAAAACATTGTGACTCTAATTGAGCACAATATTCCAGGTGAAATTGATAATGATAACAATAACGATATAAAGATAACAGCTGCTATGTATGAAAATACCAGTACCAAACATGGCACAAAGCTCTCTGTCTTGCCTATCTTATTACATTTAAGGTATTGCAATATTCTAAAGATGAGAAACCATAGCTTGAAATAGCTAAGTGATCTGTCTGGTTAGCTTGAGAAATCAATACCAGAAAACTACTTGTATTCAATAAATGTCCTCTTATCCACTATACCCATTAAATCAGAATCCTATCCTATCACAACTTCCTTTGTGATAGGTATTTTGAATCTAATGACATACTCTAAGGCGTGATCAATTTTCACTTTAGGAATGGAAGAACAGTTCTCCTCTCCTCTAAGTTCCTAAAAATCCTATATGTATATTTACTAAAATATTGACCAGTACATAGCATAAACTATATCTAAAATACATTAATTCATAGTAAATATAGATTCAATACCTTAATTTGTTTAAATGTATCAATCTATATTGACCTCTTTAATAAGGATTATTTTTTAAAAAGGTGCTGAAAGAAAATAGAGCCTTTATTCCACCAATAACCTAACAGCAAGTTGTTTTATATAATATCCAAATTGGAATTCAATAATTTCAACAGCCACATTTCTATTTCCTCCTTTCCTAAAGCATGGTGACTTTCTCAAGGAAAAATAGAGACCTGTGCCAACACACTCTCACACAATCATAGTACACATTTGCTTCATTGACTGCAGAGACTTTCAATAGTCAGCAGGTGATGACTTTCTTTGGTCAGTTTGAAATATTAGCACAATCACAAATGAATTATATTTTAAAATGGACTGCAGTTTCATTTCATCTAAGTACAGATGTCGAAAGGCTTTTAAATCTCCCTTTTTGGATTTTGAAGCTAGCTATTAATTCTTTTCCCTGTGATAGAAGTAGAAGAAACTAATTTGCATTTTATACTGTAGGCACAGCTGGCTGAGACATTCTATGAGTAAGTAGACAGCCCTACAAATAATGAGACTTAATTAGAATGTAAAAGCAAGAGCTTGCATAAGATCTACAAAAGTTGAGAAGGGCAATGTTTTGAGTCTCATTGGCTGGATTTACTAGATCTCATAGTTAGGTCAAATCCGTGGTAGTACAGGAATCTTTAAATATAATAAAATCAGGGGCTCCTGGGTGGCTCAGTGGGGTAAGCCTCTGCCTTCAGCTCAGGTCATGATCTCAGGGTCCTGGAATCAAGCCCTCCATTGGGCTCTCTGCTCAGCAGGGAGCCTGCTTCCGCCCCCCCCCCTCCCCCCCCCGCCTGCCTCTCTGTCTACTTGTGATCTCTTTCTCTCTGTCAAATAAATAAATAAAATCTTTTAAAAAATTAAAATAAATAAATAAAATCAGTGCTATAATAATAATAATAATTAATTACCACAGTTACTGCTCATTAGATGTCTACCATGTACCAAGCAAAGTGCTATATTCTTTATCTTAATTAGTTCATTTAATCCTCAAACAACCTGATATGGTAGATACTATTATTCCTATTTTATCTATGAGGAAACTGAGGCTCAGATAAATTGGGTGACTTCCCTGACATAATGTAGGTACTCAGTGACTGTGAGAGGTCAGCAACAACTGGTTTCTGATGCTGCCACAAGGGCAGTGTTGGATTTTTTTTTTTTTTTGGATCGTAAAGGAAGATGCCTGACTGGCTATTCCAGTGAACACCTGGCGTAGCCCTGTGAACCTCAGGAAAAGCTCTCTACTCTCTAATTTACTATAGATAGCACCAAGGCTAATAACACTGATGGAAAAATCAATAATATTGAAAATAAGAGCATTAACCTTATTCTCTGAGACACTGAGGCTGTCCAATCCAAGTCACCCAGAGATGGGCTGAGACAAAATCATATCAACAAATGGAGGAAAAAAGAGAAACCTTTAGGATTTGGGCAATGTGAGCAGCCTGTCAGTAGATCTAGTTGAGAGAATTCCACACTCCCTTTCACACAAGTGGTTCACGTGCCCCAGGTGAGGAACCTGGACATGGGGTTAAAGAGTGTATAAGACAATCTTACCCTTCTAAGGAGCAGAAGAGACCATGTAGCTGATATTGATATTGGGCAGCTAATTTGGCTCAGAATATAGGAGATTATCCATCTAAAAATTCCCATTTCAAAGATATATAATACTCTCCTTGCCCCCTTTGCACTATTTTTCATTTCTGGATGCAACGTATTTTTTTTTAAGATTTTATTTATTTATTTGACAGAGAGAGAGAGAGAGAGAGAGACAGTGAGAGAGGAAATACAAGCAGGGGGAGTGAGAGAGGGAGAAGCAGCCTTCCCATCCGGAGCAGGAAGCCAGGGAGCCCAGAGCCTGATGCAGGGAACCCAATGTGGGACTCATCCCAGGAACTGAGCCAAAGGCAGACGCTTAATGACTGAGCTACCCAGGCACCCCTGGATAGAACATACTAAATAGCCTTGCAGTAACCTCAATCCTAATATTCTCTCACTTAGAATAAAATTATATTATTTTCTCTGACATTAAACCAATATACTAATTGCTGACATAGAAACAAGGTAATAATGATTTAGTAAAGCCACTACTAATGCCATTTGCATTTGAGAGAAGTAGGGAGGAAGGGTAGCAAGGAGGGAAAGGAGGGAGAGAAGAAGAAAAGTAAGGAGAAGAACAAGAGTCAGAGAGGGAGGGGAGAGGGTAGGGGAAAGGGAGAAGGAAAATACATGAATGCCTAGATTTTCCTTAACAGAAAGAAATTGTTAAATAGGATCTAATGGCAGACATGAACTTCAGAGCTACTTGTTTAAGGGACAGGATCCTAAATTCATTTCAACAGGGTTAATTACTTAACTACCTACTTATAATAGCAAGACCTGCATATCATATATATTATCAGTATAACACCATATTTCATTACAATTCATTAATATTCATTCATACAGCAATGATTTGCTGTCTGGCTAAATATGAGTAAGTTTCAATTTTTTGTAATCATAGGATATTTTCTTAAATTCTACAATAGGGATCTTCCTATTAATCTGGTCCCTACAAAATCAGTGGCTTTAAATGTTAAGCCAGCTATCAATTACCACATCAGCACAGAGCCATTATTCCTCAGTGGCTACATGATCTTGGGCAAATCACTTTACCTCTTTGAGTCTGTCTCCTTAGATGTAAAGACAGGAATATTAATATCTACCTATGAACTTTTAGCTAAAAATGCTCAGAAAAGATAAAGAAGGTCATTATATAATGATAAAGGGATAAATTAATCAAAAAGATATATAATCATAACATTTATGCAACATTGGAGCTCCCTAATATATAAAGAAACTATTAACTATAAGAGATAAATGGAATACAATAATACTTGGGGACTTTAATAACGCACTCTCAACAATGGCTAGACCATCCAGACAGATATCAATAAGGAAACAATAGATTTGAACAACATTACAGACCAAATGGACCAAACAGACACATAGAACATTCCACCTAATGGCAACAGGATACATATTCTCCTCAAGCATGCACAGTACATTTTCTAGGATAGATCATATGTTAGGCCACAAAATAAATCTCAAAAAATTTAAGAAGACAGAAATTACATCAAGGGTTTTTCTTGATCACAAAGGTATGAAATTAGAAATCAATAACAGTAAGAAAGCTGGAAAATGCACAAATGCATGGAAATAAAACAATCCTGAACCATCAATGATTTAAAAAAGAAATAAAAAAGGAAAAAAAATCTTAAGACAAATGAAACAGAAACAATATATCAAAACTTATGGGATGAAGCAAAAGCAGTTCTGAAAGGAAAGTCAAGATAAAAGAAAGATTTCAGATAAACGACCTAACCTTGTATCTCAAGAAACTAAGAAAAGAACAAACTAAGCCCAAAGTTAGCAGAAAGAATGAAATAATAAAGATTAGAGTAGAAATAAATGAAATAGAAAAAAAGCAATGAAAAGAAAAAAGTAGAAAAGAAAAAATTAAAATTCAGAGTTCATTCTCTAAAAAGATAAACAAGATTGATAAATCTTTAGCTAGACTAACCAAAAAAAAAGTAAACTCAAATAAAATTATAGATGAAAGAGGAGACATTACAACTGATACCACAGAAATACAAAGGATCAAAGTGACTACCATGAAGACTCATATGCCAGTAAATTAGACAACCTAGAAGAAAGTAATAAATTGTTAGAAACATACAATCTATGAAGACTGATTCATGAAGAACTAGAAACTCTGAACAGACCAATACCAAGTAAGGAGACTGGATCAGTTCTTAAAAACTTCTCAACAAAGAAAAGCCCAGAACCAGGTGTTTTCACTGATGAATTTTACCAAACATTTATTTACTTATTTCCAAAAATTTAAATAAAAATTGATGTCAATCCTTCTCAGGCTCTTCTAAAAGGCTGAAGAGAAAGGAATGTTCTCAAACTCATTTTACAAGGTCTGTATTACCTGGACACCAAAGTTAGATAAGAATACTGCAAGAAAATTACAGGCTAATATCCCTGATACATATAGATACGAAAATTCTCAACAAAATACTAGCAAAACAAATTCAACAGCACATTATAAAAAAAATCATATACCATGACCAAGTAGGATTTGTCCCTGGGATGTAGGGATGGTTCACTATATAGAGATCAATAAATGTGATACATCAAATTAATAAAATGAAAGATAAAAATCATCTCAATAGATGTAGAAACAGCATTTGACAAAATCCAACATTCTTTCATGATACAAACTCTGACAAATTTGGTATAGAAGGACTGTACTTCAACATAATAAAGGCTATATATGACAAGTTCAGAGCTAACATCATACTCTATGGTTAATGATTGAAAGTATTTCCTCTAAGATCAGGAACAAGACAAGGGTACCAACTCTCAGTGCTCCTGTTCTGCATAATACTGAAAGTCCTAGCCAGAAAAATCAGGCAAGAAAAAGAAATAAAAGATATCCAAATTGGTAAGGAAGAAGAAAAATTATTTTTGTTTGCAGATGACATGATCTTATGTATAGATAACCCTGAAAAACTGCCAAAAATCTGTTAGAACTAATAAACAAATTCAGTAAAGTTGCAGGATACAAAATAAACACACAAAAATCAGTTGCATTTCTATACACAATGAACTCCAAAAACAAAATAAGGAAAACAATCCCATTTATAATAACATCAAAAACAATAAAGTGGTTACAAATAAATTTAACTGAGGAGGTAAATGATCTGTACAATGAGAAGTATAAGACATTGATGAGAGAAACTGAAGACATAAATAAATGGAAAGGTAGCCTATGCTCACATATCAGAAGAATTAATATTACTTACATGTCTATATTACCCAAAGCCACCCAGATATTTAATGCATTCCCCATCTAAATTCCAATGTATTTTTACATAAATAAAACAACAAACAATCCTAAAATTTGTATGGAAGCACAAAAGACTTAGAATAGTTAAAGCAATCTTGAACAAGAATAACAAAGCCGGAGGCGTCACGCTTCCTGATTTCAAACTGTACTGCAAAGCTATAGTGATTAAAACATTATAGTACTGGCATAAAAACAGAAATACAGACCAATAGAACAGAATCAAGTGCCCAGAAATAAACTTTCACATATACAGTCAACTCATCCTTGACAAGGAAGCCAAGAATACTCAATAGGAAAAAAATAACCTCTTTGGCAAATGGTGTTGAGGAAACTGGATATATACTTGCAAAAGAATTTGTATCAGGAAAATACAAATCAAAACCATAATGAGATATTGCTTCACACTTTTTAGAATAGCTATTATCAAAAGACAAGAGAACAAGTGCTAGCAAGGATATGAAGAAAAGGGAATCTCATGCACTGATGGTGAGGATGTAAAGTGGTATAGACCCCATGGAAAACGGTATGGAATTTTCTCAAAAAATTAAAAGTAGAACTATCTATCATCCAGCAATTCTCGGTAAATATATGAAGGAAATGAAATCTCTATCTCAAAGAGATATCTGCTCTTCCATGTTCATTGCAGAATTATTTATAAGAGCCAAGACATAGAGATAATCTAAGTGTCCACTGATGGATGAATAGGTTAAAAAAATGTGATATGTGCATACAATGGAATATTCAGTCATAAAGGAAATCTTGTCATTTGTAACAACACAGATAAAATTTAAGGGGATATTTTTAAATAAATAAATAAATAAATAAATTTGTGGGAGGAAGGGCAGAAGGAGAGGAAGAGAGAGAATCTCAAGCAGACTCTGTGCTGAGCATGAAGCCCAATGCAGGGCTCCATCCCAGAACCCTGAGATCATGATCTGAGCCCAAACCAAGAATTGGCAGCTCAACTGACTGAGCTACCCAGTTACCTCAAAACTTAAGGTAATTATACTAAGTGAAATAAGTCAGACAGAGAAAGGCCAATAGTGTATGATCTTATTTATATATGGAATCTAAAAATAAATACTGAGGTCATAGAAACACAGGGTAACTTACTGGATCCCAAAGGTGGGGTATGGGGGAGGTAGTTAAAGGGTTACAAATGTTCAGTAAAAGATGAATAAGATCTGGGTATCTACAGAATAGTAATTATAGTTAACAACTCTGTATTGTATACTTGAAAGTTGCTAAGAGAGTAGATCATTTCTCAATACATACACACACACGCACAGGGTAACTGTGTGAGGTAATGGATGTGTTAACTAACCCTATTGTGGCAATCATTTCACCAAATATAAATCATGGCATTACACATCTTAAACTTACACAATGTTATATATATCAATTATAATTCAGTAAAGTTGGGGAAAATTTGTTAACAGAGTAACTGAATTGAAATAAGAGATGTAAAAGCCCATTTATTAAAATTTAAACTTCCTAAAAGTCTGAAGAATTATCATGTTAATTTTAAAATATTCATGTCAGAATTATAATTTAATTACGTTAAATACCTGGGTGTTGCCTGTGCCCTCAAGCATCAGTTCTTTAAAATAAAAAGGTCTTTTTTACTTACCTGAGGGGGTTGTAAACAGCTCAAATGAAATAACATCAGTGCAAGTGCTTTAACTATGTGCAAAATTATGATTATTTAAAATTCCGCTCAAATTTCACAAAAAATTCTCTTACCATAAAAATTCAATATTAGTACATGGCAACCTAGTTTAAAAAAAAAACACATCCTTACACCAACAATTTAAAACAACCAAAGAATTTGGACTTTGAAGAACATTCTACACTTAAATTGTAACATAAGTTAGGAAAATGCAAAGTTATCTCAAAAATATTTATATAAAATAATCATCAAAATCCTATAGACCAATTTCATCCAATAGTCCTTTATTATAAAGATCAAATGTGAAAATAATGATGATTTGGGAACAGAAATACAAAATCAAGTTCTTAAAAAAATGCATGTAAATTTAATTATCTCTGGAAGCTTTTTTTTTTAATGGACAAAATACCAGCAATGTGCCATGAATACTTGTATTTCTGCTCAAAGCAATGACTTAGAGTTGGATTCCTTGTCACAGCTAGAAATCCTCATAACAGCTGAGAATATCCTATCTGCACAGCAGTCAAGTTACTCATTATAAGAATGCTGGATATAAAATCGTCAGCTTCCAATTGTTTGGTGGGATGAGGTACGAAAACATTGCAAAGAACTGGCAAAGAAAAGAGATTCAAAATCCTATTCCATCTCACATGACCTCTGCATGTGATCTCCAAAAGGAGACAGGTTATGAAATCAATGTTTTCGCCCACCCAATAGGGTAGGTGATTGAGTCATCAAGTCATCAAGAGAGACGCTGAAACCGTGGCCCAGAAAAGCATCAACACCACAAAACAGGTCAGCACAGGAAAGAAAATAAACATACACATATACACAAATCTCGTTCATCATACGGCCTTCGGCAAGAATATAAAATAAATTTTAGACACTGAAAATAGTCCCTCAAAACAAAGCATTCCACCAATCCACAGTCTGTGAATGTTTTGACTGTCCAGAGGCCACACTGATTTTGCAATTGCAAAAAGATAACGTTTATGAGAGGTAAAAACAATTGGGATTTCCTGTGTTACCCTGCCATTACCATCTATTTTCCCAACCCTGCTGCAGCTCTATGCACCAATTCTGTACTTTAAATGCCTGGCATAGCACTTGGTCTCCTTCTAAGGTCTTAGGGTCTTCCTTTAATTGCTATATTATGTCTTCCCTTATAATTTCTGCCTGGGATTTAGAGATGAGATTAAGAGGTTGGCGCATCACTGAGGAAAGATACTGTATCTCCTTCCACCAGATTTACTGTGGTAGCAGACCTTTGCAGGACCTATGGTCTGGACACGAACAAGAATAACCTTAAAGCAGAGTTCAGTCTAGCTGCACTCTTAGAAAAACTTACAGCTTTCGATTTCCAAGGTGCAGTTTTGTTCATCCAATGGGTACCGCCTTAGGTCCATCATGCAAGCAGCTGTGGTTGTGATTCTAGAAGAGAAATAGAGACAAATGTACTGTTAGCTGCTCCGTGGCTGGAGTTGGAAAAAAAATTAAATCCAGTATCAAAGATGGTAGAACTGGGCCTCTAGGAGCCTGATTTAGCTAAAGTTCTATTAAAAAAAAAAAAAAAAGTATAACAACTTTGGATAACCATTTTCCTTTATAAGCCTCAGGCTGATTTATTTAAAAAAAAAAGATGGAACTAAATCAGTGTTTTCCCCAGAGTGTGGTGCATTACCTATTGTACCAAAGTCACCTGGGAGTATTTGTTAAATAGGCAGTTTCCAGGATTCAGAATGTCTTGGTGTAGGGAGGGATGGTCCCAGGGCTCTTTATCTATAAGCATCACAGGTGATTAAGAATATCAACATAGATAATTCCTCTTCCATTCACATTTGTTTCCTCCTCTCTCGAATCTAATCTTCATTAAATCTTGGCTTTGATCCATCATTTTTGACATTTCTATGCATAGTATAGTACTTTGCAACTGCTTTAACACAACCCACAATTAGCCTTTCATCTATCGCCTGATTTGCTCTGTGTTGAGTAATGGATAATCTCATGACCTGTTAGAAAGCATCCTCCTATGGGCTGGCAGAGTTACTTATTTAGAACACCTGGCACCTTTATTATTTTATCAGAGAGATATGAATATGTCCCTTTAATGTCTTTATATTCCTCTATCATCATTTTTCAGTGATTTCTTATTGAAGACCTACTAAAAGGAGTCAAAAAGCATGTAGTCCTAAATGATTTGTTAATAGGACAGCATAATAATGATTTGATCAATTTGATCAATAAGACAGCATAATATCATGAAAAAGACAAGTTTTAGAATACAATAGACATAGGTATAAATTCTAATTCTGTCTCACTAACTGACATCAACGCCATTAATATCTCTTAACCAACCTTAGTTTCTTTATCTCTAAGAAGGGAGTATTATTAACAACAATAATAATTACATAACAAGGTTTCTATAAGAATTAATAATTTATGAAAGAATATAAAAGAGTACCTACATATAGCAGGTCCTATAAGTAGGAGAAGAAATCGATACTGAATTTGAGTAACTTTGGCTCTCTCTACTGTGAAGGACACTTTACTATGAGTTGGGAATACAGAAATATGATACAGCCCCAACTTGGGAGAAACAGTCCCCAGCTACACATTTTTCACTGAGAGATTGGTCATAGTTTACAAGCAATCTAAGTAGACCGAATTTATGAAATTCCTCAGTTAGATGTGAGAGTCCCACTCCTCAGTTGAAGGATGGAAATAAGTAATTTACTTAATGTAAGTAGTTCATGCCTCTTTAGTTTGATTACTACTTCATGAAGTTTGTGCTCTGTTAATTTTTGTTTTTCTTTTTCTCAATAAGGGAGTATCCTAGAGCTGATGTTCATCCCTGATTCCTTCTCTCCTTCACTAGGAGTTAGCTGCTCTACCTTGGCTCCTTTTCATCTCCACTGCCTCCCTCAGAATCTATGGTCCCCATTGTCTCATCTCATATTATTACAGTAGATTGGCCCCCTGGCCTCTCCATTTGCCTCCCGACTATCCATTATCCACACAGCTATCAGATCTTTAAAAACATAGATTTTATCACTCCTCTGCTTAAAAGTTTTAGTGGTTCTTCCAATAAAATCCAAAGTCTTGGCTGTGTCCCACTATGCCCTGAATAATCTGCCTCTTCCTTCCCAATACTATCTCATACCATAGTGAGTCCTTACATGCTATCTTCCAGTCACCATATTTTTTCTTTCTGCCTAGAACATGTGTCTTCCTGATCTTCACAAGCCTTCTCTTCTGATCCTTCAGGTCAAAAATCACCTCCTCTGAGAGGCTTTTCCCAAACAGCCCACCCAAAGTAGCTGCCTTAATTAATGTTGCATTTTACCTGTTTATTTCCTTCAGACAAATATCACGATCTGAAATTATCTTGTTTTTTTCACTTTTAAAAATTTAAATTAGTTTCAGGTATATAACATAATGAATTAACAATTACTCAGTCATAAGAAAAGAATGAAATCTTGTTATTCATGACAACATGGATGGACCTAGTAGATACTATGCTAAGTGAAATAAGCCAGACAAAGACAAATACCATATGACTTCACTTCTATGTGGAATATAATAAACAAAGCAATTGAACAAACAAACAACAACAAAGAGAGAGAAACAGACTGGTGATTGCCAAATGGGAGGGATTAGGGGGATTGGTGAAGGGATTAAGAAGTAAAAACTTCTGCTTCTTTTTTTTTTTAAGTATTATTTTTCTCAAGAAAATGTAAGTTGTTCAGGGGCACAGGCTGTTCTATTTATTGTAAGACAATCAATAAACATCTGTTGGATAAATAAAAACATGAATTATAAAGAAGCAAGCACTTCGTTTTGTTGATTATAAGTCTTTTATTTGGAGGACTATCTTATTGCATAATTTCTCTTCTTTTTTTCAACTTATAATGTGCCTTAGGTTTTAGGGATTCTTATGTTTTTAACAGTAAATAAACTTTAAACCATTTGATTAACATTGTATACATAGTACTAGAGTTTATCTTATCATCGAATTGACTGTTTTTGCCTTTTTTTTAAGATTTTATTTATTTATTTATTTGACAGAGAGAGAGAGCACAAGTAGGCAGAGCGGCAGGCAGAGGGAAAAGGAGAAGCAGGCTCTCTGCCGAGCAGGGAACCTCACATGGGACTCGATTCCAGGATGCTGGGATCATGACCCGAGCCGAAGGCAACCACTAAACTGGCTGAGCCACGCTGGCACCCCTGTTTCTGCTGTCAATGGGACTTACCAAATACATATATTTTACAAATTCTAAAAATTATATAAAATTTAACATTCACATTTAACTATTAATTATATAACATTTAATTATTTACCAGGGGCTTAAAATACAACGTATTTTGGCTATGCAATACTTGACTGAATTTCTCACTGGTTCCTTCCTTCCTTCCTTCCTTCCTTCCTTCCTTCCTTTCCCTCTCTCTTTCCTTCCCTCCCTCTCTCTCTCCTCCTTCTTTCCTTCCTCTTTCTCTTTCTCCCTCCCTCCCTTCTTCCTTCCCTCCCTTCTTTCCTTCCTTTCTTTCTGCTTTTTTTTCTTTTTTAACATGTAGTTACAGCCTGAATTGCTACTAACATACAGAAGCCTTTATTATGTAGAAGAGAGATTTTTAAAGAAATAAAATTATGTGTATGATAGTCATGCCAAAATTTCCATGTTACTTTTGTAAATAGCAGAAATAATCCCTATCTTGAGAAACTAGAGAAAATTAACTTCATCTGACAGAATGAACACAAAGGACAATAAAGGTACAAGGGCACACATATGATAACATAAAAGAAGCAAGAGCCATAAGCAGATGCTCAGCTGTGTAACTAGGGTGAAGCTTGCAGTATACAGGTTGTGGTTCACACTTTCTGTGGATCCATATTCATGGAAACTAACATTTGCGAACTGGTGCTATAAACATGAGTGCTATGAACAAGAAAAATAAATTGACAAATGCTATTGCAGAAGAAATGAGTTTCTACTCATATTTAAAAAAATAAAATAGATGAAACTGTTTTGGTCACATCAACATTCGTATTTACACCAGTTTTAATTTTTTAATGCTATACTTCATAAAACAAAAAAATACATATAAGTATTTTCTGGTCAATGTTTATAAGGCATTTGTGTCTCCTATTTCTGTCTGCTATTGGGTTAAAGCAGAAACTCCGTAGACAAAATAATCCAATTGGAGTCCTGTTCATACAGACCAGAACGAGTGAGCTGGGATGAATCACTTAGATCCTGTAATACTTGGATGCTCCTGAACACTTGAAATAAAAGCTTGTCATCCTAATTGGTTGTGAGATGATAAAAGCAAGAAGAGATCTGTAAGAAGAGATCTGTAACTCACAAAATGTACTATAGCTTTTGCTATGACCACCTGCTGAGAAGATACAGTGATAATTCATTTGATCAGTGGTTGGTATTTAAAAATATGAATATATATATATATGTTTATATACATGAAGAAGTATAGAATACTTATACACCTATATTAAAAGTAAAGCAGAACTATAAAATATGATGTAAATAGCATCCAAACATATAACTGTGCAAAAAATTATGCCATATATGTATATAGAACTATATTCAATAGATTATAATACACGGTATAGACATGTATAATAAACCTGTATCTTTTCCACATGATTTATCAGATCAGGAACTACATCTGTTTTTGTCTTATTTGTACTTCAAGCACTTTGCCATGTCCCTGGCATGTATCACTAACCCAAGATTAAAATAGTTAAAATAACAATAAAATAAAGAGAAGTAGGGCGCCTGGGTGGCTCAGTGGGTTAAAGCCTCTGCTTTCAGCTCAGGTCATGGTCTCAGGGTCCTGGATTCGAGTCTCGCATCGGGCTCTCTGTTCGGCAGGGAGCCTGCTTTCCCCTCCCTCTCTGCCTGCTTGTAACCTCTTTCTCTCTCTGTCAAGTAAATAAATAAAATCTTAAAAAAATAATAAAGAGAAGAAAAAAGAAAGCAATGGTCATAAGCATTCTCAAACTGAGAATTTTGAAACAATTCTGTATATTAAGTGCCTCATTTAATTTATGTAAAAAATTCTAAAAGAAGATTTATAGAAGCTACTCATAAATGAATCTTATTCAGAAAAGCTTAATAATCAACATCAAAATTAATTCTTTGGAACTTTATGATTTATAGCAGTGCTAAGTTTCTCTAGGAATAAGTCAATACAACAAATATACTTAATGGGGTTTTCATGAACATGCCTTTCTCAATCCTGATAAACATCCTTAATGGGTCTTAAATTACTCTCAACACTAGTACTAGGAGTCTTTGAGGTGAAGCTAGTAACTCATTATGCAGGTATCCTGATTAAATTTTAAGACCACTGTGAAATATATAGAGAGAGCTTTGTCTTCAATCACAGGAAATAGTCAATGATGCTTTCAGAATGTACCTCATTTACATGCCACAAATTTTCTCTAGTTACAAGTGGAAATATGCCTTTTTGAGGCTAAATACTATTGCATGATGAAAGCCACCTTTGGGGAATGTCAATTTCTACTGGGCTATTCTGAAAGCTAGATCTTTGGAGAAACTTTTTATTCCTTAGCCATTGGGCTTTGTCAACCATAAAACAATGACACTGTACAAGAAAATTATATATGTGACATACCCTAAAAAGTCATTAAAGGCACCTACAAAAACAGGAAATTCAACAGCTAGGCCAGCATTTTGCACCAAAGTCATAATAAATATTTCACATTGTTATTACCTGAAACTTAATGATGCTTCCATAGCATTCTGAGACTGAATATGATCAAAGATAGTTATTAAGTAATAATATGTCTTTGCCTCTCAGCCAATAAGAGATAACTCAAAATCATAATCAATGTGACATGTTTTAGCCCTTTCAAAAGAATTTTTTTTAAGATTTATTTATTTATTTATTTATTTATTTATTTATTTATTTAAGAAGAGGGAGAGCGAGGGGGAGAGGGAGAGGGAAAGAGAGTCTTAAGCAGACTCCCTGCTGAACACGGAGTCTGAAGCAGGGCTAAATCTCACGACCCTGAGATCCTGACATGAGTTCCAACCAAGAATCCCACACTTAACCAACTGCACCACCCAGACGCCCCTCAACAGACTCCTCAAGATGGACTTCCAGCATTAGAATATATGGTCAAGCAAGTACCTTAACAGGTGGGAAGCATGTTAGTATTTCAATCAGAGATAGTAAGAAATTGACTGTAGACTTCTATTTTGATTTCTTTTTTATTTTTTTTAATTTTTTATTAACATATAATGTATTATTTGCCCCAGGGTACATGTCTGTGAATCATCTGGCTTACACATTTCACAGCATTTCCCATAGCACATACCCTCCCCAATGTCCATATCCCTACCTCCCCCACCTCCCAGCAACCCTTAGTTTGTTTCGTGAGTTTAGGAGTCTCTTATGGTTCGTCTCCTTCCCCATCCCATCTTCTTTCATTTCTCTTCCCCACTACCCCACGGCCCCCTGCCCTGCCTCTCAAATTCTTCATATCAGAGAGATCATGTGATAATTGTCTTTCTCTGACTGACTTATTTCGCTTAACATAATACCCTCTAGTTCCATCCACGTCGTTGCAAATGGCAAGATTTCGTTTCCCTTGATGGCTGCATAGTATTCCATTGTATATATATACCACCTCTTCTTTATCCATTCATCTGTTGATGGACAGCTAGGTTCTTCCCATAGTTTGGCCATTGTGGACATTGCTGCTATAAATATTTGGGTGCTCGTGCCCCTTCGGAAAACTACATTAGTATCT
This sequence comes from Nasua narica, assembly GCA_028533885.1. Taxonomy (NCBI): domain Eukaryota; kingdom Metazoa; phylum Chordata; class Mammalia; order Carnivora; family Procyonidae; genus Nasua; species Nasua narica. The sequence goes on along the minus strand of CM052809.1, from coordinate 92,370,697 downwards.
TGAGGGTAAATACCCAGTAGTGCGATTGCTGGGTCATAGGGTAGCTCTATTTTCAACATTTTGAGGAACCTCCATACAGTTTTCCAGAGTGGTTGTACCAGCTTGCATTCCCACCGACAGTGTAGGAGAGTTCCCCTTTCTCCGCATCCTCGCCAACATCTGTCATTCCCTGACTTGCTGATTTTAGCCATTCTGACTGGTGTGAGGTGGTATCTCACTGTGGTTTTGATTTGTATTTCTCTGATGCCGAGTGATGTTGAGCATTTTTCGTGTGTTTGTTAGCCATTTGGATGTCCTCTTTACTGAAATGTCTATTCATGTCTTCTGCCCATTTCTTGATTGGATTATTTGTTCTTGGGGTGTTGAGTTTGAGAAGTTCTTTATAGATTTTGGATACTAACCCTTTATATGATAGGTCATTTGCGAATATCTTCTCCCACTTTGATTTCTTTATCTATATAGCCACCCAATTATTCTATGCACACACATTTCTTTTCTTCAATAGCTTTGTATATTTTTTTAAGAAAATCAGGTGTCTATCTCCAATTATATTCAAAACATGTTTTCTAATTCATAGTATGCTTCTATTTTATTTGAAATGTACATTTACTTAAAAGCACAACTTCCTCTGATTACAAAGGATGAGGGAATCCTATAACATGAGTAGGCATCATTACTACAGAAAAATTATGCTGTTAAAAACAATCAACTATCAAAAAATATATTTTTTCTGGCTGTTAAACTAATTAGAGATTTCAGGTGGGGGTGGGGGAAGATCAATATGCTGAATTTAAGCATGAGAGTACAAACTGAAATTTTGAAAAGTTCTAAAGAGCTGATCTGAGTCATTTCCCCAAAATGTTCTTGAAAAGATTTGCTTTTGTATCTCCAAGCAGACTTCATATTATTTTGGGCCTCACAACCACTTTAGTTGAGAAATAATTTCTCACATATATCCTTCTTGTGATATGCTCTTGCATTTTGTAGAGTAGGTCGAGCATTAACACAAAATTTAATCGCATTCTTACTAGTAATAAAATAGCTCATATTAACTGATAACTTATTGAGTTCCAGACATCATCTAGTGTTGCTTACATCTCATTTAATATCATTTCATTTAATATAATCTCATTTAATATCAGTGTCCTATTATTCCCATTTTATAGATAAGAAAATTGTGGCACAGAAAGGTAGTGTTTTTCTCTAATAGTTGCAGAGTGAGTGGTGGAGTTGGGATTTAAATCTAGGATGTTTCACTCCAGAGCCCAGGTACTTAACTACTGTGCTGTAACTAACTAGCTAGTTGACCTTGATAAAGTCATTTAGCTTCTCTGGGGAACTGGCCGATTTCTGAAATCCCAAACGAGCTTGGAAATTCTGTAATCCTATGAAAATACATTGCATGTTCTGTGACCCTGTATATTTTGTAATTGTGTTTTACCCACACATTCAAATGCTGTATTTCACAGCTGTTCATTCTGTTTTAGTCAATTATGTAGATTAGCCTACCCCAGACAAGCAAATACAGGCCTCTCCCCAAGGAGTCCCACTTAATATTCTCCCCTGATTGAAGGTCTCCCTCAGCATTTTTCTTCCAGCCTATGCTCTTGATTTACCTCCACAGAGTCCTGCTTAAATTAAAACCTCCAACACTCATGCATAATTGTTTTTAAAAGCTCTTTACAAGTCCTCATATAGAGTCACATGCACTAGTATACTCAACTTTGCAATCACCAAAAAAAGTAAGATTGCTAGCAATCATGTTCCCATTTGATAAATCGTGCATTTGAGATTAGAGCTATTTGTACTCTTCTGCAGCTGTTTGGCCTTCTGTGACTCTTTGCTTTTCTGGAATCTTATCCTCTGTAAAGATACTGTGACCATTTAAAGGCTACACAGGTTTCTACTACAAATCCAGGTGCTATCATCAAAGATATTTCCTTAAATAACATGCATGTAGAATCCAAACAGCAGTATTAAACAGAATCTCACTTTGCAAGTATATAAATCCCAATCAAAAATATTAATCGATATGGACATATGGTATAAGCCTTTATTCTTCTGCAGTCAGTCCCTTGTTTACCAAGATTTCCCACATTACACTCCTGATTGTTTCATCTGCAAATTGTGTGCTTATCTCAGCAATGAGAATATGCTCACTTCTTTCTAAGTTATATCTTAAAGGAAGTCTGAGTCCCTGAGAAAAAGTAATCATCCTATTTTTTGACTCATAACTTAACAACTAAAATTTGATTTCAGATCAATGTAAGGGATTTAATTGAACTAGATCTACTTTACCAACTAGAAAGACATATAGCTGAGACTCAGATTACTCAACAGTGATTTTGTTTTGTTTTGTTTTTGAAATTTAAAACAATATCCAGGTATGCCAGAAAATTTTTGTTGCATTCATTGAAATATATTTAAAATATTTAATTTCTATTTTTAACCCATTAGAATCATACCATTTCAGAATAAGTTAATCAGTTTTATTCTAGTCATTTATTTGTTTTAACAAAGAAAATGGTTCATAGATGCTGATTTATAGCTAGCCAGCATCAAGCTGAGGTTACAACCTCACTTGGGTCTGTTGCCATTTCTTCCAAATCCCATACATTATTTTATAATATAAACTACACATGCTGGATATCTTCCTTTGCCTCTCCAGCTCCACTCTCCACCCTTCATCATTATATTCTGTGGCCTTACAGACAAGAATGTTTGGATTTCAGAAACTGTCTCCCTGATTGTCTGGTTGGATTTGGCCAATGGGGAGCAGACCAGGAGTTTAGAGGAGGAAGGAGAGTAAGATCAAGAGACTGTTTCCCATGCTCCATTCCTGTGGAACTTGTGTCCAAGCCCCCTGGCCCTGCCTTGTTCTCGCTCTTCATGTTTGGCATGCCAGGGAATGGATGGGCAATCCACTGATCCTATCTCGGGTAGGTTGGTAGTGGTGTTCTCTTTGTAAACTTCCCTTTTAATACACTGTCTTCTAATTATCCCATTTTTAGAGTGCTGTTTCCTGCTATGCTCTTGACTGATAAAATATATTGTAGAAATGTATTTAAAATCTGAGGGTTTTTGTGTTAGGCTGTCAAAAAAACTAGAAGCCTTCCATTTCTGGGTCCTTTGTCTTTGGATTTTAGGGATGAGGGGATGAAGGTTCCCTCTACCTTAAAAGAACTTCCCCCTTCTATGACTGCAGTCTCAGTCCATCCTAGCCCACCTAGGAAACATTCACCCTCCACCTTAGCTAAAGTAGCCCTAACTCCCCTCCCCATTGGTCACTGCCATATCTCATTTTACTTCCTTCATTTTACTTGTCATTATCTGAAATTAGCCTGTGTATGCATTTGTTTATTCATTATTTTCTGTCTCCCTAGGAGACTCAGGGTCTATCTGAAGTTGGGTTTTCCAGTAGACCCTGAAGGAGGCTCATCAAGCATCATCACCTGTGAAAGAAAGGGAGAAGAAGCAGGACTGGACACAAATGTCAGCACAGGATTCAGGACCAATAACATGGAAGTTCTGGAGAGAATATTGCCATCAGAGTACCTACATGAGCCTGAAATGGCCTTTAAACCATCCTCCTCTCCACCACTGCTATACACACACACACACACACACACACACACACACACACACACCTTCCTTAAGCAACTGGCATCCATCATCTGAGGAAAAGACAGCATATGAAAAACTCAGAGAAACACCTTTTTGTAGTAGATCCAGCCTTTAACATGCCCTCACAACATATTTTCCCTGCAGTACATAGACGCAACTGTGATAACCTTAACCAGTAAAAATGGGCTTTACTGCACTAACAGTAACAGAACTGCTGTTATGTTTCAAACACGAAAAATGAATTATGAAAAGCTGCCTCCTGTCACACACTGGCAAGTCACCTTGTACTTCCAACTCCAACACAATCCACAAACATTTCGGTCTCTGGCCTTTCTGCCACTCTGATCTCTGATGGTAAAAATTTCCGACTAAACGGCAGTTTTACTATTTAAAAGTTAAGTCTTTAAAAAAAAAAAAAGTTAAGTCTTTTACATAAAATAGGCACCAGATAATGTGGAAACAATGCTTAACACCATTAGAAACCACAAATTTGTAGAATTACAAATTAAGCCATCGTTATTATTATCTAATCAGCAGAAATGTAAAAGAATTATAATATTCAGTTTTACAGTTTCTGCAGGAAAATACATCCTCTTATGCTGGTGGTAGAACTGTATGTAAATCAGTACAAACTTTCCAGATGGTAATTTGACAACACTAATCAAAACCCACCAAATGAGCAACCTTTGCTCTTGAAATTCCACTTTAAGAAATTAATGTGAAAATAAAATCATGTAAAACTACATACAAAGATGTTAAGTATGACTTTAAACTGGGAAGAAATGGAAACATTTTATACCTATAAAGGATAACTTATAAGGATAATTAAATGCATTTTGATTTAGTAACACAACGCAATAAAAAGCACTTTGAGAAGAACGTGGACATAGAAAAGTGCTCTTGATTTTTTTCAGAGGAAAAAAATTAGAAAGCACTTAAGTGCAATTTCATATTTATTTAAGGAGGTATATTGGTGCATAATTAAATGACTAAAAGTAGGGACGCCTGGGTGGCTCAGTTGGTTGAGCAACTGCCTTTGGCTCAGGTCATGATCCCGGCATCTTGGGATCGAGTCCCGCATCGGGCTCCTTGCTCCGCAGGGAGCCTGCTCCTCTCTCTGCCTCTGCCTGCCTTTCTGCCTGCTTGTGTTCTCTCTCTGTTAAATGAATAAATAAAATCTTTAAAAAAAAAAATAAATAAATGACTAAAAGTATACTAAAATAAATAGTGGAAATGTAGTTGGGTTTTCTTTTCTTGTATTTCCTGTAGTCTCACCATTTTTCTGATGAATGTATATTGCTTTTCTCTCTGAAAAATGTGGAGGTAATTTTTCCTGTCTGCTTTAGTCTTGACCAAGACTATTCATTATTACTCGCTTATTCTATTTGCAGCAGCATTTGTTCTGTACTGAGAACATTTGAAAATGCCCAGGATACTTAGATTCCATGGGTTGGAAATGTTGATCAGCATGCTGTTTCAAATGTAGGCACTTCAATAAATTTCCTACACCATTAAAATGTTGGCAGAAATGCCATCATTTGATTATGGATTCTCAAGGTAGAAAGGATGATTAAATGATGTACAGATATTCAAATAGCTTTCTGATGAGTGAATTCCTTTCACTCATAAGACCTCAATAATTATTGTTCTAACTTAAATCTCTCCAGTGACTTGAAACTCACTTTTTTTCTCTCCAAATATATTTTAATTTTCCAGTGTTACGAGATTGATTGTTCATGCACCACACCCAGTGCTCCATGCAATACGTGCCCTTCTCAATACCCACCACCAGGCTCTCCCACCCTCCCACCCCCTACCCTCCAAAACCCTCAGTTTGTTGCTCAGAGTCCACAGTCTCTCCTGGTTCATCACCCCCTCCGATTTCCCCCCATTCACCCTTCCCTTCCTTCTCACGATGCCCTCCATGATTTTCTTTATACTCCACACATAAATGAGACCATAAGATAATCGACTCTCTCTGCTTGACTTATTTCACTCTGCATAATCTCTTCTAGTCCTGTCCATGTTGATTCAAAAGTCGGATATTTATCCTTTCTGATGGAGGCATAATATTCCATTGTATAGATGTACCACATCTTCCTTATCCACTCATCTGTTGAAGGGCATTTTGGTTCTTTCC
>CM052809.1:92334164-92364433 GCA_028533885.1 Nasua narica | reverse complement strand
TTTTTAATGTGCTGTTGGATCCTATTAGCTAGGATCTTGTTGAGAATCTTAGCATCCATATTCATCAGGGATATTGGTCTGAAATTCTCCTTTTTGATGGGATCTTTACCTGGTTTGGGGATCAGGGTAATGCTGGCTTCATAGAAAGGAAACTCACTCTTTCTGAAAGGACCCTATTCCATCTTTGAAAAGCTATGATTATCAGAACGTTTTTCTATATTTAACAGAAGTTTCAATTTCTTTAACCGTAAATTGTTTATCCATATATTTTGCAGTATTTTGTATAGGGAGTGTTTTTATTTTATTTAGTGATTCATTAGAGTTTTTGATGTTATTTTGTCATCAAAGCTATAAATCATTTACACTTTTGTTTCTTAAATTGCCTATGTCTAGACAGTCACTCTCCATCCTAAGATGAGATAAATTTTTTACTATATTTCTGTTTCATGGTTTCAAATTTTGTAGTAATTCTTAAATCCATTTGAAATTGTTATTGATATATTATGAGCACTGAGGACATACTTAACATTTTTCATGGAAATAATGGGCTATGATTTTTTGACTAGAAATTGTCATTTTTTAATGTCATAAGTGGTGAGAATATGGATAAACTGGAATTCTCATAATTGCTGGTAAAAACATAAATTGATTCAGACTTTATAAAGGGCAATTTGGTTATTGGAACCTTTCACATACTGGCCAGTAGTTTTTCTCTTTGGAAATTTATTGGGGAAAACAGAGAAGAGGACAAAGAAGTATGTACAAGGATATTCTTCCTTGCATGACATGTAGTTGCAAGGCATGGAGAACATGGTATTTGGTTAACTGATGGTTTAAGACTTTCATACACATGAACATAGAGATCAAGAGTAGGCACCTTGGAAATGAGCAAAGAGTCTTGATCTCAGGTCTTGATTCTGCCTCTTGCTGTGTTTCCTTGAGCATATGAGGAGGAACTTCTACAATGCAAAAGGTCCTTCTGAATCTGGACAATTATTTATTCAGAATTCTACAGAAGCATGACCCTGAGAATCTCACCACAAGGAATTAAAACTAACTTTCTTTTGACTCATGGAAATAATTTTATTTATCCAGGGGTGTTTAGTTACTTAAGATGGAGTTTTGAAGTGAGCATGGAGGGTGACAAAAGCAAGTCACAGCAACTAAAAACTGAAATTCAGAGAGTCCCATACAAGTACAGACTGATTAAAACAAAACAAAAAAGCGGTGCTTCAGTAGCTCAGTTAGTTAAGCATCTGACTTCAGCTCAGGTCATGATCTCAGGGTCCAGGGATCCAGCCCCGAATCAGGCTTCCTGCTCAGGGAGGAGTCTGCTAGTCTCTCTCCCTCTGCCCCTCCCCCTGCTGGTGTGCTTGCGTGTGCTCTTTCTCTCTCTCTCTCACATAAATAAATAAAATCTTTAAATTAAGAAAATTAGAGGCTAAATTGGAAAAAGGTGTATTTGAAAAATTCCTACTAAAACACATCTATAATGCACATCCATAAAGCATCTATAATGTGTTTTGAAAACACAAGAGGAAAAGAAAAAAAAATCACCTTGTACCCAAATGATGGCATATTTTCTAAAGAAGTTCAGTTGACAAAATAAACAGTTAAAGCACAATAAAATGGTTCATAATTTCTAAAATGGGGCCACTTTAAAGGAGCCTTTAAAAAAACAGATAGGCTCACAAAAAAAGCATAAACACATTAAAATGACAATTTACAATGAAAACTACTCAAATATTATTCTAGAACATTGCAAAAAGGCAAGCATGAAAACAAGCACATCCAATTCTGGGTGAAAAATGAAAATTGATAACAGAAGCTATCATAAGGGAAAAGGTGTATAGCACAATCTTTATGTGGACTATTTCATTTCACCAAAGCTGGAAGAGGGAAACAGAGCTGAAAGAATGAGAGAATGGACAATGAAGTTAAAGAATGCCTACAGTGTCAATATTTTGCCTAAATTGCTGTATTGGTCTCTCTGTCTGTTTCTCTCTCTAGGAAAAAAAAAAAAGAATATGACAAAATGGCTTCATGATTCAGTGAAATGTTACTGGGTATTAAAACCTGAAAAATTAATTGTTTAGCAAATGGCTGGATGAGCTCTGCTATTTCAGCTTGAGAAGAGAATGTAGACTGATAAATATAATAACAGCCTCTATTTATATGGAGGGCTCAAGAGAGTGATGATCTGCCGTTCACATTTTCTCCTGTGGACCAAACGGAAGCTGTGGTCATAAATTCTATCATGAAGGATGTGGAAGATTTAGGTTAAATAGAAAGATGACTTGGCTGGTCATGAGGCTTGTAAAATAATGAAATGGCTCCCCAGGGTAGATGGTAGATTTCCCTTTCTAAAGATGATGTGTAAAGAATGGCTCATCTGTCAGAGTGATGAAGGCGGGGGGCTAACCATGGCACAAGGAGAGTCTCAGTCACAGGCTGTACTTTCTGGTTCACTAAAGCAGCATCAATCTTTAATTTTCAGCTACCGAAGCGAATGCCCAAATTCTTTGCAGCCTCAGCGCACCTTTGCTAATTTGGCTTGTAATGGATTTTAGCTTAATAAAACAGACAATAACTTGAGGGCTCGCTAAATGTAATTAAACAACTAAAGAGTTGTAATACAGCCTATAAACATTAAAGTATTTCAATGCATGCTTAATGGCAACAGGGGCTAGTTAAGATCTATTCCTGTCAAGTAATTATTAACAAAACCATTCAAGACTATCCTTACAGCACTAGGATGCAACCTTATATGTAAGTCATAATTTTTATGCTCAGTATTCACATTAGTTAAGGCATTTGTTGTGGTGTAATACTACAATGTTCCTAATGAGTAATTATTTCTATAAGTGATTAAGATATATTATATCACTGTGATATAACCAATTTTATATTTGCTTTCTCAATAGATTTCTTGTCTTCCCTCACTTCTCACCCCAAAGCACATTCAACAGTCTTTTCTTGACAGGAAAAAAATAGTCTAATAATTGCCAAATGCACCCCATTCTTGAGACAAATACAATGCAACAAACTAATCTTTATTAATTCTTAACCTACCATTAGGGAGTTAAAGAGAGTATAAGGACTTTGAGCTGGGTATATGTTAATTTAAAAACCTAAACCTAAAATTTGCAAGTTTATTAAAATTTGGTAAATGAGTTTGAGAAGTATTTAAGCTCCTGAATTATAATATACCTGAGTGACAATAAAGAATTGATCACTATTAATCTATCCATAATAAGTCTATATTTTGCATGGTACTTGCTAAGAACTGGAGAAAATATTTAGTAAAATTATTAAGATGTGGTCTTTGGTCTTAAGACCTTAAAATCAAAGCCCAGATACAAGATCCAGGAAGGAACTGATCTAGGAGGATACTAACTATATAACCTTGGATTAATTATTTAAGCTCTTTGAGCCTCAATAATAATAATAATAGCATGTCAACAATAAGGGCATCTACCTCTTAGTATGGATGTAAAAACTTAAACAATATAGAAATTGTTTAGCATGGAATAAGCATTCCTACAAACTTTAGTTATAAATATAATTATATTTATTTTTACTTACATTTATTATTATTAGGCATATGTGTTAATTATTAATAATTTGTATTATAAGATCTCCAATAAGGAAGATGATTGGAAACTGAGCATCCATTAAAGAGAAAATGAGCTATCAGCTAGGTCATGGAGAATAGATAAGATTTTGTTAGACAGAATTAACTAGGAGGATTTTCTTATCAGCATGGCACAGGGCGAGCACATGCTCAGAGCCAGGACATATGGGTAAAATGGATGGATAACATGGAACTCGATAACTTGTGTGGTAAACGAATTTGTTGAGATTCTTACCTGTTTGAGAGGCTAGATGTAGTGGTTGACCTTACATTCCAGGCAACTTAGTACATTTTTACCCACTGAAAATTGCAGAACATGGTATAATATAATATGAAACAAAGTGATAAAATTATGAGATACTTAAATCTGATTGATGAGTCACATACTCTGACACCTAGAGGGTCCAGTTTATGGCCTCTGTAGTATGTGGAGCAGGCTCAACGGAAAACAACTGGGAATGGTGAGGACTAGGGTGAACTGGAGACCCTGTCTGAACCAAGTATTTCTCAGCTCTAGCTGACTGTTGCTATGTGGGAAATAAGGCCCAATGTCTCAAATCTTTAGATTTTTAAATAAATAATTAGAAAATATAAATTTTAAAATGAGATGTCCTAATTTTTTAAAGTGCTGTGTTGGTCAAATAAAACATCTCCATGAATCAGATATGACCTGAGGGCTGAGAGTAGGCATCCCTTGATATCATCTGTAATTTTACAAATGAAGAAAGCAAGTCTCTGAGACCTTAAGTGATCCACCCTAATTGGCACGGAGTGAGTTAGAGGCATCACTGGAATCTGAACCAATGGTAACTTTTTTTAAAAGATTTTATTCATCCATTTGACAGAGAGAGAGAGAGAGAGAGAGAGATCACAAGTAGGCAGAGAGGCAGGCAGAGAGAGAGAAGGATGAAGGCTCCCTATTGAGCAGAGAGCCCAATGTGGGGCTCGATCCCAGGACCCTGAGATCATGACCTGAGCTGCAGGCAGAGGTTTTACCCCGCTGAGCCACCCAGGCATCCCAGAACCAATGGTAATTTTATCCAAAGGTAAGCTAACACTCGCTGGGGGCTAGGCTTTATTCCAGTCAGCATGGAACCACGTGGGCACATACCCAGAACCAGAGTATCTTGGAAGTTTCAGTGTAATGTCCACTGTACTAATACATGTCTTTAAGTTCTAGATTATTTTTCATCACAATCTCACAGTAAACAATGTAGCAGATGAGCACAGGTCAAAATAAAACTTAAAAAAGCAAGTGTAAGCATTGGTTTTCTTTTCTTGGTATTAGTGTAATAAAGAGGAAAGAACATATCCATGGAGTCATGTGGTCTTGTGTTTATCATTTCCTAGTCATATCACTTGAGGAAGTCAGTTTGCTTGTTTTTAAAATGGAAATAATGATGCCTACCATGTAGGGTTGCTGGAGGATAACATGGAACTCGATAACTTGATGACGTGTTATCACAATATTTGAGTGATAATGTCATAAAACTTCGTTTTCAAACATTGACTTAAGTAAGTCAAGGAAAAAATGAATGAGATAAGAATCAAGAAAGCATGTTCTGATATGAGCACTGTTAGTCAAGTTCCCTAGGAAGACTAATTTAAAACTCAGCAATAATAACAATTAATTAAATTACTAATAAACTGCTCTACCATTGATATAATCTAGATCAGTGAAAAATTCAGACACTGTTAAAGCAGAAATAAGGATGTGTTACACATGGTATTAAGATTAGTTGCTTTTATAATGTACTATAAGATAGAAGAATTGTTAGTTAAAGCCAATTTTCACAGTTAAAGAAATGAGTTGAGTTACTGTATATCTTCAAGAAAATTGATGAGTTGGGGCAATAAGCAAGCCTTGTAATAGAATAGACTTCTCCTGTATTTACAATTGTGACTCCAAAAGACACAGAATTAGCATTTTTGGAAAAGAGGTGAGATAATATTTGACATCAGTCTTGGATTTCAAGCTGGACCTGGCATTTCCAGCTCTGTGACACTTAGGATATTACTAATCCCTCTTACAGTTTGCTTTTCTGTAACTTGTGGATAAAAATGTCCATTTTATAGCAGTGCTATGAGAAATCAAACAAATAATGTCTATGAAACACTTAGAGCAATTACTTGCAAATCCTCAGTATTCGGTAGATGGTAACTGCTCTTATCATCACGATTATAATCTATTTTAAGAATCTGAGTGAGGTCAAGGGGGAAATAGAATATTTTTTTAAGATCTTATTTATTTATTTGAGAGAGAGAAAAAGAGTGGTGGGAGCGGGTGAAGGAGAGAGAGAGAATCCCAAGCCAACTCTGTTCTGAGTGCAGAGCCCGATTCAGGGCTTGATCTCACAATACTGAGATTATGACCTAAGCTGAAACCAAGAGTTGGAGACTTAACTGACTGAGCCACCCAAGCACCCCTAGAATTTTTTTTAAAAAAGAAAAAGAAAGGAGTAGTCAAAAATACTATTGCAAAAAATATTATAATTAATGCTTTGAACACAATGGATAACATGATAAATTTTTATATTAAAAGTAATGTGATTTATGTCAAATCTAGAATGACAAATTCATATTTATGCCTTTGTTTTACATAATTGACAGGAATGCTCTATCAAACAGTAGCTTCCATGACAGCACAAAACACATTATGTATACCTTTTATGTTTGTCCTAATAATCCGTAAAATACCCAAAAAAATTATGTGAGGAAAGTACTTGATAAAAAGAGTAGTTTCTAGATATCCTCTGCATGATTTTTATACTTCTTTCCCTAATAATGGCTTTTTTAAAATAATTTTTTAAAGATTTTATTTATTTACCTTAAAGATAGAGCACATGCATGCAAGCAAAGGGAGGAACAGAGGGAGATGGGGAGAGAGAGAGAGAGACAATCTCCAACAGACTCCATGCTGAGCTCAGAGCCCAACACGGAGCTTGATCCCACAACCCTGAGATTAAGACCTGAGCCAAAACCAAGAATCAGACGCCCAACCAACTAAGCCACCCAGGCACTCCTCTAATAATGGCTTTTTAAAGAAGAAATACAAAGCAGTAAAAAATACAGCACTTCCATCATCAGGATCATTTAAAAATAAATATCTAAGATTAGTAATTTCTTTAAGTGATTATTCAATCATTTTTCTCATTCTGGAAAGTACTGTTTTATATTTAAAGCATAATTAATGTAATCTTTGATTTCCATAGATATTGAACTGGTACCATTTGTAGGAATAGTGTTCATTAAATCAAAATAACTAAAGATTTTGGGAGTGTTTTATCTATCTGAGGAACTGGGCCAGGCACTCTGATAAGGGCACAAGTTATATAAGAAATAATATCCTGTGGACACCAAGCTATTGGACCATATGCGGAATATGACCAACCAGTTATTTCTTTTTTTAATTAAATTAAATTGAATTGAATTTTAATTCCAGTACTGTTAACAACAGTGTTAAATTAGTTTCAGATATACAATTATTCAACAATTCCGTATATTACTCAGTGTTCATCAAGATAAGTGTACTCTTAATCCTCTTCACCTATTTCACTCATCACGCATCTCTTCTGGTAACCATCTGTTTGTTCTCTACAGAGAATAATAATAATAGTCTGTTTATTATAATTTATTTTTTATTATAATAATAGTCTGTTATAATAATAAGAATAATAGTCTGTTTCTTGGTTTGTCACTCTCTTTTTTTTCCCCTTTGCTCATTTCTTTGTTTCTTAAATTCCACATATAAATGAAATCCTATGGTTTTACCTTTCTCTGACAGACTTATTTTGCTTGGTGCTATACTCTCTAGCTCCATCCATGTCATTGCAAATAGCAAGATTTCTTTCTTTTTTTATGGCTGAATAATGTTTATATATACATATATATGTATATATAAATGCATTATTTTCAATAATATATGAAGCAATATATAATATTGATGCTATATGGCTGGTACCATTTATGGGACTAGTGTTAATTAAACACAAAATGTTAACTAAAGATTCTAAAGATTTTGGGAGTGTTTTATCCATCTGAGGAACTGGGCCAGGTGTATATATATATATATATATATATATATATATATATATATAGGAAGCGGATCACCACTTATTTCAATTAGTTAGCATATAGCTTTAAAATGTGAATTAAAAGGCCTTTAATGAAGACATGCATTTTACAGATTCTCTTCAGTTAGTAATCCACCCAGGCCCAGTGGATGTTTGACTCTGTGACACCAGCTTCAAAATACAGGCATACCTCAGAGATATTATAGGTTTCGTTCCAGACTACTGCAATAAAGCAAAAATCACAATAAAGTAATTCAAATGAAATTTCTTGTTTCTCAGTAATATAAAAGTCATGTTTATACTATAGTCTATTAAGTCTATAATCTATTATAGTTAATTAAGTGTATAGTACATTGTGTCTAAAAAACAATGTACATACTTTAAAATAATTTATTGCTAAAAAATGATAACCATTATCTGAACTTTCAGCAGTGTATAATTTTTTTGCTGGTGGAAGGTCTTTCCTCTATGTTGATGGCTACTGACTGATCAGGGTGATAGTTGCAGAAGGATAGAGGTGCCTGTATCAATTTCTTAAAATAAGACAATGAAGTTGGCTACGTTGATTGACTCTTCCCTTCACAAATGATTTCTCTGTGGGGCACCTAGGTGGCTCAGTTGGTTAAGGCATCTGCCTTCAGCTCAGGTCATGATCCCAGAGTCCCGGGATCGAGTCCTGCATTGGGCTCCTTGCTCAGTGGGGGAGACCACTTCTCCCTCTGCCTGCCACTCCCCCTGCTTGGGTGCTCTCTCTCTCTTTCTCTCTGTCCAATCAATAAATAAAATCTTTAGACAACTACACAAACAGTAAAAACCCACAAATGATTTGTCTATAGCATGCAATGCTGTTTCATAGTTTTTACTCACAGTAGGACTTCTTTCAAAATTGAATTGGTGTCAGTCTTCTCAGCCCCTGCTCTGTCAACTCAGTTGAGGTAATGTTCTAAATCCTTTGTTGTTACTCTGACAATCTTCACGGCATCTTCATCAGGAGTAGAAGCCATCTCAGGAAACACTTTCTTTGCTCATCCACGAGCAAAAAACTCCTCATCCACTCAAGTTTTATCATGAGAGTGCAGCAATTCAGTTCCATCCTCAGGCTCCACTTCTCATTCTAGTTCTCTTGTTTCCACCACGTCTGCAGTTACTTCTTCCACTTAAGTTGTGAACCCCTCACAGTCATCCACAAGGGTTGAAATCAACTTCTTCCAAACTCCTGTTCATGTTGATAGTTTGACCTCTTCCCATGAATCACAAGTGTTCTTAATGGCATCTAGAATGGTGAATCCTTGCCAGAGGTTTTCAATTTACTTTGCCCAGATCCATTGGAAGAATCACTATCCATGGCAACCAGGAAATCTGTGAAATCTATGAAACTATGAAATCTATGAGAACTATGAAATTTATGACCTTATTAAATATATTTCTTAAATAATAAAACTTGAAGTCACAATTACTCTTTGATCTATGAGCTTCAGAATGGATGTTGTGTTAGCAGGCACACAAAAAAACATTCATCATGCTGTACTTCTCCATCAGAGTTCTTGGGTGATCCGGTGCATTATCAATGAGCAGTGATATTTTGAAAGGAATCTTTTTTTCCAAGCAATAGTTCTCAAGAGTGGACTATAAATAGGTGTGCTGTCATCCAGGCTTTGTTGTTCCATTTATAGAACACAGGCTAAATAGATTTAGCATAATTCTTGAAGGCCCTTGGATTTTCAGAATGGTAAATGAGCAATGGCGTCCACTTAGAGGCACCAGCTGCACTAGCCCTTAAGAGGAGAGTCAGCCTATCCTTTGAAGCCAGGCATTGACTTCCCCGCTCTAGCTGTGAAAGTCTTAGAAGGTATTTTCTTTCAATAGAAGTCTGTTTTGTCTACACTAAATATCTGTTGTTTAGTGTAGTCACCTTTATTAGTTAACTTAGATAGACCTTCAAAATAACTTCCGGCAGCTTCTATGCCAGGGCTTGCTTTTTCACCTTGCACTTTTCCGTTATGCAGATGACTTCTTAAACCTCATGGACCAACCTCTACTAGTTTCAAACTTTACTTCTGCAGCTTCTTCACCTCTCTCAACCCTTATATATTTTTTAAGGATTTTATTTATTTATTTGACAGGAGAGACCGAGTGAGAGAGGGAACAGAAGTAGAGGGAGTGGGAGAGAGAGAAGCCGGCTTCCTGCCAAGCAGGGAGCACGATGTAGGACTTGATGTGAGGCTCGATGTGGGGCTCGATCCCAGGACCCTGGGATCATGACCTGAGCCAAAGGCAGACACTTATCGACTGAGCCACCCAGATGCCCTGCAACCCTCAGATACTGAAGAGAGTTAGAGTCCTGCTCTGAGTTAGGCTTTGGCTTAAGGGAATGTTGTGGCTGATGTGACCTTTTATTCAGACCACTGAAACTCTCTCCATATGAGCAATAAGGCTGTTTTGCTTTCTTATCATTCATGTGTTCACCAGAGTAGCACTTTTAATTTCCTTCAAGAACTGTTCCTTTGCTTTCACAACTTAGGTAGCTGGCACAAGAGGCCAAGTTTCCCTCCTATCTAGGCTTTTGACGCCTTCCTCACTGTGCTAAATCGTGCCTAGTTTTTTATTTAAAGTGAGAGACAGATGTGTGTCTTCCTTTCACTTACACTAAGAGACCATTGTAGGATTATTAACTGGCCTCATTTTGACACTGTTGTGTCTCAAGAAATATGGGGGCTTGAGAAGAGGGAGAAAGATGAGGGGAATGGTCACTTGGTGGAGCAGTAGGAAGACACACAATGTTTTTCACTTAAGTTTGTCATCTTATGGGGTGCAGTTTGTGATGATCCAAAACAATTAAAATAGTAGCACTAAAGATCACTGAACACAGATCACTGTGACAAATATAATAATAATGAAAATGTTTGAAATATTGTGAGAATTACCAAAATGTGACACAGAGACACAAGGTAAGCAAATGCTGTGGGGAAAATGGTGCTGGTAGACTTGTTTGATGCAGGGTGGCTACCAACCTCCAATCTGTATCTGTGAGGTACACAGATACAGGGAAGCACGATAAAACACGGTATGACTGTAGTTAATATTCTAAAGTACAGGGTTGGCAACATGCAGCATTACCTACAAATATGATAGATTAAGTAGCTTCAAAAATCATACTGCAGACAAATGAAGGAACAATATTAAATGAATAAAGAAAATTATCAGTCAAAAAACATGATCAAGTTTATGTGAAAAAATATTCAAAGAATACAGAAGGAAACTACCTGACCTGAAAGTGACAGGTATCTCTGAAGGTATTTTTTTCTTCAAAATCTGATGCTTTTTAAAATACTTCACTAGGGGCACCTGGGTGGTTCAGTCAGTTAAGCATCTGCCTTCAGCTCAAGTTATGATCCCAGAGTCCTGGGATCGAGTCCCACAACAGGCTTCCTGCTCAGCAGGGAGTCTGCTTCTCCCTCTGCCCCTCACCCCACTTGTGCTCTCTCTCTTTCTCTCTCACTCTCTCTCTCTCAAATAAATAAATAAAATATTAATAAAATAAAATATTTTACTTTCCAAATTTTCTATGACTAACATTTATTGTTTAGGTAACTGGAAAACAAACTCCTCATCTTACTAAAAAAGGAAGGGAGAAAGAAAGAGAAAAATGACATTTCTTAAATAAATCCACATAAGTTGGAAGGCAGAGGACTCAATGATTTTTCAAACCTCCAGTGCCTCATCATTTTACAGATACATGACTTTATAACAATACCAATAATCATGCTGCAAATCCTATCAGCCCATATAGCCTATAGACATGATAGACATGGGATGATACATAGATATATAGAATGATGTTTTAAATTGAATACGATAATAGATTATTATCGATTACAATCTTTGTTTGTAACAGTGAGATACAGAGTCACTGTTACAATTTCAGAAGTCAGATAGACTTGGATCCAATATTCAGTTCTATATTCACCAGATGTGTGATGTTAGGTACTTATGTAACATTTTTGAGCTTCACTTTCCTCTTGTGGTAAAATACCTACTTCTTGGAGTTAAAGTATATAAAGCACTTAGTATAGTGTGCCTGTCCCAAAATAACTGCTAAATAAATGTGGATTAAAATGAATGTT
Source organism: Nasua narica (assembly GCA_028533885.1). Taxonomy (NCBI): domain Eukaryota; kingdom Metazoa; phylum Chordata; class Mammalia; order Carnivora; family Procyonidae; genus Nasua; species Nasua narica. The sequence goes on along the minus strand of CM052809.1, from coordinate 92,352,602 downwards.
TAAATGAGCAATAAATGAATGGAAAAAATAAAGAAACATGGAAATAAATAAAATGTTAAGAGCAAAAAGTATATGCTTTGTGTTAATTTGGGAAATGTATTTAAAATGATATATCTAGTCTTATGTAGAATCTTCCACCAACATATGGAGGTAGCCACTTTGCTGGCCAGTGGCCCCATGGAAGTCTTGAGGGAAACTAAACCTAACTATCTGCTATGGGGAATTTTAACTGACAGTACCAAAGTTCTCCTCCTGTGAGCACAGAGAAATGGATATGTACGCACCTTCCCAGTGCTGAGTACACACAGAGCATCACTGTTCTGGGGACTTTGGGATTCCATGTGTAGCAACTACTCAGTGACCATTACCTGGGTCAGACGTAAAAGAATTCCCAGCAACTGGCACTCATCTGCTCTACCATGCCACTGCATTTCTTTTTCATTGCTCTCCTCTTTTTTTGATCTTGGAGTCCCCCTCTAGCCCTGTGACATGTCTCCCCATCTGTTCGTGCAGATGGTGCTATCCAGAGAAGTAAAAAAGTCTGGTGTCCCCAAATCCCTCCTGATTCAGTTGGTTCTCTTTAACACAGAGCAGTGGAGAAAATAAATAAGGAATTGGAAGGCACATTTTACTTTATTTATTTCTTTAAAAGATTTATTTATTTATTTATTTATTTATTTATTTATTTATTTATTTATTTATTTATTCAAGAGAGCAAGAGAGCACAAGCAGGGGGAGGAGAGGAGGAAGAGGGAGATGATCTCCAGTAGACTCCATGCTGAGCACAGAGCCAAACACTGTGGGCTCTATCCCACACCCTGAGATCCTGACCTAAGCCAAAACCAAAAGTTGGACCCTTGACCAACTGAGCCACCCAGACATCCCTGAAACCATATTTTAAAGAAAGGTAATGACTCATATAAGGAATACATTCATGTTTCGTGTGGGGTTTGCCATGAATGCGGTCTGCATAGGTAAAACTTTACTCTGACATTCTCTTGAACAAAACTGGGTTTGCAATAGCTGACAGCACCTTAAATATAGAATTAAACCTTCCCCTGCCCTCCAACCCCCACCAACTCTTACGATTAGCAACTACACTAATGACCTATGGAAATTTGGTTTCATGTATATCTTACTCTTTTTTTCTAAATACGTCTATGAAAACTGAAAACTTGCAAGGACAAAATAGCTTTTTGAAATGAAGGAAGGTTGTCACTAAACAGTAATTTGATTTCGCACAATTTTAAAATGCTACAAAAGATGAAATTGAGCCAAGCATCCCACTCATGATGGAGAAAACAGAAGCCTGAGCATTAATATAAAAGAACAAAATCACAAATAAAGGAAAAGTAACCCTGGGATATAGTCTCTTCTTTGTCTAAGATGTCTGAGATCCTTATAATAAAATAAACATTAAACTAAAACCTATCCAATGACGCAGACTAATTCAGCCTCTTAGGCAATTTCAGAATCTTAAGCATTCTTAAATTAGAAGGTCTGATAATCCATATTATTTGGAACTTGGCCTCTCAGAGTAAAACACTGTTTTTCTTATGCCTAGAATTTAGAAATGCATTTTCACTCCGGGGTTGATTTACCCCTCTATTCTTTCAGGGTGCATCCCCACCCAGCCCCTGGCCTTGAATGCAGTGGACACGGACTTTTCTTCCTTCAGAGTAACTTCACTTTCCACAAATAAGGATCAGACCTATGGTTTGTCTCATCCTCTCATCCCTGGGTGATGACTGATTGTTCAGAGATTAAGTAACAAGGATCCATGAACTAACCCTTCGTGAGTAAGATTAGTGAAGCAGTGAAATGTATAATTTTGTCACATACTAAATGCGCTAATTAAAAGCCAGTTGGGAGTGGGGGGCAATGTATCTTATTATCACACCATAGACCTCTTTTACACAAGCAGAAGACTGACCCCTGTGACCCTTATATCTAACTTCCCAAGGGAAAAATCAACCCATGATTCCAGCCAAATGGGCTAACATACTTACGATTTACGAAAAATATTGTTCTGAGCAAATATAAGTGCTTCTTTTCTCCACACAGTAGTCAACCCTCACTCCTCCCACTTCCTACCTTGCTTCCTATCACACAAACACAGAAAATATATGCGTGTGCACACAGATGCGCATGCACACACACACAGTTTGAAATATAGACAAGATAGTTCAAATAACATAGACATACTCTATGCTAAGCAAAGAATATGATATTTCTGCTCTGCAATCAATGAGAAACTATATACCTTTTTAATCATAAAAGATTTGACTATCATAAGTAAATAAGAACATCTCCCCTGAATCAGCCATAATGGATTTTTTGAGGTGTGTGTCTGAAAAGCACTAGCTCTCATTAGAAAGTGTTTTCTCACTGACTCATTCTGCAGCAGAAGGGTAATATGGGTCACCTAAATTTCACATTCATACAATTCTCTTCACCTTCACATCCCTGTAAAACTTTTAAAACACCACAAGCACAGCAAATAATAAAGTAACATAAGAAAACACCACACCAATGGAAATTTCTACACAGTCAACTCATATTTGCATTTAAGTCACAACTTGGAAAGCTGAATTCATGACAAATGCTGATTCTGTCTTTGTTTTCAGAAAGCCTTCTTACCATTGGTTATATAAGTATCACCTCAAGTACCATCTCACTGCTAATGTAGTTGTCCCCACTAATAAAGAGAAATGTACACAGTGTCTACTAGGTAAGATAATCAGATTTTTTCACCTTATTAAAACATAATAATCTTTGATAATTGGATTCTCCATGATATTGATTTGATTTGATGCGTCTCTTTTTCTCCTCCTAATTTACCTCAGTATGCAAATTCATTGTTTAAAAACATTAGATGCCATTTCGCCCGAGTTGCTTGCACTGAGACAGAATGATAAATCAATTTGAGATAAGCCCTGCAGAGACCACAGATCCCTTCCAACTGATAAACAGATCAGGTAGTTACACTGATAAAGTAGGAAGTGCTGTGGAGAAATTGCTATTACTTATTCATTCATGCAGACATTTACTCAACAAGTAGTTTTTCATTGACTCTTCGGAGACAGGCACTATTCAAGATGCTAGGCTATAGCAGGGGAAAAATAAAGAGAGGTCCCTGCTCTCATGGAGCTTATTGTTTACTGGAGCGAGGCCAATAAGAATAGTAAACAAATGAATAACACATTTAGTTATAAAGAACATAAAATGCAGTAATGTGAAAGAGAGGAAACAGAAAGACTTAACTTTCTTCCTGAGAGCACATGAATGTGTTCTATCCTTAAGACCATTGTGCTTTTGTTCTTTCTAACTGGAACACTCATTCCTCAGATCTCTGCCTATTGATCTTCAAAAACAATATCTTGAAAGATGTCACTCCTAAGGTAGGACTCCAGCCCTTTCCCCCAGCCACTCTTTATCAGATCATTCATGCTGCTTAATTTTCTTCATGGAATTCATCACAATTTGCAAGCTTCATGTTGATCATTAAATATCCTTTTTTTTCTTTCCCGCAGGTGGTTTATATATGTTTCCTTTACCAAGTACAAGCTTCTGGAGTTAGGGACGATGCCTGGCTTACTCACTCCTGCACCACATCCCCCACCTAGAGCAACAAGAAGGGCTCACTCAGCAGTTGATTGGGTGGATTGATGCATAAATGAACTAAAGGTTCAGAAAATGACTTGACTATAATGCCCATGTTTCATTAAACATAAATTAAAATGCTAGTATTTTCTAATGCTTCCTTTGGGTACACTACACAGACATTCCTAACATTAGGTAGTCACAATGAATAAGCATTCCGCTGTCAGTCTAATGAAAACTCTGAGTATGTCTGTCCCTGCTCTGCTACATTCCAGTCTGTGCACTGGGTCATTTCTCTCCATTAAAACCTGTTAAAACATGAAGGACATGGGCTTCAGAGTCAAACAGCCTTGAATTCTCTTCCCAGCCTTGACATTTGAAGTTGTGCTTCTTTAAACAAGTTACTATATTGTCTAGGACTCAGTTTCCTCTTTTATAAAAATGATAAAAATATAATATCTTCCAGATGGGATTATTTGGGGATCAGAAGATATAATATATGCACCATTTTTGATACATAGCATATACCTACTTGATTTTGATGGTTACAGTTATCTGAGTAACTATAGCAATAAATGAAGCCACAACAATTATTTATTGGGCACCTACTGTGTGCTGGCTACTTTATATAAGTTACATTATTTAATTTTGATCATAGTCCTATAAGTTAAGTGATATTATTATTTTCAAATTAAAGTAGTTAGGTAACTTTTAAAAAGCCACAAAACCTATAAAAACAAACTCCAGAACCTGGCCCTCTCCCACTATCCTATCCTATTTCTCTTCATCTCACTATTACATATTTTTTCATCCCACTAACCTCTGTTTTTAGTCTCAATTTATGGTTGCCTCATTCATCTTCATGGATCCCCAGCACCTGGCACAGTGTTGCTACATAATAAGGGTTTAACACCTTCATTTCCTCTTGCCAAATACCGTGCAGTACTAATCATGATAGACACAGCAGGATAGCTCAAAGGTAGACACATGTAGCAATCTTACAACAGGAATTAATCCATACAAAGAACTGAGTGTGTGCTGAGGACTTTACTAAGTGCTTTCCAAGTATTTGTTCACTCAATCTCCCCAGTAATCATATAAGGTGGGTACTATAAAGCCCTATATCACTGATAAGGGAACCGAGCCTCAGAAAGAGGGAGCATGGTGAGTTTGTGACCGAGGAAGTCTTTGAAACAAGATAGTCAGATCCCCAACCATGCTGTCAACACTCACCAATACTGCTTCTCCAGTGGTTTTGTGTTCTATATCCTCACTATACAGTGATGTAAAAAGTACAGAGGCCTCCTGCTAACGTTGTTGCCAGAAGCAGCTCTAGTCTTTATTCTGATCTTTTTAGTAGTTTCCCTTAGTTGTCAGACTGTTACAGCTGCTAAAATAGAAGTCCTAATTATTTCCTCTATTATGGCTAGTGAAAACAATCCAACATGGAATTAATATCGTCTTCCAAGGATTTATGGCCAGTTAGCATTTTGTTGCCTTTTATTCTGTCCATAAGAGTGCAGATAATGAGCTGCTTCTGAGAAATGAAATAGCTTGAGCATTTCATAATGTGGTGACTGTAATTTGAGTCATTAAGCTATTATACTGGCGTGGTTTCCAAAAGGAAGGTTTGCTTTATTTGTGACCTCCAAAATAAAAAGGTAGGGATGGGTTAGAAATTCTCTCTTACTAACCATTTAGCAAATCAAGGCATTAAAACTTTTGCCAAAAGTCCTTTAACAAAAAATTTTGGAGGTGATATCCTTAGATTGGATAACTTTTTAGTTCCTTTACTTTTTTTTTCTCTCCGTGGGAAATGAGGCTGAAAAATACCGCAGTGAAGTAATTTTTTTTTTTACTTATGCCACAAAACAAATACATATTTTCTTCAGTGTATTCTGGGATCTTCCCAAATAGCCTTATAGACAAAAGTAGTTTTAGTTCTAGTTATATGGAAGTCAGAGGTACACCTAATAGCTCAGTACTTTCTCTGTTTTCCCTTCCAGGATGAGTATTAATGGTAGAGTTAGGGTCAAGGATCTCAGTGAAAGAATGCCTGTGAATCCTTGACATTAAAGTGTATAGGTTACTAGGGTAATCATTTCCCAGATCATGAAGAATTTAGCTTCTTCAGTCCAGCAGAAAAGCCTGTGGACAGAGTAAGTCTAGGGTGACTTTCAGTCTCTGGGAACCATAGAAGCTAAGTGGCTTCTTCATTTCCTGTGAGGTATATCTTTGGCTAACTTCACTTAGTCTAATCTTACAGTGGTTGCTTTTCTCCTAGTCTGCAACCAAACTCCAGAATATGGCTATATAATTCTGAAAAAGAAGAGAATTTCAAAATCTTATACCCCAAATTACAAACTGTAATGCATATTGCTTTTCCTTGAACTTGGGGGTTCAAAAACATGAAACAAAAATAACTTTCTGCATCTAAATTGTAAAGTAGAAAATCCTTCAAGGATAAAGGATGAAAGTAGAGGTGATGATATTAATTTAAACCCGAGAAATACACTACATGTGCTGTATGTATAGAAATGTTTACAGGCTAGCCAAAAACAGTGCATAAATCCCTATTGTGAAGCTTGTTTAAGACTGAGAAAGTCATACTCATTTATTTATGAACAGCAACTATGACAGTTTCTCTAGGGGGAGAGAAATGACTATTAGAAGTTCCTTTTAGGAGCCTTGGAAATTTGAGTTCTCCATTCTTCTTCCATCAAGATTTTCAGTATTTGTTTTCCCTAAGGGTCTTTCACATCCATATACCTGGACAGATACTGCATTTTCTCAGACTCTGGGAAGGTGACTGAGATCATGGGCTTTTAGTTCAATTCTGAGCCCAAAACCAACCATCAAGTTATCTACTTCCCCAATGCTTATAGTATTCTCAAGCATAAAACCTAAGTAACAGTAGCTTACTTCACAGGGTTCTTTAATGCAGACAATTCAGAGTGCGACTTACAGAAAGAACTTGATACACGTTATTACTCCTACTCCTAACACGACCACAACCCTCTCAACTAAACTGTTCATTTATATTTGCTTTGAAAAAGTAATGACTTTTTCTAATTAAAACTCTGCCATGAATTAACTCCTTACAAAGACTAATCTAATCTAACCGCATTTTGCCTATTTGCCAAGCAAGTTGCCATCAAAAGCTGCCAACAAAATTTACTGATTTCATGAAATCAGAATGTTACCAAAGCTACTCCAAATATAATTGGGAAAAAACTTTATCTTTAAATTAATGCTGAGGACAGCCTGCACTGTTTGAAGGTTAGATTTATGGAAGTCCCTTCTGTTTTCTTTAATTTTAACGTAAGACAAACAGAAGAAAAAAATGTTGCTGAGATATATATGTCCAAATATATACACACATACATATACGTACACATATATACACTTCTAAACTGATACACAGGCATATTTATACCTACAAATGGAGATACACACCTATCTACAAACATATATGCAACAGCTACAATTTTAATTATCCACTAGGAAATACTTTGCTTAAAATAAAATAAAATAGAATATTTAATTTAATCAATTAAAAAGTGAAGATCTGTTTTTTTTCCAGGATGACAATATTCTTGTGACCCAGAGAGTTCACTCCCAATGGAGTCACAACTATGCAAGTGTCATCTCCTGATGTGCCATGTGTAGCAATGCTGTATATATCTATGTTCATGAGCCTACGAATAATAGGTCTTCAGTGAGTTTTAATGCTTCTTCCCTTTGCAGACAAGGCCCACTTCAATGGCACCATAGTACTCATTCTTGAGGCTTGCAATACAAGACCCATGTCTTTACAGGGAGTAGAGGCTGGTGTCTTCCCTGCTTTGAAACGCCTGGAGTCTCTGACCATTCTTTTCCATGGCACCCTTTGGACATCTTTGGTTTCAGTTCCTCCACGTCCAGCTATCATTTGACTGAAATCGATGAACATGAGGACAACTAGGGACCCACCTAGCTGACACTGAAAAAGATTCACTGACTACTGGAACATTATGAGTCAGTAATGGTTAAGAAATGTTTAAATGTTTTTCATCTAGGGGCACTTGGGTGGCTCAGTCAGTTGAGTATCCCACTCTTGGTTTTGGGTCCTGGGATCGAGCCCCTCATTGGGCCGTATGCTCAGCAGGGCGTCTGCTTGAAGAGTCTCTCCCTCTCCCTCTGCCCCTCCCACTGCTCTCTCTTTCCCTCTCTCTAATAAAGAAATAAATATTAAAAAAAATGTTTTTATCTGAAAGTCCAGCAAAATGTGGCAACAGAAAGAGCTGTGGATTATTTCCTAGGGCTGCTAATACACACTGCCTCCATTTCTCAAGTCCAAAGAATGGCATGATCTTGATTCTACTTTTTAGATTTGGATTTGACTTACTTGCTGATGTCAGTCAGACAATGATGGCTCCAAATAACCAGATGACTCCAGCAGCAGCAGCAGCAGCAATAATAACAAGCCTGGACTAGTAGTTAGGAGTTTGGGGTTCTACTCTGTGGTTTACCATTAATGGTGGGATGTTAGACACAATTTTTTTCTTCTCTGAGCCTCCTTCTTCTCATCCATTAAAAAAGGAGGTAAACTTGGAGATGTCAGAAATTATTTCTAAATATTTTTAATATAAATAATTTTTTCTAATAGGGGAAAAATAATAAGAAAGAAATTTTTTTTTAGAGATTTTATTTATTTATTTGAGGAGAAAGAGAGCAGGAGTCAGGGGTGAGGAGCAAGGGAGAAGCAGACTCCCTGCTGAGCAGGGAGCCTGATGTGGGACTTGATTCCTGGGATCATGACCTAAGCCAAAGGCAGATGCTTAACCAACTGAACCAGCCAGGAGCCCCAAGAAATTTATTTAAAAATTATTTATAGCTCTTTAGAGAGGATATATTCTATAAAACAGTATCATTATATGCACTTTTCCCTGAGAGGAGGAGGTAGATGAGGATGATTTTTCCTTTTTATAAGACTGAGAAAATCTAGAGAGCAGGGTCTCATACCATGGCCATGATGACTGATATTCTTAATAAAATTTGTGTTTTTCTGCTTGACAAAATGCAATCACTATTTTTATGCATTAATGCATAAAAAAGTTAAAATCAGTTAGGAAATCTAAGTAAAAATTGATATTTTATATTTTGATGGACTACATGTCAGTGAGGAATGGCTACCTGATTATTTGCTTGTTTAATATCCTGTGGTTAAACTTTAGGAACAGAAGAAGAAGGCAAAATTAATAAAACCCTTCCTGTCTAAATTCATTACAAGCTAACATTATCCTTTGCCATTTTCCCAATGACAGAACATACATAGCAGGAGGTGGTTGAATTGCCTTCTGCTTCCTGCTGAATTTTTCTTTAAGTACATGAACCTTTAATCAGAAGTGACATGTTTCTGATCTAATGTTACATAGGGGAGGTGTACGAGCATATGAAGTCAAGGCCTCCCCCTCACATCAAAAGACAAACAGCTATTTTTAGATGGGTCAGCTATTACTGAAAAACTAAGCCATTATTTCTGTAAGAACTGGCCTAATAAAACCAGCATCAGTACATCTCCAGAGCCATTTATTTAACCCATGAGACTACAAATTATAACAGATTATAAGATTATAAATTGTGCAACAAATAGCTTTGCCTGTCACTAAAATTTTAAGTAAATTTTGAAGGGTAGTCCTGTATTTTATGGCAGCAACCACATATTTCTCACCTTATATCAAAACCATAAACTATATCCTAAATTGGATAAAGAAATGTATCCCCAATATGTTCCATAATGGCTAAAGAAGGGGAGGAGGGTTTTCTTGACATGCAAACATGTTTACAATATATTCATCATTACCAAAAAAAATTCAGATCACAAAATGGTATGTGTAAATCTGCTTTTATAAAAAACTCCCTATATGCTTTTTTACTGGAAAAGTATCAGGAAGACTATAAAGCAAGACTATAAAGCATATATAAACTCCCTATATGCTTTTTTACTAGAAAAAATATCTGGAAGACTATAAAGACTTTACAGTGGTAAAGTGGTTATCTCTGGGTGGTACAATTAAGGGTATTTTTATTTTCATAACAGCGTTTTCTAAATTTTTAATAATAAATGTGTATTACCTCCTGATAGGAAGTGTTTTGTCTTAATTATGTTTGTTGAAGAGTTTTTAATATGTGATAAAATGCTTACGATATAAATAATATGCAGCCCAATTTGGATTCAGATTCTAAATGTTAACAAAATGTACATTGTTATATTCAAAAAAGATGTCCTCATTTGATAATTAAGGTTTCCTTGTATACCAAAATGTAATGATTTTTTTTTTGTTTTCTTAATCAGATTTTTTCAAGGAGGTAAATACAATTGCTACATAACTGAAATAGCATGTTAAGTACTGCTGTATGCATAATGAGATGGGAGTGTATATGCTTAAAAATGTATGTGCCATACATTAGCAAAATCATAGGACTATGGGATTTGAGGAGCTAGAAAAAAATTTAGAAATCAGTTAAATGAGTAATTATAAGAATCATTAATTGTAAGACAAGGCCTCCTAATTGTCTGCCTACTATAAATACTCTTTTACTTTTGAAACCTAACAAATATCTCCTATTTCAATTAAATAACAGTCTAAATTCTATCTATATAACATTCTTTATAATGTCACTATCAGATTAAACCTGATTTTTACCTGCTAGGACTTTAGATGGATTCATTAACAAACATCTTACATTTTCTATATCATTTCCCCTTGAAGTGTTCTGAAAACGATTTGATTGGGCCAATCTTATTTGTGAAGAATATATGGTTAATCTGTTTGAAATATTTCCTTTGTAAATTGCTAGGAATTCTTCTGCCTCATCAACTGGAAAGTCGTTTGTCACCAATTATCCAGCTGGGTTACTCCTGAGAAAATATTCTTCTTCTTCCAGCTATATCTCCTGACAGAAATCTCTAAATAGCGTTGTTAAAGACAAGAGGTATTTGATTTTACGATCAAATTGGTGTAATTGAGCTATCAACCAGTCAAGAGTGAAGGTGAGAATTTATATTCAAAGATTTCATTATTCTTTAGCCACAAACTATAAACTTAAGTTTCAAAAAGACATTATTCAAACTTTGCTTAATTATTCCTGTATCCCATAGATTTTTTTTTAAGATTTTATTTACTTATTTGACAGAGAGAGAAAGAAAGCAAGTGAGAGTACAAGCAGGGGGAGCAACAGGTAGAGGGAGAAAAAGGTTCCCCTGCTGAGCCAGAAGCCCAAAGTGGGGCTCCATCCCAGGACCCTGGGATCATGACCTGAACGGAAGGCAGACGCTTAACCCACTGAGCCACCCAGGTGTCCCTGTCTCCCATAGATCTTACAAATAAGTGGAGAAACTAGACACACAATGAAATATGAGGAAAAGGAAAGTCTTTTTGAGAAATTGCACAAAACAGGATTAAATAATTACCACATGCGTGCTACAAGCAAGGCCCTGGGCTGGGGCTACAGGCAGCTTTTACAGGCGGTCATGCCACCTGGGTCTCAAGCCAGGCATCCATTTTTCTTGCTCCAGATTGTGTGCTGCCAAATGCAATGGCTAGAGTTAACTGACTCCAGTACACATTTTCTTAAGTGGTTCCCTTTTTCACTCTAGATATATCTAGGCTAGACGTTTCCCATTCTCTCCAATCCACTTGCTCACTCTTCTGGTTCTACACAGCGGATCTAGCGTCTTACTTCACTGAACTGTGAAAAGACAACTGAAGTAAAATTCTACGATATAAAATGGCTGCCTTGATATGTGAAGCTTTCCCTTTGCCTGCCTTCAAAGATCCCCACATTCATTTATTCATTAAAATAGTAACACTGAACACTTATTATCTACCAATTACTATGCTACTCCAAATATATAATTTCATTTTCTAGTCTGATGTTAGATTATATATTCTTTAAGACTCGGTAATTATTGATTCAGAGGATGACTGGGTTGTAAAAACATTGGTATCATCTAATTTACCCCTAGGTTTTATATATGAGGAAATTAAAACCTGGATAAGACATTCAAGGTTCAAAAAGAAGTTTGTTACAAAAGTCCAAACTAAAACCTAAGTTTCATTATCATTACGCTTTGTTAAGGAAGTTGGTTGCGTTGCCTACTTGTGTCCATTTATGTATCTGAACGACATTAAAACTTTGTTCTCTGAAGCTCTTCTATCAACCAGAAGAGCCCTGGGATAATGGGGGGTAAGCCGCTAATCTGTTTTTTTGATGATAGGGAAATGAAAACCGTTAAAACCTGGCCTATAACAGTAGCACCTAAAATATTTTCCATATTTCTAAATCTCAATCTCCATTTCCTGAGCCCCTCGAAGCCACTGTATCTTAATGCAAGCTTGCTAAGTGGCTGCTACGCTGCCATCCTCAAAACTCCTGCTTTCCAAACACAACATGTCAGCATGACTGTACTCAGAGCTCCTGCTGTATACAGTCAGACACAAAGGGCCACTCATGCAGGAGGACAACTGACTTCATAAGGAGGTTATCAAGATTGTAACTGATGGGCTTTGACCATTCGTTCCTGGTTATGGCTTAGCCTGAATGTCAATGGTCATGGATCCCACCCTCTGAGCCACACAACCTTTGAGGTGAGCTGACCTCATTTTCAGACATAGCTCCTGAAAGTAGATGTCATGTATAGAAGATTCTCTACCTCCAAGATATTAAAAATATCATTTCTTGGCTACAGACTTTTAAATCTTGGATGATATTTCCTGGATATTAGAATCAGACATTTCTAGGTCTCTGAAACATAGCATTTTTCCTTTTCCAAATTTTATCATAAAAATTTCTGAACCTACAGACAAATTAAAAGAACAGCACAATGAATACCTATATACCTATGACAAAATTAAACAAGCATTGGGGCATCTGCATGGCTCAGTAGGTTAAGGGTCTGATTCTTGATTTCAGCTCAGGTCATGATCTCAAGGTTGTGAGACTGAGCCCTGCATCGGGCTCTGCACTGGACATCGAGCCTGCTTAAGATTCTCTCTCTCCCTTTCCCTCTGCCCATCTCCCCCTTCTCCCTTTCTAAAACAAAAAGAAAAATTAAACAGGCATTAAAATTTTGCATTCTGGGGCACCTGGGTGGCTCAGTGGGTTAAAGCCTCTGCCTTAGGCTCAGGTCATGATCTCAGGGTCCTGGGATTACCCCACATGGGGCTCTCTGCTCAGCATGGGAGCCTGCTTCCCTCTCTCTGCCTGCCTCTCTGCCTACTTGTGATCTCTCAAATAAAATAAATAAAATCTTAAAATAAAATAAAATAAAATAAAATAAATAAAATTTTGCATACTACTTTCTCTTTCTTATGTTTTAATACCTGAACATTTCACTAAAGTAAACACTACAAAAGAAGCTTACTCAGATCCCCTGAATGTTCTCTTCTCTGGCCCCCTTGTCCCTGCCAATGTGTGTGGATCTCAATGGGAGAGGAGTTTAAGGGTAAGTAGGAAAACAGACTGTGTGGAATCAACCCTACCAATGGTAATTTTAATTAAATTCCTTTTACTTATATATTGCAAATGAACCCCCTGGAGTTGAAAAGAGAATATGTGCTCTGCATTATCTTTCCAGCAATGAAACAAAACATTCTATGATTAGTCAGTAAAAACTGGAATAGGATACTTATAAATTTCCCAGAAAACCTTATTATCAATTCCAAAGTCAGAATTAACAATATAAGTGACAGAATGATTATAATTCATATGCCTTCTCTGTCTAGTATTGTTAATTTCCTACATGTAAGATGGGTTCAAACCCTTTGTTGAAAGAGGGGAAGGAAGAGCGATGATTTCCTATTGGGAGTTTGAGTTATAGCAGTGTCATATTGTGGGTCTTAATAAGAATAAGCGAGCAGTCATCGATGTTTTTGTCTGATTATATAATGATATAAAGAAGCCATATTTATCATCTAAATTGGTCCTCTCTTTTCCTTCCAAATTCCAAAGACATCCTGATTGTTGATTTCCCCATCCATTCAACTTTGCATATATGAATTTGGAATTGACAACCTTTATTGTGCATATTTATGGTGTAGGTGCATTGTCAGGGCTGGGTATACCAAGGAGAATACAACTTGTTCTCTGCTTTCAAGGTGGGTGTTCCACAGAAATGGGAAGAGCTCAGGGTAATTTCTGCATGCCTGCTGTGCAGATTAAGTGGTTTGCTAAGCAAATGCCTCCAACACTGGGTCTGGTGTTTAGCCAAAACTTGCCACTTGCCAGTCCTCCCCCTCATTCACTGCCAAGTGAGTGTTATTTCTATGCCTCCTTCTGCCTTCTTCAGGATTCTGACTATTCTCTGTGCTTAACTTTTAAAAAATGTGAACAACAGCCTCTTTCGAACCCCCATCTCCCCAACAGCCTGCATGGTCACACTCTCACCAAGGTCTTTGTGATTCTAAATATTTTATAGTTCATTCCAAGTGGTAAGTTTAGTACAATGTATCCATTAACACAATTCTTTCCATTAGTGCTTTCAAAGTCCTCCACTTCTGTAGAATCTTTGCCGACATTGCCAATTTCTCTCTCTGCTGTTTCTCTTTTTTCTAAGACGTGCATGTGAGCCCTGCCCATATCCAATCCATCTGCTTACCTCCAGTGGCTCACAGAGTACACACATGCCTTCTCCGTGCCTCACCCTCACCCACTTTCCCTTCGTAGACAAATGCTACTTTCTCTAAAAATATGATCAACAAAGAAGCTGGTTCATAAGCACTTAAGACAATGTGCCAGTCAGACACACTGAATATATCAGACAATGCAAACGAGACATGACAGATAAGAAAAATGTGGAAGTGGGAAGTATCTCAGTGTAGTCGTTAAGAGCTGTGGCTCTGAACTTGGATCTGAGCTGACATCTCATCTTTGTAGCTAACTTGCTTTGTGATTTTAGATGTGAGCCTCAGTTTCCACATTTAAAAATAAAGATCATAACAGTTTATAACACCAACTCTAACAATGCATGGAAAGCATTTAACTCAATATCTGACCTCTAACCCCTAATAAATGAATAATAATATTGTTACTACCATAATTATTATGATAAGGTAACCACACATGTGTGCAAAGCAGAATTGATCAGAGACATTTGAATGTTTCAGAGTTTAGAGTTTCTTCCCCATAACACAGAGGAATCCTTTATGTTGTAATAATGTAATTTTTCAGAATAAGATAGCTTTTCTCTGTTTTCTTTCAGGAAACCATCTATTTCTTCTAATACAAAACAAACTTATAAAAGAAGAAGCTGTCTTATTTTACAATTCATCCTCACCTTAACAACAGAGCATCACAATTACTTTCTGACATAAAAGTACATTGAATAGTGTAAGTTTATTATTAATAAATGTGTGATAACAACTTTATTTGCAAGTCTGATCGCTCCTTGGAGGATAAGAAGGCACAAAAAGCTCTCCTGTCATCAAAGGACCAGACTCACTTCCTGCAGCTTAGAAGCAATTTATGAAACAGAGCATCTGCTATGCTCAAACAAGTATTCAGCATTCAAATTTTTTTTCCATTTTAAAGAAGCCCTATATCTCAGCTATTCTGATTGCTTATCCTTACTCCTTAAAGAAAGCAGCTTTAGGATCAACAGCTGATACTAGAAAATAATTCAGAAAAACTTGTTCTCAGCTAGGGCTAAGTCCCTTTGTAAACATGCTCCCCTAAGCTCTCAGATGTCTACTGGATAGGATATTTAACTACTTGTGATAGAATTGAAGGAGGAATAAGGCAGACAGCACAATATTCCCCTCCAATAAAAAGCAGTAGCTATTTCATTCAGGAAAAGTTTGATTTTGAAATGGACACTACAAACCTGAGGCCATAAAGAACCGTCCCATCTGGATGCAGGCGGATCATGCGGTTCTTGACGGTCACGCCGTGTACGAATGACTTCTTATCGTTCAGGAAGTAGGTATCCGGCACCCAGAGCTGGTCTGCCACTCTATTGTCCAGAGTCAAGTTTAGCGGTATTACATTATAGGACAGTCTCTTATCTCTCCAGGCTTGCTGGAAGTACATTGTCAAGGTATAATCCTGTGAAGGTGAAAAGAAAATGGTTACTTTGTACCCAGACAAACTTGGGAGACAGGCAAACACATGTATTCATAAGAATTCACAAGTATTCATAAGACAAGAAAATATAAACAGCCACACACTAGAAACATACTATTCACATACAGGCAAATATTAATTTACTAAACCCTTTCTAACTGCACACCCACTATGTATCTATCAGGCACCACGGCGAGCACTGTAAATATGGAAATGAGGAGAGTATATCCTAGCAAAATTTATTATATATTACCCAGGAAGAAAGATAGTAAGGAATAGTTAGTGAATTTACTAGACTTTCCCAAAGTGGGTACATAAAATTGTTTTAGATGGGATACAAATACAATTGTAAAAAAGTGGTTAATTTGTTACAGTATTAATTGTAAGAGTTTGTCAATGAGAATCCTAACCAGTCTAATCAAGGTGGATTTCCCAGAAGAGGTGACATTTAATATGAGACTTATGTGGCTTCTTGGCTAAACAATATTAGCTCAGTCAGTATTTCAGGAGAATTTTAATCCCAGGATTCAGAATCATCAGGAGGCACTTAGCTTTTGAGAAATAATGGGTTGTTATAAAGTGAGCACTGGCCTTGAAGTCCCAGATTCAGCACTTCTCAATTGTTTATACTTCTTTTGATCAAGTTCCATTAACTACAAATGGGACTTTTAATACATACCTGATCTAAGCAGAAGATTGTTGACAAATGTGTATAACTCAAATGCAATTTGTAAACTACAAAAAGCTATATATTATGAATAAAGCATTTATATAGATATGTGACATGTTTTATATATTAGAGGCCTATGGGTACAATGTAATTGCTCTCTCATCCTCATCTGAATGACTTAATGAAAGACCAAATATTCATTTCAAAAGATAATTATCATTCTATTTTAAAATCAGTTCACAATGCTCTACTTGAGGGCGTTTGAAAAAAACCAGAATCATGTATTAATCATCTCCACCACCTGAGAGCTAGCACAGTCCTACGGCACAAATAGTGAATGAATGAATGAACGAATGAATATCCAATAAGGTACACCTACTGGATTTCTGCACATACCTGCATACTTTTGCAGATAAGATATACAACTCAATTTCTGTGAAGTCCCTAAGTTTTCCTAAGCCTTATTGAGATTTATACATCCTAATTTGGTTATATAATTTTAAAATATAACATAATATATTACCTGCTAAAACACTGAACAGTTTTAATAGGAAAAGAATAACTCCTCTATTAAAAAATTAAATATTTTCACTTGTTTCATAAACATACAAACTTTGATCTCATTCAGAAGTCAGGGTAGGGCTGACTTCTGAATGAGAAGTATAGAATAAAAGTTCTATTCTAACAAAAGATTCATTAATATCCTCAGGCTAAATCAAATAATTGTAGGTGAAATTTCATTTAGTGGATCAGTTTAGTCAGTGCTCTGAAGTGCTCTGTAATACTAAACTTTCCTAAGAAAATAGTATGAGGATCTCTAAAATAGCATTTTGATTCATAGTAAAAACAGCCTTTTAGACTTATAATTAGAAAACAGGAAAAGGACTAGATACATTTTTTGCCCAAGTCTATGTTATAGCCAAAAAGTAGGACATAAACAAAGTAGCCGATTTATATAGTCCTTAAGAGAACACATTTTGTAATTTCTAATTCTTGAAGATAAAATTGAAAATTTGATGATTATCTCTATTAGAAGATAAAGCTATTTATGCTTCTTTGATCATAAACCCTGTTAAGATTTAGGGAAGATAATACTGCTTGGAAGGTGCTGGAGTTTATCAGTCAGCTGAGATGTGTTTGGACAGAGAAATTGTATTCTCTTTGGGGCTAAATAAATGGTACCACTGTGATAACCAGTGCCACATGCTAATTCCTGTTATTTGTCAGCAAGGCGAAGCCTGCTAAGAAATGCACCCAGACAGACCCTAGTAAGTCTGCTGTCATATCAATTTTCATTTTGTTTATTTTTAAATGACTCATCAAATGACACTGTCAAGAGTAAAAGAAACTCCTGAATCTAAATAAAAATTATTGGACTTAAGAAGACAGAGTAGTTCTGTGTTCCATCCTCTCTCCCAAGCCTCTATCTATCCAAGATAAATCCTTTGAACATTCACATAAAAAAGTATATCTCTTACATTTAACAACCTCACCTTTTGGAAGTTGTCTCACAATTGGTTTATTCAAACTGAAAAAACAAAACCAAAAACAAATAAACCACTTCTGGATGCTTCTCAATCTACAGCATCACCATGCAAGAAGAACTTGGATAATTGTAACTAAAATCAATTGACTTTGAATGTTAAATAAGATGCAGTAAGCCTATCTCTCTCACTATCTCTCTGAGGCTATCTTTCTCACTAATTACAACTAAATATCCTAGAAATAATTTTTAAAAGAAAAAATAAAAAATAACTACCTAAGGCTATGCAAAGTAAGAATAGTATGTAGATTGGAGAGGGAATCAAAATGTGAAGAAAGACCATTCCATTGTTGAGTTTGTTTGTTTTTTATTTTATTTTTTTCCCTAAATTTGTTTATTTTAATTTTTCAGTGTTACAAGATTGATTGTTCATGCACCACAACCAGTGCCCCATGCAGTACGTGCCCCTCTCGATACCCACCACCAGGCTCACCCCCCCAACCCCCTCCCCTCCAAAACCCTCAGTTTGTTGCTCAGAGTCCACAGTCTTTCCTGGTTCAACACCCCCTCTGATTTT
>CM052809.1:92193682-92334064 GCA_028533885.1 Nasua narica | reverse complement strand
AGACCATAAGATAATTGCCTCTCTCCGCTTGACTTATTTCACTCCGCATAATCTCTTCTAGTCCTGTCCATGTTGATACAAAAGTTGGATATTCATCCTTTCTGATGGAGGCATAATATTCCATTGTATAGATGTACCACATCTTCCTTATCCATTCATCTGTTGAAGGGCATTTTGGTTCTTTCCACAGTTTGGCTATGTTGAGTTTGTTATTTTATTTTTTTTCCCTCTTTTATCTCATTAAACACATAACACACAAAGCCCAAAGCAAATAAATGAAGACATATACTATGTTCCTGGATTTGAAAAATATTGTTAAGATGTCAATCTCCCCAAGCCAATCTATAGATTAAATTCAATCTTAATCAATACACAAGTGGGATTTTTTTTTAGATATGTAGTAGCTGTTTCTAAAATTTATATAAAACCCCCCAAAAATGAGACTAGACAAAACAATTTTGAAAGGAAAGAGCAAAGTTGGAGGACTCACTATCTGATTTCAAGACTCACTATTAAGCTACATCTAACACGGTGCTACTATGGTATTGATAGAAACAAAGATCAATGAAATAGAAGAATCTAAAAACAAACTCACACAAATATGCTCAATGATTTCTTACAAGGATACAAAGACAATAGATTGGAGAAAGCATAATTTTTTTTAACAGTCTGGATCAACAGGAACATCCATATGTAAATAAATAAATAAGAACCTCACCCATACTTGATACCTTACATAAAAATTAATTCAATTACACAGACTTAAATGTAAATGCAAAACTATAAAACTATGAGAAGAAAACATAAGAGAAATTCTCTGTGACTTTGAGTTAAGCAAAGACTAATATTAACCCACAAACACAAACAATAAAACAAAATACTGATAAACTGGACCTTAACAAAATTTTAAACATGTGCCATGGGAAACTCTATTAGGAGAGTAAAAAGACAAACCAAAGACTGGAAGAAAATGTTTGCAATCACGTATCTGACAATGGAAAGGTATTCAGAATATATAAATGTATAAAGAATTCTCAAAACTCAACAACCCCATAAAAAATAGGCAAATTATGTGAAAACTTAACCAATGAAGAAACACAAATGATAAACAAGCACATGAAGTGATGCAAAACATCATCAGTCATCATGGAAAATTAAATTAAAAATTACAATGAGATCCTAGTACACACCCATTAGAAAAGCTAACATAAGGGGCATCTGGGTGGCTTAGTCAGTTAAGCATCTGACTCTTGATTTCAGCTCAGATCATGATCTCAGGGCTGTGAACTAAGCCTGGTGTCAGGCTCTGCTCTGGACATGGAGCCCCCTTAAGATTCTCTTTCCCCCCTAAAAAAATAAAAAAATAAAACAGCCAAAATAAAAACATCAAAAACAACTGACAATTCCAAGTGCTGGTGAAGATGAAGAGCAACTGAAAATCTTATCTATTGCAATTAGGAATATAAATTATCAGCCATTTGGAAAACAGTTGGACAGTTTCTTATAAAGTTAACATACATTTGACGAATGACCTAGTAATCGCATGCAAATATTACAGCAGCTTTATATTAATCGCCAAAACTGGAAGTCATCTGGATGAATGATGTTCAGCAGATGAAGAGATAAACAAACTGGTACACCCATGAAATAGAACACTACTCAGCAACGAGAAAGAACAAACTCTTGATATATGCAACATCATCAATATTTTTCAAATACAGAATATTAAGTAAAGGAGACATATGACTCCATTTATACAACATTCTGTAAAAGGTAAAACTGTAGGGGCAAAGGGCAGATTAGTAGTTCCCTGGGATTCAAGATGGGGAAAGATGGACTACAGAAGGCCAGCATGAAGGAATGATTGGGGGTAACAGAATTGTCCTGCATCCTAATTGCAGTGGTGGCTACATGACTAGGCATTTGTCTAAACTCATGGAACTACACACCAGAATGAGTGCATTTTACATAAATAAATTAAAAAAATAAAATTTAAAACTACTTAAAAAAACATAGTCTGTAAGGTCAGATACACCCAGGTTCATATCCTGGAACTTTTCATGTTCCTCTGTTGTGACCTTGGGTGAATCCTCTCATATTTCTGCACCTGCTTTCACCTCAGAAGAACAACTAAAGTTAATTAACTTAGAAATTGGGGTAAACAAAACTGCTTTGTCATCTGTGGGGACAAAGTAGACTAATGCTACAAACTAAGTCTCTTCTGAGCATACTGGGGGACAAACAGTCCCATCAGGATGGACTGAAAAGACTCCCACTAAACTCACAATTCCTCATTGGTATGATGAAGCAGCTTGACTGAGCAGCCCCTCAGGCTGCTTCTAGGAATAAAATAATTCCATTTTACATTTTAAATGTAAACATTTAAATGACATTTTAATTAATTTTTATTAAACATTTTACTGACTTCGTGTTTAAATCCATGTTGTCGCTTTAAAATCTTCTGAATGTCTCAAATATTTGCTTTATTTGTTTTTTGCTATCTTTGTAATTTATTTTCTAATAACCGAGATTCAAACTTTTCCTGTTTCTTTGGTTTAATCTTCTAGAAAATGTATAGTATGAAATAATTTGTGTATGTATTTCTTAACTATTTTAAGTTTATTATTTTGCAAATTGTCTATTCATGCTCTTTGAATATTTTTCTGCTTGAGTGTTTATCACCTGCTATTGGATATTTCAAGATAGATATAAATACAGATAGAGATATAGGTAAATGATATAGGCATAGATATAGATAAAATATTACTTTGTTATTTTCTTTTAAATTTCTCTCTCTCTCTCTCTTGACTTAGGCTTTCATATGGTGATGGCTATTAAGGAGGTCATGTATTGTATGGAACACTAGGTGTTATATGTAAACAATGATTCATGGAACACTACACCAAAAACTAATGATGTACTGTATAGTGACTAATAGCATAATAAGATAAAATAAAATAATAATAATAATGAATAAAAAATAAAAATTTTAAAGGAATACCTGAAATAAATAATTAAATAAAATTTTTAGCTTTATCTTAATTATCTCTTGCTGAAATAACAACTGTGCCTAATATACTATCATCTGTTATTCTCCTTTAATGTATTATACTAGGTCAAAATTGAGGTGTCGAGCTAAGAATCTGAGTTTCTGGATTCTATAAGGCAGAGCTAATGTTTTTTAAGGCAGTAAAATCTGTGATTTAGGAACCGTGAGCACAATATTAATTTAATTTAAATATAATGCCAGTTTCATGTCAATAAAACTCGATGACAGTTTGTTCAACTTAGCACATTTATCACTTTTACTATCATTCTAGGCATAGTCTTTTAATCTGGGGCATGTTCAGAAAAGGTTTACATTGTTCCTGTTTAGAATTTCTATTTTCAAAAATGTGACACAAGAGATTGAATTCAAAGATTGGGATGCCAAATTATTCCCCTAACTAGTAACTTCCGTTTTTATCCCTTTAGGAAAGAAAAGACTTTACATCTGAGGTAGAAATTAACACTTAATAAAATATCATGGGAAGACACAGTAAGTACATAGTAAGTGCATTCTCAACATTTTAAGCTGTCCTTGAGAGCAAAGAATGTTTCTTAGTCCTGTGTATGTTGACAATATTGTACATACTTTCTGATAAACGGTAGAACTGCCATTGTCTGTTAAATGGTATAGATTTCCTCGTGAACACTTGGGAATATGTACAGAGGTCTAAATTGTGTATACCCTTCGCTCTGATGTTTACATTGCTAGAGATATTCATAGAAAATAAGTGGTATGTTTTGACAACTTTATCTACAATTACCACAAGACTTTTACTTTTCCATCTCCAGTACTACGAATCTAATTTATATCACCACCATTTGTGAGTAAGTGTAATGCCACTATTACTGTCTCCTTGCTTACAGCCCTTGTCTTCACAGGATATTAGAAACATAAAGCAGTTCATGTCTCCTTTGGTTAATATGATCCGGATGCTTTTATGGCACTTAGAATAAAACCCAAACCTACTACCAGGTCCTACATGACCTGGATTCTGGATGCCTCTTTGATCTCACCTCCTATTACCCCTTTTCTTTCCGCACCTCAACTCACTAAGCTCATCTACTACTTAAGCCTTTTCTCTGTTCCACAAATACCCCAAGCTCCTTCAGCCTTACAAACTTTGTCTTAACAACTGACCAACTGGAGGGGCGCCTGGGGGCCTCAGTGGGTTAAAGGTCCTCGGATTGAGCCCCGCATCGGGCTCTCTGCTCAACAGGAAGCCTGCTTCCTCCTCTCTCTCTCTGTCTGCCTCTCTGCCTACTTGTGATCTCTCTCTGTCAAATAAATAAATTAAAGCTTTAAAAAAAATTGACTAACTGGAAAAGCTATGTACCTGAGCGTAATTGGCTCTTCAGTAATTGACTCAGGAGATCAACTCAAAAGATCAAACCTACTCAGTAGGCCCTTCCCTGACCATCTTACTCTCAACCCGAGCAGTTCTATCACATCCTCCATTTTTATTATGTTTATAGCACCAACCACTTTTTTTCAGCTAATTCTATTGATTTATTGGCTTACTTTATTTTTCATCTCTCCCAAGTAGAAAGTACATTCCATGGAAATATGAAGCTTTCTTGAAATTGTTTATCACTATGTTCTCGTGTCTAAAAAACAGTTTAGCAGAGTAGCAATATAAGAACTATCTATTTAAGATGTGAAAGACTGAAGGAAAGACAATGCACTGACATTTATCTCCTCAATAATACTTATTGCTGTATTAGCAAAAAAATTAATAAAAACCATCAGCATGGAACTGAGTAAATACAAGAAAGTACAAATATATAATGGAATACATATTGAAATTAAAAATAACATTGTAGGAGTGCCTGGGTGGCTCAGTGGATTAAAACCTCTGCCTTCAGCTCAGGTCATGATCTCAGGGTCCTGAGATCGAGTCCCACATCGGTTCTCTGCTCAGTAGGGAGCCTGCTTCCCCTTCTTTCTCTCCCTGTCTCTTTGCCTACTTGTGATCCCTCTTTCTCTGTCAAATAAATAAAATAAAATATTTAAAAAAAATTAAAAAAATAACATTGTAAAGATATTTACTGACATGAATAGATGTTCTCAACATATTATATATTATTGTCTTTTAAAGAATACTGCAAGACAATATGCATATTATGATCCCATTTTTAATTATATAAATATACATATTTGGAAACGGTGTCTAAAATAAAATATAAATATTAACAGTGGTATCTCTTTATGGTGAGATGACAAGAGATTTTTAATTCTTTTTGTAATATATATTATTTTGTTTTATAAATATAAATTATTTCCTTTTTTGGTTTTATGCAAATTCAAGTTAGTTAACATATAATGTATTATTAATTTCAGGGTAGAATTTAGTGATTCATCAGTTGCATATAACACCCAATGCTCATTTTATCAGGTGCCCTCCTTAATATCCATCACCCAATTACCCCAGGTCCCCACCATCCCCCTTCTAGCAATGCACAGTTTGTTTCCTATCGTTAACACTCTTATGGTTTGTTTCCCTCTCTGTTTTCAACCTATTTTATTTTTCCTTCCCTCCTCCTATATTCATCTGTTTTGTTTCTTAAATTCCACCTGTGAGTCAATCCTATGGTATTTGTCTTTCTCTGACTTATTTTGCTTAGCCTAATACCCTCTAGTTCCATCCACATCATTGCAAATGTCAAGATTTCATTATTTTTGATGGCTGAGTAATATTCCATTTATATGCATATAGATAGATATCTTACATCACATCTGCAACAAAAACTATGTAAATAAATAATTCCTTGTTGAATTAAATTATAAAAGTAGAATCTAATATTAAAAATATATCTTTGCTTTCTGCATATTTTGGAGATCAGGATAAAGGAAAAGGAAATGTAATCATAAATGAAAAATTCTCAGCTTTTTGGCTTGTTATTAACAAAACACACACTCCTTTGTATCGATCTAGGGATTTTATCTAAAATCACACAAGAAGTAAGATCTTTAAGTGGGAAACCATTTTTCCATCCCAAGGAAATTCACAATTAAAACATCATTGAGAAGTGAAAATCTATCCCTAATATTCCTCCTAAATACCAAAAGAGGAGATCCCAGACTCTTCCTCTGATACTAACTTCTGTCTTCCTCATACTAACCATTAGGAAATTTCATTTTATTATTAATGCAAAGGCTTCATATCTGTTCCTGGTTTAATACTCAGAGGAGATGAACACACACGCACGCACGCGCACACACACACACACACACACACCACACCACCCGCTATACTGCAATGGGAGTTTGAGTCAATGGATTCTTCCAAAAAGTTTTCAAAGAGACTCCATTGTTTGTAAATTCCAAACTCTTCTTTAAGGTCTGTTCTACTCACTTCATCTCTCTGCATCTCTGTTTCCTCATCCAAAATGAATGAACAGAAATTAAGAGCTTCAGAGTTTTCAGAATTTGAGTTCAAATTTGAACTCAGAATTCAGAATTTGTGTCACTCCATTTTTCTTCAACTAATCATCCTCCTGAACTTTTTGTTTCAACTAAACTTTTCTACCTGCCCAACAGATCTTTACTTTCCGGTTTGCTTATTCTTTTCCCTGTACCCTTCCTTGTCTGCCTTCCCAAATCCGACCCATTCTCTAAGCATTTATGCTCCCACTTCTCTCTCTGCCACTATCCATGTTCATCCTTTGAATCCTTTAATGTAGTGGTTTGTAGCGGTCTAAGCATCATGGAATTGAAGTATTACCCACTGTGAGGTTAATTAGAGGAGGGGGATAACCTCCCCAACTAAACTGTGCTTTGTTCTCCCAAGTCAGAAACCATGCCATCATTTCTTCACAAAGTGACCTGAGCATCTTGTCTTTAACGTAATTGATGCCTTATAAATATTTATTCATGGACACACTAAAATAAAGCTTGTTCTCACTTCTTCATTTGCCCTTTTGGGCTTCAAATTTTGATTCTTTAACCCCCTTAGTAATCATTACTCCTGAATCCACTAAGGATTTGTTCTCCCCACCCACTGGCATTTGAGAGTGAGTTTTCATTCTATCCCTTTCCCACATGTTTCCAATACCCTCAGAGCTACTGTTTTTTGTTTTTTTTTTTTCAGTTTTTTATAGCTCCTCTAATTCTAATAGCAGAGTCCCCAGGGCTGAGAATGAGGATTTCTGAAGGGCATATTATCTATCTAAAGCAGAAAGAACTCAGAGAGAAGCACAAATATTCCCACAAAGCCCTTTCCACATTCCCAGTTCTTTAAAATGCTCTCTGTCTTCCACATCTGAGTCCACAAATTGGTGATCCAATTATAGGTCATGGCAATATTTCCACATTCTCAACCTCCTAAACTAGAATGTAATGGAGTAAAACTCAGCCCCCACTTAATAGAAGCCATCACACCAGATGTTCAATTGCAGCATTTCAGAAGAAACACATGGCTGCAGCTCTGACTAATTGCTAGAGACACATTTGGGACATGAGAGCTGCACCTAAGATCACTCATAAGGGAAATCTAAGTTCAGAAGTGACTGATTATTTTCTTGTATGTGAAACTGAAATGCACATGGTCAAGACAATGAGCTCTTCCACTATTTTGCTTAGTTCACTTTCCATATTATTACAGACTAACCTTCGCAGTGATGATGGGACTATGTCCAAGAATGGTTATAAAACTAAGCCAGTTTAACTGGTTATCTCTGTTCCTATCTTAATATAGAATGCACCCTCAGTAGGGAACCCAGTTCACCCTGAGATAATCAACATCAAAATTACACTTTGTATGTATGATTTGTTCCCTATCATTTTGTCTTTTTTCTTACTCAGTAAGTGTATCTCAAATTGCTTTAAAGTCTTTCTCCAATTTTAATACCAAACATTGACCCTAGGCTAACACTTTTTACATGCATTATCTTATTAATCATCATAACAGCCCTATAAATTATGCATTGGATGGATTCACCATTTCCTAGCTGCTGTGAGATTTGGGGAATGCTACCTAACTTTCCTGAGACATCATGCTCTGTAAAACAAAATAAATTATGGTCCCTACTAGCAAATAAGTTCACCCAAGGAAAGTGATTAGTAGAATGCTTGGCTCAGATTAAGTGTTCTACAAACATTTGCTGTTATTATCATCATTGTTTTCATTATTTCCATTTTCCAGGTGATATATTTGAAACATGGAGATGTGAGGGGTCCCTGGGTGACTCAGTCGGTTAAGTGTCTGTTCTTGGCTCAGGTCATGATTCTAGGGTCCTAGGATGGAGCCCCTACATTGGGCACTCTGCTCAGCAGGAAGTCTGCTTCTCCGTCTCCCATGGCCCCTCTCTCCAGCTCATGTGCTCTCTCACTCTCTCTCTCTAATGAATAAATTTGAAAGATCTTAGAAAAAATAAAATGTAGCATGGAGATGTGAGTCACTTTTCCAATGCCACTTGGTCAATAATTTTCTAAATCATGATTTGGTTAGGGGAAATCTCTGGCCATGGAGTCCATGTTTTTAGTACTATAATGAGCTGTCTCTAGAACACTGATCTTACTACTGCCAGTTTTGATTTTGAGTCATCATTTCCCAACATTGCTTCTATTCTACTCCACCTCCTCCAAAAAAGTGAGGGAGGAAATTATATTTCTAACTAGCTAGCTAGCTAGCTAGCTATCTACAAAGTTACATAGGAGAACAAAGAATCTAGAACAATCATGGGCATACATAAGTTATTTCTCAAGGGGAAAAGGTAAATGTTAATTCCTGAGAATTCTCTGGGATTCAAATACTGAAGTTGCGTATATATGTATGTATACTAAGAAGCCCAAGGTAATCAGAGGGACTGTAGAATATGATCTGTAGTAATACATTTATTCAGAAACAATTCAATTGGAAAACTATTTTCAGCAAACTAAAGCATGCTCAACTTAGATAAGAAAGAAATAAAGAAAGCAAGGAAAAAAGGGAGGGAAAATAGTAAGTGCTGTTAAGGATGTGGAGAAATTAGAACCCTTGTGCACTCCTGGTGGGAATGTAAAATGATGCAGTTGCTATAGAAAAAAGTATGGTAGCTCTTCAAAATATGAAAAATAGAATTATTATATGATTCAGCAATCCCACTTCTGGGTATATATCCAAAAAGAATTGAAAGCAGGATCTTTTAGAGATATTTGCCCACCCATGTTCATAGCAGCATTATTCACAATAACCAAGAAGTGAAAGGAACCCAAATATCCATAAACAAAATGTGCATATACAATAGATTATTTTTAAAGGAAGTATTTCTACCTTTTAAAGGAAGAAAATTCTGGCACATGGGACAAAATGGGTGAAATTTGAGGATATTATATGCTAAGTGAAACAAGTCAGCCACGAAGAAACAGATAATGTATGATTCTGTTCATATGAGATATCTAAAGTGGTCAAATTCACAGAAACAGAAAATATAATGGGGTTTTCTAGGGACTGGGAGGAGAAAGAAAGGTTGAGTTGTTTAATGGGTATAGTTTCAGTTTTGCAAGATAGAAAGAGTTCTGGAGACTGGTGACAAAACAGTATAAATATACTTAATACTACTGAACTGTTCACTTACAAAAAATATATTAGGGACACTTATTAGCTAAGTAACCATCTACAAAAAATAAAGAATCATTTTATAAAGTAATCACTTGCTTTATAATTTTAGATTTGTATAGTTATTTAGTAAACCTTCTATATTTACATGATATTTTATCATGTGTTCTACACTTACATGATATTTTATTAAAAAAATATAAGAAAAGCTGGGACTATTCTTTCTCTCTCCTTTAGCACAAATGCATTAAGTAAAAAAGTAATATTACAAAGTCTTTGTTGCTATAGGATACAGAAAGATTGGTTTGATCAAGTTAATAGAAACAATTTTACTTGGAATATATAGATATATTTAAAATCTCCAAGGAAAATTGCATTTATGGCTACCTGATATGCTATTTTTTAAAACTCACCTTGAATAACAGAAGTTACATACATATCACCATTCTTTTTTCAAATCAGATGAACTCATTGAGTTATCATTGATGTAAATTACTACTTTCACCAGATATGATACATATAATGGTTGGTTTCAAAAGTGATCTCTGAAATTACCAAGTTTTAAGAATTCATTTTCAGCATAGAGTACACTGGCCAGTGGTGCATATTATTATTAAGCACATCAGAATAAAATTACTTACAAGATGCTTCCAGTATTTTTTGGTCTCCTATGGAGTTTCCTACAACGGTGCATTAATCTGTCAGTTACAGAAGAAAAACTTTGCAAGGGATTTTAGGGAGAAAAGAATAGGCAAACAAGTATTTGACACAGATTTCCATGAGCATTTGTCATGAATGACTGTAATGTATACTACATCCTATTATGTGTCCTTTCAAATAAATTTGACTTACTTTATTAATGCATACTTGCAATGTCATCCTATATTATTTAGCTATTTTAGTTTTTCCTTCAATTCTAAGCAGCTGATTTTACAAGAAAAAAATCTGAGGAAATGACAGAGACAGGAAATGCTATATAGACCCTTTTCAATATTTTAGACACTTATTTTTGTTCTGCTCGGCATGAGATAGGCTCATTCTTTCTGAAGCAGTAGCCTCTGAAGATATATGACAGTATTAAAAAGAAAGGACATTTTAAAATAAGTACACATCACTGCTTTCATACTTTTGACAAGCTTGTAGAAGCTGAGAAGGCCAATCTGCAGACCCAGGCTGGAACAAAGAGAATATGCTTAGTCAATGCTTCCAAGAGAATACCTGATGTGCTAAGATGAAACAGAAATGCATATGATCACTTTTGGAGGCAAAGTCAATTTAAAAAAAAATTGGGATGAAAGTGGCATTAGGCACAGAGCTTTGCCACTGTCCTGCCTGCATCAGATATTCTTAGTATCTACTGACTGCTTCAACAGGCCAGGATTTCTGAAGTTGAAGTAGCATCTTTCTTTCTTGTGAGTATGACTACCCCCTACATATCTGCCTTCTGCAACTGTAGAGTCAGAATTTGACAATCCTTTTTAAATTGTGCCTCCTAACACCCCACTCTAATTCTGGCCCTGTGTGATGTATAAGCATGTTTCTCAGATTTTTTTTTAAAAATATGCTTATTGGTTTATATTAACATAAAAATGGTTATAGAAGATTGGAATACTATGTAAACATTAGGATGAAGAAAATTTAACAGCTGAAAATACCACTATTCAGAGTACCCACAAACACATTGGACTTTTTCTTCAGGTAATCTCAAATCAGTCCTTTGAGTATTACAAATTTATGGTCTTATCCTACACACACATACACACACACACACACACACACACACACTTCATAATCTTTACGATTTATCAAGCTAAGCGTGGGACTATTTTTCCCAGTCCTCCCATTTCCTCTCTCCTCATTGTCTTTTTGAGACTATCAAATGCAAGCCAGTACAATGTGTCACTTCCTGAACATAGTGGCCCTTTTTCATCCTTCCATGACCCTAGGAAATGACAGAGCCCCCTAACAGAAAGAACCAGAGTGCCTGGGTCATGCATGCCTGTTCAAAAAGGAACAAATGCTCTCATCTGTTCAATGAGTAAGAAATAAACTTCTATTATGTTAAGTCAGTTATAAAAGCTGGTTTTAGTTTAATGCTACCGAGAACATAGACAGATGTTCATCTATTAATTTCATGGATTGTGATAGAACTGGAGTTTCAATGACTAGATTATCTACTTCCTACGCAGCCTCCAACAAGAGGAATCCTTCAGTCTCCTCTGCATACTGGAGAGAATGGTGCCTATCTTGCAAGATTCTTGTAAGAACTAAAAAGTACATGTGTTTCTGTGCCTGGTGCAAAGTAAGTGGTCAGTATTGGCAGCTATTATTGAAGCAAGCAAATCAAACAAATAATAACTGTTCTTAATAGAAGAGCTATTGGGGGTTTGTTGTACCAAGTTTAAATTTTTTTTCATTTCTATATCATTTTGTATATTGTAATGCGCCTACTTCTCAAGAAGATTTTGAGTGGACTTGAACATGTTTGTCAAGAACCAGTGTGGAAGCAAATTAGATATACTGCAAGTATAAACTTGGTCAACCTAGGGCCACTGGGACGCTTCATAAAATTTAAAAATTGCTACTTTCACCCATTAAGAAATACATAAAAGTGTATAGTTTGATGATGACTATAATAATGCTTCTCATTTTAGCAAAGTTGAGATGATGAAAAAAACATTCTATCAATGAAGTTAAAGGGCTATCAATTTGGGTTTTCAAATCAACAGTAAATGTATACTTCCATTCATGCCCAACAGAAGTATGACATGAAAAACAAATATTAATGAGATGAAAAGTGAATATGGATTAGTCTATACATATCTAATAACATAAATATGTATCTAGTTAAACAACAAATGCATTTAACCAAATATTTGGTTACCTATCATATTTAGTACTGTGCCAAGTATAATATACAGGCCCAGTTTCCAAGTACAGTATCTTATATACTAAATCTAGTTTTCCAAGAAAACAAATTAAAGGCAACTGGGTGAACAGAATCACATAATAAATATGGCCATACAGGTGAAGAAGTCTATTGGCAGAATCACAGGGAGAATTAATGTTAATATACATAAAGGGCTTTGCACAGCATAAGAACTCAATATGTGATCATTATAGTCATTTTTGTACTTTCTATTCAATGTCTCTTCCTAATAATCACAGTTACTTATTTCTGAAGAGAAAAAAGTTATCATAGATGCTCCAGAGCCCCATGAAAAATGGAGCTGTTCTACATCAAAATAAATTTCTGACTTCCTCCAAAGTGAAAATATAAATGGCAATCTAAAATTATGTTGCACACCTCTCTATATGGCACATATATCACTTAGGATAGGCCTGTTTTCTGAATCTTTTTTCCACAGAGAGGAATGGTATCTTACCTTAACCCAAAGCAAAGCATGCTAACAATTTATTCCATCCCCAAATCTGGTATTACATGGTTAGCTTTAATCCACTCATGGAATTTAAATAATAAACCTATGGCAAGAGTCTTAGAAAAAGTTCATATACATTCTGACTCAATGAGTTTTGAGGGCAAGGTTGACGATGTGATTTTAATATTTAATACCAAACTTAAAATTCATATTCCGGAACTAGAATGATTTGGCCATTTATCTTTCCCAGGCTACAGTGCAAATGAGCTAGGAGGCAGCCAATGGTCCCAAATCCCCAAATTATTACAGGGAGTCCAATTCCTAGAGCTGGGAGACTCTATTTCAGTTTGGAGTCCATTCCTCACAATTTACAGAAGAGGAAACTGAAACCCTGAAACTTATAACCCTGCCCTCACCATAAATGCCTGTAAGGGCTAAACAGAGACAGACCCCAGGGTGTCACACCATGTCATCTTGTGCTTTCTCCCTATTCTCAGCTTTCTCATGAACAGTAAGCTTCGCAGCTTTCTAATTTTCTCATTAACCATTAAAAAACCTTCCAAAGTTGTGGGTGGGAAGATAGCAGGAAAATAAGTCCCTCACAATGTGTGCATTTGTGTCTTGATTTCAGGGATTTAGAAAATGAAACTATACATTTTCTACAAAAAGAGACCTGCCAAAACTATTCTAAGTCCAACCAGCTATTGTCCCTGTCTTCTTTTGGTTCCATGACGTAGTGTTGGTTCCTGATTAAGAGAATTTAGATGACTTTATAGCAACATAGTTACTGGGACAGTTTTCCAAGTCCAGCATCATTCCTTCTCACCTTAATGCTCCTTAAGAACCCCAAGAATCTCAGAGTGTCTCAGAGGCTGTCTCATGGAAGAAAGGAGCATCTTTAATGTGCATTAATACTGATACTTCCTTCTCTATACTAGTTAAGGTGATCTTTGAGCCATTGTCAAATCTATTTATAGCAAGGTAATTTCTCTATATAATATCGAACCTACAATCCCAGTTTACAAGATAGTAAACAACAAACGTTGGAGAGGATGTGGAGAAAAGGGAAGCCTCTTACACTGTTGGTGGGAATGCAAGTTGGTGCAGCCACTTTGGAAAACAGTGTGGAGATTCCTGAAGAAACTAAAAATAGAGCTACCCTATGACCCTGCACCTGCACTACTGGGTATTTACCCCAAAGATGCAGATGCAGTACAAAGAAGGGCCACATGTACCCCAATGTTCATAGCAGCAATAGCCACAATCGCCAAACCGTGGTAAAAGCCAAGATGCCCTTCAACAGATAAATGGATAAAGAAGATATGACCCATATATACAATGGAATATTATTCCTCCATCAGAAAGGATGAATACCCAACTTTTGTATTAACACGGATGAGACTGGAAGAGATTATGCTGAGTGAAATAAGTCAAGCAGAGAGAAGCAATTATCATATGGTTTCACTTACATGTGGAGCATAAGGAAAAACATGGAGGATATTGGGTGAAGGAAAGGAAGGGTGAATTGGGGGAATTTGGAGGGGGAGATGAAGCATGAGAGACTGTGGACTCTGAGCAAGAAACTGAGGGTTTTGGAGGGGAGGGGTGTGGGGAGTTGGGTAAGCCTGGTGGTGGGTATTGGGGAGGGCACGTATTGCATGGAGCACTGGGTGTGGTGCATGAACAATGAATCTTGGAATACTGAAAAAAATAAAATAAAATTTAAAAATAATAATAAAAGGGAGAAAATAAAATAGGATATATAGGGAAAATTTTAAAAAAAGAAAAAGCAGTAGTGCAGTCAGGCTCAGACTGCAGTTATCTTGTGCTGACACTACTTGGATTCACTGGATAAGAATATACCTACTAGCTAAAATAAACTGGGGAAGCTGACATAATTATTCATTTTAAAAAAGGATTTCTTTTCATAGTACCTGGAGAATAGACAAAGTATTTTATTGATTCTTCTAGAATTAACCACTGGTAAGCTTAGTTCTGTACAATTTCAAAAGAACGATGGTTAGGGGACAATTTCAGTACCACAAAGTATGTTAACAAAGTATTAGACTATATTTTCAGACAGTTTATTAAATAGCATCTCTAAGTTATAGGACAATATAATTTAAGACTTAAAAAAAAGGTGGTACCCCATAAGATAAGAAGTACACCATAGAGAATACAGTAAATGATATGGGAACAAAGTCATTTGGTGACAGATGTTGACTACACTTATTGTGGTGAGCAAAGTAATGTAGAGAATGTATAGAATTGTTTTATCAATGTGTTGTACACCTGAAACTAATATAGCATTGTATGTTAATTATATTTTAATTTTTTAAAAAGTGGTACCTCAGGGGCATGACCATGATCATATCAATTCCTTCAAAACATATACTTTGTAGATCAGTGACAAATATTCAAAGATACCTCTTCTGGCATAAAAGTCCATTGATTCAATGTGTCTTATTAAACATAGAAGTTTGAGAAGATTATTTTATTTTGAGTTGAGCATTTTGTTCCATGTTTAATTGTCACCTATGAAGAAATTTGAAAGATAGACAACAAGTAATCTTTTTGACTTCAGAAACTCTAGATTTCATTATGTTTCCTACTTGATTGTGCTATGAATTTTCCTGTATATCATCAGTCTGGCCACAATGTGTTCTACATAACAATAATTCCAGTAAGATGTTTCTCAAGGAAAGTGTGCTATGGTTAATTGCGTTAGGAAAACACTACATGCATTCTATTTTTTCCTTAGAGATTTTCTTATTACTGAGAAGTCCTATAATAAAGAAACGTATTAACCTAATTCATTTAGGTTATTAATTAGGTTAGGAATTTCTCAAACTTGCTGACCATGTAATAAATAAGAACTAGCAGAATTCCAATTTACATGTGATGTTTCTGCGTTATTTAGGAAGGGCCTCTTGATTTATCTTTCTTTCTTAGCCTGCAAGCCATACCAAGACAAAACTCCCCTATATCTTGCTCACTGCTGTATTCCAGGGATAAATAGAGAACCTAGCACGTGGTTGTGTCTTAAAAATAATTCTGAATGAACGGGTAGTAGGGTTGGATTATATAAAAATTGGATACAATCAAGAAAACAAAAACAATTAATACAGTGTGTTACAGGAGCAAACATTAAAATAGAAAGGTAGAAGTTGTTGCTATTATACATTGTGGCATAAAATAGTATAAATATATATATTTGTGATTTAGACTAAAGAAATCTTCATGAAAATACAGTAAGGTGTTAAAAGTGGTGGGATTATTGTGATTTTATTTTCTGATTCCAATTCAATTCCAACTGAATTCCTTCCTCTTTAATGAATCCATTCTCCCAAATCCCTGACAGATGGTAACCCAAATTTTGCTTGGATATGTCCAGTAACAAAAATCTCTACCTGGCAAGGCTGGTATTGCACTCTTAGATGATGACAATTATAAGAACTGTGCTTTCCTATGACTTTCACCCACAGAGTATACTAAAACTGATTCTATCTTTAAAAATGTAACTGATTTGTAACTTGAGAAATGTTCATAAACTATGGCTCAAAGACAGAATGACAAAAAAAAAGTGTAGTTGTATTTCATTTAAGCATGTTCCATGTTTTCTTGGTTATCACTGTGCCCATCTTATTTGATTCAGTCTTCAATTTTTTGCATGGATGGTTTCTTTTTCTTTTTAGATTTATTTATTTATTTGAGAGTGAGAGAATGAAAGAGCAAGCATGCATGAGTGAGTGGGGGAGGGGCTGAGGGAAAGGAAGAAGAGTCTTTTTTTTTTTTTTTAAGATTTTATTTATCTATTTGACACACAGAGAGAGAGCCAGAGAGCACAAGCAGGTGAAACAGCAGAGGAAGAGGGAGAAGAAGGCTCCCTGCTGGGAAGGCAGACCCTGGGATCTTGACCTAAGCTGAAGGCAGTTAACCACTTAACCTACTGAGTCACCCAGGTGCCCCAGGAAGAAAGGCTTAAGTAGACTCTGTACTGAGTGCAGAGCCAACACAGAGCTTGATCTCACAACCCCGAGATTATAACTTGAGCCAAAATCAAGAGTCAGAGGCTTAACCGACTGTGCCACTCAGGTACCCCTGCATGGATGATTTCTTTACAACTATTCTTGGATTAAAAACATCAGCCCAACATATGTCTAAAGAGATATATTTATTACCCAAAAGACATCCACACATATTGACCATCCACTCTTAAGTAAAAAGAAATCCTCAACTTGTCTTCATTTCTTCTTTTTTATGAACTCTCTTACTACGCCCTACACAGTAAGAGATGTACTATGCTGTTTCTTCCACCTATATTACTTTCCCTTTTCCTTTCTACCTAGCCATTTCACTTGAGCAATTTCTATGAACTCTTTAGGTCCTAAAATATACATCACTTCTTTTCTAATGATTGATTATCCACCTTTACTGCAGTCCTCTACCCCTGTATGCCCTACATCTCCTACCATGTGATTAACAAGACAGTTCTCCACTGATAAATGGTTCATTTCTCAAAGTACAATGGAGAATCAGAGATGAGGCAATCGTACAGAAAAAAACGTGTCAGCCTGGGAAGAAGGACCTCCAAATGAATCAGTTCCTTGTCTATGAATTCCCTCTCCCACCTCATTTCTACCCAATGGAGACAAAAAGTGATGGTCACTGTTTCTATTGTTCAAGTTATAAAACACTAGGCTATGTACAAAACTAAATATCTGAAAAAACATCCAGGGCACCTGAATGGCTCTGTTGGTTAAGCATTTGCCTTGAGCTCAGGTCATATCAGAATCCTGGGATCAAGCCCTGGCTCGATTGTCAGGCTCCCTGCTCAATGGGGGGTCTGTTTCTCCCTCTCCCGTTGCCCCTCTCCTCAACTCATGTTCTCTCTCAAATAAATTAAAAAAAAATTCCATAGCAAGGAATTTATGTAAACACAGAGTACATAACATATCCAGTTATCTCCATCCCACAACTCCTGACTATACTTAGGCTACTTTTGTTTCACCTGTTTATTAAAACTAGTGTCTCTGCATCTAGTCTCATCCCTTCTAACTTATGTTCTCTATGTTTTGCTAGAGAGAGCTTCTGAAAATGCAATTCTGATCTTGTCATTACTCTGCTTATAATTTTTTCAGTAGTGATCCATAGTCCTCAATATACAATTCAGACTTCTCAGTGTAGCATATAAGGACCTGCCTATTTTTCCACCCTCATCTCCAGAAATGTCCAAGCTCAGAAGTTATTCCTAAGAATAATGAACTTATTTTATGTCCTGGATCTACTAGGCTACCTAACAGCCAGACCTTTGCATAAGCTGTTTCTTCTGCCTATATTGCTTTTCCTTTTCCCTCCTACCTAGCCTTTTCCTCTTCATTTGAGCAATTCCTATGAACTCTTCAGATCCTAAAATATATACCACTTCTTTTCTAATGATTGATTCTCTACCTCTACTACAGTAGAGTAGTACTTTACCTCTACCCCTGTACACATAAAACCCTGAACTTGTCACTGTCCTGGTCACTATACTTACTATTATATCCTTAGTGCTACTGATGACTAGCACAGAATAGTAATTCAAAAACATTTGTTGAATGCATGGATAGATGGATAAGCACCTCCAAATACAATAAGTTAAAAGAGACAGTTGAAAAAAAAAAAAGAGACAGTTGAAGATACCTGAGGAGAAGGGACTAATGTTCACGTGGGCTCGTTTGGTCACATGATAACAAAGTCATTACTCAGAAGTAAAAGAGATCACTTATGTATAACTCTGGAGCTAGAAACCATGGCTAATAGGTAGAAATTTAAGGAGAAATATCTGACTTAACAGAAGACATAATTATCTGGAAAGTACAGCTATCAAGATGTATATGTCTGCTATGAACAAAAGGGATAGCTTGCCAGGCATGAGTACATTCCAGACATAAGATTAAAAAAAATAATTTGCCAGAGGGTCATTATAGATATCAATAATGCAGAGAAGACAGAAATATCAGATGAAGACTTTAGAAAGATAGCTCCTTATAATTATAGTTAGAGTGAGGAATCACTACTACTAAACTACTACTGCTATTGCTGCCAGCACCACTCTATTAAGAACCTAATATGTGCAAAACACAGTTTTATATAAATTACTTTTAATCTTTACAATAACTTTAAAATATAATGTTATTCTCATTTTTTCAAAATTAAGAAAGTGAGAATTTGTTACTTATTTAAGGAATACAGTTAAATGACAGAGCAGCATTCAAAACAGGGCAACCTATTTCCAGGGCAATCATAATTACAACCTAAGGTCCAGAGACTAGAATGCCCAATACTGGGGTTTAGAATGAGAGTAGTTGCCATCTGTTGCCTCTGTCTGCCCGAATTTCATTTCTTTAATTCTGGTTATAGTAACCTAAATCCTATAGGAATTAGGATTCTCTCCCCACTGTATCCATGTAATTTGGATAAGATTGACTTTCCACGCTTGAGAAGAGATATACCTGGCTAGATTATTTCATTCTGTTGGTTTATAGATGGTCATGTGACTGCAGCTAAATCAGTGAGACTCAGTCCATGACTTCTGTTTCAGCAATTCGAAAAAAGAAGCTATTTGCCTTTGTGTCCTGGAATTTTGATGGTCACCATTTGGAAAGCACTTGCCTCAGAATAAAGAAAAGTACAACCAAGAGACAGGAAAAGGTTACTTCCTGACCATATTATATGAGCATCTAGACTCAGCCATGCCTAAACAAGAACAATCCCTCATCATTGTAATTATGGAGATAATGTATTTCCTCTTTGTTTAAGCCTGTTTGTGCTTTGTCTCTTTCATTGGCCATTTAAGAGAACCATACCTAATATACGGTATACCTACTTATGGTTAGGGTAATTGCAAACAAATGGGTTCACACTGAACTTTGAAAAATAGGTAGAATTTGAAAAAAAAAAAGGAAAGGTCTTACTCTTTAGTTACAGATATAATTATTAAATGACCACCCTGTACTAGACCACCTGCTTAGAAACAGGCATTACAAAAACTAATAAGGCACAGTTCTTGTTCTCAAGGTTCTCATAGTTTGGTCTGTACATTTCATCTACCACAACTAAATAATCTCCAAAACTAAGTATATTGTGCATTGAATCTACCCTCCAGTAAAATGCAGACATGAAGACAGCTTGTCAACAACGATGGATTACATTATAATCTCCTTCACATATCACCGAAAGACTCTGATCCATCTCTGATTCTTTCCAGCCTGGCTTATGTGGGCACACCATGATATCTCAGGCTGAGCACACAACAGGTTAGGCTGGAAGGATGGTGCATCAATTTTAGGTGCATTAGTTCATGACATGTTAAGTCAGCTGTACTACATATAAATTTATATATTAATTTGGTGGCTTTCTTTATGCCCCTGAAAAAGACTGATATGCTTTTTTCCTCCCATGCAGTCCTATCTTTCTAAGTGTCCTCCTCTGCAGCTGGAGATAATAAATATTCATTTCAGAAAGGGATCAGCTCAACCCTGGTCATCTACTGTTTTCCAGATGCTGGAGAGGTCACTGTGATGAGCTGTCTCATGAAAAATTTTGGACATCATGGAACATAACCCACGCACCCTAGTTTTTCTATATACTTTGGTTACCAGTAGAAAAGGAATCTTTACCAAATTTACCAAGAAGAAAGAATAAATTTAATTTTTGATTCCATAACAAGATCGGGTAGTCCCTAAGCAAATTTCAAGATTATAAATATCTCTTTCTATAGCTGTCCTCATGCTGTCTAAAAGCCAGGGGACTGAGATTTTTTTCCAGGTCTGTCTGACTCAGTAGCAACACAGATTCAGAAAATGTTCCTCCCCACAATTTTCCTGGTGAAAACCATTACCCCTTTGTCTATGATTTTCTTCTGAGTAACAAGGTAATCTGAAAAATTAATTCAAGGTTTGGTGTTTTTAGCTTATTGTAGAAAAATAATGTTGCTTTCCAGATAAGTAACCACACAGCTCTCCCATATTTTTTTTCCCCAAAAGTGGTAGATAATGATAAAAATTGGACTTAAGTCTGATAATGTGAGAGATCTAGGGAGTCTCAGTAAAAAAAATGTGAAATTGCAAATGCATTATTATTTGGGTTGAAAGCTGTTGGACTTGAATTTTTGAATCTAGATTTAAAGAGGAAAAATTCCAAATAAATTTTTGTCTTAAGGGGACAAGGAGAAAGATTTGAAAAGATCTTAAATGTAAGGAAAATGCTTCTGTCTGTTGCCTATAGACCATGGTTGAAAGCTCTATAGCAAGAGGTACAGCACATCCATGTTTTTGAAACTCAGGCTTGGCTCTGCTCCTTCTCAGCTATGTGAATTTGGCTGGTCATTTATGCTTTTGTCAGTTTCCTTACCTGTAAGATGAATGCCCAATTCAGAGTTGCCAGAAAGGTTAAACAAACTAACATTTAAAAAACATATAAATTAGTGCCTGCTCTATAGTAAACACTGAATAAATGGTAGCTAGAGTGATGGGAATTACAAATAAGTAAAGAGGATTTCCTCATGGCTTTACTCCTAATTAGATTCCTATGTTTTGTTGTTTTTATTACCTTAAATTTGAAAGGAAAGTTTGATTACACTTAACCCTGTAAAACTATTCACTGAAACCAGATGATCTAGTGGCATGGGATTAAAAAAAATCCTTATGAACTAGAAGAAAAAAATGTGTAAAAACACAAAGAAAAAAAAGAACTAGAAGAGTACAGAGTATGCCTACCTCCATTAAAATTCATATGAATATTTTCCATGTACCTTCATGCACAAGAATAATTGGACATTATTTCTATGGCTTTTCCTATTAATATAAATAATGGTTCAAGGGTCAATATGGTTTGGATGAAAAGTAGAGAGGCTTGAGAGAGTGAAAGAGAAAAACCCGGCTTGGCACAGATGGTTTAGATTTTTTTTTCGAGTTTTGTTATTTCACTTTTTTCTGAAGACCTTAGGACTTTAAGATTCCAATAGTCTCAAGAAACCCTTCATGCTGATGTGGATACTGAGGTTCAGTCATAGGACAAGATTTCAGGCCCAGGGAGTTTTGTTTCTCAGCCTCTCTTGAGGAAGGATGTATTCCTTCTCTTATTCTGGTCTTTATTCTTCTTTACTTGGGGCTCATTATCTCACTTTATGCAGTTTTGGTGAGAAATGACTGTATAAATACAGTTTTATGGCTAGAGAAATACTTATGAAATCTTTAGGGTAGGAAAAAAGTTATTGCCTTTTACTATTTTACGATTATTGGCTTTTGATTACAGAATGTTTCAAGGAAATCTCTGTTGTTAAAATAGCTGATTTTTTCACATTATAGTTATCTTTTTATTATCCCTGAGTGATGAAATTAATTCCTCTTCTAAATTCTTGTCTAATCCATTTAATATGTGCTATGCATATTTAAAAAAGCTGTTCTCTGGCCTAAGGCAAAACGTGCTCACCTGTTGCTTTGTTATAAATTTTGTGTGGTATCTCTTCAGAAGAAAATATTTACAAAAGGTATAGATTGATATCATGGCTGTACAGTAAGCCATAGATATTATTCCCAGCTCAGAAACAGCACTTAGCAAACTCATGAATCAGAAATCTGTTCATGGTTGTGTTGCAAAGGATAATTATGTTTTACATTTTGTTAAGTGCCTATACTTCGATTATGTGTCAAGAGGTTAACGTACGATTAGAGAGCTGAAATGACTTGTAAAGAAATGCAAGACACACTGAAATTCAAGCTGATCATCACTTGGTAGTTGGAAC
This sequence comes from Nasua narica, assembly GCA_028533885.1. Classification (NCBI taxonomy): domain Eukaryota; kingdom Metazoa; phylum Chordata; class Mammalia; order Carnivora; family Procyonidae; genus Nasua; species Nasua narica. Next base: position 92,311,313 of record CM052809.1, on the reverse strand, counting down.
CCTGGACTCTAATGAAACAGTCACAATTCTTCAAATGAACAGATGATTGGTGTTGAAGGTAGATGGCGGCTGAGTAACAAAGCCGTAAATAGACTTTCTAATCTGTTTCTTCCCTGCAGAAATCCATCAGCCTAGTTTTGTAGTAACTGTATCTCAGCATATTAATATAGGAGAAGATAGAATGATCCTCAAAATTATGTACAAATATTTTTTAGAAACCCATGAAAAAGACAACATAAATGAGGCAGAATAACAATAGTTAACACTTACGAAGCACATATTCCGGGTCAGCCAATTTGTATAGTTATCTCAGTTAATTAAACAACAGCCCAATGACGTAGATATTATTCACCCCCTCCTTCTTTCTGTCATATGAGGAAACCCAAAGAGGGGCAGGGTAAGTAAATGTGTCAAGTTCACAGAGATAGTAAATAAGAGAACCTGAACTCAAATCCAGGCAGTTTGACTACTGAGCTGAAGTTTTCACAGCACCTTAGTGAAATTGCTGACAGAAACTACACTGAGAAAAATGTATCAGGCTATATAATTGGGAAATACTAAAGTTGCCACACAATTTTTTTCCTCCATACCAAGTTAGACAAGCTGTACTGAAGGATTTACGTTATCGAGGAGCAGTCTTTTAAAAAGCAAATAATAATATGATGCTATCCCAAAATGTTTCAACTTAAGCTTATTCTTTTAAAGGTTTTATTTATTTATTTGACAGAGAGAGAGATCACAAGTAGTCAGAGAGCCAGGAAGAGACTGCCGAGCAGAGAGCCTGATGTGGGGCTAGATACCAGGACCCTGAGATCATGACCTGAGCTGAAGGCAGAGGCTTTAACCCACTGAGCCACCCAAGCGCCCCTCAATGTAAGCTTATTAAAAGCTCTTTACTTGATGACTACAAGACTGAAGCACCTTTTCTTTATGACGTTGAACTGTTCTTATAGATTTAAATTCTAAACTCAACCAAATATTTCCCTAAAGCATTCTATGGGTCTCAAATTATGGATCATGGGGTAGTGGATAAGAACATTTCTTTGTAGGAGGTCAGAAAATCCAATGTTTGTGCTTTAAGCATGGAAGGTGATTGCTAGACTTCAGGAGAAAAAAAAAAGAAAGAAATTCGCCCCACAAATAAAAGCTTTCAGTGGTTTTGGGAGAAGGGATACAATTGTCTAAGCTGCAATGTGTTCCCTTGTGTAACCATTTAGGCCACTTACCTATGCTTACTTTGTCTGGCTAGGAGTCTTTCAATTTCACAAATACATTTTCTGAGATTGTCTTGGATTTTACATGCCATGGATGAAAGCAATTTTAAAAAGTACAAGCAGTAGGTGCATTCAGCACTAAGCTTAGCATTTTGGGAGATAGAATAAACACAGATCTTCAAAACAAAAAGTCTGGAGAAATCATCTGTGGAAACATTTTGGTGTAGTGGTTGAGAATTCTGGTTTAGAGACAGACAAACATGGCTCACAAAAGTATTAAAAGTTTATTAATAATGTGAGCTTGGGTAAGTTATACAGGCACCTCCTAAACCCTTTCAATAGATTATAAAATGGGGATGATTAATTCTACCAGTGTGAGACTTAATTGACATATTATTTATTAAGCTTTTAAGATACTACTCAGCACACAGTAAGTGTTCAATAAGCACCTAGAATTTATTACTGCTTGCCTAATCCCCAAGCTCTGGGCTGTTAAAGATTACCTCAGTTTTACAGAAGAGCCAACATGAGTCTAGAATTAATGAGTAACTTGATACAGATACCATGGCCTTATACTGAATTTGTCACATAATAAGTTCACAATAAATTTTGATAAGTAGCTAATAGAACCTAAAGCACACATCTGCCTCCTGTTATATTACTTTAAAGTATTCTTATACTATGCTTCTAAAGGCAAAAGAAATCATCTTTCTCACATGTTTATGGTTCCTAAGTTACTTTTTTAAATTTATTTATTTTAGAGAGAGATTGATGGAGAGAGAGCATTTTGGGGGGAGGGGAAGAGGGAGAGGGAAATCAAGAATCTGTAAGCAGACTCTCTGCTGAGCACAAAGGCCAGATGTGGGGCTCAATCCCAGGACCATGAGATCATGACCTGGGCTGAAATCAACAGTCGGCCACTCAATGGACTGCGCCACCCAGGCATCCTGGTTCCTAAGTTATTTCTAAAAAATCATTTCTTCTAGGTCTGTCTCCAAATAAAAGTCAGAATAACTGATTCAGAACTTTTTCCCCCCATAAGCTAGAATTTCATTGCAGTTTTGAGAGAGTTTTTAATGGTATCACAAACTAGGAACTCCTTCTCCATTTGTAAACCTTTTTTCAAAAAAGAGAAATCTTTTATTGGGGTAAAGCCAGTACTGCAAAATGAAAGTAATACTTACCAAAATTACCCATGAAAACAAAATCAATTTTAAAAAAGATAAAACTGCTGGCCTTATAATTCACAAAAAAAGCTCAGGAAAATAATGTAATAGCGGTAATAGTAGTTATAAGAAAAAGGAGGAGAAAAAAAGTTTCCCAGGTATGAGTAAACCAGCAAATTATTTACAAGTGGAAAAGTGTTACTATGCATAATAAGAATGAAAATTGAGGGGTGCCTGGGTGGTTCAGTGGATTAAAGCCTCTACCTTCAGCTCAGGTGATGATCTCAGGGTCCTGGAATTGAGCCCCACAACAGGCTCTCTGCTCAGCAGGGAGCCTACTTCCCCCTCTTTCTGCCTGCCTCTCTGCTTATCTGTGATCTCTCTCCTCTCTGTCAAATAAATAAATAAAATCTTTTAAAAGAAAAAAAGAATGAAAATTGAATAATAGTTGGAAGACTAAAATTCTTTCCCACGAAATTTAAGTCAATGACTCATGATCTGTTATTAATTAGTGTTCCTTTAAAAATGAATGATTTTATTTACAAATCATGTTCTCAATGCAAAACTTCTTGGATGCAAATGTAATTCACAGGAACTATGTGAATGAGACTACTGAAGTAATTAAATAAAAGCAACTATTCCTATGATCTTCTGATAAGATTAGTTCTGGTTCCAGATCAGAAGAAAGACATCTGAAAGTATCATTTGGAATCTTTCCTAAGGGTCCATCAATACTGCAGTGATTGTCCTATTCATTTTGAAAGATATTTGCCCAAGGGTGTAGTGGAAGATATCCCTTTTATATTAAGGAAAGTGATTAGTCTTCCAGAAGCTCCTTTTAAAGGTAAAAGATGTTTGCTTAGAAAATTGTCAACTAGACAAATCTGTTCCATATATTACTGAAGATTAAGTCTTTTTTTGATTTATTTTTTGTTTAAATTCATCTGGTTTTATTTTTCCCTCCCTTCCCATAAAATCCCCTATTTTGTTTCTTAAATTCCACATATGTGAGAATAAGTCTTAGAGCAAATTAGGTAAACTGACATTCTGATTGCATATACACCTCTTTCTTCCTATAGTAGAGCAGGTATTTTATCTTTTGTTCAGCATCATCAACAGAGCCAGGAGTATCAAGAAGCAGTGACATATCAAGTTTTGATGATGTAGTAGCATCATGTGAAAATGTGATAAAGAAAGCGGTATGTTAGGGAGGGTGACTCCCTATAACTTAGATGCAAAAGTAGATTAAACTAAATTTATGTTCCCAGTAGGATAAAGTGTATCTGATTATAGGCCCATATTTCAATCTTGCTTATTAACAACCTATGTCTTCACTACAAAATCTCAGAAAATACAAGTTACTAGTATTTTATAACTTTAAAAAATAGAAACTTGATTATTCTTAATTTTAATATCAGGTAGCTAGACTCAACAAATATCTTCATCTTACCTATAATCCAGACAAAGGGTCTTAATTTATAAATTAAAAACATTAGCATCCAAGTGCTATCATCAGATGTTACTGTTAACATTTCTGTCTCTTCCTCTCTATAACCAATCTTGTTGATTCTATCTTGAAATTGTTTATCAGAATCTAGTCCCCTCTCTCCATTCCAGGCTCTATCCCTAAATGCCCACTCCTTGGATTAATGCAAGGAGCAACTAAAATGTGTTCCTGCTACTCATGCCATTTCCCTGCAATTCATGCCTGTAGATCCATGTAGCTACCAGGATCTACAATTTTGCACTTATTTCTTTTCTTTTTCCTTTTTTAGAGTTTGTTCATTTTTTAAATTAAAAAGTAACAAACACTTGTAATACATTCGAACAAAATATAAAATGTGAAAAATAAATGTTCTTTCTTCATCATTTTACACCCACATCCTAAAAGTAGCCACTGCACACAGCTTGGTATAGGTCTAATGAGTTCACACTAGACATGTTTATCTCTAACAGGCATTGGCACTTCATGATACCTCCCAGACATTTTTCAAATAAGTATAAATGAACTTACTTTTTATTTCTACCTGGTGCTTTATTGTATGGGTTTACAAAAATTGATACATTCATTTCTTCATTCAGATACCTTTATGTTGCTTTCAATGTTTATTCTTTTCTATTACAAAAAGTGCTGAAACAAATATAACTGCAAACATATATATTTGAACTAATGAAAATATTTCTCAATTATAGATTCTCAAAAGAAAGCCGCATCCAGTAACATATACCAAGTAAAAGAAAGCTGCTTCAAGCTGCATTTTTAATTTTGATAGATATCATCAAATAGCTAGCAACAATGTCTTGAGTAGTTGAGAATACTAATAGTAATTTAGCATCTTTCAAAAATAATGTGGTATCTATTACTTTATCATTTCTTCAGTTATTACTGAGGCTGGGGAATAGTTTACATATTAATCTGTCATTAATTACTCTTATTTTTCTATTTCTTATTGATAAAAATGAGATGCTTACATATTATAGATGGTAACACTTTGTTCTAAGTGGATTTCCCTCTCTTGATTCTAGAAAAGAAGTAGAGAAAAAATCTCCTATTTTATTAAGGCCATATTTTATCATATAGCCATTAATCATTTTAGGTATTTCACCCTTTTTCCACTGATTTAAAATGTCACCTTTTCATATGATAACTCCCATTGATTATTTAATCCACAAATTTTCTCTTTGAGATGAAAGACTCCTTCTCTCTTTAAAAAATTGAGATTTTGATGAAAATTCTATTGCATTTTCAGATCAATTTCAGAGAATTGAGGTTTTTATAACACTGAATATGTGTGTTTATAAAATTATTCAAATTCAGGTTTATTCTTCCTTTTATAAAAAACTATGCATATTTCAAGGTATATTTCCAACACATTTTAATGATGATTGCTGAAAGAAAGGAAAATCACCAGTTTTGTATATTTATATAGTATCTGACCATCTTAGTATCCAATGACAATATATTAATATAGTGTATTGCACCAATATATTTGTTAATGTTGAAGGATTCTTCTTATGTTATAAAATACTACTTGATATGGTATATACTTCTCTAAACATACATCTACAGTCACAATAAGTAATGCTGTCTAATAAGATCTCAAACTCAGATGCCCATAAAAGCCCAGGAGGTGGTGTAAACTAATGAAGAATTAGACTGTTAATAAACTAAAAATAGATGTGTGGTGCTTAAAAAACCACACATTTATTATATATTTTGCAAATTTAAAAAATAAATTAGTAAGTGATAACAATATCTCTTGGTATGTGTTATTTGGGGCAAAAGTTATCTGTTCTCTGTTTTCCATTCATTCAGTAATCACATATTGATCACTGGTTTATTATGTGTATAAAACATCACTTTAGGTACTATGGTGGTGACAGAATTAAATAAAACATGATCTCTTCCCTTTAGAAACTTATCATCTAATCATAAGCACATAATAAAAAAAATTATATAAATCACCAGATTGTTACAAGCTCTGCTAAGACTATCTGTACTTGATGATGAAAAAAGAAGAATTTAAGAATTACCTACTGGATTATGTAATAGATGAGGAGAGATTGTGAGAATTGACTTCATTTCTCCTCTTCTTTCTTAGTTCCAATATGGAATGCAAATTATGGTGTCTTACACATAGATCATCTAAATTAACTGACCCATCACTAGACATAAAAATTCTTCTTAACAATTGAAAAACAGTGAGGATATATTTATTCATATGCAAGCCTGTTTGTGCATGTATGTATTTGTGTGCCTAAGTGTGTATACAAGATGAGTGAAGACTGAAAGCATTTTCCAGTATCTCCTGAAATATAAAGAGTAAGTTTACTTTTCTATGTGGAGAAGCATTAAATGTAAAGCCAAACTTTGCATCTCATAATCTATTTAGTATTTCTCCAGATAATATGTAATGTTCAGAGTTACTGGATATTGTGTATTTTCAAATCTGAAAAGGCCCTAGGTGTCTTGGTTTCTTCTAAAATCCTAAAGAAAAATTAAAAATCACAGGTATTTATCATAATGCTTCCTCAAGACAGAGTATTTTTAATTACTCAGCAACTCTCTATATATATGAGTAGTCGAAATTTAGAGAACTAGTCTAAATAGAGTCCTTATCACAGATTCTAGCTTCCTAACTCTGTCATTCCCAGTACTTAGACCTTTACCATTTTAACTGGCTTACAAAATATATTATGTTTAAACTGCTTGCTGTTGTTATTACTGTTGTTTTTTTACAGTCAAAGCCAAAAATAACATATTAAGTCATTAATATCCAGCTACTCTTAAAGTTATAAATAAAGTTATAAAGTCATAATCCTCATGTTTTGGATTCTTTAAAATTGAATTCACAAGTATTACTCTGCTTTGTGTGATTAAATGTTAGATTGATTAAACACTGTTATCATAAGAAAATTTTCTTTAATAAACTCTTCCTTATATGCTCCTGAGAGTTATCTATTACAAATGATTCGGATAATGAATCATTATCCATAACAAAATGCTATTGGATAAGGTCAAACTGATTTATATAGAATAATTTAAAGCACATAAGTAGTTTAAAGCCATCGGACTTTTTTTCCTTTTGAGTTTCTGTTTCATTCATTTCAAGGAATTTTTTTCAGTTTATTCTCCTGTAGAAAAATCTGAAGATGGCTTCCCTGAATCACCCTGACTTTCCACTCTATCAAGGTACCCTTGAGAAATTAAATGTCAACATCTCAAAATAGTGGATTCTATACTCCAGAAGCTGAATGGTATTCAAGGCTCAATGATTAAAATTGTGGCCATAAATGGAAAATTTCTCTGCTATTATAGTGGGGTTTCAACCATGCTATTAGCTGAACCAGAAATAAAGTTAGGGATACACTCCACAAGGAAATATGCCACTCTAAAACAGAGGACAGGGTGAGACCTCCTCATGAGTAGGGAGCACACGAGAAAGGGATTTCATAGTTCTATCATCTATGTCTTCTGCAATAAGTTGGAAAGATTAAATTGAAGCACATAAGTTGTATGTGTCTTTGATCCACTACTACAAATCTTCACATTAGACGTTCTGTAACCAAATAGTTCTTCACATTTCCATTCCTAACTGAATACTGTAAAGATTGCTACAGTCCACACTGGAAAGCTGTGGTGATAAGGAGGACTATTAGCAATGATGGCAAACACATACCACTCTTCCCTTTCTCTTTCCAAGACTGATAGGCCTTTGACAACATGTCGCTAAACTGCCCTTAGTAAGGCAATGTGGGTACAATGTAAGATTCAGAGAAATCTGGAAATGATTCCTGATTCTATTCCTTACTAGCTATGTAATTTGACATTGGACAAGTTATGTAACCTCTCTAATTCTTTCTTCCAGCCTGCAAAATAGTGACTGTAATACCTCTAGTAGAGGATTTATGGAAGGAGCAAATAAGTTAATCACCCAAAATTCCCAAACAAGTATAAAGTACATGGTTAATTGCTCATTACATATTAATTTTTCAATTAATTTTGTATCCAGATAAGATTATTTTCCTTAAGATGGAAAGAGATTGTTTTTCTTATAAAAATAATCTATAGATTGTAGAAAAACTAGAAAACACAATAAGGAATAAAGGAGAAAATAATCAAGCATAATCCACCACCTAGAAATGGCCACTGTTAAAAGACTGTCATATGAACTTCCAGAAAACAAATATAAATATAAATTTTATGACCATATTATACATGCTATTTTGTTACTCGCTTTTAAGTATATACATTTATATATTAATATTATTTGTTATTATTATTAACTTTATATTTATATATATATATACCTATCTTTGATATCTTCTACATCATCACTTCAGTGTCTGCAGAGTAGTCTCCTCAATTTTAGATACCACTAATACTCTCTCATCGATTAATGTGGGTTTTTAATCCACAAATTTTTTCTACTAAAATTGATAAATTGTTAAGGAGCATTCTTAAATATTTCATGTCTACACACTTGGCAAAATATCTTCTTAGGGAAGAGTTCATGTGTATTATTATTAATTATTATTATTATTTGATATAACTAGTACATTAAAATGCTGTATTCTCTGTAAGACTCATGCCTCCTCAGGTGCCTTGAGGCCCTTTTTCCTTCAAAAAGTAAATAACCCAATAATGCCCAACATTTGCGGAGACATACCCCCAAGATAGAAGTTATTAATCTTATATATGGAGTGCTTAGAAACTGAGCTCAAAGTTATTGAAATTCTCAAGATGAGTTCTAATTCAATGAGCTCTGTATTATGCTTTAGATTAAAAAAATTGCTTCAAGCTCAAAAATGATTTTCAATACGACTACTTCTTTAAAAACAGAAGGCAGCAGCGAATCTTAGCAATAATTCACTTAGCATCTAGCAAACCTCTTCCAATCCTTGAACTTTGAGTCTGGCTAGAGGACTAAGCCTGAAGGACACAGCCCCAGATGAGGTGATGGTCATTAGCATCACCCAGGTAAAAAGCACCACTGAGTCCTGAGGCATTAAGATTGCTGGAGTGTTATATCTAATGGGCAGAATCTAATCTGAACTCAGCAGGGCATAATCATGTGATCTAATGAGAACTCAAGTTTAAGTGTACTGCCTTCTTCTTTTTTGAACAATAACTAGCATTTCCCAGAGAGCTTGGGTGGAAGACAGACAGTCTGTGACGGGGAAGAAGACCTGTGAAGCCTGCAATATGCAATGCCATAATCACCATAATCCTACCAACACTGCATTTGCTACAAAACCTCTTTGTTTCCTGACAGTTCAATTTCTTCTCCGCATCACATAAGCTGACTTTTGTTACTACCTTTCAAGTTACTTGACAAAGACCACATATTTTATTCACTCTCCAGCTGGGCTGCTAGCCTATTCTCACACTGATCCTGAATCAGGAAGCGTCCAATGATTGTGCCTCTGTCTTGAAGCGCAGCTACCCCTTGCCTAAATCACATTGGGAGAAAATTTCCTTTACTTCGGTCTCGGTCAAACTCAAAATTATTTAAAGATTTCTTGACTGTTTGCAATAGGAAATGCGGGGATGTTTATTTTGGGGATGTGTAGACATGTTTCTTAGAGAAACATTTGGAAATAATAATCAACTTTTGGAAATAAAGAGGGTAAACATAGCTTCACCCCTAATTTTCTTTGAAAAGCTACTGCAAAGTAGTGCAGTCATGAAAATACTACTTTATTGCATAGGGGAAATACTAATCTAACTATGAAATTTAGAATGCTTTGCATGGATCTTTGAGCATGTTTTCACCATGAGTCAGATCCAAAGGATACAAATATAGAAGAAGTCTGACTGAAATGGATGCCTTAAAATACATCATAATTGATCCTCTAAAGTATTCACATAGCAAAGAATGTGCATTACATAAGCATGTTAAGTTAACTCTCCTTGGTATCAGGGACTCTCCTTGGTATCTTTGAGGAATCACTGTTCTTCCTTTCATAAAGAGTTAGGACAAATTAAAATTATTTTGTTTTACATCGTTTCTCTTAATCATACTTAAATAGCACCAATGCCACTGAATCTAAAAAAAATAAATTAAGAAGCAAAAATATCATGTTTCTGTATTTTTATTCACTCTGATACTCTAAGCTACAGTAACCTTAAATTCTGGTTAAAAACACTATTAAAGTTCATTCACCAAATCAAGGACAGCAATCTATTAGATTCTACTTACAATTACCCTTTTTCAAAGTTTGTGCATTAATCTTTCTCCAATAATACCCTATCAATCACTATATTTCAAAAATAACTCTACTATTATTCAAAAATTATTCAAGTTATTAAAAAATGACATTCAAAAATAATTTCAAAAATAAGGAGTATCAGTTCTCTTATTTGAGAGTGAAAGCATGCATGCACTATTTTCTCAGACCTGCATTACCAGCAATAAAAGGTGGCCAAACATGAGGAGAACAGAAACTCATATTAAAATATTTTAAAACGTAATTTTTTCCTTACTGAAATTGAATTATGATAGGAGCGTACAAAGCATGCTACATTTTTTCATCTGTAAAATGAGGGGAATAAACTAATTAGTTAATCTTCTATGGGCTCTTATAAGCGTTGAAACTTCATGGCCTTCCTTCCAAATATTTAAGAGTTCATGATTTCACTGGGTAGTTGAATTAGTAAAATACGAAGAATGCAACTATCTCTAAATAATGAAATTATCAGTCCCTTTTCAGGCATTGCCAATACCATGTCTTTTAATGACTGTAACATTCTGAAAACAATCAACTAGGTAAATATTAAATATAATAAATATATTTTTTACTAATATAAGAGCCATCTGGGGAGTATTTTCAATCTATTTATCACAATGACCATTGGGAAGGTGGGATAAAAAAGAAGCATGAACAGGCCGAGTATTTTATCTTCCTTTCTGGGGTGGGAGAGAGGGAAGGAACACAAACCGCAATGGACATGAAAGCTCACTAATTGCCTTGCTTATCTCTTAAATATTTTTAAATAAAGTACTATATCCTGTAGCTTTTCATACTCTGTGTTGAGGAAAATTGATTTCATGGTTCAAATCCTAAGCCTACTATCTAGGACAGCAATGAAAAAAAGAAGTTGTTCCAAACAATATCACAGGGCAAGTGATACAAATCCACAAATGGAATGCCTTGGGAATCCTGTGGATGCAAAATGGCATAGTCTTAAAAATTGAAATAAATAGTTTCTCCTAGGGTTCATTTCCTAAAATGTGTTTTATCACCCTGAGGTTAATATTGTTGAGTCTGCTGCAGACACAATCACTGGAAAGATCTGGGACTGAATATCCAGGCTACTACTTGCTGTCTGTCTTTAAGTAAACTAAGTATCTTTCTGAGACTCAGTTTCTCCTTTCTGTGTGTTTGGTTGGTTGTTTCTTTTTTTTCCCCCTTCCATAAATAAAACAAAGAGTCTGGAATAAATAACCTTGAAGTCAGTGTGAAGAAATGGAAAGAATATGAGTGTAGGGATCTGGTAAATGGGGCTCCATTTGTAAAATGGATATATTAGGATTGTTGCAGGGATTAATTGGTAAATGTATATGAAGTTACTATAATTTGGGGTAATCCTTAATTGGTAAGTGGTGAATGGACTCTTTGCTTTGCTTGTTTTTTGTTACTATTGTTGTTGTCCTTGATTTGTTTTCCTTCCCCTTCTCTTACTTTATAACCCTTTCTGAATGATATCAAATTATTAGCATAGATCTTCCTGAAGCCTTCAAAAATTATAGACTCATATTGTGAAAGTAAAAATCCATTTAATTCAAAGGAAATTACTCATTAGTGATTTCTACTTCAGGCTTTATGTCCTTTAAAAATGTTTCCAAAGATATCATGCAAGGTAATATAATTTCTCCAAATCTTTTAATCTCAAATTTTTATTTTTAATCAAATTTTCCTGATACATGTAGTTTAAAATGGGCATGTATCATCCAGTACATAGAATGTTTTAAATAATAAATGAATTTTCAATGCTAGTGATACCCCTTAAAAGTTCTTGAATAAGTGAATCTGTGAAAAAAATATACATTGAAAGCTCATTGACAAAATTACAAAACTATCTTGAAATCAAGAAGGAAACACAAAAAGCTACACATGTGTATGAGATTTACTCTCCAAAAGAAATCTAAGCTTCTTTTAAAAAATCTTTTTCGTGCCAAGTCTTTGTCGCAAAAAAAAAAAGAAAAAGAAAAAGAAAAAAAGTGCTGTGAGTAGAATTCAAAGAATGAGAAAATAATGTGTTTTTAGCAAGGTGGAATTAATTATCTTTCAACCACAGATCTTTAAACAGACAGTTAGGTTTTTCCATTACACATTTTAAATCACAGTAGCATTTTGAGTGCTTTATTTTAGAAAATGTTTAACTATTCCACTTTTCCTTTTGATAATTTAAAAGATACTGACCTAATTATGCTTTTATTTTTCAATGTTAATAGCTCAGTTTTAGAGATATACCAATGGAAGTATTCAGTGTTAAATTACTGCTATACTTTTTCAGTATTACACCAATATCTAGTGTATTTCCAAGAATAATCTAGCATATGTATTTTATATTGATCCTGATTTTCTTGTAGGTGGTCTGTGCACATATTTGTATTCAATCTGGATATTTATCTATCTCTTCCTCTCTACAACTAAAAAAAATGCTGGAGTGGGGCACCTGGGTGGTTCAATGCGTTAAGTGTCTGACTCTTAGTTTAGGCTTAGGTCATGATCTCATCAGTCTTGAGATCTAGCCCCACATCTGGCTCTGTGCTCAGCAGGAGTCTCTTTGGATATTCTCTCTCTCTCTGCTCCTCCCTTGTTTGTGCTCAAGCTTTCTCTCAAATAAATAAATAAATCTTTAAAAAAGAAAGAAAAAGAAAGCTGGAATGACATGTTAAATAATTAATATATATAAAATACCTTAATTAAATATATTATTGTTAAACTTATTTTATACACATGCATAAAATCCATCTATAATATACAATAAATGATTATATATAAATAATTAAAATTATTTAGTTATTTTATCTTTATATTTTATATGACTTTATCCTTATACATAAACATGTCTGCATAATTAATATAAAATATCTCATATTTATATAAAGTGTGATATTATTTATATTTCCATTGTGTTATGGAAAACTCAGTATAGTTTCATTATATTGATGGCAAAAATATGATCTAAATTAGAATATAAAACAGAGTAAAAAATAAAGTATTTTTGATATAATAAACTTCACTACACTATAGATGTACATATATCCCAATGCAAATGATGATAAACGAAAGTATTCAGATTGTTTAAAATATCAGTATTTTTGTTATTCAATAAAGTCACCATGAAAGAGACATTGTTTATTGGAATAGACAGGAAATGCATACATGTATATCCAAATAAATGAACTGAATGATCTACAAATCAAAAACTATCTTGGTAAGCAACAAAAGATTAAAACCTATTTCTAACTTTTGGTTATGACTATGAAGACTGATGGATATTAGACTTACATTTCCATAATTCATGTCCCTCCTCCCTTTAGTGCTTGCTGTAAATGATTGTAAAACCAGATAAAATATATAAATCAACCATGTCAACTGTGTTCAAATACTGAACATAATACAGCAGAGGGCTATCACCCTTGGAAGAAAGGAAACAGGTGATGAGGTTCACAAGCCCACAACCTCCTGCCTGGAAGCACTGTTCAAAGCACAGCAGAAGCAAGTACATCTTAAACAGGGAGCAATAGTCTCATAAGTAGAAGAAACGGATATCAAGATTAGCAACTGGAATTTGTGGGGCAAGGTATTAAGCAGAGTACTGGAGAGGAGAGAGTTACACAGAGAAGAAACGTCAGCAATCTTCATAGGAGTTTTCCAGTGACAGTGGACCAAATGCTAAGCAATGCAAGAATAGGGCAAAACTCTGTAAGACCGTGAAGAAAATAATTTATGGGGATCTGTGAGCAGGGAATCTGGAAATTTTATAGGTCATACAGTGATTGCAGGCACTGAACTTCCAACAAGCCAGAGAGCAAAGACTTCAGAGAAACACTCCAGTCATTCAGTTGAGACTCAAAAAGACCATTTCTTAGGAGTCAGGCTACTGTAGCAAGAAAAAAAAAAGCCTAAATCAAGATTTCTTTTTGAGATTTTATTTATTTATTTGAGACAGAGCATGAGCAGGGCAGGGTGGTATGGGGGATGGAGGTAGAGGGAAAGAAAAAAGCAGGCTGTCCACTGAGAAGGGAGCTTGATGCGTGGCTCCATCCCAAGACTCCAGGATCATGACCAGAGCTGAATGCAGACACAACTGACTGAGCCACTCAGGGGCCCCCTAAAAGCAAGTCTTAACAAGATCAAACTAACCCACTAGTAAAGTAACTACCTATTACAACACTCAACAGATTTTAAATAAAGGAAACAACAAACTATTGATAATGTGGCATTAAAAAAGTTCACCATACATTTGAAAATTACTAGGCTAAAAGAAAAAAGAAAATGTGACTAATAAACAAGAGAGAAAATAGTCAGTAAAAGAAGAACAAGGGATATTTTTATTTGTTGCTATTTGTTTGTTTGTTTTGGGGAGGGAGTATTTTGGTTTTCTTAGATAGGGACCTTAAAAAAACTTTTATAGGGGCACCTGGGTGGCTCAGCCTCTGCCTTCAGCTCAGGTCATGATCTCAGGGTCCTGGGATTGAGCCGCACTTTGGGCTCTCTGCTTGGCAGGGAGCCTACTTCCCTCCCACTCTCTGCTGCCTCTCTGTCTACATGTGATCTCTCTCTCTCTCTCTCTCTGTCAAATAAATAAATAAAATCTCTGAGCAACAAACTGAGTGGTTTGGAGGGGAGGGGGATGGGGGATTGGGTGAGCCTGGTGGTGGGTATTGAGAAGGGCACGTATTGCATGGAGCACTGGGTGTGGTGCATGAACAATCAATCTTGTAACACTGAAAAAATAAAATAAACATATTTGGGGGGAAAAAAAGTATAAAAAAAAACATTTTATAAATATTTTCATGGATTCAAAGAAAAAGCTGTGTACAATAAGGAAACATAGGAAATCTCAGCAGAAGTATAGAAACTATTTTTTAAAAAATCAAAGATCCTAAAATTGAAAAGAGAAGAAAAAAATTTAACTGAAAAATCTTCAGTAAATCCAAAATGTGGCAGGAAAGAATGGAAAAATGAACCAAAAAAGCAAATGGGACAAATGGAATGGAAATAGCAATATGGTTTATTTAACCTCCCAAATATTTCAATAGGTACATTAAATGAAGATATAAATGGAGTAGACACTTAGTCATATGAAACTCAATCATATGAAAACTAGAGTGGAAACATTAAAAACAGACAAGACTTCTAGACAAGGAACATGACTAATTATCAGAGGGAATGTCATAATAAAAGCATAAATTCATCAAAAGACTTAACATGAAATGCATATATATCTCATTACAGAGCTTTGAAAACATGAAGCAAAAACTGACAGATCCAACCGGAGAAACAGAGGAAATCCACAATTATGGCTGGAAATTTTAACAAGCCTTTACCCCTAGTTGATGGATAAAGTAGACCAAAAAATCAAGAAGGACATTAAAGCTGTGATTGACTCTACATACCAAATAACCAAGTTAATATTTATACAACACTACACTCAGACAGAAGAATACACATAATTTTCTAGTGTACAGGGAATATTCACCAAGATAAACCATATGCCAGGACATTCATAGGTCAAAAATTTATAAGGACCAAGGTCATATACATAGCATGTTCTCTGACAACACTGGAATCAATCTAGATTTCAATAAAAATGACAACAAAGAAAACCTTGGAAACCACACAACATTTAAAAATTAAACAAAATAATTTTAAGTAACTCATGAATGACTTAAGCACTCACGAGGAATATTTACATATTTTCAATTAAATAAAAAAAGCAAAGCATTTCAAAATTTGTGGGATGCAGCCAAAACAGTGTTTATAGAGAAATCAATAGCTCTTTATATGCTTATATTTAAAAAGAAGAAAAATTAAATTTAATAATGTAAGCTTTACTGTAAGGAATTATAAAAACAACTACGAAGTAGAAAGGAAGAAAGTAGACAGAAAGAAAGTAGAAGGAAGGAATTAATAAATATAAGAGAAAAAGTAATTAGACCAAAAGCAGATTCTTCGAAAATATCAATTAAATTATTAAACTTTTATCCACATTAATGAGGGGGGAGAGAGAGAGAGATGAAAGATAGAAAGAGAATACAAACTGATATCCAAAATTCAAAAGGAAATATCAGTATAAAGCTTCAAGGCATTAAAAAGAAAAAAATGAAATATGATGAACAACTTTATGTGCACTCATTTTCCAAATTAGACTGCAAATTCATTGACAGAGACAACTCACAAAAATGATACAAGAAGAAATAGTAAATATGAATGCCTAATAACTATAAAATAAAAATAATTCATAATGAAATTTTTGCATATAAAGAAGACTTATAACCCCAGATGGCTTCAGTAGAGAGTGCTATCAAATTTAAAGAAGAAATGTTACTAATTTTACACACACAACTTAAAAAAATGGTAAGATCAACATTCCCAAATCTCGTCCTGAAGCCAATAAAACCTTGATACCAAAATAAGAAAAGGATATTAAAAGAAAGTTATATACCTATTTTCCACTCCACATGAACAGAGACACCAAAATCCTTCAAAAAAATTAGCAAACCTAGTAAAAAATTAAAAAGATAATACAGAATGATCAAGTGGAGTTTATCTTAGGCATGTCAACATGTGTTAGTGTTTTAAAATAAGTCAATATATTTCTCCTACTCATTAACATGATATAAAAGAAAAATAATTTGATCATATTATTAGGTTCAGAAAAAGTATATGGTAAAATTCAATACCCATTTGTAATTTTTTAAAAAACCCACAGCACTTAGAAATAGAAGGGAACATCCTTATTTAAATAAAAGACATCTCCAAAGAATTTGCAAATAATATCATACTTAATATTAAGAAACTTATTTCCTCCTGAGATCAAATCAAAGCCAGATTCCCTGCTATCATCACTTCTACTTCTATTCACTAATTCGTTGGAAATGAAAGCCCCTATAATAAATAACTAAAGTAAATAAAATCATAAAGATTAGAAAGGAAGACTTATACTGTCTTTATCCACAGATGAGATGATCATATACATAGAAAATTTTAAGGAAACTACAAACAAAAGTACTAGGATTACTAAGGAATTAAGAAAGCTCACAGAATGCAACGTTAACAATAGTGAAACTGCAAAATAAATTAATTCATACCATTTACAAAAACATCAAAACCACAAAATACTTAGGAAACATTTTAATAAATCATGTACACTATCTCTACATAAACATTTATGAGATAAATTAGGGAGGACCTAAATCAATGAAAGAAATACACCATGCTCATGAACAAGAAGACAAATATTGTTAAGATGTCACTTCTCAGGGTGCCTGGGTGGCTCTGTCAATTAAGTGTCTGCCTTAAGTTCAGGTCATGATCCTAAGGTCCTGGGATGGAGCCAAGCATGGCTGCTTCTCCCTCTCCCTCTGCCCTTCCCCCACACTGACGCTCATGCTCTCTCTCAAATAAATTAAACAAAATATGTAAATTCTCCCCAAATTGATCTGTAAATTCAATGCAACGAAAATAAATATTTCAGCAGGTATTGTTTTCAAAATTAATTCCTTATTTCACAATTTACATAAACCTACAAGGGACCACAACAATTAAGGAAAAGAAAAACCAAGTTGGGAGGACTTACATTACCTGATTTTCAAGTCTTACCCTGAAATAGGGATCAACAAACTACTGTCCACAGTCTGGCTTGTTTTTATAAATAAAATTTTAGTGAAATATAGCCACAGCAATTTATTTGCATACTATCTATGCTACAACAGAGCTGAGTAATTTTAAGAGAGATCTTATGCCCTGCAAATCTAAAATACTACTTGCCCCTTTAAGGAAAAGTTTATCTACCCCCGATCTAAAACTACAATGTTGGCATAAGAGACAAATAGAGCAATGAAACAATGAAAAATACCTGCATATTTTAACTTTTGACAATGGCTTCAAAGCAATACAAAGAAAAATGGTCCATCTTTTAAATTTCTTATCTCAATCCATAGAGAAAAATCAACTCAAGTTGAATTATAGATCTAAACACAAAAGCAACAACTACAAAACTTCTAAGAAACATAGAATATCTTTGTAAACTTGGACACTCAGAGATTTTTTTGACTAGGATACTAAAAGCACAAATTAGGTAAGAAAACATTGATATATTGAACTCCACAGAAAATTTTAAACATTCTGCTTATCAAAAAACTGTTAAATACAAACTGAGGCATATTCTAAAAAATAAATGACTGGACTTTTCAAGATTTTTAAGGTCATAAAAGACAGAACCTGTCCAAGAAACTGTCACAGATTGGAGGAGAAATGAAAACTAAATGTATATGGTATCCTGGATTGGATTCTGAACCAGAAAAGGACATAGTGGAAAAACTAGGAAAATATGTAGTCTGTAGGTTATTTAATAGTATATTACCAATGTTAATTTTTTAGTTTTGATAAATGTTATGTAAGATGTTAACAATAGAGAAAGCTGGGGGGGGGAGTATTTGGGAACTCTCTGTACTATCTTTGCAACTCCTCTGTAAATCTAAAATTATTTTGAAATGCAATTACTGAGGGGAAAAAAAGGTTGTTATGAAAATGAATAGGCAAACCACAGGCCAGGCAGAAAAACTATATATATAGATAGAGAGAGAGATACGGATAGAGACAGAGACAGAGGTAATCTTGTAAGGGACTGTACCCAGAATGTATACATAAGTGCTACAATTCAATAATAAAATGACAAACAACCCAACTAAAAATGAACAAGACTAAAACACATATTTTACAAAAGAAGATATGCAAACTGCCCAATAAATATATGAAAAATTGCTCAACAATGTTAGTCATCAGAGAAAATGCAAATTAAAACCACAATGAGATACCACTACACCCCCACCAGAATGGCTAAATTTATAAAGAACAACACCAACGACTGGCAAGGATATAGAGCAACCCAAATTTTCATACACTGCTGGTGGAAGTGTAAAACGAAATAACCACTTTGGAAAAGAGTTGGGCAGTTTCCTAATCCTACTAATTCCACAAGAAAAATGGAAACACATATATACAAAAAGATCTGAACAATGTTCAAATACCATCTTAAGATAAGCATTGTTTTAACACTAGCTATTAAGTAAAAAAAAATTATATTACGAAATGCCTGTTCTGTGAGAAGTACTATGCTATAAACTTTATAGACTCAAACTTACTTAACCCTCACAAGAAAACCTTATGTAGCTACTTATGTGGTCTACTAATACATATATTCCACAAACATTCATTAAAAACCTATATTGTGCAAAGCAATGTTCTAGACACTGGAGACATACAAGCTAGATGTCAAGTTCTTTGTTCTCTCTCTCTTTAAAGATTTATTTCTTTTAGAGAAAGAGAGAGAGTATGTGCATGCAAGCATGCAAGCAGGAGGAAGGGCAAAAGGAGGGGGAGAGAAACTCAAGCAGACTTCCTGCTGAGTGCAGAGCCCCACACAGAGCTTGATCCCACAACCCCGAGATCATAACCTGAGCCAAAATCAAGAATCAGTCGCTCAACTGGCTGAATCACCCAGGCACCCCAAATTCTTTGTTCTCTTAAAGCTTACACTCTACAAGGGGGAGACAGTTGATAAATATAGACTATATTAAGATGGGTAACAATATTGTCCCCATTTTATAGATGAGGCTTGAGCGATGGTGGCTGATATCTGAATCCAATTTCTCTGACCCAAAATGCAGACTCCCTGAGTACCACACTATCATGCCCAATAGCATACTCCCTGTTTATACATCACCCCTCCTTTCAAGTTGATGTCACTTTAGCAAGTAGAGAGACATTAAAACAACTATGATAGGTAAGGTTTAATCAAAGATATAATAAGGCAAATAAACTTGCCAGGTTTCTAAAGAGAAAATAAGACTGGACCTATGGTTTCTACCAGAAGGAGGCAATTATGCAGAAACCTGAAGGAAGTACTTAGAAGGTAAAAAGGATAAGTGCACCATATCTTGCCCTGACTCTGATTCATAATGGTATAGGCCAAACGATTCTATCTCTTATTCTTAATTGGCTTCACACATCATATTTATGATCATCTTTGTACATGACCACAGAATTATCATGTTTTCTGCTACTATCATAAAAAGAAGGCATGGAAATCTGTAAACCACCATGGCATAAGTAAGGTAGAATTAATTTGCCAGAACAACCTAATTTCCTCTAAGCTCTTCTCCTTGGAGAGGTTTTGTGGTTCCTTTTCGAACTAGCAATACTTAACTCCATTACAGATAGCTATATAACGAAATGAGGCAGCACTACATAAATGAGGTACTAGATCGCTCTTATTTCATTTGCTTTGCATTAGTCTCAAAATAACAGACGTAAAACATGGCATGGACAATTCGCTCTTTGATTAAAGTGCCCCGACACCCAGTACAATATCAGATACAAAGCATATATTAAATATGATTTGCTGAGTGAACTGCAATGATTTCTATCCATTTCAATGTCTTGCAGGATAAAATAGCTTTCCAGTAATATCTTTGCTATGCCTTCTCATTTTGTGTACAACGATCTAGCAATATCAATCCATGTATATGTCCCTGAATATCACATTCAGGTTTATTACTTTGCAAATTTAACATATGCTGTTTCTTTTGCCTGAAAAGCCATTCTTTTGCATGAAGAAATCAGCTTGAGCATCACATTCTCTAAAAAGTCTTGTGTGACATCCTCAGAGACTGAATCACTCTGTACTTAGAATCAGCTTCATCTTATATATACCCATGTCGATGACTGCACTCACAGCACTGTGTTACATTATTTGTTTACAGGCTAACCTTTTCTCGCTGACTTCTCTTTCTCCGTCCTCATTTCATATCACCTCTGCCCATGCATCACATTTAAGATATTATACCTAGTAGGGTATGTAAACTGAGCCATCAGAACAAATACTGACATTATTCAACTAGAACAGTTCTAGTGGAGGACTATACACCTCTCCTGTACACCCCACTGCCTCTGTTCTAAGGAAGACTGCCATCACCTCTGCTTAGCCTTCTGCATTCCTTCCTAAAGAACTTCCAGCCTCTAGTTTCATTAATCCTCTCTTCACATTTTGACCAGCATGATCTTTTTTTATAAAGCTAATTTATTTTTACTCCTTAAGATCTAGCTTGACTTTTGCCTCAGAAAATTCTTTTTAACATAAATGAAAAGAATAAAATTCTCCCACTAAACTTTTTAAAAAGTTATTTTGTTACATAGTATTTATGAATTTTATTTATTTAAGTAACATAGTTTTTTTTCCTTGCATATCTATCAATGTACCAAATAACCCAATGTTAAGTCACTTAGACTTAATTTAAAAAAAAAAGCTTTTTGGAAAGAAGGCAAGGAGGAAGGAAAATTCATTTCTTATGAATTTCTTATGATGATTTTTATAGCTCCAAGGTTGGTTGGTTGAGGTTTGTGTTTTTTTTTTTTTGTATCTTCTGTTATACTTCTTTAGTCTTTTAAGGACATATCCATAAATTCTAGAGGCTCACAATCATATTCTTCCCACATCACAGTAGTAGGATAATGACAATCAGGTTAAGGTAATAATCATAATACTATCAGTATTTTGACTATGTTATTTTACCATATTATAGTTAGTTTTGTAGTAAAACAAAAGGGCTAGTCCACAATGATTGAGAGAGTAGCAACCTCACATACATACTAAATATGTGATTATAGGACTATTTCTACTGAACAGATTTGGCCTGATGGCAGAAGTTTGAAATCAATATAATTGGAAAATCTTGCTCTTTTCTTATGCAAAAAGAATTATATATTGTATGAAACCATTTTATTTTACATCTCAAAGAATACCCTTTTCAGACTGTAAAATACACAGTCTTTGGGAAAAAAACTTTAAAAATATGGAGAAGTATACTATATTGAAACATTCATAATGCTCACCACCCAAGCACATATTACATAAGCTATTCTTACTAAGCTACTAATTAAAACAAAACAAACAAATTTGCTGTCATTCAGTTTAAAAGAAAAGTGGTAGATTCAAAGTCACAATTGCAAAATAATAGTATTTTAGCACAAGAAATATACCCAAATACTATTTAACTACAAGTAATTTAAATATTTATTTTAAAAAATTAATGATTAATATCACCAAACCAAACAAATTAAATTTCAAACAGGATTTTATAGTAACAAACTAAGGTTTAGATAAATCTCTACTATAATCATCTGTAACATGTATCCATAGATCCCAACTAAAACTATCAATGGAAAGAAACTGCTACAAAAAAATCACCCTGGAAATGCTAACTACAATGAGGCTGGATGACCTATACATTACCAAATTCTGGCTTCTTCATCATTTGATTCCTTTTTCAAAGACAAATTCATTTTGAAGTCACATAATTTTGACTCCATTTTATCTGGAGCAAGAAAACAAATATTTTTCATATATTCATACTCTTCCCATGCCACAAATATTGGCCAAGTGTGATTTCATTCCAGAAGTTTATAATCGTAGCACAGTGATGTGCTCATCACCTGACACTTTTGCTTAAATAGTTGCAAATATGTTTGCTGATTATCTAACCAGAGTTTTGGATACTCTTCCTTCAACTCTTCCCAAGGGTGGCTTCTTCTCATCCTTCACCACAAGCTTAAATTTGATATCTTTAAAAACACAACCACTTGTTCTAAAATAGTCCTTCCATCCTAAGCTACTCTCTCATCATACCCTTCGTTTCCATATTCTGTTTATTTCCTGCACAGAATATGTAATATTCTTATTTGCATGTTCACTTGATTACTGTTTGTCTCTTGTAGAAGAAGTACATAAGATGAAAGATCTGGTCTGTTTCATTCATCTTTTTATCTCCTTAATATGAAACACAGTTTCATAGAGTGTCTATCCCAGAATGAATGCTTAATGAATATTTGTCGGATAAATGAAAACAAGAAAGAGAAAGGAAATTCTCTTGCCTTCTCTTTATCATTATAGTATATACATTTTTTTAGATTTTATTTAAATTTATTTGAGAGAGAGTGCAAGAGTCAGCGTGGGGGGCAAAGGGAGAGGGAGAAGCAGACTCTCTGCTGAGCAGGGAGCTGAACAGAGGAGGGGCTCAATTCCAGGACCCTGTGATCATGACCTGAGCTGAAGGCAGATGGCTAATGGACTGAGCCACCCAGGTATATACATTTTTAATTGAGTCATTCTTATAAGCTATAACTGCCCCCAAATGGTCCTCAGTGGGCATGAGAAATCATGTGCACTGATATGAATGTCATGCACAGGGGATCCAGTCACACTAAATTAATGGCCCTTTGGACAATCCTACAGTGCTAAGGTATCCCAGATTCCCCAGCCAAGATTGATGTCCACATAAAACTCTGCATTCTAGTCATCTCAAACCTTAGCTTGAATTTTGAGTTAACTGGTTTTCTTCATTTATGAGATGTGTAAGTTTATAATATTGTTTACTCTTTATAATCTCTAGTTTCTTTACATTAGATATAGTCTCATAATCATTAATTACTTTTTATTAAGAAAATGGATGTTAACCCAAAGCCTTACCAGAGCAAGTGCTCATTAAGGAGTACTTATAATAATTGTATTAGTCAGGGTCAAGTTGACACATAAAATTAACCATTACAATATTATTGATCCTTATTTGTTGATGCTGTTATATGTAATAATAGTCTATTCATTTAGATCAGTTAATTTCAATAGCTTCTGAGCTCACTTGAAATAGTTTACATAAGGAAAAGGACCATGTTAGGCAAAATAAACTCAGTCTGTAGTCAATCTCTTCTTTGAGTGTCATCATATTTTTTCATTAAAAATATCCCTACAATCAGTTCTATACTAAGATCTTCAACAGATTTCTCTGAAACTGTATTTAACATTTTGACTAAATGTGAATAGAAAGAAAATTAAAATGCAAAAAAATCAAAAGTAAAAGAAAATTTTGTTTTCAGCAATATGAATCTATTATTGGAAAATATGCACCACTCTACCCAGGAGACAATTTGCAAAACAGATCTTTTAATTTTGAAAGTGAATGAATTGCATACAAGTATAGCTGTGAGAAACTCAATTTTACCAGAGATCTTCCTGTTTTTATTTTTTCTAAGCAGTTTAATTACCCAAACAAAATATTTAAGTTCTGGTATGCTTCACATATCCCATTAATTCCACACTAGGTTTAAGTTCCTTTAAACGTCACTGATTTTTAATTACCATGCAAATGAATTAACTAAGCTTCTTAGACTTAAAGGTTAGAAGCACATGCTAGAGAGCTGATAAAGGAATTTCCCCCTTTCTTGTTAATAACAACAACAACAAAATTGTGAATTCCTACTCTGTAGCTGTAATTCTTTGAGATTATTTCCAATATACTAAAAATGTAATTCTAAATTAACTCCAAACAACTCATCAGCATAATTGCTTTATAGGTAAGAAAACATTTTTAGCTTCAGTTTATGGATTAATCAACAGGTATCAGGGGTGCCTGGGCAGCTCAGTGGGTTAAATAAAGCCTCTACCTTGGGCTCAGGTCATGATCTCAGGGTCCTGGGATGAGCCCCGCATTGCATCAGGCTCTCTACTCAGCGGGGAGACTGCTTTCCCCTCTCTCTCTGCCTGCCTCTCTGCCTACTTGTGATCTCCCTCTCTGTCAAAAAAAAAAAAAAGAGAGAGAGAGAGAGAGAGCTTCACCAACCCTCCCTTCTGCACCACATGGGAAAAGCTTATTATTTTCCAATTATGCCATATGAAATAAAAGGTATGAATAGAAAGAATTCCTTTGAAAAAACAAGTTCTTGATCTAGAAAATTTTCAGTGATGTAAACAATGAGCTAAAAGGAAAATGAAGACCAAGTTTTAATCTATTCGCGAAAGGGGGCTTCATATAGGCATCTGCAGCTGTAAACATTACCATCCCATTGCTGTAACTTAACCGAAGGACAGGTAGTCGGGATAGACTTCAAATATCTTTAATGGTCAGTTAAAGTGCTACTGGAGTTCCCAAACTTTTGCAATAGTTCATAGTGAAAAGTACATTTGATTGTAAAAAGTGAAAATATATCTAATACTATCTACAATCCCACCATAAAACGGTCTTTTATAGTTGATGCCACTTGACTATAAAATTTTTCTTGATTACTGAGAGCACAACATTCATAGATGCTGCATCCCACAGAAGCCAAAGATTTCTACAACTTGCTCGAAATATATCCACATAACAGAGACATAAAAAGGACACTGATAAAGTCACTGGTATTTTGAGAAGACATCTTAGAGCATACACATTATTTTCAAACGCAAAAAAAAAGGACATATTACAAACTACGATTTATAAATGAAATCAGAATTCTTTGTGCCACACCTATAACACAGGCTCTAGACCTAAACTCCACAATCAAATTTTAGTTTGTAAAGGAATTTACTAATTCTTGAAACAGATCACTGTGGAAAGCAGTAGTGGCAGTTTCTTAGGCACCAACCTAAAAACAACCACCTTCGAATTTTATAAGGTTAACAAAGAACCATAAGCTTCAGGGCAGAATTTATGAAGTGGTAATGAGCATGTTCAAATGGCCGTCAGAGTCTCTAAAAAAGGTTTAGTTTGGATGTTAAGTTATTTTGAAAACCGCTATGCCCTTTAACACATACCAGAAAAGAGATGAATAGACAGGTCAGAGGTTCCCTTTTGGAGACCATGAACCACAGCAGAACTGGAAACACTTTGAAAAGAGATTAGAAATTGATCTATGCACACATATAGACTCAGAGTGGGCTCACCATATGTTCAATTATCTTGCAATTCAAGACTGCTTTGCTTCAGATACAGTGACTGTATTTGGCCTACACTAAGGCATTATTCTTTGTTTGAACAGGAGTAGTTTTTCCAGAAACACACCCATTAATTTATACAGGAGGCTTATGGAGCTCTCCTCTAGGTACCTACTCTTGTGAGAATCATTTTACAACTAAAGGTGGCCACTCGATTTCTACTGAGGATGGGAAAAATCAATGAAGTCTCACGATGAAATCTTTAGGATTCAACAAAGGTAGTTACAATAAAAACGTTTTCATGTTAGAGAAATTGCTGTTTTCAAAGAATCTTTTACGTGTGTCATCAAAGATTGAGGCATTAAGGAAATTAAGCAAAAGAGTATCAAGAGATGTTAAGTTTAAAATTACTAAAGAAAATGCAGAAAGGGGGCGCCTGGGTGGCTCAGTGGGTTAAAGCCTCTGCCTTGGGCTCAGGTCATGATCTCAGGGTCCTGGGATCCTGCCCCCCATCGGGCTCTGCTCAGCGGGGAGCCTGCTTCCCCCCTCTCTCTGCCTGCCTCTCTGCCTACTTGTGATCTCTCTCTTTCTGTCAAAAAAATAAATAAAAATCTTTAATAAAAAAAAGAAAATGCAGAAAGAAACTAAAATAAAAAATAATATCCCAATTTAATGAGACAAAAAAAACAATAATTAGAAGTGAACAAACATGAAGAAAGATGCAATTTTGCAAGTCATTCTGCAGTTTTTGTTTTTAAATCTATAAATCTTGTGATAATAAAAGTTACATCTAGGAAATCTTTCCAATAAGCAAAGCAAGGTCAAAGTATAATAGAAAATACATTTGATTATTTAAATGGCATCTAACACCATGATCATATTTTCTTTTATAGCTCTCTTTCCCAATGTTGTTTTCTTCTCTTTAGCCAGTGTTGATGTTAGATTTTGCATTAAAATGGAGCATAAAATGAACCATAGGTGCTTGCTTTTGGGATAACTTACCGCCAAGCGAATTATAAGAGCATTAAAGGTAAAAGAAGTTCTCAGCTACTTTGAAAAAAATAACCACACCTTCCACTTGGCCATGAGGTTATGTGGGTTGTATAATTAGGAAATATTTCTGTGACTGCCTGTACTATGGAGGAAGAGTGGCTTATAAAAGCTAGATGTCGGGTGCCTGGTGGCTCAGTTGGTAAAGCGACTGCCTTCAGGTCAGGGCATGATCCTGGAGTCCCAGGATTGAGTCTGTATCAATCAGCTCCCTGCCCAGCAGAGAGTCTGCTTCTCCCTCTGACCTACCCCTTCTCATGCTTTCTCTCTCTCTCAAATAAATAAATAAAATCTTTAAAAAATAAATAAAAATAAAAGCTAGATGTCAGAGTAGTCATTTTAAGTCACCTATAACCTTGACTACATAGTTGATTCTCAGCTCTTTCATCATAAAATGGATTTGGATTTGATTAACTGCAAAATGCCTTTCTGCTTTGCTGATTTTTATTTTTAGTTTTTAATTTATCAAAGAACAAATCTTCGTGAAACTATATAGTTACAAAATAAAAGAATTCTTTTATTATTTTCACCTATTCAAATTCTTAATATTCAGTTCCCAACTGTCCAACATTTCATGTCTTTTACATAGGTTCTTTGGGAATAGTATCCCTTTAGACATAATGTGATAGCCAACATTCATATGTAACAAACCTAATTTTTAAAAAAAGATTCACTTATTTGAGAGAGAGCATTAGTGGGAGGGGCAGAGGGAGAGAGAATCTCAAGTGGACTGCATGCTGAGCATGCCAAAATCAAGAGTTGGACACTTAACCAGCTACACCACCCAGGCACCCCTCAAAGCTAATTTCTAATGAATGCTTTCTTTGTACAGGAAGTATCCTTAAAACATTAAAGAAATTATCATATTTAATCTCCAATAAACTCTAAGAGATTTACTTCATTGGACAGATGAAGAAATTGAGGCTCCGAAATTAAGTAACCTGCCTAATCACACCGGCTGGAGATGTTAATGAAGTCTGCCTGTGTCCAGACCATGTACTGTGAGACCCGTTTACAAGAAATCTGTCCTATGACAGTTGGCACCCTGGCCATCCCAGAGGAGAAGCTCTGTTGTTTTGGTATGGGCTGTAGGCCCTCAGAAAAGCATATTTGCCTTTCTGAAATGAACAGAAAAGGGGCACGGCTAAATTTCTCATCACAGCTTGCCATATTGGATCTCAATGATCAGTAAAATTTCCCAAACAATCAATTGCTACTATAATACACTGCCAAAACCTCCCCAAATCCGTAAATATGATTTGCAATACCTGTTTTCTGCAAGAGGTCTACTTTGTTGGCTGTGACTTGGAACATGTATAATTTATGATGCTTGATTAAGTGTGCCAATCCTTCAAATGTAGACAAATCTCATGGGGACAGGCAAGCTGAAGGAACATTGGTTTTACTGGTTTCCTGAGATTACCCAAGGCATTAAAATGAAATGATGCTTAGCAAATCCAAGCTGCTCCTTTTGGATTAACTATTATGTTTATTGACTCTTTAATGGAATGTATTTGATGCTTGCTCCAAGTACTTTATCCATGGTCACTAAAACCTCTATCACACTTTCTTAAGATTTTTAAAAATCTTTTCCTCAATCATACTTCCAATATCTTGCTTCCTGAATTAGTAAAGAGAACCAGATTTGAGTTTGTAAAATCAGGATTCTAGTTCAAATTCTATGTAGTTAATAATATGACTAATTATGAATAAGTCATTAATGTTGCTGGATTTTATTTTTGAAAAAGACAAAGAGAGAAGAGGAGGGAGGCAGGGAAGAAGAGAGGAAGACAAAAAGGGAAGAAGGGAGGCAGGAAGGTAGGAAAAAATAAAAACAACTTATATTTGTCTCCCAGGAAGGATAGGAAGATCAAATGAAGTAGATTATACTAAAGCACTTTTAAAATCCTAAAATGTGATAAAAATTTTAGTGTTGGTATTATCATTGTTGTAAGTATTTACACTCAACTAATAGCCTTGGAAGTACATAATAAAATTTAAAAAAAAAAAACAATGGGCCATGATGCATTATTGAAGGACTGTATCTAAACCAAACTATGGAGGTTGCAACCTGAGCAACCGTGTCATGACAAATCATAGTTTTCTGTCTCTGCAAAGCAGGTAAATCAAACTTTGAAGGTAGAGGGACTTATATTCTGAACATTTGCATTTTACTTGAAGAGTTTTCAGTCTCCGACAATACCTTTGGCAATGGCTTCCAAATGAATCAGAGAAGATAGAGTTGTCTTTCTAGCATTACTAAACTGTACAATCAGTTCTTTTATTTTCTTCCATCACAGAAGGCAAATAGTAGCTATAAGGCATGTTGTAGGGGATCTGCATTTCCCAAGGTGAAATCTCATGCTATATTCAATAAGAAGGGTATCATTTTCCATATATGAACCTTGGATCTTTATCCGTTGAACATAAAACTCTTGTTACATTCATACAATTAATAGCTCCCTAGTTGTTATCACACATTTAAGTCTAGATGCATGTGACTCAGAAAGAAAACTACCTTCGGAAAGAGAGTAGAGTTGTGTCTTACTTGCATTTTAGCTTCTTAGTAAAATTCTTTTCAGAAATATGAACAGATATTAGCATCCAGAAGTATTAGCATCTAACAACTTCACAGAAGACTCCTGCAGACAGAACACCTTGAGAGGATTCTATCCCGAAAGCTCTAAAGAATTAGCGAAGTGCTTATTCTGCAAAACAACTGCAAAATATTCCACTGCAAAGAAGCACACTTTAGGATAAACAACACAACTACTGTTTGTCAGCTTTTTTTCTGGCCTG
The DNA here is from genome assembly GCA_028533885.1 of Nasua narica. Classification (NCBI taxonomy): domain Eukaryota; kingdom Metazoa; phylum Chordata; class Mammalia; order Carnivora; family Procyonidae; genus Nasua; species Nasua narica. The sequence continues at coordinate 92,281,596 of CM052809.1, read as the reverse complement.
ATAAGCAATGTTGTCTTTTTTTTTTTTTTCATAGTTCTTTCCAACTTTAATGGCAAATTTGGAAATTTAGAAATAAATTTTTTAAAAACTGCTTTTTTTTAACACAAAGATTTTCAGGATTTCAGAATTAGAAGATTCTATCAATCCAGTCATTGCCCTCATCCCCACACCACCCCCACACCACACACAGAAATGTAACTGTGGTCCAGAAAGGGGGAAAAATAACATACTCGAGATCACGCCCTAGTGTGTAGGTGAATTGGAGTTAGAATTTAGGTCTCCTGAATACTAGGCTAATGTCCTAGGATTTCTCTCTAGCACAAAACTTTTTTGACCATCACATGATCATGTTCTTTTCAACATATCATTACCCTTGATCTGGTGTCCATTCTGCATAAACTGAGATCATGAATGTGTCAGAGGTCTTGTAGCATCACACAAAGCTCATTTTGTATGTGCAATGTTATTAATAGATATAATTTATTGAGATTTATTATGTGCAAAGAACTTTAAGCCCTTTATGTATATTAAATCATTTAACTTTTATTTTACTTATGCATTTATTTTAGATATTTTATTTTTTTGACAGAGAGACACAGTGAGAGAGGGAACACAAGCAGGGGGGAGTGGGAGAGGGAGAAGAGGGCTTCGCACATAGCAGGGAGCCCAATGCAGGGCTCAATCCCAGGACCCTGGGATCACGACCTGAGTTGAAGGCAGATTCTTAATGACTGAACCACCCAGGCGCCCCTAAATTACTTAATTTTTAGAATTATCTTTCAAGAGCTGGATATCATTAATGCTATTCTATAAATAGGAAAAGTGATGCTTTATGAAATTAGGTTATTTGGACCATATTACACAGCTAGTAAGAAGAGCCAAGTTCATAGCCCACATCTTCAACTACTATGAAATGCTACCAATGTTCATAAACCATCAAAGAAAAAACATACACCTCAGAAATTTTCATAAGCAAAACTGTCTTTATCAGTTTTAAGAAAGAAAACTATTTCTCCTTGTAGTTGGAGACATAACTAACAAATGTATTTAGTTCTAATCAAGCAATAAATAAAGCAGATTGTTTAATTCCGTTCTTTAAATGCATTTCACCAATTTCAAAGACATTCAATATCAATACACAGTTTTAAGGGCTGTGATCAAAGCTTTATATGGTAGGCTACATTAGTTCATTATTGAACTCCCTGCTCTTCCTACATTTGAAATATGAAGGCATATTTATTCGCTGTTAAGTCACAACAACTAAACCTCTTTTTAGGTACAATCTGATACTCCTATTTAGCTCTGACCTAATAAGCTCTTAAGTTTAGTTTTAAACTTAGGTTAAGTTTTAATCCTATCCATAATTCTAGTGTACAAGATTCAGAAACGAAGGAGAACTGTCTAAAGATGTCAAGTCGGGAACCATTTGAATTCTGTGGATTCTATTGTCACCACCACTGATATGCAGATCATTACATGACTGTAGGACTACTGTGATAGCTCTGTACAATGACTTCCAGAACAAATTCTGAAAATCAACCAAAACCTTCTTGAATAAAAACTGCAGATTGAAATTGAGCAATGATAAAAACTTCTGAACAAAACTATGATTTTGCTGTGCTATAACCTCTCAAAACCAAAAAGCACTAATAAAAAGGATTATAGATTATTCTACCACTAATTTAACTCACTTCTTATGTAATTTCCATGAGTCAGACCATTTTGAGCTAGATCCAACAGTAGTTAAAATAGTCACACACAAAAAAAAAAACCAGAACTGATCCTGACTTCATGAAGCATAGTTTAATAGCCTATAGGATTATTTCTCAGTAGAGAGAAACTGTTAAGGACTATGAGTAGAAAAGATTCTCTTGATTTTAATTCTTAAATTAATATGTTAATCTTCTAAGAAACATCCATACATTTTTTAGGTCACACAAATCCACAATTACTACAGAGGAAACCTGAACATAAATTACTATCATTCTTTTTTAAAAACTATTAAAATTTATATGATATTAAAATTTTATGATATTAAAATTTTCACCTAACTGGTGGTGATGACGATGAGAGTCAGTTTGGTAAACTAATAAGATAAAGCCATTCTAAAATGTGGCTCTCAAAGCTGGTTCATTAAATAGAGAGGAAGAATTTTCTCATCTGTTAGAAAATGTGCAGTTAAGATATGAAAATGAGAGTTGATCTTTCTGCGTAACCAGAAAATAATATATTTGTCATAAAATATTACTTCGTAGTGTTAAAAAAAGCAATTGGCAAAATTCTCTTATTCAGATTTCTTATGGAACAGAACCTGGCCTCCAACACCTAAAGTTTAAAATAAAGCATCCAAAAAATCTGAAGGAAATGAGTAAAGTTGTGTTTTTCATATGCTCTGTAATTCTACAGATCTTTCACCTGTAAATTTGGCAAGTACTTAAAATATTATGACTTTCAGAGTAACAAAGGTATCATTCTCTAATGAATTCAGTTAGAAAAATGGTTTGCCACACAGGCATGCTAATATGATTCAAGTAAACACTTAAAAACATTCTTCCAATACATAAGCCAGATGCAAATTTACACAGCCTAACAGATTACTACACCAGTGTCAAAAGAGAGTGTTGGCTTAACAGTGCTTGAAAGAGGAATGGTTTACACAACTGATTGGTGGCAGAATGCTTCAAGAGATCTTCAGTCTATTAACTCAAACATTCACTTGGAAAAAGAAATAGAAATACGTATTTACAAAATAAGTCTTGAAATTCCTCTTTAGGTCAAAGAAAGCAAACAGAAAAAGTACTTAAATTTCATTTTTTTGGAGCACAATATGTTCAACAGTGGTAAAGTTTACAGAATGGCAATTAGATTTTACAACCTAATAATTGGCACCTACTTACTTGTATTTAAAACTCTTGACATCTTTGTTTATTTTATGACATTCCTTAAAATATCCTATAAGTCATTTCTTTAAAGATTAACGTTAAAAAATATTTCTTGAGAAATCTGCAGTTGATGAAATGTTAACAAGCTCACAAAAATGGACAATTTTTAAAGATTATCTTTGCAGAATTGTTTCAGAGCTGACTGTGTGACTATACTGTCCTTTGCGAAATCCAGTTAACTTATAGTTACCTGGAAGATTCATAGTTAGCAGTTATAGTTAGCAGAAAGATTCAATAATTATTTTAAAACAAAATCTTCATTCTGGAAGGGATAAATAGCACACTCTCTAAAACACTACTTGTCTGATGTTGATGCTTTAGAAATTGGAAGGTAGGAGTAAATGGGACTGTTTCCACAAAAAAAGTCACTTTTGAATTACCGATATTACAAGCCATACTATCCAATATTTCCTCTTAGCAAAATAATAACACAGAATAAGACAGCCTTTAATTTCCATTATCATTCACTCTATTTCTATTTTCATGGAAAATGAAAAACCTAACCCAGTGTTAGATGAGTATGAGATAAAAATATAACTTCATATATATTTTATCAATTCTTCTTTAAATCTCTATTTTGAGGGGCATCTGGGTGGCTCAGTGGGTTAAGCATCAAACTCTTGGTTTTGGCTCAAGTCATGATCTCTAGGTGGTGGGATGGAGCTCTGCTTTAGGCTTTCCATGCTCAGCATGGAGTCTGCTTGAGAATCTTTCCCCTTCCCTACTCCTTCCCCTTTGTGCTCTCTCTCTCTCAAATAAATAAATAAATAAATAAATAAATAAATAAATAAAATCTTAAAAATAAATAAGTCTCTATTTTGAGTATGTTTGATAGTGTACATTATATATTAGTGCATAGATAAATAAATACACCTGTATTGAGCAAGTCAAGTAAACAGATTAAATTCTCATGAGGAAACCATCATTTCTATCTAAAATAAAAAATAAAATAGCCGAGTGAAACATGGCTTTTAAAAACTACCTATTTAATTTTAAAAACTTCATGGAAAAGTCTGTAGATAAACATTTAAAAAAATGTTTTTGATTCAATGGGCTTGTACCAATTAGGCACTGAATTATTGATCTTTAGAGGAGCAATCTCAAGATGCTTAATAATTGAGGCCTTAGGATTAAGCATACCTCCAGAATTATAATTAGGCAGCCATAAATAATTTATAGGAACCCATTCAGTGGCATTGTCTGTATATGTAAATGTGCAATACTTGTATTACTAGCCACCAATTAAATAGCTACGTTTCTAAACAAGGAATAGTCAAATCATATTACCCTGAAATGTGTATTAAAATATCAGTATTTCCGATTTTTTTCAGACATCTTAAAACTAAATAATTGATGTAGCTATTATTAATTTATTCATAGTATCAAACATTGTGGTAAGTGCTCAGCCCTCCCCCATTTCACAAACTTTGTTTCAACTTTTGTTTTTTCTTTTTTTTTTTCCCCCAAATATGTTTATTTTTTCAGTGTTACAAGACTGATTGTTCATGCATCACACCCAGGGCTCCATGCAATATGTGCCCTTCTCAATACCCACCACCAGGCTCGCCCACCCCCCCACCCCCTCCCCTCCAAACCCCTCAGTTTGTTGCTCAGAGTCCACAGTCTCTCATGGTTCATCATCCCCTCCGATTCCCCCCATTCACCCTTCCCTTCCTTCTCACAATGCCCTCCATGATTTTCTTTTTTTTCTCCCCAAATATGTTTATTTTAATTTTTCAGCATTACAAGATTGATTGTTCATCCACCACACCCAGTGCTCCATGCAATACGTGCCCTTCTCAATACCTTTTCTTCTTTCTAAATATTTTCATCATCTGGTTCAATAAAATTGGTGTGGCAGCTCCAAAGGACATTTTATAAAAATAAAAGCCAGAGTTGGAAAATGTTTTTCAACTTCCTTATACTTCCTCTAGCGTCGCTTGCCTTCTATTTCTCTCTTTGTGAAGATGCTTCAGATTCTCTCATCATGTCAGAGCACCCACTCAAGAATTTCCAGTCTCTTCTGCACAGCTGTCAAGGTCCTGTGCAATTAAGCCTCACCCTACATGTTCATACCCTGCATATTCATACCTTACATATGCACCTTACTATTCCAATTCACTCACATTAACTGTAAAATCTTAGAAATTATAAAATCTGTCAGGTTCTTAGTTTCTGCATTTGTAAAAGAAAGTGATAAACTATTACCTAGCTCATAGGATTTTTGTGAACATTAAGTGACATGGCCATATACAGCCTAAATTTATATTTTTGTAATATTATTATTGCTAACATGCAATGACTTTCTTCATGTTGTCTATACCCTACTACCCTTTCCTACAGATCTGTTCTTATTTTCCAACTATTCAAATCGCACTGATCCTGTTTGTTTAGTTCAACTGTTTCTTTCGTGAAGTCTTCTACAAATCCCACCCACTCTGACCCCTTAGCTCTTTATTGTTGCAAAATTCACATTATAACTACAGGCTAGTCAGTTGTTGTAAAATTCCTTTAATTAGTGATTATATTAGCTTCCACCTTCACTATAAAATTAGTATACCTCAAACAGTGCCCTTCAGATAGTACCCGTGTCAATCACATAGAAAGCTTTTAAACATGCAGATTCCTGAACCCCATCCCAGTCCTACTGAGTCAGACTCTGGACCTAAAAATATGAATATGAAAACTAGACTCAGATGATTCTACTGCACAGAAAAGTCTGAGAATCACTGTAAAAATCTGGCTCTCAAATTTTTATTTTGATTCTTCTACCTGAAAGACACACCGCTCTCTTCTCCGACCATCTGAAATACTCTTCTTTCGATCCACACTCCCCTTCTTCTTGCCTCCAGGCAATAAGATTAAGATTTCTTGACCCTAGACTGAGCCCCTGTGTAAGAACCATTTCACATCCTTCCATAATCCAGCTTAATTAGCATAGTGCTACTTAAGTTAGCACTCAATACTTCCTTGTAGCTTGATAGCTTGATGTCCTGCAGTCCTTCAACTACCCCTTCAACAAATTCATCCAATCCATATCTGTTGAGCTTCTATTATCAGGCATTGTTGTAGGTACTGTCCATACATCTCTGATCTTCTTCTATGGCTTACTTTAGAAAAGTGTATCACTTTCCTAAAGTATATGTAGATTCACCTTTAAAATTCATTAATTGTTGCTATTGTGTTAGGAGAGAAGTTATTTTATCTTCAATTGCCAATTACTTCTAAGTTAAGACCTCTTGGCAAGTAAGTGGGTAGTAAGTGCCAAATTATAGAGCAAGGAAAAATGAGACTTGGCAATAAAAATGCCAATAGAATGTTAAAATGAGCACCAGCAAGAGCCAATAGGCTAAAGATTTTTCTATATTTTTCCATATAAATAGGAACAGGATAATATAAACTCATTTCTCTCCTTGTTTAATAAAATAAGTATTTTGTAAATAAAATGCACAACTGGAAGCAACATATAAATCTTGTGTTTGTAGGCACTTGGGTGGCTCAGTCAGTTAAGTGTCTGCCTTCAGCTTGGTTCATGATCCTGGAGTTTTGGGATCCCGTCCCAAGTCAAGCTCCCTGCTCATCAGAAAGACTGTTTATCCCTCTTTCTCTGCTGCTCTCCCTTGCTCATGCTCATTCTCTCTCTTTCTCTATCTTTCTCTCTCACACACAAAAATAAATAGGTAAATACTAAAAAAAAAAAAAAATCTTGTGTTCGTGTCTTTTAAAAACTCATAACCACCCTTTCTCTCATTCCTCTTTTAACTGTTTCTACGTATTTTTGTCATCTGAAAAATGTAAGTTGGTTTTGGAAAAACTGAGTAATATCAAAATAGAAACAGAGTAGAGAGTAGCTGTGTAAACATGAGTCAAGTTGATTTAAAATTTTTTTAAAACTTTCCATTTATATGCTACTTAAATCTCGTTCTCTATTTTGTATATGATTAGTATATTATTATTAATGGTGCATAAGTAAAAGGAAGTATGTTTATTTTCAAATAATCAATAGCTAGAATTATGACTAATAATCTATAAAATGTATTTTTAAATTGCTTTTTGAAAAAATACAGAGTGAATAAAAAATAAAATGTCAGTATATTCATGTGTATGTTTGTAAGATCATAGAAAAATACTCATCAGTTCACTTTAGTGGTAGTAGAGATGTGGTTTTTTTTTTAAAGGAAGCATAAGTCTGTAAAAATACTCATGGTATATTAAGTGAAAATGTAGACTATAATATTCTCTCTACAAAAGAATTGCAATGTGTCAAATATGAATAAACAGATGAGAACTAGAAGGTAATATAGACCAATTAAAATATAGTTTTAATGAAGTGATTGGGATGTGGCTAATTTTTGCTTTCGATATTTGTTGGCATTTTAAAATTGGTTTTGTCACAATGCACCACCAAACATAAATGAAAATCATGATTAAGCAGAAGATTATTGAGAAAAAAATCTCTTCTTTTCTCCTTGGTTGGAGATAAAACTACAATACCATTCTTTACCCCAATGGTTCTCAACTGGGGACAATCCCCTCACCCTACATGACACATTTAACAATTTCTGGAGACATTTTGGTTTTCACAACAGCAGGAGTACTTCTGGCAGCTAGTAGGTAGAGGCAAGGATGCTGTTCAACATCTTACAACACACCCGACAGCCCCCTAACATTAAAGAAGTTTCTAGTCCAAAGTGACAATAATGCTGAGGGTAAGAAATCTTGCTATAGAATGATCAGAAAACAAATCGGTGCCCTTCCCCAAAATTAATATACACACACACTCCTCCCGTGTAGCTAGGAAAAACACTTTGTCTGACTTCTATTTTTTTAAGAGTTTATTTATTTATTTGAGAGAGAGAGAATGAGAAAGAGAGAGCATGAGAAGGGGGAGGGTCAGAGAGAGAAGCAGACTCCCTGCTGAGCAGGGAGACTGATGCAGGACTTGATCCCTGGACTTCAGGATCATGACCTGAGCCAAAGGCAGTCACTTAACCAACGGAGCCACCCAGGCACCCCCGACTTCCATTCTTAAAGGAATTCCCACAACCGTGTAATTATTTGAGTGTGGGTTGAGAGGAGTGCATAGAAGCACCCACGATGTACTATAATATGAAACCTGAGATATTTCCTTAGCCTGCTTTCTCTTGTAGAGTAAGCCCAACTATGACATGAAGTATCTTTACTTCATGTCATAGTTAAGCAAGAGCATTGTTCAGGGTACCCACAAAGTAACAGCCAAAAAAATTGTCCTAAGAGTTAATCAAGAAAAAAACAGATTTATCAGCTGTAATATAAAGTGGCATAGATGTTTAAAAATAAGTAAGTCTTCTAGAGATATAATTTTTATAATGAGTCTCATTGATACTACATGGGATGGAGGAAGGAAAGATCTGGGAAGAAAAGGAAAAAAGTTCAACTACCTTTAAGAGAATTATTTGTAGGAGCAATTTATCAGAAATCAGAAAAATTTGTTCTCAATGGAAAAAAGTTCAACTGAAAATGAGGTCTTTATAATAAAAAAATAAGGGAAAACATGTGGCCTTTTCACATAGTGTCTACCCACAGCCATAACCACTGAGTTTTTGGTTCTTAATCATATATCTGTCAGTATTTTCTGGCAATTATTGGCCTTAATGGTTATCTGACATATTCTTCTGGAGCAACAAGAAAATTATTAGATAAGTTAAAAACAGTACCCATTCATAATGAAAGAAATTATGACACAATAAGTATCCTAGATTTTTCAAGATCTTATGTAAATCTTCCTTTATTGCATGCTTTAAATTATACTCAATAAATGTAATATAACCTATTAATTTCTCAAGGATGAGTACCATTTCTTATATTTAATATACCCTGAATAAAGCACTTACTTGGAATCACTTTAATAAAATTAAGATTTTTTTTTAAGGTGAATAGAGTGAGGAATATCATCTTATGAAGGATTAGGTTATCTGGTCTATTCACTGTTTCAAAAAAAATAATGAAAACAAACACAAAAACAAAACAGGGCCTTCAAGGGATGAAAATGATTTTTATTTTTTAAACGAGGCCTTGTTACACTTAAAACTGCAGTATAATCATATGGCTAAGATTAAGGAATGTGAAATCAGTCATTTGCTAGCTATATGGCCTTGAACAAGTCACTTAACCTCTCTGGGCCTCAAATTCCTCTTTTCCAAGTAGGGTGATAGTAGCCATCTCACCATATTTATAGGAAGATTGAATGAGATAATGTAAATCAACAGAATAATTACATGAGTTAAAAACTCAGTAAGCATTAACTATAATTATTTTGTTATTTTAGTGTTATGATGACTATGAAAAATAATGTTGAGTACTATACGAGAGAGGCAGAGTAGTAGGAGAGTAGGAAAGAGAAGAAGAAAAAGAAGAAAAGAACATAACATTCTTGCTAAAAGTTGGGTAGGAGGGTTCTAAGCATAATTTGTTTAGAATTAAGTCTGCCATTACCTTCACCATGTTTCATGTTTCCTGGCTATCCTTCTACGTGTCCCAGGTAACCTCACCTACTTACCCATTTTCCAGAGTCCAGTTGTAATCTCCTCTAGTCTCAACAGAAACTGTCTCCCATGTTGGAGAGAATAGAGAGGTTTTCCATCAAGCAAGCTTCTAGCTTCCTATTCTGCCACTCTACCTATCCCTTGCACTGTATCTGCAACCTACTCCCTTCTAAAGTAAACTTCTCAAAAATATATATCATTCCTTTTAGCAATTGCTCTTTCCTTACTTCATTTCAGATCCAAATTTTTCGAAAGTATAGTTTCCAATTACTAAAGCTCCTCTTTGTTTACCAGAGAGCTCTTGTTACTACTCCACTTGGGAGCTAAGTCTCAGAACTTATTTCAATTGATGACTCTGGCATGTGATACTGCTGACCACTTTCTTCTTCTTCTTCTTCTTTTAAGATTTATTTCTTTATTTGAGTGAGAGACAAAGACAGACAAAGAACATGGGGGGTGGGCAGAGGGAGGAGAGAGACAATCTCAAGCAGAGTCCCTACCAAATAAGCAAACAAGGAGTCTGAGGTAGCCTCACCCCACAACCCTGAGACCAAGACCTGAGTCAAAATCCAGAGTCAGAGGCTTAACCAACTGAGCCACCCAGGTGCCCCACTTTCTTCTTTTTGAAACTCTCTTGCACCTTAGCCTCCAAAACACTCTAATCTGCAGGTCCTCTTCCTAACTCTCTGATTGCTGCTTAGCTACTAATTAATCTTTGTGGACTCCTTTTCAGTATTCCTCCATTTAAATTACAGTTCTCACCAGATCTCCATTTGTAGCCGTCTCGTCACTTTCCCTATTTAATTGTACCCATTCATACTGTTATAAGTACTACTTACATACTGACAATGTCCAAGTTCATTTCTCTAGTCATGACTTCTTACGTAGCTCTAGACCTATATTTTCCAATCTCCAATGGGAGATTTAACGTCTGTAGAAAAGTCAACATATCCCAAACCGAGCTCACTGTCTGTCCATTTGCCTAATTCCCCACCCCATCTCCAACTTGGCTGCCCTTTTTGTGTCCTCCATATCAATAAATGGTACCATCAGAAATTTGGGATTAACCAAGTCCTTTTGCTTCTACCTTGTAAATGCCCCAGTTTTTTATCTTCTCTTTTATAAACCTGCCTCAATTAATCAATTCTTCCTGGATTTTTTGTATGAGTTTTCATCTTCTCTCCCAACTTTACATTTTGCTTAACTCTGTATTTCAAAAATCTCTTCCTGAAGTGTGAATCTGTCCATGAAATTCTCCTATTCACATCCTTTCATGGGTCCCTACAGTCTTCAAAACAAAATTTAAACTCTTCAGCAGGCTGCAAAAATGGTATTTATAGGTTGATCACTGCCTATGATCTCCATACCAGCTCTTATCACCTCCTTACTCCTGCTCCTAACTCCAGCCATTTAAAGTTACTTGCAAATCCCTAATCCCATTTATCTTTCCTGTGTTTTCTTCTTCTGTGTGCCATTATTTCTGCTTGGAACATCTATCCATAGCCCTCTAAACTCGTCTTCACCAAGTAATATCTATGTAATATCTCAGTATTCTGTAGTCCCAATATACCTGTGTATTTCCTCCTTCAAAGCATTTATAATCCTGCATTGTGATTCTTTCTACATTAGTTAAACAGTGAATGCCTTGAATTTGAGGCCTATGAGTCTATATTCTGTTTCTCCACATATATGGTACAGTGTTCTAGTGAATAATAGCAAATTGCTGTTATGAAAACAAATAGTTCACACAATACTTATGGCATTCACCAGGAGTCAAACATCCAGCCAACCATTGTGTATAGAGCAAAATCACATGGGGAGATATACTGTAATTCTGTCTATATGCAGTTTATGAACATGAATTAGGAAGTTAGAATGAATATGTAACATATATAGTAATTTGAAGCGGCAAATACCAAACAAATGGTGAAACCAACAAGTGACAAAGGAACCCATGGGAGACACAGATCACTAGGTACTCAAGTGGCTGCTCATAAAAAAAAGTTTTAGAGAAAAGGTAAGTACAGTAAGAGTCTACAGAAGAACTAAGAACAGTGAACACCTAAATGCTAAGTCTCATGAGGTCAGGAGACAAATCAATCTTGTTCATTGTTCTGTCTTTAAGGCCTAACAACATGGTTGGATCATAGTAGCTGCTAACTAAGCATTTGTGTTGAATTGAATTTTAAACTGTGCATCTGGTGATGCAAGAAAACATCTGTTAAAAAAAAAAAAGCAGCACTTTTTCTCTTTTGCCATTCCATAAAAAGGTAATTTGTGTGTGTGTTTACTAGAACTATTTCCTCAAAAGTGAAATATTGCTTCACTCTTTGGTTGGCAAATGTGTTGTTTCAAGATGGAGAAGTATCTGCTTTAAATGAAGAGAAAGCTATTTCAGTCCATAATTCTCAGAGCCAATTTTGGATCTTAAAATGCACTTTTCATCAAAGAGTCTTAACAAAAAGATTCCTGCCAATGTAACCAAGACATCTAAAAATATTTCATTCTAAGCCAAGCTTTCTGCTCAGGAGCATTCTAATTGAAGTCACATTCTTCCAAAGACCCAGCATTGGGCCAACAGTCACCTGAGTAAGCTACCATCCTCACCTTCATGAGTAGGAACTCACGACTCCATGATATTTAGGAATTCTGCATTTTCCTTACATTTATGCTGGATTTCCAAGTTTTCCAGGAACTTCTTTGTACTCAACAGAGCTATTATACTAAACCAAACCAGCAACACATGTAACTTTAGGTTGGAAGTCAATTTAACGTGTTCCTTCACATTTCAAACGTGAAAACTGAGATCTGGCAATATAAATTATTGACCCAAGTACATTTAGGGCACACTTAGAACAGACAGAGTCTCTTGAGTGATAGCCTGTTATTCAGTCTTCCACATAAGCTATGTTCATGGAACATCAATATTTTCACATATATTGTTTTATTAATTCTGTCACCTGAGATAGGTAAAATGGGACTATTCCTCCCCTCTAACAGGTGAGGAAAATGAGCCTCATCTGTCTTTGAATTCCCTCAGGATGACTGAGCAGCAGAAGCAGAACGAGTATTCAAGACTCTCGACTTGGCTCAGATATTTCTATTATTGTGATTTACCAGGAACATCAAATTGACATGTGTCTTTTGTTTCAGTAAAAATAAGTCACTGACAATCTATATGGCCTGGTGTCTACCATCCCTCAAAGGAAGATTTACTACAGTAAAAGAAAGTTACAATTACCAGAGGTTGCATGTCACAAAAGATAACAAGGCAAAAACATGTATGTTCATTAATTTTGAGGTTTTGTTTAAATAATCAATCGGTCATTCTTTCATAACTAAAAATAATCAAAAGATACTAATACTTTTAAACCCGTATAGAGGGGGCAATATGCCATGAACATCTTCTTTTTTTTTTATACACCAGTGATGACATTTCCCATCTGTTGCTTCAAATCAAATAAGCGTACTTAAAAATAGCATATACTGCAAAATTTTTCTTTGAAGGATTAATTTAAAGTCATTCTGATTGTTAGCTGAAACGTGTTAATTTTTCAACAAGTAAAAATGTGTCTGGACAAGTCCACATGTGTTAGCAGTAGGCTAAGAAAGGAATCTGGTATGGGATTTTTAACACTTGGTTCTAATCATTAATGCTGCAGTACTGGCCTATTTACAACCTGACATTTGTTTTTGCACTTTCAATATCCCATGATTTTTCAGCAACAGTAAATAGCTTTAAGAGATGACACCTTGCCTTAGCCGGTATCTATATTTTGACTAGCAGGTCCTGGCATTGTGTCCAGCTCAGATGCCTCTCCAAAATGCTGCATGCAGGTAAAAGGTGAACAAAACTTAAGAAGAAGAAAAAAAAAAAACACTACACTAAACATTTGGGGGATATAACATATCTGAGTTCTTAGTTGACCTATCATAGCAAACTCTAATCTCATCATTGTCTGTTTGGATTCTATTTCCTAATTTTCCCATAGAATACCATTTTATGACGTTGTTATGTAAAAAACAACATAATTCAAAAGGCAAAAGAAAAAAGTCTAATTTAATTATATGTAGGACACACAGGACAATATCTGATCTTTAATCACTTTGTTTCTGGCAACACAATTTAGATTCAAATGTTTGAAACTTAGGAGGTACCCACATTAGGACATTTTTTAAATTGTTATGGTAAAACTCCAAATTTAAACTGATGAAAGACCTCTATAATCCCACAAAAGTGAATATTTGTGTATCTGAGAAATTAGTTTCCCAAGGAAGATGTATTCTCTAGACAACAGGGGATTTTCATAATGTGTGGGAAATCTGTGGTTCTGAATCACCCAATATTGTCTCAGTCTGTGTTTGTATCCTATATATCAAAAACCTTCCCAATAATTAGAATATAAGAAGTTACACATGGCATTAAAACATTGATGAAACTGTTGAATATTCCCCAGAGTAGTTGTGAGATGTTTTATAACCTTGTGATACCTCAGGATTATCAACTGTCTTTGGAGAGTGTATAGGGATAAGGCTGGTGATTTAAGCTTGCTGTCTATTTGAATTCTGAGAATATGAACATTTGCATAATGTTGAGATCATATCCACTACCTAGTACTTTGGCTCTCTTGAGTTAACTAGTAAGTGTCCTAACTTTCAAGTCCTGATGGTTGGCTTAGAAGTGTTTTGCATAAAACTTTACACACACACACAACATCCTCTTATTAAAATAGTGCATTTCATTTCTAGGAAGAACTGTGCCACAACACGATCTTCTGAAATGTGCTGTGTGCTTTCAGGATTGAAAGTAACACTTGCATCTTACGTTCAAATGTGGCCTTTCTAGACTGACTTTTCCAAAGGAGAAAACTTCAAAGACACAGAGTAGAAAAGTCACTGGAGAAACAAGTAAAAGCCCAAGTAATCTGGGGTATCTGGGACACTTGTCATTGTTTCGTATGTCTGCAGTGACCCAATATGGGCAGCAGGGGGCGCTCCTGCATGAAGCAAACCCCCCACAAGTGTCCCTGGTTGGGAACACCGAGGCTTTTTCTCTTAGCATTTGCCCCAAGTCCAAGGAGGTAGCCAATAAGGAGTGCTGTTGTCCATAAAATGTATGACCTTAGGACATGCGGTGAATAACATTGCAGAAGTGACTAACTAGGACACATGTGTATGAGCTTGCCTTTAGAAAACAGGGTAACCAATTTTTGTTATTTATTTTGGTGGGCAGCAGACTTTAAAAGAGCTGGTGAACAATTGTGGAAGGAGGTGATTGCCATCAGCTGCAAAGACACCATCTCTGAAAGCAACAAGTTGACATCAGTATCCCAGGGTCATTTATTCAGCCTCTTTGTGACAGTTTAGTTTAGTTATATTCCTTGTGAAATATCAAATCAAAATCCTTCCCTCTTTTCCTGACCCCACCTCAAACTCAGAAAATCCTTGATGAATCTGTTTTCCCACTAAACCTTAAGAAATGTGGTTTCTGCAGGGGATTTTCTGCATGTGGCTGTGTTTTGCACGTGAATTATGATGCATTTTACTTGCTCTGTAACAATTCCCAGGTATCCAAACCAGGTTGGAAAAATCCTTAGGGACCAAAAGCGATGGTTTTGAAACCTCAAACACAGTGGGCTCCAAAGCAAAATCCTCAGCCCTCAGCCCCACTTCATACACATACTCAAGTATATGCCACCCCCACCAACAGGCTCCTTTCCACTTCCTGCTCCCAAAAGAAGGTCTGCAGAGATAGAACCATAAACCTCAGTACTCACCATATTAACTTCGGAAACCATATCAATGCTGGCGATGTCAATGTTCATTCCCACGGCCACAGGGGGACCTGCGAACCAAGATAGCCAGCCACGTGATTTCCGAGAACTTCATTCATTTTCAGCAAGAGTTGTCCCTGGGCATGGGGTATTCTGCCCCAAATCCCTCCCCCACTGCTTACCCTTATATTCTTCACTTCTCTGCTCCTTTTAAAAAGAGTGCCTGGCACTCCTCTAGGAAATGCTCTATGAAATATGTACACACGTGCCCTCCTGGAAGAGGGATTCCAATTCTATCTACATATGTAGATGTCTCAGTACGAGAAAACAAACAACTCACAGTAGTCAGTGGAACTGGTCTAGCCTCAGGGAATTTTTATATATTGCACTAAAACCCCCTCCTCCACATTCTTTCCCACACCCCTTCCGTGCGCAGGTTTTAACTCTTTGAGCTTCGGAAGAATCTAAAGCAAAATTAAATGGGCATATCTAAGGCTGCAGCAAGAGGTCCCTAGCCCTTCTCCTACTTACCCTCCCTGCCTTTTAGCCCTCCCTAACCCCTTCCCTCCCACCGTCCCAAACAGTGGGGCTTCCAGATCTGGATAATATCCAGACAATAGCCACTTTAAACCATTGCCAGAACTCTTCCAAAGTAGGCGGGCACAGGGGATTAATGTCACTTTTCAACCAATTGCCTGCACATTTTGTTCTCAAAAATGTTCACGATGGCCTCCAGTAAGCCAGGTTCTCTGGGCACACCATTAACTAAACTTAAGAGGTTTGTATCTCAATGAAGCAAAGACAATGAAGCAAATGATTTCAGCAGTGAAGCTAAAGAACAGCAGTCACCTATACACTCTAAGAGGGTCTCACTGCAAGACCATCTAAGTGCTGGATAGCAACAAATCGGCTTAAGTTTGGATCAGTTTCTCAATATGGTAACACAAGAGACACATTCGCTATACCACATGCAGCCAACAAAGAGGGAGAGGGAAGACACAGCACGCACAAAGCTCACAAGACAGCTTAGGCTATAGCTGGGCTGTTTCTTATTTCCAAGGCAACCCCATTACCTCCAAAATCTGGTCTCAGACGAATGTCATAGCCTTTCAGGAGTCTATCCACTGTCTCTTTAACCAGCGACATATTACTAGGGTCATTGACACTAAAGAAAGAAAAGACAATAAACAGGCATCAATAAGGCAGCAGGCACAGCGTCTTCAGCATCTATCTGATCCTCACTACAGATCCCTGCTCACAGAGGTATGCAGACAGAGCCCTTCAAAGTGAAATGAAAAAGAGAAATGCTGGGCACACTTACCTCTGCGCACAGACAGCGGCGATTATTAAGGGGAATGACCAAATCCCAAAGTAGCCCTTTTTCCGGACTCTCCACATCCCTTTAGTTTTTGACGGGATTGAGGGTTTCACTGAAGAGAGGAGATCCAACTTAGTCTGCCCAGTGCAGTAATTCTAATGTGAGGCGCATGCGCACGGTGTACCAAAACATCAAAGGGGCAGCGGCGGCTGCCTGGGACCGAGCAGATTTTCTTGCTAAGGAAAAAAAAAAACACACAAAAAAAAATTAAAGGGGAAAAAGGAAAAACATATATAAATACATATATATAACATATACATATTTGAATAATATAAGAAAGTCACCCCAAGGAGAACCCAGAGTAAAATCTTTGTTTTTCCTTTCGTTAAGACAAAACAACTAGAGCGTCTGGTAAGTTTTGGTAGTTCCTGGAGGCAGTTTTGTACCTCACGGGTTTTTGGGGCGAGTATGTGTGTTTCCTCTTAAATATGCAAAACCAGATAGGGAATTTAAAAGACAGCAGGTGTGGAGTGCTAGTGGAAAAGGGATGCCTGGGAGCCCACTTCTCGTATCAGCAAGCCTAGAAGGAGAGGAGTTTGAACTTTATTTCCTGGCGAATAGCATCCCCTGCGTGGGGCAAGATGTGTGCTGGAGATGGGGGTTGTGCGGTGGGGAGTTGGGGGCAGGGACGGTGGGTGCAGCAGTCCAAGGGGGAGGGAAGAAAGAAACCAATGGGAGAAGTGCTGAGCAATCCGTCGGATTTGGGGCGGGGGGGGGCGGGTAGGGGAGTAGAAAATAAGAAAGAAACGGAAAAATTTAAAAAGCAAAAACAAAGAAAGGAAGAATAAAATCATGTCTGGTCTCTTCTAGGAGTCAAGGAGGAAGCTTTTCTTCACTACTCACAAGCGATTTCTTTCTCCTCCTCCTCACCCTTTGCCCCTACTCCCAGAGAAGAAAACCTCGGGGTCCCGGTTTCTTGCCGTGTGACGTGCCTGACCCGCTAGTCCGGATTATTTATAGAAGGAGGTTGGGGGGGGCAAGGGGAGCAGAAAGGCAACGCTGTCTCTCCAGGTTTCGGTCTGATCTGTATTGGGAAATTATTAGTGGGGAGGGTGAGGTTTGGATGGGGGCGGGAGATGGGACCTGTGAGCGTGGGGAACGCGGATGACTACAGCCAGACCCTGGGGGCCGGGGGCAAGAGGGCTGGAGCCGCGACACGGTGCAGCAAGGGCAGGTTGCCCGGGGAGGGCGCCCCTGGCAGACCCCACCCCCCACGCCCCCTCGGAGCACGCGCACAGGAGCGCGCACGTGCCGGCACTCTCCCAGCCCGCCTCCCGCGCCTCCTTACCTCCCGGCCTTCGCTCGCCGCCCACTTCTGCCGCGGGCGGAGCCGGTGCCCTCCGAAGGTCTGTCCCAGCTGGAGAGGACGAGTGGCGGCTAGGGACACCTGGCTGTTCAGGGGCGGAGTGTGGCTCGGGATGGCAAAAGCCAGAGCGCTCCCTAGAAGGAAGCAAAATGAGGAAGGGGCCTGGGGGCCCGGCGTTCTCCCTCAGTCTCTGCTCCAACTCGTCCTTGCTCCTCTTCCCAGGGCCGGGAGACACTCTCAGAGCCCGAAACTGCCTCTTCCCTCCCGCCCGAGGCTTTGCCCGGCTCCCCACGGCCACCGGGACCCGGAGGAGGCAGCGAGCGAGCTCCGCGGTTGGAGAGGGAGGGAGATACTCAATTCAGCGCCGAAATGTTTCCTCAGCTCGAGGGAGAGAGACGCGCCGCGGGTGCCGGGAACTGCTACAGGGCTGGGAGGTCTGGGCGTGTGAAGAAGCCCGAGCCCGAGGCCAGGACGCACGCCTCTCCCGGTACTCCCGAGTAATCTTGAAACGGGGGAGGAGGAAGGAGGGGATGTAGGGCAGGTGCTCCCGCTGCCCCTTCCCGGACTCCTCGATGAAGAATGAGAAAAGCCAGAGCCCAAACCTACATTCTGGACCCAGAGCAGTTTTCGCTTCTAACTGCTTTTGCCGGTCATTGCTAACCATTAACTGAGCGCCTACTACTTGCTAGAAGTGCTTTATTAATTAATTCTTAAAACAGTCCTAGGATTTAGCCATCACCTCTGGTCCCTCTTACGGATTTAGAAACTGGCTCACTGAAGCGAAGGAACTTGCCCAAGGTCATCTAGTAGGCTAGAGGAGGAACCCAAATTGGACCCCAAAGCCTGTGTCCCTAACCATTAGACTAGACAGCCTTGGCTCTTACGTCCGAGACCGTGCCGGCTGCCGGCTCTCGGCTGCTGCAGAGTTCCCCCGGCCCGCGGAGTCCTCGGCGGCTGCGGGAGGAGCGGGAGCTTGCGGTTCCGGGCTTGCGTGGCCCAAGTCTGAACAGAGGAGAGGCTCCCGCCGCCCGCACCCGCTGTAGTGGGCCGGCGGCGCTCCGCAGGCTAGCGGTCTCCGCAGCACCCGGGACTCCTCAGGGTCCTGGTCCCAGCCAAGCTCCTGACCCATTTACCTCTTGACCACCTCCCTCCCTCGTCCCCACCCCGCCTAGGTCAGAGGGTCGTCTTGGGACGGCTCGGGGGAACGACTCCTAGGGGAGGGTGGAGGCGGGAGGGCTTCGAGGCGGGAATTCGACAGCTACCCCTAGGAAGGAACGCTAGCAGGACAGCTCCGTGCCTTCACTAAGGGAGTTTCTGAATTTGAGACAGGTGAAACAACGCCATAAACCATGCAGTTCTACAGCTTGGCGTTCTGCGGGGCTCCAGGCTCATAGGAGTCCGTTGAGAGACCGACAGACGGAGAGAGAAAAGGGGAGAGAGAGAGAGGAGAGATGAAATCCTTAACTCTCCCATCTGTAATTATTCCGGTTGAGAGTTTCAAGGACAAAATAGATAACCATGGCAGAGGAAAATTGCCAGTTTTCCTCTATTTTTACACTTATATACAATAGGAATCTTTTACACAAGCTAACATGTTGAAGAGAAAACAAAGTTTAGGTTACTAGCATTATATCCAGAGGATTCCTAAATCAGTTTGAACCCCGGGTAACTAACTGGTGAAAACCTAGGAAACATCTTTTTCTTGAAAACACCCCCAAACGAGATTTTCCTTCTGACCATTAGTTTTCCATGTTGCACTTTCTGCACTGCCAGCCTCTCCTACTTAAGACTCCCTTCAGATTGGGTTGGAAGAAAAATATTCAGTAAACAGAACAATACCAAAAATACTGTCATCCAGCAGTAATAAAAATAGCCCAGTGAGCCATTAAATAAGTACTTGTGGAAGATTTGTCTTATACAGAAAAATAAGGGAGAGCAAAGAGTTAAAATAAAAGTAACTTGCATCTCAGCAAGTAAAAACAATAGCGCAGTGCAAACTGTGAATTTCAAAGGAAGTGGAGACAGAACTTTTGGGTTCAAATCCCAGTTTGTTTACTTTGTATCTTTGTAACTTGGATAGGTCAGTAAACCTGTCTAAACCACAGTTCACTCTTCTGTAAAAATGAGAATGATAATTGTGCCTTCTCCATTTGATTATAGAATGATGTAAATATATATGTAGCATTTGGCATGAAATTAACAAATATTAACAAATTTTAATGAATAAAGCATAATGAGTGGACGGGAAAACAAGGTTTAATAACATTAATTTATAAAGACTAAGTGGACATAAATTTAATGAGATTATATACTGGCTTGAGAAGAGAGGAGCTGCCATTTGAAGGGAATTAAGATAAGGTTAAGAAGGCAATGTACTAAAGGCAACCTAAAAGAGAAAGGATAAAAGATCTCTTACCAATAGAGATTACTAACATAATCAAAGAGATATTCCTACTACTTATAACGTCTGAGACCAACTTATATCTAAAGTGAGTCTTATTGTACAGCAGAGTCAACACTCGAACTTCTCTCTGGAGCTGGTAACACAGCCTAGGAATGTAAAAATTGGAAAAATAATGTGCAAGGAGGGCACTGACAGAATCAAGATGTAACAATTGCTGGAGAGCATCCTCCATGATCCCAGATGCACAACAAGAAGGCAAAATGTAAGTATTATTAAGAGAACTTGATTCAAAATCATCTCTGGGTATGAAGCACATAAATTCCAGTCACCAACCATCTGTCTTTCCTTAGTCTTTACTATAATATTCATTCATTTATTTGGTAAATATGTGTTAGGCACCTACTTTATGTGAAACATTATTTGACAAACACTGGGGATGATGTGTTGAAAAGGCTAACATGGTCCTTATCCTCTTGGAGCTTACACTCCAGTGTGGGTAGAGCCATTATAGAAGCAATAACTGCTTCTACATGGTATAGCATGTATCACAAAGCAGGAAAGATAGGATAGGATGGAATCCATAATTGGTACAAATAAATCAGCTTGAGATATTGGATAAAATTTACTGGTTAAATTAATGCATCAGTTGAGATTTGAAAGATGGGTTAGCCTGATGAAGAGTTGGGGGAAGAGTGTTCCAGGAAGAAGGAATAGTATGTGCAAATATCCTGGGCCAAGAGAGGCTGGTATAAATGAAGAATGAAGGAAGAACTATAAGACTAGAGGGAAAGAAGGGCACCTGAGTGGCTCAGTTGGTTAAACTTCTGCCTTCAGCTCAGGTCGTAATCCCAGAGTCCTGGGATCAAGTTCTGAGAGTTGGGATCCTCCCTCAGTAGAAAGTCTGCTTCTCTCTCTGACCCTCCCCCTTCTCATACTCTCTCTCTCTCTCTCCCTCTCTCCCCCTCCCTCCCTCCCTCTCTCTCTTACTCACTCTCTCTTTCTCTCTCTCTCTCAAGTAAATAAAATCTTTAAAAAATAATTAAGTCTAGAGGAGAAGAGTGAGAGTGGCCCCCAGAGAAATGCAGTTGGGGAGCTTCACAGCAATTTGGGAGCATTGACCTGTGGAGGTAGAGGAGTGACGAGATGAGTTTTAATAACACAGGAGGAAGATGGTAGTAGCTGTAGGGAGATCTATTATTGCAGGAACCCAGATGAGAGTTGATGTTGAGCTGCATTAGGATAGTGACAGTGACGATGGAGAGGAGTGGTCAGTACTATGTGATAGAACTGACTGAACTTTGTGACAGGTAGAATATGGGGAATGAGAGAGAAGTATCCAAAGATAATTCATACATTACTAGTTTGAGCAATTCAGTAGTGGTGGTAGAAGAAAGTTGCTGGTGATAATACACTCAGTTTGGGTCATGATAAGTTTAAAGTACCTGCTAGCCATCCAAGGTGCACCAGATGTTCTGATCCATGCACTTCTGAACTTCAGCTTCAGCTCAGAAGTGAGGGGTAAGGTGGAACCAACAAAAATTTTCTGTTCCTTTCTAACACTTTTATTTCTCTTTTCTGCTTTGATTTTTCTCTTCAGAACATGTTAGTGTCATCTTATATTTTATCCATTTTATTTCCATCTTACTGCATTGAATACAAGTTTAAAGAAGAGATTTTTGTCACTTTACTCACCACTGTATTGCAGTACCTAGTGCCTATAGTAGACACTTAATACATATGTTTTAATGAATGAGTTTATATGTGAAGATCCTGAAGTTGTAACTAACTTAAATCACAGGAGCATATAAGACTTTTCTCAGAAGGATGAACAGAATGAGAAGACTAGAGAATCTAGAAGAGAGTCTTCTGGTAAAGGACAATTACAGCCATCCGAAGAGTCAAATTAGGACTGGTCCAAAAGGTAAGAGAAAAACTACTGTGGTGATAAAAGCCAAGGAAAGAGAATATTCTGATAAAGAAGGATGCTCAACTGTATTAAATTCTTCATTAATTTTGAAATAGACCTTATATACCTATGGTGTAAAATTCAAAACTCTGTCCCTCTGCCACCCTCATTCCTTCCCTACAAATTAACACAATTCAGTTGGTAGGGGGTAATGTGATATTCTATGTCATAGCCTTTTACCTGCTGATGAACAAGTAGGGAATATGCCCATAGGTGCCAGATCATTTTCACTGACCTGCTGCTGGTGGCAAAGCGTCAGCAATGATGACTTTGAGGAAAGTCTTATGGAATATGGGTTACGTGTTTTTCAAAATCATTTCAATATTTATATCTGTTATTTTTCAAAATGAATAGTGGATCTCTTAGCTTTAAATATTGATTGAGGCCTTTTGAATTAATATTTAGAAATTTCAATAATACTGAAGAGTAGGGAAAAGTCAGAAATACTATGTAGGAAGAAAATATACATTTATTACGTTTAGTATATACGACAACACAAATTTATCCAATTACTAATAACATGTTGTCAAGCATATGGCTTCCTGGACCTACTGTAATACACAAATAAGAACCATTTTTAAATAACCTCTCCATATATCTTATACATTAATGCACCTTAATTTATTTGTATATGCTAAAAGATCGTAGAGTGGTTTAAATTTTATCAGATATTTTTTCCCTAATGCTAGTCAAAAATACCCTTTATTTATTTGTCTGGCAAACCGTGCTTTCACAGAAACTGGAAAATAAAATTTCTCCTAAATTACTACAAATTCCAAATCATAGGTTTATGGCGTACTGTTATCTTATTCTGCAAAGTTAGAAATGTTAAATTCTATGTTCACTGAGTCCTGCCTATTTCTCCTTCAGCAGTTTAACACTAACATTAGGCCTGGGTTTCTATATAATTCTTGGCCATAGTAAGTCTGATGACATAAAAGTCAATTTAAATTATTTAACTAAAAATTAACATATAATAAAATAATAATAATGTGTCAGATACTGTTTCAAATGCTTTACATGCAATAACATTTAATCCTTATAATGTGCCCACTAAATGTTATTATAACAATCTTTTCTTATATGTGCAAATAGAAGCAAAAATTAAGTGCTATAAAAGATTTTACAGATTTTAAGAAAAATTTGAAGGACTCATAGAATTTCTGTGGATTTGTCTGCTTTGCAGTTAGTTCTCAGCTTTTGTCATCTAGTGAGTTAATACAACAAGAATAAAATCTTAGCCAAAACAAAAGATCTCTGCACCTAACGGAGATTTGATTTAACAATCAAATGACCAATAGGAAATCTTAAGAGTTTGAGTTACTAGAAGCTTTTTGAAAGTTCTTTTCCCTTTAATATTCTTTAGTCCTTTATACCTTTTAGCACCACCTCAAATTAATCGATCTTCAAGAGTATAGAAAAGTATGCCTTAAAGTACAAAATGAAATTACCAATGCTCCAAATGGAGGTAAAATTGTTAGATGAGGAAATTACCTTAGCTTTGATGCCACATGAGGAGACAAATTATATTCACAGTCTCAGTAGTAACAAAACACCACATCCCTTATCTTTTTACCAACTACTTCTCAAAACCTGAAGGAGGAGGAAAGCTGTGCCTCATCAATGTAAATAAAGGAGCAAAACTGATGTATGTGTATGCAGTAACACTGCAGGTCCCAAGGGATAACTTTTCAAAATCTCTCTCAAGTTGGTTGGTTACTTAGGGATGACTTTGAGAGATGGCCAGAGAGAGGTAATCCAGTGTGTAAAATGAAGCTTTCCAGAATGTGGGTCACACCCTTTGAGGTCTCTCCTGATGCTCCTCTACCAGGACTATTTATCCAATAGATGCCTGAGAGAACCTAGGGTTTACAAGCCTTCTGAGGGCCGATAAAAAATGTTGAAATCTTAAAAAAAAAAAAGTACATATTGGTTCCAAGTTAGAAAGCAAACTACAATGCTGAAATTAATTAATGTTTAATTAAATGTCTATAAAATGTAATATTGTGTCTATATCAAATTTAAATTTCACACAGAAAATGTGCACTTTAATATGTTTTATATAATATGTCAAGGGGCCTCCAAAAATTAGAGGACTTGGGCATACAAAAGTCTTAAAAGGTTAGTCTCTTCCTACTTCTATGCATCTAAAGCCAATTGTAGAGTCTTGCTTTTTTGTTTTATTTTGTTTTTCTTTAAATTCTGAAAACTTCTCCATTTGCTAATTCTATAAGGGACTTGTATTCTTATTTAATTATTCTCCATGCTCACTGCATTCAACCTACCTTGTATGAGACACTCAGTAAATGATAAATTATAATTCCTATTATTATTCACGGTGAATACTTATTAGTACTACCTGTTTACTAGCTTGTTTATTCTGTGAACATCAACAATTACCCATTTAATTCTGTGACGTGTATTATTCAGTGCTCTTGGGGTTGAAAGGGACAGAAACCAAACTCAGACTAGCTAATGTAAGTTAATATTAAGTTATGTAGCTGAATAAGTCAAAGGTGTTCAACTCAGTACAGGTGGATTCAGAAGGCTTAAAGTTTCTCATCTCACAGTTATGTTTGATGAAAGTTGGCTTCAATCTCTTGCTGTCTTCCAAAGACAACCATCAATTCCTCTAGTTTAGCAACATTGAGAGGATTAGCAATTATGTTACTCCACCAAACTACGTGATGGGGGGGTTGGATCCCACTCCTATTTTCAACCTATCACTTGGGCCCATTGCTGGGCCTGTACTCACTCCTGGTCCTGAAGTTGGGATGAACCAAATCCAAACTATGTGGACCATGAATGGTTGAGAAACAAGGACCCAAAGTCAGATTATTAATGTGCTATTACCAGAAAGAAGAGGAATGGATGCTGAACAGATAAAATCACAGATGTCTATTATTGGTGGAATAGGTGTTATGACTAACCATATGTTTTTGATACAGAAATTGTAACATGGGGACTTGAATATGGCTAGAAGAAGAACCTAAATTCACCATATCTGTTTTACATGAATGTCCCTGCAACTGGCCACTAACGGTGAATGAATGAATACTTCAGTCTAGGACATCTCATCTCTCAGATTCATGTCAAGGGTGAAGGATTGCTACTTACATTTTAGCAGCCCCCATAGTCATGCATGAAACAGTCACCCTAAAAACTGTTTAAAAATAATCATGCTATAACTGAATTAACATAAGTAAATACATACAGGAACTGATACAGAAATTTAATAAAATTATGAACAAGAATGACTAGAAATAAAAGGTCCTCAATAAATGAATATTTGAGTAACTGGGACCTATTGTTACAAATAGTCTAGTATTAGTATCAAATAATTGAATTAGCTCCACTTATATATAGTAAGACCTTATCAATATAAGTTGAATGAATTCCACAACAGTTTTGCTATCTAAGCATTTAAATAGAAGACCTCCTGGGGTGCCTGGGTGTCTCCCTCCATGAAGCCTCTGCCTTTGGCTCAGGTCAAGATCCCAGGGTTTCTCATGGGTATTTCGATATTCAGTTATGGTAATGGTAGCCTCTCAACCTGGAGGGAGAGGGCAGTGGGGATGGCCAGGAAGAGGACTTGGCTGGGGCCTTCACACCCACTACCAGACCCAGTTCCTGAGCTCCTCCTCTTGGTAAACCCTGAAAGGCACACATGCTCAGCTCTAACCAAGATTTAAGGCTCAGGTGTCCCAAAATGCAAGCTTTGAGGTTGTGCTGAGCTGGTGAGGTGTTGACTAGAATATTCTGCTAAAAGAATAATCCAGGGCCATCACTCGGACCCTCAGGAGGTGTCTAGGGCAACTGAGCTAAAATGTTAAGTGGAAAGAGAGTGACAATGAGGGTGACATCCGCACAGGAAAATGAAAGGTAGAAAGAGTCTGAAAATAGAAGGTGATTCACATGATACGTGATACATGGTAAAAATTGGGTAACCTCTTTTCTTTCTATTTTTCTAGATTTCTACCAATATGTAAATCTTACTTTTGGGGGAATAATCCTCAACCATCTATTGTTTCATGAAAATAAATTTTATGTCACATTGTCAGCATTCAAAAAAAAAAAAGATCCTAGGGTTCCTACATCAGGCTCCCTGCTGAGCAGGGAGTCTGCTTCTCCCTATACCCCTCCCCTCACTCAAGTCTTTCTCTCTTTCTCACTCAAATAAATAAATAAAATCTTTAAAAAAAAAGACCTCTGATATTAATAATCATAGAGTAGTTTAATTAGTGTTAATATGCAGTCTTTCTTAATAATAAAAATATACCTTTGTTTGGTATTTAACTATGAAACATAAGTCATTGTTTCCATTGATTCCAAATGACCTTTCTGATACTTATATTCTCACCTCTCTACACTTCACTAATTTTCACAAAATACTATGAAGTAAGTTCTAATATTATCTCCATTTCACAACATTATGGAAGTGTCAAGGGTTTTCTGATTAAGAAATCTCTGCAGAAAAGGAGGAATGGAGAACTAGTCAAAATCTGTCAGAGTGAAGATTTTCTTTAATTGGAAACCTTAAGAGCCGGTGAAACTAACCACTGTTTTCTTCCATGTTTTAACATAATTCTCCCGTATTAGCAACTGCATGAAGACATGTTTTGTTCCTAGTTCCTGTGCTTTTGGTTTCCAATAAATTATTAAGAGCTATGAAGGAAGTGTTCCCACTGAGGGATGTGGTATATGGTGGCCTAGAGCACAAAAATCACTCTAAAAAATAAAGACAATTATTTTCAGGCAAGAAAGCCCAACAGCCAATATCTACCAATGTTATTCTTTTGACTGTAATTTATCTTTTTTTAAAAATTTCCAGTTTTCTGGAGATATAATTGACATATCTGATTGTATATATTTGAGGTTTAGAGCTTAATGATTTGACTTAAATGTATTATGAAATGGTTACTGCAATACATTTAGCAACATCAATTAACTCATACAGATACAAAAAAAGAAAAAAGAAAAAAATGTTTTTCTTGTGATGACAACTCAGCATTTACTTTTTTTTTTAAGATTTTATTTGAGAAAGAGAGAGAGAGACAACATGAGAGAGCAAGCATGAAAGGGGGAAAGGGCAGAGGGAGAGGGAGAAGCCCTCTCCCCACTGAGCAGGGAGCCCAAATCAGGGCTCCTTCTCAGGACCTAGGGTCATGACCTGAGCTGAAGGCAGATGCTTAAAGGACTGAGCCCCCCAGGTGCCCCAGAATTTACTTTATTAACAATTTTCAAATATGCCATTCAGCAGTATGAACTATAGTCATCATGTAATACATTACATCTCTAGCACTTCTTCATCTTAACAGCCAGGTTAACATCTTAACACCTTTTGACCATCTCCCTCAAATTCTCCTCCCACCCACCTTCCACCTCTGGTAACTACAACTCTGATATCTTTTTTCTATGAGTTTATTTGTTTGTTTATTTACTTTTTAGATTCGCCATATAAGTGAGATCATGCAGTATTTGTCTTTGTCTGACTTATTTCACTTAGCATTGAAGTCCCCCAGTTTCCATCATGTGTTCACAAAAGGCAGGATTTCCTTGTTTTTTTATTCCGTTGTGTATATGCACCACAAATTCTTTATCGGTTCATCCATCAGTGTACACTTAGTTTCCATGTCATGGCTACTGTAAATAATGCTGTTATGAACATAGGGGTGCAGAGATCTCTTCAATATAGAGTTTTTATTTCCTTTGCATTTTTCCCAGAAGTAGAGTTGTGGTATATGATAATTCTATTTTTAGTTTTTTGAGGAAAATGCATACTGTTTTACAAAGTGGCTCTACCAGTTTACAATCCCATCAACAGTACAAAAGGATACCCTTTTCTCCACATACTTACCAACATTTCTTATCCTTTGTGTTTTTGATGCCACTCTAACAGGTATGAGTTGTTGTCTCATTGTGGTTTGATTTGCTCTTTTCTAATGATTAGTGATGTCAAGCACTTTTTCATGTACCTGTTGTCCATTCATATATCTTCTTTTGAAAAGTGTCTATTCAGGTCCTTTGTCCATTTTTAAATCGGATTATTTTATTTTTTGTTAAACAAACTTTATCTTAATGAGAGTTTAGTATTAAGTGATTTAGCTATTAGAGCCAATGATGATTCAACAAGAAGCAATGAGTACTTTGGAAGTTCAGTATGCTTCGAACAATTACTTTATCCAGAAGTTTGCATGAAGACCCTTGATGGTTCAGGAGATGGTTTTGCATAGAATATGGACAGAGATTTAAATAGGATTGTATCACAACATGGCTCGATTTCCTTTCCGTCCTGATTAAGCTGCCAAAAATGTCTCACTTTGATGCCTGCATGCCATTAACCTTCCCTTACCAAAGTTGTTCCTTCTCCATTTTAACTAAAAGGTCAGTCTTCAGAGGCAAATTATTGATCTTTCTCATTATGGTTACATTCCATTTATGGTCAATAATACTAAAATTCCACAAAAGGTAGTGATATCACCTTTCTTTAAAATATATTTATGTAAGTTAAAGGTGAGTAAATTCAAGGAAATACCAATAAAAATAACAGAGCGAGTGGTACCTGCATTTGACAAAAATAATGGTGGTGGTATGCAAAGATTCTGATATGCAAACATTTGGGAAACTCTGACTAAACTATTTGGGCAGGAACAATCTGCCAAAGTTCTGTAAGAGAAACTCCTAGTTTAGGCTACAGTGAAGGCCTTCTAACTCTTAAGTACCTATAAGTATCAGAAGTCACGAGTGTGAATGATCAGCATTCAGGAGATGTGAGGTGAACCTGAACATCATCAGACAAAGTCTTCTCTATGTAGGGTATCGGAATTTATTTCAGCAATTCAGTGAATATACTAAGCATCTATGCATGTGGAGATGTGCTTGGTTCTGGGGTAAACAAAAAGATGCATTAGACAGTGCTCCTCCCCTCAAGGAGCTAAATTGTAGCAGCCTGAGGAGCTTAGCAAAAATGATTAAGTGGTAGAATATTCATGTTACAAGAAAGGGATAGACCAAGAAGAACCTAATCCAAGGAGACTGAAGGAAAAAGAGATCACAACTGGTTGGAATTAAATAGAAAAGCCTCTACAGAAAAGATGCTATTTGAAATGGCCCTGGAAGGATGGGGAATGGGAAAGTTTGAGGTCAGTTTCTCTACCTGCAAACCAGTGGCTGACTAGAGAGAGAAAGGGCTGGCAAAGTCAGCCATGATGCAGAGAATGTTAATATCAGGACAAGGATTTCAAATTATGGACAAAGATGTAGGGTAGCCTGGAATCCAGTCACCTTTTGATCATTTATTAGCTATGTTATAGTTGCCACATCATTTTGATCAAAGATGAGCATAGACAAACCTAAACAATACAGATCAGTCATGGATTAAGAAGCAATAGAGAAGGGAAAAAACCAAAACCAAAACCAAAACACTTCTGGGAAAATGTGCTAAGATTTTACCAAGAAAGAAAGCAAACAAAGCAAATAAAACATTTCTCATATTACATAAATGGCACTAGTGACTTGAGAGGATATTTTATGTCATTTCCATGTACAAAGGAGCATGAAAGTATTTGAAAGAAACGACATGGTGTCATAGATAAATTTAATCTTAGTGTGAAGTTGAACTGAGTTAGGGAAGAAACCTTCTCTCTCAGATTCTTTGAAAATTATATTTAAAAAGCACTTGAGAATTTACTGCAAGAGACCTGACTAATAAAATGAATGCTTACTCATTTTTTTTTCATCTTGGGAGTGGGGTTATGTGGTATATAAGGAGATAGTTGCACCCTTCCATAAATGGATATGAGAAGAGGAAGCCATTAAGATGTTATTTTGACTAAAACTAATGTTTTACCAGGAAAGAAAGAAAGAGAGTGGGAGAGTGATGGTTAAAAACCAAACAAACACTAAAATTTAAAATTAAAAAAGTCAAGTTACCAGATAAAATAACTTTTGGAGAGAGCAAACCAAATGCATAGTTTTAGAAAGGCCCTCAAGGGATCATTAAGATGGTAAGGTAAAATATAAAATTCATATGAATTTTTATAGATAAAACAAAAAAACTTCAAATAGATATCTAGCAGAAATTTCTTGCAGCATAAATTTCTGGTCTATACCTTCAAACAGGCTTATTTATTTATTTTCCTCTATTATTAAGATCATGTAGAAGATAGTGCTAGGGCTCTACCTAAATTTTTTATCCTCCCAATCCCCCTACCACACACACACACACACACACACACACATTATTTTGAGTGATTTCAATGGCCAGTACCTCCATTCATCTTCTTCAGTATTACACCTTGGGGCTACTGGAACAGCTTTATACCACTGGGATCACTGGAGAGTTTGCAGCCTTGCAGGTGCCCATTAACTGATGATTACATGTGGAGAATAGAGCAATCCTGAAGCAACTGTACTCTAGCATTTCCTCCTAGAATCAGACTCAAACTTATCCAACTTGGCTTTTCCTTGAAATCTCACCCTTATTTGGTTTGCCCTGCTTCCCTTTCTTATTTCCCCTGCATGCTTATCACTTGCCAAAAAGTTTTTCTTTCTTGGTCTGCTTCTGGGGAGTGGACCTAAGACCACTGGGAAGTATGAGATCCATTCTAGGGAAAACCTTTGTTTCTGGAAAATATGACATCATTTTTGGAATGCTGCAGATGAAAATTATATCATGAGTTATGTAAGAAAAACAATTAGTTTTGTGGTTTTCCCACTAGCCATGTGACCTTTTTTGGGGGCAGAGGTAGTGGACAAGGTGCAGCCTCTTCCTGTCTCTTAGTTGTCTCATATGTAATATAAGGCTGTCAGACTAAGTGATCTCAAATGTTCCTTCCATATCTAAAATTCTGTGAACTAAATCAGGGGGTTGACAAACTGTAGATCACTAACCAAATATAGCCTTGCCCCCTGTTTTATTGGAACATGGTCATGCTCAATATTTAGATACTATCTATGGTTTCTTTTATGCCACAACTACAGAATTGAGTAGCCTATGAGGTAGGTCTATTATCATCCTCAACATTTTTTTAAGTGAGATGAAGAAATTAAGACAAAGTAAGGTTAAATAACTTGTCCAAGTTCACAGGACAAGTAATGGCAGAGCTAAGATCCACATTCAGCCCAATCTGTCTCCAGAGTTGGTGCTTTAACCACAGTGCTGAACTTCCCTAATTTAGGAAGGACATAAAAATGAATGTTAAATCCCTCTGACTCATAATAACTACATCGTGTTTGTTTTGTTTTTAGTAGCAGGGTTAACAGTAACAGGAACACATGTGGAAGCATGAATGGAGGAGAGAAAGGGGGAGCAGGTGTCTGCAGGTTCAACAAAGTTGTTAGGAAATAACAAGAATAAAATAAAACCTTATTATTTTCACAATCATGTGCAGTTCTACAATGTGGGTTCATGTTCTCTTCATTTTCCCTCAGAGTGCAAATCACAGACAAGTTCACACACAAATTCACAACTAAGATGCTTGACTTGGTCCTTAACACAGCAGCTCCTGTGTCTGTGGAGCGGAACTAATCATTTTAAGTCACTTCTCACTTCTCATCCCCTTCTCACTTCCTCTGAGATTGCAATTTTGCTTAGGTGACATGATGGATGACAATGCTAAGGTAGACAATTTTACTTCTGACAATCCACAGTGTTATACTGCGTCAGCACAGTCTATTTTATATTTTTTGTTTGTTTTAGAGCCCACTGACATAAATTCCCTCAACATACATTTGGGTATCCTTTTCCACTGAGTTAAAGACTCATTTAGATACAAGTTAATGTATTGATGTAAGTTGATGAAGAAGGAAATATCCCCAAAAGGGGAGGATGGAAAGGCATTTTTCAATTTATTTTCCTTAAGTGAATGATAAATATGATTTAAGTCATGGAGGAGTAGGGGTAGCCAATATGAATTTCTGGGTTTTTTTTTTTAAAGAAAATGTATTATTTTCTGGTAAATATTTTGTCACTCACAATTTGACAATCACATCATGTGAACTTGGCTAAAATAATCTAGTTTTGGACATTGTAGCTGTAAATTAACACCGTTCTTCAAGTAGGAAAAGTGGATGATACATTCCTTATTTTACCCAGGTCAGAATTTCCTTGCATGATAATTTTTAGTAGTGTCTGAGTCTGCAATAAAATTAAATCAACTTCCTTCTCTCCTTATGTGTGTGTGGGTTTGGGTGTGTGTGTTTAACTCTGCCATTATTAAATGATTGCCTGAGTATATAATTGTACTACTACTTAGCTACTGTGCTAAGTGCTTACCATGCTTTTCTTCATTCCGTTTTCACATTAGTCCGTGAGGTTGGGTTTGCTGTCTATAATTTTCAGATGAGGAAACTAAGATTGTTGAAGTTAAGGGACTGGCCCAAGCTCACAAAACTGGTTAATAATGCACTCTAGATTCTAACTTAGATCAATCTGCCTCTAGGTAGTTACCTTAAATCCTGTACAACGACCCAAACAGGTAAAGTACAAAAATTCTCAAATAGTGATGTGAATCAAGAAAGATACAGGTTGCCAAATGGGGATCGAATAGTAGTGATGAATCTAGATCAACAGAGAAAGTGTTAAGAAATTGTATTACCAAGGTCAAGAACAGATCAGTGATATCATTCTCCAAGACAGTTAGAGAAAGAAACACTTTTCCTGGCCTGAAACTTGATAGAGATTAGGGTTTGGGAGACAGGTTGGTGGCTGATGTTCAGAACAGCACCTGGACTCAGAACCAGCACAGAAAGACCTCCTAACACCAGAATCTTTCATCAACGTAAAAGATGTAAAGGGACCTGATTCTTTAGCATAAAATTTCCAAACTAAGGAAATGAATCAGCATTTATGGAACACCTACTTTATGTTGAATATGTACACAAACTGTATCTGTTAGCTTATTTTATTCTTCCCAAAAATACAGGAAACTAAAAAAGACTTGTAAACTAAAAAAATGTTTTTCATTATAAAGTGGTACTACTACAAGCTTATAGAAAAAAAGTCCTGATAATTTAGGGATGTTCCAACATTTTGTTTTTTCTTCTTTTTCAATAAAGTTTATTTTTTTAAGTTTTTATTCAGATTCCAGTTAGCATATGATGTAATATTAATTTCACATGTACACTACAGTGTTTCAATATTTCCATACAACTCATCACAAAAAGTACTCATCACAAGTGCACTTTTTAATCCCATCACCTATTTAACCCATCTCCCCACCCACTTCCCCTCTGGTAGCCATCTGTTTCTTCTCTATAGTTAAGAGTCTGTCTGGGCACCTGGGTGGCTCAGTTGGTTGGGCAACTGCCTTCGGCTCAGGCCATGATCCCAGAGTCCTGAGATCGAGTCCCACATTGGGCTCCCAGCTCCGTGGGGAGTCTGCTTCTCACTCTGACCTTCTCCCTTCTCATGCTCTCTCTCACTCTCTCTCTTTCCTAATAAATAAATAAAATCTTTTAAAAAAAAGACTCTGTCTCTTGGTTTGCCTCTCTCTCTCTCTTTTTTCCCCTTCATTCATTTGTTTTGTTAAATTCCATATATGAGCAAAGTCATATGGCATTTGTCTTTCTCTGACTGACTTATTTCACTTATGAAATATTCTCTAGCTCCATCCATGTTGTTGCAAGTGGCAAGATTTCACTCTTTTTTTATGGGAAGCAAAAGCAAAAATATACTATTGAGACTACATCGAAATAAAAAGCTTCTGCACAGCAAAGGAAACAACAAAACTAAAAGGCAACTATGGAATGGGAGAAGACATTTGCAAATGGCGTATCTGATAAAGGGTTAGTATCCAAAACATATAAAGAAGTTAAAAAACTCAACACCCAAAAAATGAATAATCTGATTTAAAAATGGGCTAAAGAAATGAACAGACATTTCTCTAAAGAAAACATTCTCTAAAGACAGATGAAAAGGTGCTCAAAATCACTGCTAATTAGGGAAATACAAATCAAAACTACAATGAGATATCACCTCACACCTGTCAGAATGGCTAAAATCAACAACACAAGAAACAACAGGTGTTATTGAGTATGTGGAGAAAAGGGAACTCTTGCACTGCCCAGTGGGAATGTGAAGTTTTGTTTTTTTCTCGAAATTTGATTTAAATAAAGCCAAGGTACAGAGTATTATGGTCTTGAAAATATCCATTATATAAATAATATCTACTTTCCTTGAAAGAAATATACATCATTATTCATCTATATTCTCATGCTATGCATGTGGAATTCAGACATGTAAACTACTGAATCTGCCTCTGAGACTGAAAAAGTGTAAGAGAATAAGAGAAGAAGCTATAAGGTCTCTTGATAAGTTCAAACAGACAGGCTGTTTAAAAATATAAGTTGTGCCTCCCTAATACTTTTAATTTTTAGCAGAGTTTTCTATGAAGAATATAATGCAGTTAGCATTTAACAACTTCTCTTGTCCAAAATTTCTCACTAAGATTTGACCCAAAGGAAATGGAATCCAAAGTGAAGAAACACACCCTAGAAGGCATTAGAATTCTTGATAAATTTTGTTTTGCAATCCATATATACCTTTTAAGGAAAAAAAGTATGCATAGCGTCAAATTTCCTTTGCTTAAATCTAAAGTACACTTTTAAGAACTTACACAAACCATGATTTTATGTTCCAGCTAGGCTCCTTTTCCCTTGTCTCATTCCTTAGGCTCCAGTTTCTTTCCAAAATGGTTTACTTGCACTGTTTTTCTGCATAACTTTAAAGGGTGCAGCTGGTCCATCTCATCAGATCCTTTTGCTCCATGGCTTCCAACCACTCTCTGTTAGAGCCCAGAATTACTTCTGGACCCTCACCTCACTCACCCCCTCCTTCACTATACTCCATATGCACTACCCATCCATTACCAAGCAGACTCCTGCCTCTGAACTTTGCCCTTGTGGCCCTTTGCCTAGAATACTCTTCCCCCAGATTGTCACATGTCTAGCTCCATGTCCAGGTCTCATCATCTCACATGTAATTGGCTCAGACTGGCCATTCCTATGCTTCAACAACTCCAGTCAAGCCTTTCTCTGTCATATTACAGCTTTTCACTATCTTTTGTGAACTGTAATTTTTTAAAAACTTGTTCATTATTTGACTTCTCCCATTAAAACATAGACATCAAGAAATTATATCTATCTTCTTTAACACAGTAACCAAATGATCTGACATATTATAAGTCTAAAATAAAATTTACATTGAATGAATGACTAAATTTTGGATCATTCCTTCTCCGTGAATTTTTCCTCTTTGACTTAATATTGCTGTTTTCTTCCTGTCATCAGGTATAAAGGTTGCATATTTTGGAGAATATTATGTGAGACACTTTGTGTATTTTAATCCTTGTAACAACTTAGTGAGGTAACCAGGAATATGCTCATGAAAATTGGCAAAGCTAATAA
Source organism: Nasua narica (assembly GCA_028533885.1). NCBI lineage: Eukaryota > Metazoa > Chordata > Mammalia > Carnivora > Procyonidae > Nasua > Nasua narica. The sequence continues at coordinate 92,245,895 of CM052809.1, read as the reverse complement.
ATATCAGAACCAGAATTCAAACAAAGGTCAGATTTCATTTTTTTAAAGAATTATTTATTTTTTTTATTTATTTGAGAGGGAGAGAGAGAGAATGAACATGAGTGGAGGTGGATAGGAGGTCAGATGATTTCAAAGCAATAGTTTTATTAAACTGTGCAAGTATTTGCTATCCAGTGTGGATGCCTTTTTTTTCCCTAATTGCTCTGGTTAGGACTTCTGGTACTATGTTGTGCAAGAGTGGTAAAAGTGGGTACCCTTATTTTGTTTCTGATCTTAGAGGAAAAGCTTTCAGTCATTCACCACTAAATGTGATATGGGCTTCTCATATATGGCAGTGTTAAAGTGAGGTCCTTGGTTGTATTCAATGTCTCATTTTAGTAAGTTCTGTCTCCTATGCTTTTCTACTCCAACCTTCCCCCTACCCCAAGTCATGGATTTTATCTCGTAAGCTCTATATGGTTGATAGTTCTTTGAATACCTTGTTTTGGGTTCCTTTTGCATTCTAACAGCAAGGAGCATAGGGTAAAGCACATTGTAGACATGTCACCAATGCTTGATGAAGTGAATTTACTAAATGGATAGACAGATGATAAAAATATGGAAACTCTCCTGAAAGTTTTTGAGAGTAGTCGCTGGTTCTGCACTGAACAAAATTTACTGTTCAAACAAATATGGAATCAGAATCATCACTGTATATCCCTTAAGGTGAATTAGTGTAAAAGAGTGATATAGTTATATGTGAAAATTAACCAGTCCTTTCAAATTTATTGAGAAATTCCAGAATATTAATTTGAAGTAAAATATTCTGCCTCCTCCCCCTCTCACCCCGGATTAACAGGTCATATCACAAAACTCCCGTCTCAAATTCGACTCATCTTCTGCTTACTTTCTGTCTCTGATGAATTTTCTTGAATTTACATTGATTCTCTGATTTCCTACAGATAAAGAGTCTTTCCAAAAAATGAATGGGTTACTAAATGGAAATATTATATATTGAGATGGTTATTTATTTTTTAAGCATCGATTGCTTAAAACACTGAAGTGAAGAAAAACAACTATGTGTAATTTAGATCACCTCGTAAGACTGAGAATTATGAGAAACCAATGCTATTTTTAGGGATTAAACCAGCTAATGCTTAGAAATGCTTAACATTCAATGCTTTTACTGAGGGTCTATTGTGTGCTAGGTACTTTCTAGGCACTAGAAACACAGTGGTAAAGAAGACATATTCCTTTGCTCCGGGAAGGCACATTTTAGTAGGGAATCTGTTATTGAATAAATGAACCTAAGAGTAGATACATAATAACAAATTGTGATAAAGTCTTTTTAAGAAAAGAATGGGGAAATAGGGAAAATTATAGGAAGAGGGGGTGTCGAGAAGTCCCTATATGCTATGTGACAAACTTACATTTAGATTATAATCTGAAGGCATTACCCAGGCATAGACTGGTAGTGGTGGTGTTGGAATGAACAAGGGAAGAGGTGCAGAGGGGATGAATCTAGTGGAGAGAACAGAGAGTGTGAGGTTCTCCCCATTCTGAGATGGGGAAAAGACTGACTGGATTGAGGAACTCCAGTATGACTGGAGTAAAGTGATCAAATGAGACCCCAAATACAGAGAATAGACCATATTTGGTAAGTAAATTAAATAAGATGGAATTATTGACAATGACTGTTAAAAACACATTGTCATGTGTATTTTTGGTGGTATGATTGATTCAATCAGATACCTTTGTTTTCTTTTACAAAGTCCTTGAGAACTCACTCATTTCTTCATTTAAAAAGCAGCTATCAAATACCTTCAAAATGCAAGGCACCACCCTATGCACTGATGGCATTTAGAAATGACCCAGCATGCTAAAACAAATTCAAGCCTATACAAATTGAATCACAGAATATATTATTTTCATAATATTAGAAATATATATTTTGTATTCAGTAGCCTTGGGTTAGGGTAGAAAGGATGAATGGATTCACAAATAATTCTCAGAATTGTTGATTTTGAATGAGGATCAGTCTCCAAATCTTACTCCTTTAGGTTGAATCCTAGCTCAACCACTTCCTGAGTGTAGGCAAGTGTGTTCTTTTCTTTGAGCATCAGTTTACTGTTTTGTAAACCGGAGAATATGGCAAAAATCTTACTTGACACACAAATTATCAAGGAGGAGCCTAAACAGATAATTCATGTGAAATACAGATCTCAGTGTTTGTCAGGTGTTAGACTTATTAAATGATAATCATTATATTTTACTCCACACACTGAACCAGAAGAATATTTTCTTTTTATTGTAATTTTCAGTTTGAGGGCATTATTTGACTCTAGCTATACCTGGCTGATTGTTAGAACAACCATAAATAATCATTTGATTGGTCTGGGGACATGGTTGGACAGCTGTAGTGTTTAAAACTCCCCAGGTGATTTTAATGTGCAACAATGGTTGCAAACCACTGACCTTAAGGTTGCTTCAGTAGGATGACAACAGCTAACTCCATTCTATATCCTGACCTACCTCAGGTAAGATTCTAATAAGTGGTGGAATTGCCAAAGGGCAGATGAAAAAAAGAGGTGAATACTTCAGTATTAAGGAACCTGAAAGATCCATATACTATGTTCCCAGGGCCCTGTTTGCCCTACATTTTCTGTTTGGTATTAGTTTCTAACTGGCTGTGAAAGTTCAGTCTCTCATCCCTGGAACCCTAGCTCCACTGCGTCTTTGTAGAAACCAGTGACACTAAGAGTTAAAATTACTCTTTCAAGTCATTAGTAGGAACATCTTTGCATCATAAAGTGTTAGTACGTTTTAATAGTCTCCCAGCAGCCTGAAAGGGCCTTATTTCTGAAAATGTCTGATGGACTTGAAATAGTATATTACAGAAGAGATTTGGAGACTACTGATCATTATGTTCTTTCACAAATGGTCCCCTTCCTCCAGTCTTTGTAAGTCATGTCTTTGATTATGTCATTTCTCAGTAAAAAAAAAAACTTCTAATGTCTTCCCATGACTCCAGAAAACTTTTAATTTCTTGAACATGGCTTTCAAATCTGGATCAGATTTGGACCAACCATAATTTCTAGACATGTTAAACTTTTTCTTTTGCAGAAACCCTGTGTTTTAGCGAAATGATCTATTTACTGTACCCTGAATATACTTTATGCTTTTGCCCTTTATACCAGTGGTTCTCGAACTACTCTAATATGCATATAAACCACTTGGGAATCTTGTTAAGGTACATGTTTACTAGTATATATTATTGAACACATTTAATAGTGTTCATTATAGCATGCACAATGAGGCTCTACATTTCTAACAAATTCCCATGTGATACAATTGCTGTTGGTACTAGAACCATATTTGCGTAGCAAGGATTTACACATAGGCTAATAAAACCTCACGTGAACCAAAATGCCCTATCTTGTCTTCTTTGTTCATCTCATTTCTACTTGTCTTCAATGTTTATGTGACAGAGTGATTAACTGAGATATTAATTTGTTTTCTTGCCCTTATGGTCCATTCTCATTCTTCATCCATTCTACAAAGATATCATGATCTTGTGTACCTCCTTGTGCAAGGAGAGATATCTGTTTCTGGGCCAAAAGAAAGGTGACTTGCAAGGTACATCCTACTCTGGTTTTTGTTTTCCCAAAGCCTAAGTGATTGAGAGGAATTGTGTTGGCTTTCTTTAGGAGCAGAAGAGAGTCTGGCTCTTTGAGAAGTGGCAACAGTGAGAATCCCATGCTAGGGAAGGGAATGGAGGTCTGAGGAGGCCAAAATGACTAAAGGGATGGTTGCCTGCTGTATCTATGGTGCAGCAACCCTAGTAATAGAGCTCCCAACCTTTCCAGAAAGGCAAGCACATAAAAGCAAGTTTAGCGCATAAAAAAGAGAATTTTGGTCACTGGTGGAAGGATGCTTCTTCCTCACCATACTTAAACAAACTCAGAACCTCCGTACAAATGGATGGAGGTGGAATTAAAAAAAAAAACTGATGTGATGTTCCACGTGTTGGGGAACTAAAAAAAGTTTTAGGTTGATTTATAGAAAATAAATGGATACTTCTTTAGGGTTGAATGTTTGTAACAGGTTTCATATGTGCTAAACTTATTTCTGATCTAGTCTCCTCCTCGAAGCCTGATTTGATATGTTTAAGGACATGATGACTGAGACAATAAATCCTGACTTGAATTCTGATTGAACTCCTAATTTGGGTATATGTGAGCCTGAGTTCTTATTTGTAAAAATGAGAACATTTTTACATTTGTAAAAATGGCACAGAGCACTTACTTCATAGAATTGTTGAGAGGTCTAGAAATAATAAATGCAAAGCATGTGGTATGCAGTGTCTGATTAGTAAATATTTGCTGTTTTTATACCTACTAACTTTATCACTACTATTATGACTGCCATAAACAGGTTTGTTATAATCAAGGTAGCATTTTATTCTCACAGTTTGACATGCTCAAATTTCCTAAAGCAATGTTGTGCACATAATTTATTTGAGTGTTACTCAGAATCCTCCTGCATAGCAAACAGGCACTAAATAATAAACTTTTGATCATGATGATGCCTGTGGATTTATTGCCTACTTTTGATAGTTGTTTTTCCATATATCTTGGTGCTATACCTGTAGCATAAACTCTGAAGACAGATATTATATTTTATACTTCTTTGTAATGTGTAAGTAATTCCTGTTTTATAAATAGTAAACACTTAGCAAATACTTGGCAACTGGTTGTTATAAAACAATGAGTTTTGATAATTTAGAAGAAGAGGAGACAGAAATTTTAGATATAATTTGGCAATCTGAGATTAGACAAAGTATTACATTTTACTCTATATTGCCTCCATATTGCCTCAAGCTTAATTGTATCCAAAAGTAGCTTGTGTTTTGTTACTTACCAAGTGGTCTGAATGTTAGTGTACATGCAACTATGGAAACCACAGCAGGGATAACCTGACCAGTAGGGAGAATCTCCTTTTTATCTGTTTTATAAATATTTTTGCAAAGCTTTTGAACCTGAGGTATTAAGGAAGAAATCATGGCTCTTAATCCAATTAAATAGCTCATATTTTTAAAAGTAATATCCTGATGTGTATGTCAGTAAGTTAAAAACAATAAATTCTTTAGAATTCAGTTAGTTTGGGGTTAAACTCTATCCTAGCAACAGAAACTTTACAGCTGCTATCAGAAAAACAGTAATTACTTTGGTCAACATTTTCCAAGAAACTCCAGCTGTCTTATCAGGCTTTCTTTGTCAGAAAGACTCCTTTCCTTTTAGGGGGCATGAGTTGTAGAAGAACCATAATAGTGCTGGTGAAAGAGTTGGAAAAAATTTATTTCAGAAGCCATATTGTAGGGTTTTAATTTTTATTTTATTTGTTATGCTAGAATTTGAGGTTCTAATAATATCTACTGTGCTTTTAGACAAACTTCCACTGAATTTTAGGGACTTCAGAAAATTAGAATCTATTGCTTTTTTATTTGTAATTAAAATCACATGGAATCAATACTGACAACGGCCATCAGTGAGAATCTCCACCCACCCAACATAAAGAAAAGTGAAGATATCAGTAACATATATCCTGTATGCTCTAAGATGTTATCACCTCAGTGTGACTTCATCTGAATAGAAGCCTTGCTCTAGATCTAGTGAAAGGCAAGAATGGTTCATTTTTTTCAGTGCAGGTATTCAGGGAGATTCTCATCATTCATGGAATTAGGGTCATTCAGAAATGACTTTCAGTTTATACAATTATTCATCATATTTTCCCCAATTTCTCCTGTGAAGGAGCTTTAGTGAGAAGGAAATTATAGTCAGGTGATGAGGCAGGGATAGGTGAGAAGAGAAGAGTGAAGGGTTGGTGTAAATGGAACTGATTAAAGCACTATCAAGGGTCCAAACCCTATATTATTAACACTTAGTAGTGGAATGTTCCAATAGAAGACTGGCACTGATTATCATTATCCCTGTTTCCTTATGCTGACTTTCTTATGCCCACTTTCTTATGCTGTCATCGATACCTGACAACTTTTCCAACTTCATCTCATACCATTCCCTACTTTCCATACCATGCTTGAGACACTCAGACATTTCTGATTACCAGACTTATCAAACTTATTCCTAATTAGAAATTTTGCACGGGCTGTTCCTGCTGCCTGTGTTGCCACCCCTTTATCTTCATATGACTGGCTTCTGCTTTTCATTACAATTTCAGCTTAAATCTCCCACCCTTCCAGAGGTCTCCTTTGATCATCATGCATAAGGTAGTCACTCACTAGCTTTTTATTTTAGTTATCTGACACCTAACATTACCTCCTTTTAATTTCTTAAGCATTTTACTATCATTTTCCTCCACTTGAAGATGAACTACACAGAAGCAAATTTCTGATTGGTTTTGTCCAATCCAATATTCATAGGAATTACAACTATGACAGGTATAAGTAAACACTCAATAAACATTTCTGAAAGTGAATGAATTTGAGAGGACATTACCTTAGAAATTTTTTGTCAAGTGAGTCTTAAATTGAAATCCATAGATTATATAAATACCTTTGCATAAGTAATTGTGTGTGTGTGTGTGTGTGTGTGTGTGTGTGTGTGTGTTTTCCTGAAGGTAAGCCATGGTTTTCAGCAGACTATCAAAGGGGTCTCTGAACCACTCTCTCATATCTCAAGTTAGATTCCCCCAGAAAAACCTCTATGATGAGGATTCATGTGAAAGTGATGTATTCGGAAGTGTTTCCATGAAAGACAGGTTGCCAAATGAGGAAGTGAATGGAAGGAATAGAAGCAAGTGAAGCAAGGGTGAGATATCAAACTAAATTCTGCTGAGGGTACCATTGGGTTTGTTTTGCAGGAGGAGCTCTGGAAACTTAGTAAGCCTTACTTAGAGTGGTGGATATCAAGGACCTAAGAACCTGGGACATTTGTAACCTACATGTTTAGTCATTGGCTCATGGTTTTCCACGGGTGTGGATGGGGATAGGGATTATAATTCTGACTCTTTCTGTTTTCAGATAAAGCTCTCTCAGGAATTCTGAAGGTGGTCTTTGAATGAGAGGAGGCAGGTTCTAGCTGTTGAAAATAAAAGCATACTGCGATCTGATGTTCATGAAAGTGTTAAGAGATCCCAGAGGATATGGGTAGAGCACTGACAGGGTCTGCTATACCTTCTTGAAAAGAAACAAAAAGTTTAAGAATTACCAATTTAGTCTAATTTCCTTATTTTAAAATAAGACCTACTAAGATGAGGTAGTTCTCAAATAGTTATCCAGTCAATTGGTGAAATGTGTTTGGATCAGATCTAAGGTCTTCTCATAACTAGCCCATTTGCTATCTATTCATTTTTAAAAATTCAAATGGAAGATACTCTCTTTGAGTTATAGAGAATACAAAGATGAATAAATTGCTGTCCCTATTCACAGTGATTATAGGAGACAAAAGATGCATATGAACAAGGACTATAAATAATTGCTTTAAAAAGAATACATTTTAAGAGAAAATCAGAGCAGAGAGTAATCACTTCCAGTTTAGGGACTGAAGGAAGATTTTGCTGAAGTTGAGATATTTGACCTTGGTGTATTAAAAGTAAATATATTCATTCATTCAAAGATATTTAAATGAGTGTCTGTTATATTTTAGACATGGTTATATGCACTGGGAATAAGGTAGTGGATGAAAATGGCCAAGTCCCCACTCTTGTTTACTTTATATTCTATCTGGGTAAAGACCAATATTAACAAAGAAGAATAACAAACAAATAATATTATGCCAAATAATGGTAAGTATTATTCAGGCTATAAAGGATAAATGAAAATAAGTGAAGGAAGAAAAGTTGGCTACTTTAGATGTAGTGATTAGAGAGAACCACTTTGACATTTGATTGAAACCCAAAGGATGAAAAGTGCCAAGAGCAAAGAGGAAAACACTTAGGAGAAGAGAAATCCAGGCAAAATAAAGAGTGAGTGCAAGAGCCCCAAGGTATGAAAAAGCTTGGAATAAGTCAAGAAATAAAAAAGTGAGTTTGAAACTTTAGAAATTAAAGCTTAACCTGGTTTAGAAAGATTGGCAGGGTCTTGTAGGCCAGAGTTAAGGAATTTGCACTTTAAGTGCAATGATTAAACATGGCCTTGCTTATGTTTCAAAATTTACTATGTGTACTAGCTATATAAAAACTAAAACATGAGATTTAAAAAAATACTATTCATATATTAGCCCCTGTCCAAAAAGTAAGTAGTTAGGTATAAATCTAAGATATGCATAAGATCAGGATGAAAGACTAAACACTGTTGAAAGAAGATCTAAATAAATGCAAACACATTATGTGTTTATAGAATGAAAAATTCAATGACAGTAAGATGTCAGTTCTTTCCAACTTGATCTCGAGATTCAACTCTATCCCAATCAAAATTCCAGCAAGCTATTTTATAGATATCAGTACAATGGTGTTAACATTTATATGCAAATGGAAGGACATAGAATAGCCAACACAATCCTAAAGAAGCAAAATAAAATTTGTTGACTTAACTACCCTACTTCAACATTTACTATAAAGTTCCAGTAATCACAGAACTTGCTTTTGGTAAAAGAATAGATACATAGATGAATGTAACAATATAGAGGACAGAAATAGACCCACACAAATTTAGTTAACTTATTTTTAGCAAAGGCACAAGGCAATTCAATATAGAAAGGATAGTCTTTTAAATTAATGGTGCTATAAAGGATAATCTTTTTATACACTGGTGTTAAAAAAGCAATTGGAAATCTATATATTATACCTTACCCAAAAATTAATTTAAAATTGATTACATACCTAAATGTAAAATGAAAAACTATAAAAATTCTAGAAGAGCAATGGGTGTGGTGCATGAACAATCAATCTTGTAACACTGAAAAAATAAAACATATTTGGGGAAAAAAATAAAATCTTATATTCTAAAAAAATTTTTTTAAATAAAAAAAATAAAATTCTAGAAGAAAACACAGGAGAAAATCTATGTGACCCTGGGTTTGTTAACATTTTGGATACAACACCAAAAACAAAATTCATGAAATAAAAAAAAGATGATAAATTGGACTTTATTAAAATTAAAATCTTTCATGCTGTGAAAGATACAGACAGGCTTATAGAGGCTCTTGGTTTCTAATACTATTCTCCAAATGAAAGGGACCAAGCGTCTTTGAAAAAAAGCCTGATTCTGGGACTGGCGCAGGTATATGCGTGATGATCCTGGAGCACATTGTAATGCCAGAAAGAAAGCAAGAACAGAAAACAAAACAAAACGTCACAGACATCTGTGGGAGTATGCCAAAAGGGAAAGAGACCAACTACAGAACTCCCAATGACAAAAGCCAGAATTACTTGAGAGGCAAAATAGGTAACATAGCATTGGATTATAATATATAATATAAAATAAATATCTGTGACCTCATACTTATACAAATAAGTAATTTAGTAAATAAATATGTGAAGAATAGCCAAGTTTCCTCTGAAGAATTTTTCATAATTTATGCAAGATGTGGGGAGTGGGGAGTAAGCATAACTCCTTAAGGGTGTGTACAATAACTTCCACCCCAAGAGTACATTGTGGAAAGGAGGGGGAAAAAAAGCTTATAGTGGAGAAACCTGACAAACATTATCTCAGCCAGGTGATCATGGTTTCTTCCATAGCAATATCATGTTGACAGCATGATCTCTTGCTACTATATGATGAGAATGGCAACTTACCCCTGTGGCCTTTTTCCCCCAAACCCATAACTCCAGTTTAATCCTAAAAAAAAAAAGGAACCCCAATTCAGGGATATAAAATGCCTCTACCAAATGCCTCTTTAGTACTCCCCAAATTCTCAAACTTATCAGAAATGGAAAATTTAAGTCTGGGGAAGCCTAAGGAAAACATGCCAGCTAAATGTAATGTGGTATCCTGGATGGAATTCTGGAACATAGAAATAACATTAGGTAAAATCCCAAGGAAATTTGAGGGAGTGATGTCACCAAGATGGTGATATAGGTTGTTCCTGATTTCACTCCCCCTCAAAAAAAACAACTAACAACTATTTCAGCACACCACAAACACTGAGAGAATACTAAAACAGAACAGTGAGGCTGAAGCCCCCTGTACCACAGAGACCAAGACATACTGTATTATAAGGGTAAGAGACATGGCTATGTGTTGACTGTATTACCCCAGCACAGCACCATGCAGAGAGGTCTCCCTTGAGCCTCTGGTTCCTCTAGTGGAGAAAGAGAAACTTTGGGGACAACCAGTCCCCAGTAAGTCACTTTGTGGGAGCCTTTACTCTGATCTTGAAACCATGGGATTGTAGGGGAATCTACAGGGCCCAAATACTGGGAATCTGACCATGACAGAGAAGGGAGGAGAGGCTTCCAACAACCAGCACACCTGTCTTGGGAGACTGATTTCATACATTCAGTACTTAAGTAATCTCAACCAACAGTTTTGCTCATCAGCAGAATCATGTTTGGGGCACACTCTGACGAGGGAACTTGGTATAATGCATATCTGCCTAATTTGCATCCTTAAATGAGGAATTTGGGGCCATAGAGCCTAGTTTGCCAAAGCACAGGCAAGGAGTTGAATTGCAGGCCCACGCACAGTGGAGAGTGCCTTCCAGTACCATCTGACCAGAAAGGCTGGTGAGAACTCCTGGAAGCAGTGTGGTCCAGTGTTGCTTGAGCTGAGAAGTGGGCAGGCATAGCTGATCATCCTCAAAGCAAAGCTGCCAGGGATGGAGTGTTCTGGTACTCTGCATAGGCAGGATTATTATTTCATAGCTAAGGCTATAGGTGGTTCTGGCTCCATTCAACTGGAGATCCTGTTTGGAATTCAAGAGTAGTCTGGATAGGCCCCTCTTCCTGCCCAGGCAAGGAAACTGAGATATAGCCCCATCAACTGTGGAGAATGTTTTTCAGCCCCATTTGACCAGAAGGGTTGGCAACAATTCCTGGAAGCAGTGTGGCCCAGCAGCTCTCAAGCTGAAAGGGGAACAGGCAGAACCAACAGTTTGAAGAGCAAAGCCAGTGGCCCTGTTTGATCAGGAAACTTAGGGTGTGGGTCTGCTTGAATTAAGACAACATTACCAGACTTAGAGCTGCTTCCCCACTGTGACTGGGTGGGGAACCTAATTTGGAATCTTGCTCATTGCTGAATAAAGCTTGTCCAACTATGGAACATTATAGATCACAGGAAGCTACATAGCCCAAAGTCCTATGTACAGTAGCACTTGAACAGAGAGCACAATTCATGGCTTCTCCCATCTGCAGAGCATAACTGGTGGCCTCAGCTGATCAGGGAATTAATTGTACACTCTGGCCTGATATGGGTCCCCAAACAATGAGCTGAGTCCCCAAACAGGAACTGAGTCCCATCCTTCTGCCTTGACAGAGAAAGGAAGCTAATTCATCTCCCCATCTATTATAGAATAAAGTACCTGTTCTGACCACTTAGTAAACCTGACCAGAGAATCCAGGCAAATATGGAGCCATCCTACAGCCTCATTTGTGTAGGAAACCAAGCCAGCAGTCTTATCCAACTGTTCACAGCCAGTGTCACACTTCCCATCCCTGTCTTCAGAGCTCGAACAGTTGCCTCACCCAAAAATAGACCATAATAGCAGGCTCCACCTGCCCAAGAACATTACCAGCAGAAGAACCCAGAAACCTAAACTAAGCTGACTGATGAAAAACTGTTTTTTGCCAAAGCAAACATATTAAGTCTAGAAGAGGAGCCCAATTACTCAAATGTGCAGATATCAACTACTTAGTCAAGAATCACAAAAAAATGTCAGGTAAATATGACACCACTAGAGGAAACAAATAAATCTCCAATATACTGGCCCTAAAGAAATAGAGATCTATGAATTGTCAGAGAAAGAATTCAAAATAATCTTTTTAACAAAATTTAGTGAACTATAAGAAAACACAGACAACTAAACAAAATTAGGAAAGGAATACATGAACAAAACAAGAGAAATAGAGACAAGACAGAGAAATAGCAACCATCAAAACATACACAGATGCAGAGAGAAATCCTAAAGTTGAAAAATACAATAACTATATTGAAGAATTCAACAGAAGCTTTCAAAAATAGACTCAACTACACAGAAGAAAGAATCAACTATTTAGAGGATAGGACATTGGAAATTACCCTAACAGAAGAGCAAAAAGAAAAATAATGAAAAAGAGTAAAGAAATTTCCTATGGGAATTATAAGACACAAAGAAAAAAATAATATTTGCTTTATGGAATTTCAGAAAAAGAGAGAAAGGGAGAGTAAGTACATTTAAAGCAATAATGACTGAAAAATTCCCAAACCTGGAAAGAGACATGGACATCCAGATCCATGAGTCCCAAAGGACTCAAATAGTTGAATTCTATTAGAGTTATACCAAAACACATTACAACTAAACTGACAAAAGTCAAAGACAAAGAGAGAAATTTGAGTGACAATAGAAAAAAGAGAAGTTATGTACAAGGGAACAAGCCCCCATAAGATTATTGGCAGATTTCTCAACAGAAACTTCAAGGAGACTATAAGAAGATATATTCAAAATATGGAAGAAAATAACATTCAAGAATTCTATATCTGGCAAACCTGTCCTTCAGAAATGAGGAATAATGAATGACTTTTCTGAACAGACAAAAGCTGAGAGACTCCATTACCACTGTACCCACTCTATAAGAAATACAGAAGGGAGTTCTTTGAGTGGAAGTAAAAGAATGTGAATTAACATCACAAAAACATAAAAAGGTAGTATAAATGACACTGGTAATAGTTGGTAATCGTAAATATATAGTCAAAGGTGGATTCCACAATATGTTAATAACAACACTAGCAATATGGTGATGCACAATTCACTTAAAACAGGGAGCCTGCTTCTCCCTCTCTTCCCCACTCATGTTTTCTCTCTCACTATCTGTCTCTCTCTCTCAAATAAATGAATAAAATCTTTTTAAAAAATAATAAAACAGTGGATTTCAGCAACACTATAAACCAAATGGATCTACCAGACATACACAGAACATTCTATCAAACAGCAGAATACACATTCTTTTCAAGTATGCATGGAACTTTTTTTTAGGATAGACCACATGTAGGCCACTGAACAAGTCTTAGCAAATTCAATATTGAAATTATACCAAGTATCTTCTTTGACCATAATGGCATGACACTAGAAATCAATAACAAGAGGAAAGCTGGAAAATTCATGAACACATGGAAATTAAAAAACATTCTCCTGAATGACCAATGGATAAAAGAATAAATTGAAGGATAAATGAAGTTTCTTGAGATAAATTAAAATGGAAACACAGTATATCAGAATGTATGAGATGTAGCAAAAGCAGTCCCAAGGGGGAAGTTCTTAGCAATACACACCTATATTAGGAAAAAAGAAGATCCCAAATAAACAACTTAATTCTACACTGTAAGTAACTAGTAAAAGGACAAACTGAACCCAAATTTCACATAAAAAAGGAAATAATACAAATTAGAGCTGAAATAAATGAAATAAAGAACAGAAAACAATAGAAAATATTAAACAAAGGTATTTCTTTGAAAAGATAAGTAAGTTACAAACTCTTATCTAAACTAACCTAACCAAGGGAAAAAGAGAAAGGACTTAAATCAAAATTATAAATGAAAAAGGAGATGTCAAAACAGATATCACAGAATTCAAAGAATCCATAAGAAGCTAGCAAAAGGAACTATATTTCAATAACCTAAACAACCTAGAAGAAAGGGAAAAAATTCTCAGAAAGATACAACCTACCAGGACTAAATTAGAAAAAAAAAAGAAAAATCTGAATAAACCAATTATTACTAAGGAGATTGAATCAGTAATCAAAAACTCCCTATGAAGAAAAGTTAAGAATCAGATGGCTTCACTAGTGAATTTTACCAAACATTTAAAGAAAAATTAACAACCATGATTCTTAAACTCCTTCAAAAAATTAGAGAGGACGGAAGACTCCCAAATTCTTTCTATGAAGCCGGCATTATCCTTGTATCAAAACCAAAAAAAGGATGCTACTAGGAAAGAAATCTTCACACCAATATCTTTAATTATAAATGCAAAAATTCTCAATAAAATGTTAGAAAGCCAAATTTCAGTAGTACATTAAAAGGATCATTCACCATAATCAAGTGAGATTTATCTCTGGGTTGCAAGGATGATTCAATATATGCAAATCAATGTCATAAATCACATTAATAGAATAAAAGAAAAGAATCACATGATCATTTCAATAGGTGCAGAAAAAGCACTTGAAAAAATTCAACATTCAAGTATGATATAAAGTCTTAACCAATTAGGCATAAAAGAAATATATCTCAATACATTAATGGCCGTATATAGCAAGCCCAAAGTTAACATCATACTTAATGATGAAAGGTTGAAAGATGTTCATCTAAGATCAGAAACAAGACAAGGGTGCCTACTTTCACCACTCTTATTCAACATAATACTAGAAGTCCTAGCTAGAACAATCAGGTAGAAAAAATAAAAGTATTAGAATTGGAAAGGAAGAAGTAGAATTTTCTCTATTTGGAAATGACATAATTTTATATACAGAAAATCCTAAATACACAACCAAAAAACTTAGCTCTAATCAATGAATTCAGTAAAGTTGCAGGATACAAAATTATGTAACATGCAAAAATCACCAATGTTTCTACACATGAACAATTTTCTGAAAAATAAAGAAATTGATTCCACTTGCGATATCATCAAAACCAATAAAAAACACAGGAGTAAATTTAAAGTGAAAGATATCTACCCTGAAAACTACAAGATGGTGAAAAAAATTGAAGTAAACACAAATAAATAGAAATGTACCCTGTGTTCATGGATTAGTTAGAATTAACATTGTTTAAATATCAATACTACTAAGCCATCTATAGATACAGTATAATCTCTATCAAGATTCCAATGCCATTCTTTACAGAAGTAGAAAAAACACTCATAAAATTATGTAGTACCAGAAAAGACCTCAAAGAGCCAAACAAATCCTGAAAAACAACTACACAAGAGGCATCATACCTTTTGAATTCAAGCTATACTATAAAGCTATAGTCATCAAAAACATATAGTCGTGCCATAAAAACAAATAGACCAATGGAACAAAATTGAGAACCTATAAATAAACCCAAGCATATATGGTCAACTAATATTTGACAAGGGATCTAAGAATATTCAATGGAGAAAAAAGTCTCTTCAATAAATGGTGCTAGAGTAATTGTTTATTCATATGTAAAAGAATGAAACTGGGCCTATATCTTAAACTACCCACAAAAACTAATTAAAATGAATTAAAGACTTAAATGTAAGACCTGAAAACATTAAAATCCTAGAAGAAAACATAAGAATAAAGCTTCTTGACATGGGTCTTGGTAATGATATTTTGGATATGACATCTAAAGTACAGTCTCAAAATAAAAAATTAACAAGGGGAACACATCAACTAAAAAGCTTTGCTCAGCAAAAGAAGCCATTAACAAAGTACAAAGAAAACCTAAGGAATCGGAAAAAATATTTCCAAGTCATATGTCTGATAAAGGGTTAATATCAAAAATACATGAAGAACTTAATATCAAAAATATGTAAAGAACTCCAAGAACCCACTAGCAACAAACAAAAACAAACAGAAAAACAAAACAAAACAAAACAAAACAAATTTTAAAAATGGGCAAAGGACCTGGATAGATACTTCTTTAAAGAAGATATATGAAAGGCCAACAGGTACATTAAAAGATGATTAAGGAAATACAAATTAAAACACATTGTGATGTCACCTCACAAGTCTTAGAATGGTTATTGTCAAAAATACAAGACAAATGCTGGTGTGAATGTGGAGAAAGGGAACCTTTGTACATAGTAGGATTTGTAAATTTGTATAGGCACTATGGAAAACAGTATGGAGAATAGTCCAAAAAATAAGAATAGAACTACCATTTGATCCAGCAATTCTATTTCTGGGAATATATCCAAAGGAAATAAAAACACTAATTCAAAAAAGATATCTGCATCTCCATGTTCACAACAATAGTATTTATAGTAGTCTAGACATGGAAATAGTTAAGTATCCATCAATGGATGAATGGATAAAGAAGTTATTGTATACACACACACACACACACACACACACACACACACATTATTCAGCTGTAAAAAAACAAGGAAATCTTGCCATTTATAAGAACATACATGGACCTTGAAGCCATTATGCTAAGTGAAATAAGTTAGAGAAAGGCAAATACTGCATGTTCTCACTTATATCTGGAATCTAAAAACAAAACACAAAAGCAAAAAATACTCAAAGAAAAAGAGAGTTATTGTCAGAGGTGGGGGAGAGGGAGGTAGAATTTGATGATGGTGGTCAAAAGGTATAAATTTCCAGTTACAAGATAAATAATTACTAGGGACATAGTGTGCAACATGATGACCAAAGTTAACACTGCTTGATACACAGGAAAGTTGTTAGAGTAAATTCTAAGAGTTCTCATCACAGGGATTTTTTCCCCTTTTTTTCTTTCTTTTCTTTTTATTTTATTTATATGAGAAGGTGAATGTTAGTTGAACCTGTTATATAATCATTTCACAGTATATACAAATGAAATCACCAAGCTCTAAGTTTCAACTTATTCAGTGAGGAACATCAATTGTTTCTCAATAAAACTGGAAAAAATAAAATAAAATGCCCAAGTTTAAAACAAAAATCTAAGAAAATCAGGGCGAAGTGTGAACTTTAGGTAATAATAATGTTTCAACTTTGGTTTATTAGTTGCAACAAATATACAAGACTAATGTAAAAATGTTAATAATAGGGTGAACTGGAAGTAAGCTACATGGGAACTATTTTTACTATTTTACAACTTTTCTGTAAATCTGAAACTAATTCTAAAAGAAGACTTTTTTTAAAAAAAAGATTTTATTTGTCAGAGAGGGAGAGTGAGAGCGCACAAGCAGGAGGAGAGGCAGGTAGAGCAGGGAGAGCAGGCAAATGAAGAAGCAGGCTCCCCGCTAAGCAAGAAGCCCCAGGGGGAATTCGATCCCAGGATCATAGGATCATGACCTGAGCTGAGGCAGATGCCCAATTGACTGAGCCACCCAGGCATCCCTAAAATAAGAATTTTTTTAATAAGAATTTTACTTAAAAATCACTGTAACATGATAATAAAAAATAGAAATGACTCAAAAGACCATCAGTGATAAAATAAATAAACAAATTTAAGTCTGTGCTTTTGGTGGAATACTACACTGTACTAAAAACAACAAACTTATTCATACAACAATATGGATACATTTCAAAAATATTTTGTTGAGGAAAGAAGCCAGATTAAAGAGTACATACTGCATGATTTCATCTATATAAGTTTCTGTGTGAAAAAAGATCAAAATAGTGGTTGCTGCTGAGGGATGGACATTGGAAGACGGCATGAGAGAAATTTCTGGAGTTTTAAGAATGTCCTATATTTCAATTTTGGTATGGTTGCATGAAATATGTATGTATTAAAACTCACTAAATTGTATTTTTACAATCTGTGCCTTTCACGGCATATAAATTTTACTTCAGAAACACCCACATTACAAATTTTAAAGTACTTGGCTACTGTGGAGAGAATGAATTTTAGGAAGATTAGTATCAAGGAGACTATGGAGGAGGTTATTGTGGAACTCTGGAGGAAAAATAAGTGATAAAACTGAAAATGAGAGAATAGATAGATTGGGGATATATTTTGAAGCTGGGGGCAAGTAGCACATGTTGTTTTATTACATGTAGACAATTAGAAATTTTTAGGAAGAGGACTCTGAGGCTTATCAATAGACCCAGATGCCAGTTTCAGGTCTGCTACTTTTCAATTGTGCGATCACACAAGAACAACTTTATCCATTTGAGGCTTCATCTTATCTTTTACAGTGAGGTAACTAGACTTTTTGTCTACTTAACTCATAGATTCCAGAAAGAATTGAATGAGTTAATATATGTAGAAAGTTAATAAATTGTAATGTATTATGGATTTTTAAAATTATTATCAAATACATTATATAAGTAGCATGACAGCACTGGAAAATATATCATGGATGTTTTAGTCATCAACCATGAGCAGGTAAAATATCCTTGGATAATAAACAGCTCTATTTCTCTGGAGGAATATTACAACTAAGAATCTCAATTTTGATTCTAAGCTGGAAAACAAATTTTGAATACCTGGTGAGAAATCAAGGTTGTAGAACTGAGAAATTGTTCTATATCCTGTCTGTTAGGAGAGTCTTCAAAATTCCTTGCACAGATCTTCCTGCAACATGATAACACCTCAAACTCAGCATAGTATGCATCTGCTTGCAAATAAGCACAGAGAGGCATTGTTACATCCTAGGAACAACTTATCTGGGGCTGTGCCATTCTAACTCTGTGCTCAGAACTCTCATGATAAGTCCAGCATGACAGCCAATCAAACATTGTTCCACAAGGTTTCCTAGGAAACAGACACACAGCTAAAGAAACGAATTGCCCACAGCTGAAAAGAAAAATACTGCAGCAATTTCACCTTACTGATATTTTTTCCTCCTAAAAAGAATATATGTATATAAGTGTTGCTGGGAGGTGGGGGGGGTAGGGATATGGACATGGGGGAGGGTATGTGCTATGGCAAATGCTGTGAAATGTGTAAGCCTGATGATTCACAGACATGTACCCTGGGGCAAATAATACATTATATGTTAATAAAAAATTAAAAAAAAAGAATATATGTATATACATAACAAAGATAAGTTTTGGAAAAACAGAACACTCAAAACCAACATAGCAATGAAATGAAGGGCCAGAACACCCCTGTTGTCTAAATCTATGAATATAATTGTCTTCTGGAATATAGTTGCAGATAATAAGATAGAAAATAGTGATGTGATTTGAGATAGTGGTTGATTTGTGATTTGTTTTAACTTCCTAGAGAAGATCATTTAGGATAGCATTCTTGTTCTGTCCTCATTTTAAACTATGATTTGGTTGTTTGGATTATTTTTTATAAAGATCTGATTGTGTGGATATTGAAAGACATATGTTTGCTTCTTAACTTACAGAATGTAGAACATACCCAAGACATAGTAGGCTTTCAACAAAAATGATTACATCAATAAAGAAATAGCACTGAATTTTCTGAATTCATAATGTCCTTGCTCTATTCTCAACTTAAGGAACAAACATGATTAGTTCAGTGAATGGTGAACAAGCACCAGATTAAGGCGGCAAAAGAACAGTAGTCTTTGGCCATTTTTCCTTTTTAAAATTTGCTTCACTTTCTGCTGATCTAGAATGCAATCAGCATGTTCTAGCTAAGATCTAAGTAGATGAAATGAATTCCTGACTCTTACATTTCTAGCACCTTTTAGATGAGATGAACTTGAGTAATTAATTAATCTTACAAACATGTATTTTATTAAGTCCTCATAGTATATCAGGTGCTGGAAATGCTGACTGGTATCATAACCAATTTTGAATAAATACTTAACATCCAAAAATTAATGAATTTTTGTATACTGGGCCTAGCCAAATATGACAGACTTTTAGAGCTGCAAAGGACTATGTTAGTATGTGGCTAGTATGTGGTTAGACTTAGGATCTCTAAATCTTTGAACGCCATTCATCAGCAACCACTGCAATAGATTGGGAACTAAATGATCCATAGAAAACAAGCCAGACAAATGCATTTTCTTTATTGCTAGCTAATCTATAACTCCAAATCCTCCTTATTTGATTGCTTCCCCTGGTAGTCCTCAAATGAGTATCCAGAATTTCTAAAATCTAGCTGGATTATCTTAAAATCTAGAGTAGAGGAAGTTAAAGTATCCAGAATATAAAATTTGTTATATGGAGAATCATATCTTCTTATTTACCCCTTTATCTTTGGTGTCTAGCACAGAAGCTGAGCTTAGTACAGTTATGCTGGATGAAAGAATGAAAGTGGGCTCCTTTGTGACTCTTTCCTCTGGAGCCCATCTCAGTAGACCAGGACTGAGGAGTAAGGGTCTGAGAGAAAGCCTTCCCCTCCCTGGAGATAGATGAAGTCACTGAGATTGAGGAGTCCCTTATTCTATTTTCCTCATTGAATAGATAGAAATAATGAAGTCCAGGGAAGGTAATGTTTGCTGAAGATCATATGTCTAGTTAGCAGGAGAATTTCTGAGCTTGTTCCATCTTCCAACTATACCACGGTGTGATTGGAATGAATTAATGGACTGACAATTGGTTGATGAAACTCAGTTGGTCCCTTTTCAAGGAAATATGCATGATCTCTTAGAGGGCAGAATTGGGCCCTAAGAGTAAACTTCTGTATAGTAAAGATAACTTTAAAAAGTAATATGATTTAAAATTTTTTATTTTTATGATTTTTAAGTCATACTATATTTCCAAGTGGTCTATAGACCCAATTTTTAAAAACTTTCTTTATATGTATCTGTAGAGAGAACCTTTTAGAGCGATCTATAATGAAATGCCATCAGAGATCTCTGGGTGGTAGAATTTTATGTCATCTCACAATGATTGAACGTTAAAGTTGATTCTAAGACCATTGTAACCAACACTTTCATTATTTCTGGTTTAAGATAAATATATGAGTATACAACATTATACATCTAATTTTGTGTATAAATATAAAATAGTGCTTGGCATCTGGTAGGTGTTCAATACATTTTTGAACAGTTTATATGTAATTAATGCATATGTAGAAACATACCTGCAGTAGAACCCTTTTGACTATTTAATACATTATTACATACTTTAGATAATTTAAAATTAACTGGTTAAGATTTTGTCTATAGGATGAAAGCATTAATTGCCAATGTTTCAGCCCTGATAGGGCTGCATACCTTATAGTGAAATGGATTATGCTAACTAGAATTGATCATGCTGCCTTGAGTTTGGGTTTTATGAAAATCTGAAATCTTAAATCTTTTATACAGTTTTGTGCATACATCTGAAGATATCCCAAGCTGAATTATTTGAAAAAGAAAACAAGGCTGCAAATGAAAGAAAGACCTGCTTCTCTTCAAGAGAACTCACTGTAGCAGAAATTACTAAAATAATTACAGCCTTGATTATTGTTTTAAAACTATCAAAATATTCACTTCCAAATACCCTCTATTTTATCCTGTTTGTGGACCGCCAAAGATAGAGGGGGAAAAAATAGAAATACTGCCCAATATAGCTATTCTTAGATGATTCTCTCAGGTGGTTAATCACCAGGATTAATTAGCAAGCAGCAACTGTGAGAACTTGATCCTTTTTCTTAATTCTTAGTCTTACATCATCAGGTATTTGCTAAAATCAGGCTGAGCACATCCATAAATTAAGTTTTGAAGCTTGCCCCTGAGGGAAGAGCACTCATAGGTGTCCACCCAGCAGTAGGAGCTGTGCTCTGAGTGCAGAATGAGACGGTGATTTGAAAAATACATTTGTTCCCACCCACATCTTCTCCCACTGACAAATGCTATGGATCTCCAGGCCAGAATTCTACTTTAACAAATGGGTTTACAAAAATAAAAAGAAAAGAAAAGAAATAAAGGGGGGAAAGAAAATAAAAGCCTGTCAGAGATACAGCACCTGCATTAAATTGAATATCTAATTGTGCCCGTACTCTCAAAATAGTACTTTTCGAAACACCTGAGTGTTGCTGTCTCAAAACCAGTGTATGTGTCTCAATGGTCCCATAGTTAAACACTTCTGGTCATGGGACTGATAGGCTAGGAATTATGAAAATGCTTGCTGGAACTGAATACAACACCCATTTTTTTAGTTTTTATTCAAACTCCAGTTAGTTAACATACAGTATATTAGTTTCAGGTGTACAGTATAGTGATTCAACACTTCCAAGCACCCATGCTCATCACAAGTGCACTCCTCAATCACATCACTGACTTAACCCATACCCCCCACACTCCCCTCTGACACCATTCTTTTATAGAACCCGAAACTCTTTTTTTTAAGATTTTATTCATTTATTTGACAGAGAGAGAGAGAGAGAGCACAAGCAGGCAGAGAGGCAGGCAGAGAGAGAGGGGAAGCAGGCTCCCTGCTGAGCAGAGAGCCGGATGCGGGGCTCCATCCCAGGACCCTGAGATCATGACCTGAGCTGAAAGCAGAGCCTTTAATGCACTGAGCCACCCTGGCATCCATAGAACTCGAAATTCTAAACTGGTTAAGAATACTGCCTACTTCATGCTACCTCAATCTGGAGTACCATAGTCAAGAAGCTTGTCCAGAAGTTGATACATAACAATCTAGATACTTGAGCTGGTATTAAATATCATCATTCATTTTTTAATGAACATTTTTGAGCCTCTGCTGGAGCTGTGGGGACAGGGCAGGGGAAGTAAGAGGTAGGAGTGGCTACTACCAAATAAGTATGAACCATTTCTTCTCTCATGAACCTTATGGCTCCATATATTCATTATTTTTATATAATATTACTAATTATATATTTGTGATTTTGCACAGGAAGCCTTTACATTAGACATAAAAAATACAGAGCCTGAGTATTTATTCTCACATAATTGAAAGGAGCCTGAATAATTGGCATCAGGTTTCAGAAAAATGGGCAACTGTAGGACTAGATAATAGATAATATACTAACCATCTAAAAAGAATTGTCAGTGTGTACTATGTACCAAGGCATTATGCTAGTCAGTCTGTGAGCGCTTTTGGTTTTCCATTTTTTCTCCCTCTGACTTGCTTATTTGTAATTGTCATCTGGACTAGGAGCTAGGATATTTTTGGGATCACAGAGAGTCAACCTGAATCACAGTCTCCATGAAGAATGGAAATATAGTCACAGGGTTTTCAGGGAAAGAACCACAAAGTCATTTTAAAAACAAGATCTATTTGTAAGTTTTATCCCTTCTTTGAAGCATCAGGAATGATAGCTCTGGGGTATCTCTCAGTAAAAAATAGATCCAATGTGTGTCACACAAGTACTTTTTGGAAGCTCAAACTGCTTTGCAAAATCATATAATACTTCCACATGGTTACAATATTTCTCTTTGCAATTATTTTTTTGGAGGATTTTATTTTTTTTATGTTTTTCCCAAATACGTTTATTTTATTTTTTCAGTGTTACAAGATTGATTGTTAATGCACCACACCCAGTCCTCCATGCAATACGTGCCCTTCTTAATACCCACCACCAGACTCGCCCAACCCCCCACCCTCTCCCCTCCAAAACCCTCAGATTGTTGCTCAGAGTCCACAGTCTCTCCTGATTCATCACCCCCTCCGATTTCCCTCCATTCACCCTTCCCTTTCTTCTCACAATGCCCTCCGTGATTTTCTTTATACTCCACACGTGAGACCATAAGATAATTGACTCTCTCCGCTTGACTTATTTCACTCCGCATAATCTCTTCTACTCCTGTCCATGTTGATACAAAAGTTGGATATTCATCCTTTTTGATGGAGGCATAATATTCCATTGTATAGATGTACCACATCTTCCTTATCCACTCATCTGTTGAAGGGCATTTTGGTTCTTTCCACAATTTGGCGATTGTGACCATTGCTCTTTGCAATTATTTTTAAGAGAGGAAAATAAGTACTTAAGGGGGAGAGAAATTATTATCCCTTATGACAGAATAACCTAGACGCTCAAATTTCTGACAGGTTCTCCAGTTTTTACTTCATGAGTCAAGGCATTTTAAGTGTGGATTATGGAAATCTCAAAATTATTTCTGTGTGTAAACATAAGTTAACTGAGATAATATTAAGTACACCATAATAAGACATTATTGAAACCTTAATGTATTTGCCATGCACTATGATAAGTATTTCATATCTATGTAATTTTAGAACAACCTGTTTGTAACAATGATTAAAGCTGTCTTTCAAGTAATTTCCAATTCTCCTCCAAGCCTGTACTAGGATTACCCCTTGAAGTTGAGTGAGGCCATATGACTTTCCTTGCCTAGTGAAATATAAGCAGTTAAAACCAAGTCAATACACTTACTGCTCTCACTTTCCCTCTGCTCTGGTGATCAACACAACTTTATGTGGCACCTACTTTAACAGCAAAGGTTCCAGAGTGAGAAGAAATGAAGTGTAGTACCTTAACTGACCCACAAAGGGCATACAGCACAAGTGAGAGGGAAAACAAACCAACCTTTGTTGTATATGCCCCTAAAATTTTGGAAATGTTTATTATCACAACATAACCTCTCCTAATTAATAGGTCATCAAGTAGATATTATATGCATTTCATTTGTTGAAGTTGAAGGCTCAAGTAAATTTTCTAATTTGTTCAAGGTCAAAGACTCAATAAAAGACAGAATTGTGATTTGAACAATTCTTTACTGACTTTAGAGTCCAACTCTTTTACCACTAATTTCACAGACTTGAATTAGTGCTTATAATATGTTTACTTTTATCTCAACTTCCTTAGACGCAGTGGTCCTAGAAAAGACTTGTTTGTTATACTATTTCTTTGGAATATCTTTTAAAAGCCAAACCAAGAAAATAAAAATACTTTCTATAATGCTTCATGATTTACAAATCATTTTCATAAATAGTAACACATTATATCCTCACAGTAAACCTATGTCTTAGGCAAGACAAGCAAAGAAAATCAAGGTACAGGAAAGTTAAAAGTTGATATGCTCAAGGTCAAACAGCTAGGCAATTACAAATTTTGGGATGAGAATCCCAGAGTCAGAATTATTCTCCAATGACAGCAGCAAGTGGGAGATCTATAAAGGCAGTGATCATTCCTGGCACAGTAGAGAGAAGCCTGTTGTTAAACTCACCTCTGCAAACGATCTGCAATTTTATTTTGCAATCAGTATCATTGATAACATTTTTAATCACTCTGTATTGTAATCAGTTCTATTAATATTGCCATAAAATTAGTAGAACAATTCAGGCTTATATTATAAGATGATCACAGTTAAGAAAGTAACTCAATACTGTGAATTGGGTTAGACTGATGAATCACAGACCTGTACCCCTGAAACAAATAATACACTATATGTTAATAAAAAAAAGGAAGTAACTCAAACCAAATGAAAATTCTTTGAGTTGATTTATATTATCTTTTTGAAATTTCCCAAAATGAGAAATTATCAAAAAGAAACAAATTTAAATTGTCCAAAAAATTGGACAGATGGGGGCGCCCGGGTGGCTCCGTGGGTTAAAGCCTCTGCTTTCGGTTCAGGTCATGATCTCAGGGTCCTGGGATTGAGCCCCGCATCGGGCACTCTGCTCAGTGGGGAGCCTGCTTCCCCCCCCCCTTTCTGCCTGCCTCTCTGCCTACTTGTGATCTCTCTCCTTTCTGTCAAATAAATAAAATTCTTAAAAAAAAATTGGACCGATGTATAAAAGCAAATGCATTGTATATTTGAAAAACTGTATTTTTGAAAGTATACAATTTTACCATGTGAACAAGTTTAGATTTCTTTCAACTTCAAAACCACAGTTTATTCCTCATTATTGATTATAATTTTAAAGTTCTATTTTAATAAACTTATTGATCATTAATATTTAATATTTCTTTTTATAGTCACACAGTGTTTAAAAATTATGTGGTTACAAGTAATTTCTTAGCCTTCTGTTATTAAATGTGGCACAATAAAAAAATTCTGAGAGTTCTATATTATTTAGGTAAATTTCAGCATGATAGTGCCTATTCTTTTTCTGGACTCTTCACCAAATTCATTTTTGTAAGTGTTATCTGGAAGGGCAAAATGAGAGGTTTTCCACCTCCATCTTCCTTGATTTTAACCAGGAGGGAATGAGTAAGGGGTATTGCTTTACTTGGGTAAGTCCGCGTAGCAAGTAGCTGAGCTAAGACTAGAACTCAGAACTCCAAGATACTAGTTTCCAGGTCATTGGGTCTCACTGACTTAATATGATCAACTATATTTTGTATTAGTATACCAGACCTTCAAGTCCCTTGTCAAGGTTTAGTCTAACATATCAAAGGAGGAAGTCCTGAATATTTTATGTAACTCATTTCTTTTGCAACACTAAGTAGAATTTCAAATATCATCAGAAACCACAAAGATTAGCTACAAAGATAACAAAAACCCAGTTCAGAGGTACACATTTTGTAATTCTCCTGAATAAGGAAGTTTGTATTCAAATTTCAAGTGTCAGACATGACGCTAATTCCGATTTTAGCACATCTCTCACAGAGGGAGTATAATAATTCTGGTAAGTGCTTTGAACTCATACATTTCATGACTTTACTCGTCATCTTAGCTTTGCAAAAGTCTTAGGATTCAAGGACTTTTTTGAGTTCATTTTGACCCATTTTTAAATAACATTTTGATTATTTGTATTCTTAAATGTGTATTTGTATATATATATTTATTTTTCTATATATGAAATAAATATCTATATATCCATAGAGATATCTAACCTATATTCATATCTGCACCTATATCTATAGCTCTTTCTGTGTATATGTATGTATGCATATACATTTACATCTGTATGTATGCTATCATATTTATAGATCTGTATGTATACATATATGTACATACATAAATAGAGATTTATAGATACATCTTAGAAAATATAAATATATACACATATATACTTATAGAGATGAATAAGGACAGTATATAAATGTGAAACACTAGAGCAAATATGAAACACTAAAGCAAATACTTTGAATTAAATAACATTTATCCCTCAAGGCCTACTTCAAATACTAAATTCCTCCAGAAAGTTTCTCTTCCAAATGAAAATGATTGCTGCTTCCTTTGAACCCATCAACAATACACTCTTCTCATGAAACTTTTCCCAAACTTCAAATAATAATGAGAGCCCTCACATGCTGATGTGCCAAACACTACCAAATTAACCCATTGTCTAACTCAAGCTTGAGAAGTAACCATTCCCTTCATTTTAAGGTGGAGAAAACCTAACTCAGAGACACTAAGAGACTTTCTCAAGATCAAATAATGGAAACATGCAGAGGAGAAATTTGGATTAAGGTCTGCTCGATTCCAATGTGTCATATGTGATTTAGTTTCATTTATTTATTAATTTCAGAAGATTTATTGAGCTTTACTATATGTTATACTGCATATAAACTTCAGCTAACTACTTGTCTGACCATGAACTATGCATGTGTGGGATAAACTCCAAGCTTATTAGGTAGGTTGAAATAATTGAATAAAGATTTCTGACACAAGGGCAGTGTGTGGAGTTTAGGTTCAGTAATTTAGCAGCCTAATAAAAACATATCAAACACTCTTGAGAAGAGCATAATAGAATACAGAGTCTTTACAACAAATCATTGACAATGTTTAGGATAAAATCCAATGTGTAATATATGAAGAAACTGGAAAACATGCCCCATATTCAAGAGAAAAGACATTCAAGACCCAAGATGACCCAATATTTGGAATTAGCCAACATTTTAAAGTAGATATTGCAACTATAGATGTAAAGGGAAATAAGAACATAAAGAATAACAAGATAGAAAATCTCATCAGAAAGATAGAAATTATAAAAAGAATCAAATGGAAATTTGAAGACTAAAAAAACAGTATCTGAAGTAAAAAATTCACCAGATATATTTAACAGCATATTTAAAATGACAGAAGAGAGTCAGTGAAGATAGATCAATAGACATTATTCAAGTTTAAAAAAAGAAGGGAAAAAAGGTTGTAAAATTATGATCAAGGACTCAGAGATTTGTGGAATAGTACTTAAATGTCTAACATATGTGTATTGGACCCTTAGAGGAAGAGAAAAGAGAGAACGGGACAGAAGAAATATCACTTAAATTCATTGAAAGACCGAAATTACATGTTTCAAGAAGCTTAGCAAATTTCAAGGATAACTATAACAAAAACCACACTTCACACATCATTGTTGAATTGCTGAAAAACAAAGATAATCTTTAAGGTACAGAAAAAATAACATTATATACAAGAATAACAATGTTACACATTATTGCTGAAGTCTCATCAGAGCAAGGAAGGCTGTTAAGAAGACAGAGAAACAGTGTATTTAAAGTGCAGAGAGAAAGAAAAACTTGTCACCCAGAAATTTATATCCAAGAAAAATATCACTCCAGAATGAAGGACAAATAACTTCATATTGAAATAAATATATTTTTATATATTTGTTAGCTGCAGATCTGCATGTGAAAAAATGCTAAAGAGAAATAATTCTGGCTGAAGAGAAATAATCCTAGATGAAACCTGACTGTTCAGAAAAGATTAAAGATCCTTCTAAATGTTAAATAAGTAAGTTCAAAACACTATATTTTGCATTTCTCCTAATTGCTTAAAATTTAGATATTGTTTAAATTGGAAGTATAGCATTATATTGTGGGCTGTATAACATATTTAGACATAAAGTATAAGACAACTGTATCATAAAAGTGGGAATGCATGGATCTTTCATTTTACATAATCTAGTACAGAATTAACTCTAATTAGATTGTGAAATGTTAAAAATATAAATTGTAATATCTAGAGGAAGCACTAAAAATAATAATAAAAAGAGGAATAGCTAACTAAAAAGCCAATAGAGAAATTGAGAGAATTGTAGTAAGTATTAAGCCAAAAGAAGGAATGAAAGGAGGGAGAGGTAGAAAAACAAAGGATGGGATGAACAGAAAACAAGCAGCAAAATTCAACCATATCCATAATTACATTAAATGTAGATGAATGGGCCAGAGGATAAAATATATAAATAACTATACCATATAAAAAGCTGCTGTTATGGGCCAAATTGTGGCCCCTAAAATTCATATGTTGAAGTCCTAATCCCTATTACCTCAGAATGTGACTTTATTTGGAGATAGGACCTTTAAAGAGGTTATCAAGATAAAATGAAGTCATATGGGTGGGCTCTAATCCAATGTGACTGGTGTCTTTGTAAGAGGACACGTGGACACAAACAGGAACAGAGGGATGACCATGTGAAGAGATCAGAAAAAGATGGCCATCTACAAGTCAAGGAGAGAGGCTCTCAGAAGAAACTAACCCTACCAAAACTTAATCTTGGACTTCTAATCTCCAGAACTGTGAAGAAATAAATTTCTGTTGTTTAAGCCAACCAGTCTGTGATATTTTGTTATGGATGCCTTAGGGAACTAATACAGATACTTATCCTCATTATTAATCAAAGAAATGGAAATTAAGACCAGTACAATATTCTTATTTACACCTATGAGATTAACAAAAATAAAATAGACCGGAAACATAAGTGTAAAAGGATTGAACATGCCCATTAAAAACATAGGTTATCAGGCTAAATTTAAAAAATAGGTGGCACTTTATGTTTCCTACAAGAATCACATATTAGATATGAAAACTTGGGTCAGTTGAAAGTAAAAGAATGGAACAGTAGACTGTATTAATATCAGATAAAATGGACCTCATTACAGTGCATTACCATTAATGAAGCAAGACATTTTAAATGATGTAAGGGCCAATTTATTGGCAAGACATAATAATCCTAATATGTGTGCACATAATAACAAAGTATCAAAATATCTAAAGCAAAATTTGACAGAATTAAAAGAGATAAATAGACAAATGTATTTGGAGATCTAACACTCCCTGTTGGTAATTTAAAAAAAAATGAGTCAAAAGTATCAGTGAAAGACAAGAAGATCTCAACAACACTATGGAACACTTCGACTTAACTAACATGTAGAGAACTCTACACCCAAGAACTTCAGGATACATATTCTTTTCAAGTGTACATGCCACATTCACCAAAATCCTAATGACTATATTATCTAACAATCATGGAATTGAATTAGAAATTATTAACAATAAATAATCCAGGAAATCTCTAAATTCTTAAAAATTCAGCAAAACCAGACACAGTTAAGAAAATAAAAAAGCAAGCTACAGGGTAGAAGAAAATATTGACAAAATATATATCTGAAAGAGCATTTATATTAAATATAGAAAGAACCCCTAAAACTCAGTAACAAAAAGCAATTAAAAATAGACAAAAAATATGAATGTATGAATTGCCAGTAATCACATGAAGATATGCTTAACATTATTAGTTATCAGAGAAATTTAAATTAAATCTCTGAGATCCTGCTACACATCCATAAGAATGGCTAAAGTTAAAAAAGATGGAAAACTCCAAGTGTTGGTGAAAATTTGGAGCAACTAGAACTCTTATACATTATAGTATGAGAGTAAAATGCTACCACAACTTTGGAGAAATATATGGCAATTTCATATAAAACTAAACAAAGGTCTACTATATACATCAATTCTGCTTCTGAATATTTACCCAAGAGAAATGATCATATATTCTATGAAAAAACTTATACAAGAATATTCATGGCATCTTTATTCATAATAGCCCAAACCAGAAAACAATCTAAGTATCCATCAAGAGGAGAATGATTAAGTCACACACACACACACACACACACACAGCCCACATATTTGTACAAAACTGGTATAGGTATAACGGTATAGTAGTCAACATTAGAAAGTAAGGGACTGAGAAAGACAATTATCATATGATCTTACTGATTTGAGGAATTTGAGAAACAAGAGAGAAGACCATATGGGAAGGGAGGGAGAAGTGAAACAAGATGAAACCAGAGAAGGAGACAACCCATAAGAAACTCTTAATCTCAGGAAACAAACTGAGGGTTGCTGGGGGGTGGGAGGCAAGGATGGGATGGCTGGGTGATGGATATTGGGGAGGGTATGTGCTATGGTGAGTGCTGTGAATTGTGTAAGACTGATGAATCACAGACCTGTACCCCTGAAATAAATAATACATTATATGTTAATAAAACAAACAAAACAAACAAACAAAAAGTAAGGGACTGATACATGCAAAAACCTGGATGAATCTCAAAAATAATATGCTGAGTAAAAGACTAATCCAAAAGAGTACATGCCATAAGATTTCATTTATCTGAAATTCTAAAAATTAAATTTTTAAAATTAATTTGTAAAATTAATTAATTGATTAAATTGATTAATTGGTAAAATTAATCTTGGTGAAAAATAATCATAACATGGGTTGTCTCTGAGAGTGACAGAGATGGAACTGACTACTAAGGAGCATGAGAAACTTTTCTGAGGTGATGGAAATGCCATATATTTTGTTGAGATTTAGATTCTATATGAGTATTTGTTTTCTAAAGCTTATTGAATGATTCATGGAAGATTAGAATATTTCAGGAGGGAAATATTAGAATATATTAGAAATATTAGACTATAAACAAAGGGAAGGAGGGAATCCAGCTTTTTGCCTTTTATGCTATAATATTCAGGGATTTGGTTTCATCCATCTTTGATTTTTCATCATTGCTGGCAGAGTACTCTCAGATATATTCTACTTACTAAATGCTGGTTAAATTCATATATTTCTCTGACCCTCTCTTCCTGTTTCATTATTTGTTAAACATTTTTATAAGTGACAGTATCAATGAACTTACTGACACCATTGTCAGGTATTTTAATAGGCATGTGTTAGCTTTAATTTCCATGATATGTGTGTGATTCATGTGGCACAGAGTCACAGATACATAGCTTAAAGAAGAGGAGACTGATTTCTGATGCTCTCAGCCTGCTCAGATGAAGAATTGTGATGCCAAAACACATGATGGAGAATTGATATGATTGATATGATCAAAAATTTGATATGATTTTTCACCTGTTAATGAAAACCATTTCAGTATAGTCTTCTGCAAATCACCACTTTCAGTGGATATATAAACCCTAGTAGTAGTTTCATGAAGGAATTTGAATTTGTTTATTTCTTGAAGCAATTTTCTTATACTCAGTGAATTGCAGGTAGAAACATCAATTAAAAATCCTAATCATAAGAAGCTCGCAGAAGGAAGGAAAAATCAGCTGAACCCAGCTTCTTGTTTTAAATTCTCCTGGCATTTCCTTCTTTGGGAAATTGTCCAAGAAAGATAAGTCAGTCCAAGTCCTCATCAGGAAAGGTCACTGGGTTGGATCATAATTTTCCTTGCTTTAATCAAACACTCATTTTAGAAAATGAAGCAAACATGTATAAAAAAGAAGCTGCAGACCTTCACTCCAACTATTAATTTTCTGCTTTCATTCAAAATGACAATAACTCTGACTGTAGATTCTAATTTGTTGTCATACTCTATCTATCTGATAAATTTTCTTCCCATGTTCTTCATCTATTAAATGTAAATAGTTTTTTTGTGTGTATGACCTTTCTGGCTAGATCTACACTTTATGCATTTAGTTTTATTCCTACTCCTGTTCTCAGAAATCATTTCTAAAAGTCACTTGTTTCACTTTTACTTAGAAATAGGGAAATAAAGCATTCTTCATACTTTAGACTTAGCACTTTCAAATTGCAAATTAAAATAAAATCAGGTCTAGAAAATTTCCACAGGTGAAACAAATTCAGGCAGAGTTAGTTGAGCCAGTAAGTTCTAATTTTAAGGTTTCTGAAACTCTGTATGTATGTGTATATTATGGTACTCAGGATGAGTCAGCTGTAACCTTCATAATATGTCACTTGTCATTGAATCCATTTAACAATCTTCTTTTTAAAAATTTTGTAAAAACCATATTAACAGACCTCGACTCCTAAACATGTTCTAATAAAACTTATTCTTTAGCATTACTGCATTAAATATAGTGGTCCATAACTTTCTAAAATTTTCTTGAAAATGAGGACATTGCTGAATGCTAGAGTGTTACAGGATGTATTGTTCCCACTCCCTACAAACTGGTATGTTGAAGTCCTAACCCCAAGTACCTCACAATGAGACCTTATTTGGAAATAGTTAGGATGAGGTCATTCTAGAAGAGAGTGGGCTCCTAAACCAGTATGAATGGTATTCTCATAAAGGGCAGTTTGGACACAGCCACACAGACAGGGAAAAAACATGTAAAGTGGAGGTAGATATTAGCCAGGGAAGGATAAGGATTGCCAACAAACCACCAAAAGAAAAGAGAAAGGTATGATATAGCTTTTTCTCTACAGCCTTCAGATGGGATCTACCCTGCTGACACCTTAGTTTTGGACTTCTAGCTTCTGTTATACATTTCTACTGTTTTAAAACACCCAGTTTTTGGTACTTTGTTATGGCAACCCTAAGAAACTGATACACAGAACAATAATGGACTTACTTACCAAGTGACCAAAGTGGGAGAAAAGAAGAAAGTATAGCCAATAAGAAAAAAAGAGTAATTTGGCTAACTCTGTCCCGAATCTTTCTAACAAGCCACTTCACCAATGAAAAATGCTATGTGGACATGTCTATGTGGATGCTTTCTACATTTGAGACCCCTGGGTCTGTCAGCTGGTACTTTACATGTCACCATCAAACAAGGTTGTTACGACGTTAGAGATGTTGGTTATACAGGGATCCTCCAGGCTGTGCAGGGATTGGAGAGCAACAAAATCTTGAGTACTGTTTGATTATGGTTGTCAGCGACTTAAGACTTAAGTATGTGGGGGTTTTATCTACCTGATGAAATCCATTCTATTTTACTTCTCGCTCTCCCTTACTCATTTCTCAGCATTGAATTTTTTTGTTTGTTTGGAAAAATATTAGCTATTTACGTAAGAATTAAGACTTTATGTCTTCTGTTTTTCTTGTTTTCTTGTTTCTTGTTTCTTCCGTTTTTCTTTTCTCCTTTTCCTTCACCTGCCTGACACTGAGATATTCTGAAAAAATTGTTATTTAGAATTTTGTGTGTGTATTTGTTCGTTTAAAAGTGATAGAAAATACAACTTAAAGTAATGAACTTTTATTTAAAAATTAACGAAGTTCAGGATTGTGGTGATGGATTTAGAAATGAATGAGTCTAGGAACTTAAATTACATTGATAAAGAACCATTTCTTTCTAGTTCTCAACTTTTCTTTCTTCTCTCTTGGGTAGGAAATGTAAAGCTATGGGGAGCCATATTGGAAAATTCCTCCCCCTTCTCATAGCTCCTTAGGAAGTCCTGATATGCTGTCTGATTGACTAAGCTGGGTCATGTGCCCACGTATGAGTCAATCCCTGCAAATTCTTCAGATTGGCTTAGACTTAGATTACACACATGTGTCTGGAGTTCTGATCCACATAGATTAAAGCCAGGAACAGATGTTGTACCAAAGACATTTAGTAATTGTGGTTAGAACAATGCAGAAATAATACTGTTCTGTTAAATATAAAATTCTACTTAATTCATCCAAAGAAGTTGAACATGAACAACTATTCTGTGGAAAGTACTATGCCAGGGACTGAATAATCAGAGTGAAATAAGACACTTAGGAGGTTTATAGTCTACTGCAAAGAAAAATGTATAAGCCAATAAAAATTTACTGTTATGTGCTCTGCAGTAGAGTCTAAGTGAAGTGCTATATGAAAATGGAGGAGGTAAAATTTATTATTTTTTCTATCTGGGACATAGCACGTCTGGGGGTAGGTGGAGATGTTAGGGAAGGCTTCATTGAAGTTGTTTGAACATGCCTTGAAACATAAATAAAGGTGAAAGAGAGAGAAAAAGAGACATTCAGGCAAACGAACAAAAATACTTTCTTCTAGTCATAGGCAGGAGATGTAACTTTTATGAGGCAAGCATGCCAACCACAAAATTTTACAAAAGTGACCAGTCTTTAAACCTCATTTTTTGGTTGTTTATGCTCCTGTCCAAGCCTTGTTTATGCTCCTGTCCTAGTTTTATGGCTCTGTGTTCTTTCTTTTTTTAAAATTATGGGTGAGTAGTCAAGAGTAGAGCCTAACAGACCTAATGTATTTAAATAATAGGGAATTACTCATTTAATTCTTACAATAACACTGTCTCATGAATATATAAACAATAATGAATTTTACTCCAGTGTTATTTTGTGATCTATATTATTTATGCATGTTTTCTGTGAGAACATCTCTTTGTAAACATTCAAATTTACTGGAATCTTGAAATTTTAAATGGGCATACCTATTAGTATTTTTATTTTTTTAAGATTTTATTTATTTATTTGACACAGAGAGAGAGAGAGAGAGAGAGAGAGAGAGAGAGAAAGATCACAAGTAGGCAGAGAGGCAGACAGAGAGACGGGGAAGCAGGCTCCCTACTGCCCAGGACCCTGAGATCATGACCTGAGCCAAAGGCAGAGGCTTAACCCACTGAGCCACTCAGGCTCCACCTTATTAGTGTTTTTATAATGTAGTACTTAAAAGTAGTACCTTGGGGCGCCTGAGTGGCTCAGTTGGTTGAGCGACTGCCTTCGGCTCAGGTCATGATCCCGGAGTCCCGGGATCGAGTCCCATGTCGGACTCCCGGCTCTGCGGGAAGTCTGCTTCTCCCTCTGACCTTCTCCCCTCTCATTCTCAGTTTCTCACTCTCTAATAAAAAAAAATAAATAAATAAAAATTAAAAAAATAAAATAAAAAAATAAAATAAAATAAAATGTACTTTCCCATGAGAAAACTTTAAAAAATAATAATAAATAAATAAATAAATAAATAAATAAATAAAAGTAGTACCTTCAAAACAGATGAACTTGTTTGAATCCTGAGTTCTCAACACGAGCTGTGCAATCCTGGGAAATTGAATTCTCTGGGCTTTTGTTCTATCGTAATAGTATAAACCCTTAGGATTTTTATGACAACAAAAGGATACAATCTATGCAAAGTCCTTAGAGAAATTTTTGGCACAAAATAAAAGTTCAATGAATTTAACTGCTAGAACGACAGTAAAAGCGATTTGATATTTTAATAACCAAATTCTTATTTGAAAGATTATCATAGACCCATTTTGTCCAGAAAGCAAATCTCCAGTATCTAACTTAAAGATGGTTAAATCATATGACTCCATCTTTTAAAACCAATTATTATTAAGAGATCATTGGTCTCAGGATTGGATGAAATGAGGTCCCAATCTTAGTTCTGCCACAGAAATCTCAAGATTACTCTCAACACTTCAGTTTTCTCATCAGCAAAATGACATTAATGGCCTCTGTTGCCCTCCAAATAAAAAATTCTATAATTGTGAAATGATTATAGAGCGTCTATGACAATCCTTCTTGCTTATCAGTCTAGGGTTACCTCAAAAAATGTTTTGTTATATATAGTATATTCAGACACTAAATCAGAGTATCAAAATGGAAATTCAGCAAATGTGTTAGACTTCCATTTTATGATGGTGCATTTTATGGAGGTATGTGCATTAAACATCAACCACAGCATGAACATGCCCATTTAGGTGTAAACATATGTATATGTGACCTTTATAATCCTATAAATAAGCCTGTGGGTATACAAAGAAAGCAAAATATGTTTAAATATTTATTTTCTAAATCTGGTTCTAAAATGTTTAACTTTCAAGCTCATTGAGCCTACCAAAGAAATGCTGACTTAAACTAAAACCTGTGAAATGTTGTCTTAGGAAATAGTAGACTCCTGAAGATGTGGTGGGTCAATGACAGTATAGTTGTCCGTTCAGGCTTCCTGAACTCAAAGTGAAGTCTATTTTCAGGTACGATTTGATGGTGTTACCTAAGCTGAAAGAGATATGCTTCCTACAATACATGATTAATCCAAATGCATTTGATAGTCTTCAGAGAAGAGCCTAGCACTTGGGAATCAAAGGGAAGAGCTGAGAATTCAGAAAGGCCTTCTAGCTTAAATTCATTAAAAGGTTGTTTGAGGGCAATTTTAATCATCAATGGCCTTTTGGATACTACAGCTGAGGCATTTACTCTAGTATCCTGGCAGATGTGTTTATTTGATTTTAATGCTGACATATATTTTTTCTCTTATCCACTAGTGGGCAAAGGGATTGGATACCTCTTACATAAACTATGATAGAAAATACATACAATAAAACAAAAACAAAAAAACAAACATAAGGAAAACCTAAAATCCTAGAAAGTTATTCAAACTTAATATATTTTAGAGGGAAGAAAGGAGAGGCTTAACTTCCTGGAAAAATTGTCTACTGTACATCATGGCAGGCGGGGTGTTTACTGCCATATTTGGTGAAGGATTATAAATATGGTCATGGGGTAGGCACAAGGAAAATTTTGATTACCTGAGGAATTCACAGGAATAAGAGTAGAATATAAACCAGTAAGACCTTTAGAAAAGAACATTTAACAATGAAACAGTAGATCCATGATGAAGTCCTAAATCCTCCACTGATTAAATCAGACATTGGCCAAATCACTTAACCTCTTTGAACTTTATCTGTAAAATGGGATCTGTTGCATCTGTCTAGCTTATCCCACATTATTGTGTAACTCAAATTATATACTGTGTTAAACTTATTTGCAAACTTTGTTAATTCAAAATTTAAACCTATATCCAGGAGGATCTAAAACACAATAAGGAGTACCTAGATAGAGTATAAGTTATCTTTCTTCAGATTCTTCCAGCGGAGCTTGAAGACCAGTTCCATATAGGAATCAAGTAAAGAATGAGATACAGTGAATTATCAGTCTGCTAGAATGTATATACACAGCAGCTAAAAGCATTGACTATGTCTGTTGAATTTTATTTCCTCCTCTTCCAACAGTTTCCTCTCCAGACGTTTGTTTGGCTCCACTTCCAGTAGCCTCTTATATAAATATTCCCCAAAGCTTTGTCCCAACTTACTTTGCTCCATCTTTTCTCACTGGATGGATTCAATTATTTTCCATCCATGCAGGGAGATCTTCCAGCGGTTTTCACCAATACCAGCTAGTTACAGCCAGCAACTGTTCTGATTGCCCAGTGCTCACATTTTATTACTCATTGCCCATGCCATACTAGTTATTAACTCTTACCTTTGCCTTATATAATTCTTGTCCCACATTTCTAACTTCTTTCTCAAAAATTGCATCTGGAGGGTGCCTGGGTGGCTCAGTCGTTAAGCGTCTGCCGTCAGCTCAGGTCATGATCCCAGGGGTGCTGGGATCGAGCCCCACATCAGGCTCCCTGCTCAGCGGGAAACCTGCTTCTTCCTCTCCCACTCCCCCTGTTTGTGTTTCCTCTCTTGCTGTGTCTCTTTCTCTGTTAAATAAATAAATAAAAAATAAATAGACTGAAAGTATCACCAACCTGTCAAAAACAATCATTAAACCTGAGCTGATTGTCTGCTCTGTACAAATTGGCTTTCTTCTCTCTAATTCTTAGTTTGGTATATGGCATAATGATTTTCTTTTCATTCAGGCTTGAAAACTAAAGTTGTTGTTGTTTTTTTTAAATTGTCCATCTCTCTCCACTGTTCATTAATAGCTCTAGCTTGTCATTTCCACTTTATAATACCTCTTGTACAACTCTTTTGTTCAGTTACTTTTAGTTTATAAGTTGAGGACTGTTTGCTTGAATCATTGCACTTATTTCCCTGCTTCTAGTTTATCTTCTCTCCATTTGCCTTTCACAAACAATGGTTCCAGATCAACCTGGTTATGCTATTTTTTTTTTATTTAAAAAAACTCCAATGTTATTTAACTACTTAATAAAATCACCAGTCACAAGGCTTTATGTCGTGGGCCCATTATATCTTCTTTTCCATATCTCCATTCATGCAATTTATGCTTTGCTCAAATGTACAGAGATTATTCAGTTATGGAGACTCAGAACAGATGTGGAAGAAGTGGTACTTGTTAAGTGATACCTTTCTGATGTCCATACAGTGGAATGTAGTTTCTCCCTGTTTTGGAAACTTTAATGTTCTTTGTCTTGTCTAAAATTGGCTTACTGTGATGGTTGGGTGGCTCAGTTGGTTAAACGTCTGCCTTTGGCTCAGGTCATGATCCCAGGGACCTGAGATCGAGTCCCATGTTCTGCTCCTTGCTCAGCAGGGAGCTTGCCTCTCCCTCTGCCTGCGCCTCCCCCTGCTTGTGCACACGCTCGCTCTCGCTCTCTCTCTCTCTACCTCTCTCTGACAAATAAATAAATAAACTCTTAAATAAATAAATAAATAAATAAATAAATAAATTGGCTTACCACTTTCTGACTGTCATTACATTTTTTTTTATTTTTCTTTGTACTTGTCATTCTCCCTTATTAGATTTCAATCTCCTTGAGAGTAGGGATTTTATTTTTAATTTTTGCAGCATATTCATTCAGTATTTATTGAATTGGAAAATACCAATAGGTAAACTAATGCTTGTTTTGATTCTTATTTAGAAGGCTATAACTAAAACAAAAACACAAAATATAATTAAATGAGTAAATATTGTAAATAAATGAGATGATACATAGTACAAAAATATACTAAAATCTATCATGAATTCAGTGACCGGATCAATTCTTTTCCTCTTTTAAATAAATTTAGAAAAAGCATTGCTACTGATTGATTGAGCTTTTTTTTTCTTAACATATTTTAATATAATGCTTTAGTCCATTGGAAAGTAAAGTCAGTGTTTCCACGAAAATTAAAATTGGCTAATCTACTTCTTTTTTGAGTTACTCTCTAGCTGGAGGAGACTTGAAAAGGGCTGTCAGTTCACAAACTTCTCTTCTGAAAACAACGTGGCAATTTTCCCAGGTGATCGTGTTTCTGTAGCTGTTTAAACTCGGTTAAATTTTCACATACAATAATAGATTCTATTAATCTTTTTAAAAGACAGTCACTTTAAACGACATGGCAGTTAAATGAGATTAAGAATGATGGTTCCCCATCAGTATATAGAGTGAAATTAGAAGTCTTTGGAATATATCTCCATCCACTGAGGTCACCATCATGAAGATAAACTACCTTCTTTTCCCACAAGATGGCCCTTAGTGACATTATCTGAACCAGGTTTGATAATGGATGGACTTCAGTATAAATTATTATGAATGTACATACAATTTTAATGTCCATTCCTTCTTTCAATAAAATTTTACTAAGAGGCCACAATATTCTGAGGATTGTGTCATCAAAACCTCTAGAGAAGAATTTTTCTAAATTATTCAATTAGAGGGGTGCCTGATGGCTCAGTCAGTTAAACGGCTGCCTTTGGCTCAGGGCAGGATCTCAGGGTCATGGGATTGAGCCCCACATTGGTCTCCTTGCTCAACCGGAAGTCTGCTTCTCCCTCCCCCTCTGCTGCATTCCCCTGCTTGTGCTCTCTCAAGGTCCCTCTCTCTCAAATAAATGAATAAAATCTTAAAAAAAATAAATTATTCTACCAGATATTTATTAGAATAGATAATCTTTAGAAAATAAGAAAAACCTTTTGGTCAATTGTGTTGAGAAATATTTCTATTCTCCTTTTAGAGACATACAAGCATATTAGCTTATGAAAACTTCAGATAAGCCCAACACTGAAGAAACATGCTTCACTTTATTTAATCCAGCTTCTCCCACACTTCTTTACTGGAAAAAAAATTTATGTCCTCTCTCATCCAACCGTACCAGTTACCAATAGATAACCCTCTGGAAAATAAACCTTATCAGACTTGGCATTGTCTCAGTATAGCTTATAAATTCTTGTCCATGCTGACATATACATATTGATGGATATAAAATGTCTCATAGAAGAATGGTGTCCTGTTTGGAAGGTAATCAGGATTTCAATTTAAATTTCAGAATCTGTTTAACTGAGAAAGTCACTTGACCGTTCTGGGTCAAATTATTTCCATTTCACAAAAGTGAAATAACAATGGTTTTATACTCTAAAGGAGTAGGCATTATGATTTCTTGATGTTACCCATGCCAATTTTGAGAATAAGGATGTATGCTTATAATGCTATTAGGATTAAACATAAACTATAGTGTACCTAAGAAGTTATGAATATAGGACTTGGAAAGAACATATTGGGTGTGGTTAACATCCAGTTGGTGCAACTCATTGAAAGGGCTATGGCACTCCCAAAAGAACCTTGAGAGAATTTTAGTAATTTCTCCCATTTTCCTTAATATAGCACTGATAGGTTATTACTATTAAGTCATACATTATTGGATTTGAGTATGCGTGTCTCTAAAATACTTGCCCAAAAATGATTGACTTGGGCAACTGAAATAATATGAAATTTCATAATAAAGGAAATCAATTACAGATTTTAAGGATACATTATACCAAGGGAAAATTGAACAATATGATGATATTTAATATGGATAGATTTGATCCACGAGGGCTATTGTGTGGAAGCCCAATCAATTAATTACACTATTTCAGAGGTTAAATGGACAAGGACAAAAGATTTCTGCCACTTTTAGAATAAATGCTCTTTATTATGCTTTCTTTCTCTTTTTGAATACAAGAATGGTTGTTTTGTTTTTCATTTTTAATTACAAAGAGAGATGAAATTGTTACTGGGTCCTATATCTGCAGCTAAATAGCTGTGTGATATTAGATGGTACCACATTATTTCATGTGACCCTGCATTTTTTACATACATAGTAAAAGCTTAAACCATGCTTTTTTAGAGTCCAAAAATCTTTTATTCTATAAAACAATGTAGAGATGTCAGAAATATGATTAACATGAATGTAAGTCAATTTAGCACACCATATATTCTACTTGAACCATTTGAAAATGTGCTTATAGTAGTATAAGGTTATT
This sequence comes from Nasua narica, assembly GCA_028533885.1. Classification (NCBI taxonomy): domain Eukaryota; kingdom Metazoa; phylum Chordata; class Mammalia; order Carnivora; family Procyonidae; genus Nasua; species Nasua narica. The sequence continues at coordinate 92,204,416 of CM052809.1, read as the reverse complement.
TGAGAATACCAATTCATGGGTAAGCTCAGTTAATAGTCGCTTTAGGCCAACATGCCTTGGGCAAATGCACAATTCAAAGGGCTTTAAATGTATATTTCAGAGATTTCAATAGTCTGGTAAGTCACTGGATATGAACAAGTTACAAAAGAGACATCTTGGCTCCAGTGATACAAAATTTAGTTACAAGATACTTTATCAGAGTCAAAGGAAATATCTCATAGAAAATCTTACAGGAAAAAAATATATGTTTGAGCTGTGGAAATAATAACCTAGATAAAATTTCAATCACTTTCTAGTATTAAAGCAAAGGACCAGTTTGGAGATGAAATATATAATAGTCATTAAAATCAAAGCCAAATATCCTACCTTTAAAACCTAGTGCTGGCTCCTACTAGTTATGTGCTTTGTGGAAATTACCTTCATTGTCTTTGTTACAGTTTTCATATCTGATAAATTAGAATGAAATTACCAAATACTTTATAAACTTTTCTGATAATTAAAATTTAAAAATGCATGCAAAATATAGTACCTGACTTTTATAAAAAGTGCTCAACTGTGTGTGTTGAATCACTAAATTGTACACCTGAAAGTAATATTACACTCTATGTTAAATAACTGGAATTTTAATAAAAACTTTTAAAAAGTGTTCAACTAATGTTATCAATTTTTAAAATTAATACTCAAAAGTTCTGGTTTCACTAAGGATGGAGTAACTTGATTCACATTAGTCAATCTGCTAATAACAATGATAAACTTTGGACAAATATGAAAACAATTGTCAAAAACAACTGTAAAGCTCTGGAAAGGAACCAAAAGAGGTAGAAGAGAAAAGAAAAAAAAATATTTAAATGAAGGGAAGCAAACTATGCAAGTTTTGCAATTAAATAGGTTTTCCTCTAGGGCACTCTCCAGTGTCCAACAGCAAAGAAGGAACAGACCTTGAAGTGGAAATTATCATTTTTACTGTGATGAAGACACAGAGGTTGGAGTTTGAAGCTTCCAGAATGACTGGAAATTGAGGGGGAACATTCTTCAAAGGCAGACACCACAGAGAGGGAAGCACCAAAATTATGTACAACTTGTCAAATATCAACTGATGCCTAAACTCTGCATGTGCAAGGTGATATAAAAGAACCCAGAAAAAAGTTCCAGCTGGGAGAATAAAGACTTGAGCAGAAATTTCAGCAACCAAGTGGTAGAGAAACATTTGGAAGTCACCTCCCACCAAGTTAGAGGGGCTTAGGAAACATCTTGAAATTTCCAGTGAGATCCCAGAAGAACCATGCCTTAAGAGGAAGGTCCAGGTTAATCCTAGCCCTAAGAGGAAAACCAAAGTTTTTAAGGGGCCCACAAAGCTTAAATCAGATCAAGTCAATCCACCTGTTTTCTTATTCCCTACTAGAATGAAACACAACATTCTTTCAAAGAAGATAGCATAATCCAGATTTTCTACAGCATATCCACAACGTCCAGTATATAGTTCTAAAATAGAAAATATGAGAGAGGAAAAATTAGATCCAAAAATAAAAGTAAAATAACAGAAATAGAAATACATGATACCAAATGGTAACATATAATTGTGGTCCCTTAAGCAGAGGAGACAAAGGGAATAGTGATGGAAACAGATATTTACATATTTGAGATAATAGTCAAAATTATAGTATCATAATAAATTATTGTATCATAGCACAGTTGCAACTGTAATTTTATTTTCTTATTGCCTAGAGTATGCTAACTACTAGATTAGGTGATTTCACATAATCAATCTCATTTAATTTAAGAAGAGATTTATAGAATATAAATATAGCACTGAATAAAGTTTTTTTCCTAATTATTAGTTTATTAGTTTCCCTATTTCTAAACTGTAGGCATGGATTTTTTTCACCATTGTATCTCTACTATATAGTGCAATGTCTGGCATATAGGAGGTGGCTGGTAAAATTTCGCCAATTAAACAAAAGATGGAATGAATTCAGACACCCATCTCTACCTTGAAGCCTTTGTTACTAATTTAATATGAATCCTTTTTTTTGTTCTAATCACCAATAGCAAGTCTGTAGGATTTGAATAGTTGCACTGTTCCAAGAATTCCAGTAAATGCATTATATTATTTATTCCTCATCTTAATCTTATAGGATCAAAATTTCTTTCATTTATATATGCATGACTCTGTACTATTCCTGTCAAAAGAAAGTACATCAGAAAATAATTTCTTTCAAAACATTTTGAAATTTGTGGATCATAAGATGAATGCTGTGATACCATAAATGACAATTGTGCAGAGCCAATTAAACAAAAGCATTGTACAAATAGAAAGTGCTTTATTAATGCAGATGATATCTAGGTTTCTGGTGAGATTTTCTGAAAAACTACAAATTGATTTTAGTCTCCTGCCAGTTAGGATTTTTTAGCATCATTAAATTTAAGATAGTTGCTATTATGATACAAATGTAATTATTCAGGAGGAATAGAGCTAAAATAAATTATTAACATTGATTTATATTATAATTTACTCCCAGGGCAAATAATTTTATACATAAGCCTATGTCAAAAGAAAAGTGCTTTCAATGTGCATTATACAAATCATTTTTCATATCATTTTAAAATTTAACTATATTTACTAACCTAAATGACTATAAAAATAGATGAAAAATAATTATGGAAAATAGATTGTTTCATTTCAATATGTTCATAAATACATTTGTGAAGTTGTTTTGTGCTGCAGAGATTATACTATCCCATAATAAAATAAGCTTCTGTAAAATCAAAATTATTGGACCAATTTTTATTGGACCAATTTTCCTGGGATAAAATCTTTAATAATAATGCAGTTAGCACATTCTCTCAAGATTACTAGCAGATTCAGAGAGGGGATATATCTTTTAATTTATGACCCAAGATTATTGTTTATTTGTTTATTTTTAATTGGCTCCCAGAGTGTCTTTTCTATTAGAAGATATTGCTTTTTCCACTTCATCAATAACTTCTTCATCAATAGAAAAATCAGATTATCTACATAAGATTTTAAGCAAGTTTAATCCCATAGGCAGTAATGATTGGGCCATCTATAAACAGGGAGTTATGAGAAAAAAATAGGGTATGTGATCACTGCCCATCATAGTTTCTTAGAATAAGATGTTTCAGATAAGTTAATTTTTTCTAATTAAGTCAAACTTTATGATCCTCCCAAGAACAGAGTATTAGTCACTTTTTACCTTATCACTGATTTTAGAAGAAAGGGAAATGTATGTGATAATATATTACAATAACTTCTAACAGTAAGATATGTTAATTTATACATAATAGAAACCCCTGAGGCTCAGAGCAGTTAAGATACATGCTAGAATTAGGAATACACTAGTAAAGAGCTAATATCCCAAATTCCTGGTTTTAGGTCACAGTTTTGTTACTATTCTATATATATTTGTTAGGAAATGTGCTCCTTCCCTTTCGTTTGTGCATCTGGAGGGAGGAGACTTCCAATTCTTAGGAAAGAATTTTGAATGTACGTTTCCTCCCTTCATATCATTTCCTCCTTTCCATGCAGAAATCTATTAGTCTAAGAAGGTAACTTTAACAATAGGTTTCTCAAAAGCATAATAGAATCTATGTGTCTCTCTGCCACCTTATCCAGTTCAGATTTACAGTAATGTTGAGATCTCTGCTTCACTTGGCTTCTTCATTGACCTCTGCTTCAGTACAATGAAGTGTACTTACCAATTTGTTAGAAGTTTTAGGAGTGGTGGGGTAGATGATCAAGTGGCACCACATCTCTAAAAGTTGAAACAATTTCACCCATTAATGTATCTCTCTTCCCAATTCAGATTCTAGAGTGCTTCCCAGTGTTAATCACATCATGGCACAGGTAAACAATTGTATTTTTTTTGCACATTAGGATAAAGAGACTGCCTGGCAATAGCGAGAAGAGGGATCTGGCTGCCCTAGACGCAGACCACTTCCTCTCAGGTGGAAGACAATCCCTTATTGATTGCTTATTAAACTTGATACAAGGTGTTTTTGTTCTGTTTTGTTTTGCTTTATTTTATTATTTATTTATTTATTGAATTTTATTTTTAACATAGTTGCTAAAGAATGGCAATCTTAAGGTAAAGGCATTATCAATGCATGAACTCCGAGATAGTCATAGAGATCTAGTAGTATAACATCAATACCAGTAGAGGCCAGTCTTCCTTAATTGGTATTTTGATATGCCAATTTTAATTATTCTTATCTATTCCTTAAAACAGACTTCTACTAGGCAACTAGAGAAGGGTAGAGTGTTGTCGTTGTATACTTCTAATAAATAACACTTTATATTTTAAAACATTTCTTTTTCAAATTGGTCTTAATTTGGCTAAAATCATAACAGAAAATAGGACTATGTTCTTGTTATTTGTTCATTTGAGAACACCTTTTCATTTACGTAGAAGAAACTGTTTCCTTTTTTTTTGTTTTTGTTTTTTTTTAAAGATTCCATTCATCCATTTGACAGAGAGACCACAAGGCAGAGAGGGAGGCAGAGGGAGAGGGGGAACCAGGTTCCTCGCTGAGCAGAGAGCCCGACGCGGGGCCCGATCCCAGGACCCTGAGATCATGACCTGAGCGGAAGGCAGAGGCATTAACCCACTGAGCCACCCAGGCGCCCCTCCTTTTTGTTTTGATCCTATCTTCCTCCAATTAAATTATCAAGTACCAATTGATTTGTTTGGAAATGTATGATTTATAAATGTATTATCTCTATAAAGCTATATAATTCAGTGCATGATCCAGATAAATTAGCATTATCTGCTGGTTTACTTGGTCCAAAAGAATGTTTAAAATGAGTTTTTGGATTTACAGTAACTTAAGGCAGAAATTCCTAAGTAACCACCTAAACTAAAGATTGGGAATTTTTTCTGGAAAGGGTCAAATAGTAAACATTTTTGGCTTTGTGGGCTAGACTAGTCCCTCTAGGGACTATTCAGCTTTGCTTTTGTAGGCAATGGTTTTTAGACAAAAACTAAATGAATGGATATGGCTGGATTTGGCCCATAAGCTATCATTTGCTGATCTCTGATCTAAAATTTATCTCCATTTGTAGATAGAGTGTTATCCAGAGAGGACGTATCTTGTCTCTGGTTTCACATCAATGACGGGAAGTCAGGGCTCCTACTTCCCAGTTGTTCACTCTTTGCATGTTGTTACATTACTTCTATTTGTGGGGGAAAAAATTAGGGAAACAAATAGCACCGAAAACTAAAAAAAAATGGGTGTTTTATTTCTTATATGTAAATATAAAAATATTAAACAGATGAATAACAAATGAATAACAATGAATAATTTATTTATTCAGTACTATGTATTATGTAATATGCTGTTTTTACATGCATTTTATTTATACCCCACCCAAGAGTATGAGGTAGATATTTTTAATATCTCTTATTTTACTAATAAGAAACTTAGGCTCAGAGAGGTTAGGTAAATGGCCTGGGACACAAAGACTATAATTTGGCACAGCTCAGATTCCAACTCAGTTACTAAAGCTGGTAACTCCTACTCATCTACCATCTTACCATATTGTCTCCATTTCCAAATATGGTGAATATGGTGGACATTTATTGATCATGGTCATCCATCTCTGATTTCATATTTTTGGTAGCTATAATAATGATCACTCAAAGATTTTAAGTCCTAATCTCTAGAAGTTATAAATTTTATCATATTTGGAAAGATAGGGAAAGGATCTTTGCAAATGTATTAAATTAAGGATTTTTGAGATAAGATAACCAAAATTATCCAGGTGGGCCTTCAGTAAACACACAGGTATCCTTTTAAGAAAAATGCAAAGGGAGTTTAGAGAGAAACAAACAAGAAAAGGCAATGTTACCACAGAGGAGACATTGGAGTGATGTAGTCACCAGCCAAAGAACTCTTGGAGTCACGAGGAGTTAGGCAAAGCCTAGAAGATTCTTCTTTGGAAGCCCTGAAGAGAGTATGGCCCTGCCTGATTTTGGCCTACCTGACTCCAGAACTGAAAACAAATACTTTGTTTTGTTTTGTTTTCACCAATCAAAGTTGTGGTAATTTGTTACAGCAATTTCAGGAAACTAATACAAGTAAGAATAATCTGATTTTCCCCTCATCACCATCCCTTCCCTACTCTTTACTCTTGTGTTCCTGATTGAAAATGGTTATACCCTTGTCCCTAGGAGTGGTGCATTTGGCCAGTCCTAAGTCAATCACAGTACTTTCCTCTGGCTCTCATGATTGGCTCAGGAACAGATACACAATCCAGACAACCAATTAAACTGAGTATATGAAATTCATAGCTATTGGGGATACTTTATATTTTCTGATGGACTGTGGGGAGGAGAACAGATAATTTAAGGATTACCTGACATACATCTTGCAACCATGAGGGAACAGGTTGCTTAATAATGAAGTCAACACATGATGTAATGAGCACTAGGTGTTATATGCAACTGATGAATCACTAAATTCTACCCCTGAAAATAATAATGATAATAATAATATTAATAATAATATAAAGTCAACACAGAAAAAGCAAAGCCAGAAATAGGTAAAACTGAGTTTTTGGTGGTACATTGGGATTCTCCAGAGAAACAGAACCAATTGGAGATAGATACATGGATATAGTATACATATAGTACAGATATGGATATATAAAAGAGATTTATTATAAGGATTGGTTCATGAGATTTTGGAGGCTGAGAAGTCTCTTGATCTGCCATTTGCAAGCTAGAAAACCAGGAAAATAGGTGGTATATTTGCAGTCCAAATGCAAAGGCCTAAGAACCAGGGGACCCAATGGCATAAGTCCCAATCTGAGTCCAAAGGCCTGAGGACCAGGACCACTGATGTCTAAGGGCAGGAAAAGTTAGATGTCCTAGCTCAAGCAGAGAGAAAAATTTGCCATTTCTCTACCTCTTTTGTTCTATTCAGGCTCTCAGTGGATTCAATGATGCCCATCTGTTTTGGTGAGGGCAATCTTTACTCAGTCAACTGATTTAATGCTAATTTCTTTCAGAAACACCCTCAGAGACACACCCAGAAATCATATTTTATCAGCTATCTGAGTATTGCTTTGCCCAGTCAAGCTGACGCATAAAGATGTTGAGTCCAAGATGGTGGAGGAGTAGGAGACTTTAGTTTCATTTGGTCCCAGGAATTCAGCTAGATAGCTATCAAATCATTCTGAACACCTGTGAACTCAACCAGAAATCTAAGAATAGCCGCAACTCTACAAATAGAAAAGCAACCACTTTCTGCAAGGTAGGAGGTGAGGAGAAGTGAATCCAAGGCAATATATTGGAAGATAAACCACATGGGGAGGGAGCTTCTATAAGCCAGCACCAGAAAGTGATAAAAATCAGAACTTTTAGAATTCTGCTCCAGTGGAGGACATTCCTGCCTGAAAGGTGCTCAGGTGGCAAAGTGAGGAGGAATCCTAGGTGGGACAGTTGTGGTCTCAGGACCCCCAGGGTCACAAGAAGACCAGAGGTGCCTAAAAGTAGAGTTCCCAGGCATTGGAACAGGGAAACTGACTTCAATCAACAAGCCCAAGAATGGGCTTTCAGCTCAGGGTGGCCATATACCACAAATCGTGCAATGCCCACAACAGCCAAAATATGGAAAGAGCCCAGATGTCCATCAACAGATGAATGGATGAAGAAGATGTAGTGTACACACACACACGCGCGTGCGCATGCACACACACACACACACAATGGAATATTACTCAGCCATCAAAAAACAAAATCTTGCCATTTTCAATGATGTGGTTGGAAACAGAGGGTATTTTGCTAAGCAAAATAAGTCAATCAGAGAAAGACAATTATCATATGATCTCATATATATGTGGAATTTAAGAAACAAAATGGAGGATCATAGGGGAAAGGAAAGAAAAATAAAACAAGATGAAATCAGAGAGGGAGATTGCTTAGCATAATCCCTTCCAGTTCCATCCATGTCAATGTGGGTATTCATCCTTTCTGATGGCTAAGTAACATTCCATTGTATATATGAGCCTTGGATTTCTTTAATTCTTCCTTCTTTAACTGATGGAATGGTGATTCTCACCAACTTAAAATAATTTTATCACTTTCTATTTATTCTCTAAACTCACCTCTTTGCTTTCAGCACTTATGAAATTCTTATAATTTTGTCACCATTTCTCCAATTTTTTGTTAATCTTTCATCATTTCTTCAGTCTTATAGATTTCAGCATTAATTCTATTTCCTTCAGAAACAGTAACCAGAGGAAGAGAATTTTCCAATTTATTTTGGAAAATGCTTTTGTATTTGACGGGTTTCAGAGCAGGCCACCCTCAAATATGCCATTTTGGCATATTGATTATTTTGAATTAAAGTTATTAAAAAGCATCCAATGCAAAAAGTACACTCTGTCCCTTCTTTGAGCCCTGAAAGCAAGAAATAAATCCTTATGTGAAGGGTATCCTCCCTGTACCAGGAGGTAAGGAGACATCCTTATCACCAGAGACGTGAAAGTCAGGGCTGAGACGGCTATATAAACAAACCTTGTTACTTCTTTATTAATTTCCTATCCCAAGCCAAAACTTCTTTGTCTTGTCAATTCCTCATAAATTTACCATTTCCTTGTCAAAAATGTATAAAACCTGTCTACCTTAGTCTGCGTTTTTGGGATCTCATATCTGTGGGGCCCCTATACATATGAAATTAGGTATGCTTTTCTCCTATTAATATCTCTTTTATTACAGGGGGTGTTTCAGCCAAGAATCTAGAAGGGTAGAGGAAAATTTATTTTTCCTCCCCTACACATTTTACATCAAAACAAAAGATTTCACCACAGTAATCTGCCTCCACAATGATAATCTCTATTCGGAGTTGGTATATAACCAAAAACTTAAAACTAGCTATTCACTGTGAAAGTTTGAATTATTTTGGACAAAAATCAATGTCTGTTGTATGGGATAACACATTCAAGAGGGCTTTTTCTAATTTAGTAAATGTCAATTGATAGTATATAACTAAAAGATCATTGCATAATTAATTACCTATTTAAATGTTCCCAAATTTGTTTCAAAATATTCTTCTTTTGTCAACCTCTAAATAGAAAAGGCGGCTGAACATATGACACAAACTTTCACAAAAATGAAATCGTATGCCAATTATTCCTCAATAAAACTGGAAAAAATGAAATAAAACAATGCATCCATTGAAAATGCAAATATAACAATCTTTACAGCATAATGTCTTTAATTTGATGGCTGTTTGAGTTGTTTGCTAAGAAAATTAGTGAGTATAGGAAGTTACTGATAGAACAGAAAAATAATGAATACATTAAAAACTTTGCAATAATTGGCATACACTTATTGTCATGTAAAATAAAATTGGTTTTATGATATAGCTTGCACAGTTTCCCTTGCATCAAAGAAATGTCATCACAGCTATTGCTAATGCAGAGACGAAATTGAAACACATGGTAATTTAATCATATGGAATATAAGACATTGAAAACTTTGGACAGATTGACCATATGAAATATGATTCCCTGATGCATTTAGCTAGGTTGTGAATGTGGTAGATAAGGTAATTGTTTAGGTAACAGTTCTTACCTCTTTATACACAGCTGAGTGAATTGATTCTGTGGTTAATCTGGGTTGGTTGTTTCTAACGGCTCAAATAACCATAATCAGAATTGTTCTGAATATCAGATTTTATTTTTTTACAATTTTCAAAATATATTTGGGAATATTATCTGCATATCATAGACACAGTGGTCTTTTGTGCATAATGGGCAATGATCTGGACATTCAACAAGGAAGACTTGTGTTTGGCCTGTCACTTTGGGATTAGATATCAATGGAATTACTCTCTATGCCTGTGTCATCCTTCTGATCACTGGTACCATGATCCTCTTTCCAAAGATGTATCCTTTTTTCTTAATTTCCTTATGTGGAATATGTGAATATGACAATTATTGCAATATAATGTCTTCTTTAATTTGATGTGTGTTTCGTTTATATGCTAAGAAAATTATTGACTACAGAAAGTTGCTGATAAAGACAGTAGAAAAATAATAAGTTAAAAACTCTTTGCAATAATTGTTAAATATTGAAATTCTCCAAATTCTCCTAACATAGAAGGGAAACATGAAGGCCATATATTCTAAACAAAAGCTTTTAGGTTAGTCTCTTGTGGTTTATTTAAGAGATGCAGAAGTTAAGGATGATGGAGAGAGGACTAAAACATAGACTTGGAGCATAGTATCCAGAACAGTTGTGATACCAGGCTAATCAGGAAGTTTACAGTAGATGCTCTTTCATACTGATGTCATTCCTAGCACATGCTAGTAGGAATAGAGGTGGATAGTATGTCAAAGGGAAAAAGTGACTATTCTTTTTTTTCTCCCCAAATATGTTTATTTTAATTTTTCAGTGTTACAAGATTGATTATTCATGCACCACACCCAGTGCTCCATGCAATACATGCCCTTCTCGATACCCACCACCAGGCTCGCTCACCCCCCCACCCCCTCCCCTCCAAAACCTTCAGTTTGTTGCTCAGAGTCCACAGTCTCTCCTGGCTCATCACCCCCTCCGATTTCCCCCCATTCACCCTTCCCTTCCTTCTCACAATACCCTCCATGATTTTCTTTATACTCCACACGTAAGTGAGACCATAAGATAATTGACTCTCTCTGCTTGACTTATTTCACTCTGCATAATCTCTTCTAGTCCTGTCCATGTTGAT
>CM052809.1:92093446-92193182 GCA_028533885.1 Nasua narica | reverse complement strand
TGGCTAAAGATGATGAACATTTTTTCATGTGTCTGTTAGCCATTTGTATGTCTTCTTTGGAGAAGTGTCTGTTCATGTCTTCTGCCCATTTTTTGATGTGATTATCTGTTTTGTGAGTGTTGAGTTTGAGGAGTTCTTTATAGATCTTAGATATCAGACCTTTGTCTGTAGTGTCATTTGCGAATATCTTCTCCCATTTAGTGGGTTGCCTGTTTGTTTTGTCGACTGTTTCTTTTGCTGTGCAGAAGCTTTTTATCTTGATGAAGTCCCAAAAGTTCATTTTCGTTTTTGTTTCCTTTGCCTTTGGAGACATGTCCTGAAAGAAGTTGCTGTGGCTAATGGAAAAAGTGACTATTCTTGAGTGCATACTTTGTTCCAGAGATTTTGTTTAGTACTTTTCATTCCATATTTCTTGTGGTACTTGCAACTTTATTGTAATTAGTACAGTAGATTGTCTTCAATAGAAATTAAAAAATTATAAGTCAAAAGAGAAATAGACAGATTAGTCAATATATTATTTTAGTAATGAGAAAAACAATTCAGGAAAAAATAAATTATACACCAAAATAGATTTCAAATGAAATAACAAGTTAAATGTAATAAATAAAACATTAAAAAATGCAACCTAATGAGACAATCATAAGTAAAACAACAGTTTTTTTATTAAGTACCTACCATGTACAGGACATTGTGCTAGGTTTTATGATTAATATAAGACATAAATAATGTGTTTTTGGTCTTTCTGAATATCATGAAGTTACTTGGAAACAAGTGGTTATCAAAGTGGTTTACTTAGAGAAAGTAAAAGTAAGGTATATTAAATACCTTTTGTACACCACTTTAAAGACTTTTGGTTTCTTTTCCCATTCTAGTACTGCCCTGTGACCAATTCACAACAAGTTTTAATCGACTTATTTCACCTAGACAGAATTTCCTAACATCTGTTTCCAACTCTGGGGATTTTTATTAGGTACTTCAAAATGCGTAACCTGGAAATTTGCTTGAATTTATGTCCTTGGGGTTGCCCCTGGATAGTGGGGGGATAGGAGTCTATGGATAAATAATTCCTTTTTTCATCACTGGTTGGGCAGTTTTAAGGAGATATCTTATAAGGCTTTTTAGAATATCCCTCAAGATGGAGAATCCATAGCACATTAGTGGTGACAAACCATTTAACACATGTTTGCATTGAAATCTACCTTCTTCCTGTTTTACTTCTGTCCTGCAGTCTGACTGTCTGATGTTGGGCTCAGGAATCAGTGAGACTAGGTTTTAAATCCAGATTCCATTCATCCAACAGAGTTATGGGAAGCCAGCTAGTTAATACATCTAGGCCTCAGTTTCCTTATCTGCCAAAGCAAGTCATGATAGAATTTTTTATGAATTTAATGTGATAATATTTGATAAATAGTAAGTGCAAAATAAAAATTCATGATATTTTTCAATTAAAAGAGCAGTTGAGAATTGGAAGGTCAGAGAAGTATTGTTCTGCCACATACACTTAAATATTGAGTAGGATTTTGAACTTACTCAAAATCCTGTTATTAGGGGCCTCACAAACAGAGAGAAGTTCTTAAAGACCAGACATATGCATTATCATTCATGATTGTTGGATTTGTTTGCCATATAGATTGCATTGATTTGATGCAAATGCAGAAAAAAATTCTACTGATTTGTTTTCATTTCTTATCTACTATATATTACAACATCTTATCAGAGAGTAAAGTGAAATCAATGAACAGAAATGTTTTCTGCATTAGGAATTCTTTTTTAAAAAAATAATTCTATTAAAATTCAATTTAATTAACATATACTGTATTATTAGTTTCAGAGGTAGAATTCAGTGACTCACCCAGTGCTCATTACTTCTGGTGTCCTCCTTAAGGCCCATCACCCAGTTACCCCATCCCCCTCTTACCTCCCTTTGAGCTACCCTCAGTTTGTTCCCCATAGTTAAGAGTCTTGTTTTCAAAACAGAGAGGGTTCTGTTTTTGTCTTATTTGACTTTTCCTTCTCTTCCCCTATGTTCATCTATTTTGTTTCTTAAATTCCACGTATGAGTGAGATCACATGGTATTTGTCTTTCTCCGATTGACTTATTTTGCTTAGCATAATACCCTCTAGTTCCATCTACATCGTTAAAAATGGCAAGATTTCATTTCTTTGATGGCTGAGTAATAATTCATTGTGTGTGTATATAGACCACATCTTCTTTATCCATTCATCTGGGACATCTGGGAGCCTTCCATATTTTGGCTTCTGTGGGCATTGCTGCTATAAACAGTGGATGGCAGGTCCCCCTTCAGATCATTGTTTGTAACCTTTGGATAAATACCTAGCAGTGTAATTCCTGGATTGTAGGGTACCTCTTTTTTTAATTTTTTGAGGAACGTCCATACTGTTTTGCAGAGTGGTTGCATCCATTTACATTCTCACCAATAGTGTCTGAGGGCTCCCCTTTCTCCCCATCCTCGCCAATGTCTATTGTTTCCTGACTTGTTAATTTTAGCCATTCTAACTGATGTGAGGTGATATCTCCTTGTGGTTTTCATTTGTATTTTCCCTGATGCTGAGTGATGTTGAGCATTTTTTGATGTGTCTATTGGTCATTTGAAGCCAATGTCTGTTCATGTTTTCTGCCCATTTCTTGATTTGTTTATTTGTTCTTTGGGTGTTGAGCTTGATAAATTCTTCATAGATTTTGAATGCCAGTCCTTTATCCGACAAGACATTTGCAGATATCACCTCCTATTCCATAGGTTTCCTTTAAGTTTGTCAACTGTTTCTTTTGCTGTGCAAAAGCTTTTTATCTTGATGAAGTACCAATAGTTCATTTTTGCCTTTGCTTCCCTTGCCTTTGGAGACATGTCTAGCACGAAGTTGCTTCAGCCAAGGTCACAGAGGTTGGTTGCTGCCTGTGTTCTCCTCTAGGATTTTGATGGATTCCTGTCTCACATTTAGGTCTTTCATCCTTCTTGAGTCTATTTTTTTATGGTGTAAGGAAATGGTTCAGTTTCATTTTTCTGCATGTGGCTGCCCAATTTTCCCAACACCATTTGTTGAAGAGACTATCTTTTTTCCATTGTATATTCTTTTCTACTTAGTCAAAGATTAGTTGACGATAAAGTTGAGGGTCCATTTCTGGGTTCTCTATTCTGTTCCATTGATCTATGTGTCTTCTTTTGTGCCAGTACCACAGTTTCTTGATGATTACAGCATTGTAATAGAGCTTGAAGTCCAGAATTGTGATGCCACCAGCTTTGATTTTCTTTTTCAACATTCCTTTGGCTATTTGAGGTCTTTTCTGTTTTTTTTTGTGGTTTTTTTTAAGATTGTTTATTTCAGCTCTGTGAAAAAAGTTGATGATATTTTGATAGGGATTGTGTTGAATGTATAAATTGCTTTGGGTAGCATAAGCATATTAACAATATTTATTCTTTCATGCATTAGGATTTCTTTAGCGAATTCTTTAGCGAATTTTCTAAGATTCCTTACCCTGTCAACATTCCTAATATTTCTAAGGACAAGTATGATCCTTGAAAATGGAAAAATGGGCAATGTTTGGGAGGTAACAGGAAATAAATATGTGATTGATACTCACTCTAAGATTTGTTCTGTACTCTTTCATTTTCATTTTTAAGAAGATCCATAGCATCCTATTTTCTTAAAACTAGCATTTGGTTACTTGTTAAGTGACCTTTGTGAAAAAAAGAAATAAATAAAATCTTCCTTTTTTATGTAGCATTTTCTAAGAATAGCTGAAATAAAATAATGCTTCTAGCTATTTGTCATATTTGACAAACATTTATTCCTGTTTGCTGTAATATTTGTTTCCACTATTCCCAAGGCCTAATGTGATGACAGACAGTGCTAAAGCACATAAAATTCAGAAAACTCATAGTGACCCCTTTGTAAATTTGGTTTCCCAAAGTTATTTCATTGTATCTATTTATTTGTCGCTGTCTACTGTTTCAGTGAAAAATATGCAATTTCTAATTGGTCTTTATAAGAAAATTAGATTTTTTGTTAATATATGTTAGGTTGTGCATTCATCATTTTCTGCTATGTTTTAGTTTTGTGGTTCTATGGATGTTAAAAATGACTACAGCACTGTTTAGGTGGTACAGACTAATAAAAGAATTGTTGCATTTACTTCATAGTTCACATGTGTGGAAACTGCAATTTAATAATGTGAGGTCTGAAGCCAAATACAGAACAATACTTTTGTGCTAATTTTACACTGGCCTATTGACTTTTCTTTGCATTTTTACTTTGATACATAAACTTTTTCATCATTCTGGTAATGAAGAGTAGGATTTATAATTTTTCACTTTTACTGTCATAAATGTCATAACATAACATAAATGTCAAAAACATAAATGTTTTTGATTAGATATCTAGGTAAATTCAACAATGTAGACATATAAGCCAAGCCTTAAAGTTTGTTTACATATTAATGAAAAAAAAATCACGTTTTCTTACATTTTTCTATAAATACACCAACACATATTTGAATGCTTTAAATTTGGGGCACCTGGGTGGCTCGGTCAGTTTAGTGTCTGCATTCAGCGCCAGTCATGATCCCAGGTTCTGGGATTGAGCCCTGCATTGGGCTCCCTGCTCAGCGGGGGAAGCCTCCTTCTCCCCCTCCCTCTGCCTGCCGCTCCCCCCTGCTTATGCTGTCTCCCTCTCTCTGTGTCAAATAAATAAATAAAATCTTTAAAAATATACATTAAAATTCAAGCCATCATTCAAGTATTTCCAATATAAATAAAAAAACAACTTAAACATTTGAACTAATAAATCTATTTCACATGGGTTTTTATTTTGGTTCGATGACTTCATCAAAGTATCATTACCAATAACAATTAACACTTCATTTTGGTTTTTCCAGCTATCTTCATCAAAAATTTTACCTGAGAAATCACACACTTGAGAGTAAAAAATTGAAAAGTGGAAAATTTATTTTTTTCTTTAATTCAGTAATAATCAACTCAGACAAAAGACCATTATGTTCAAAGATACAGAAGAAAAATATAGGCATTGATTGCTGAATATTTCCGCTCCTATCTTCAAAGGCACAAAAAGCAAAAAAAAAAAGAAAGAAAGAAAGAAAAAGAAAGTCAATATAAATAAAGCAATTAATTCAATGTGGTGTTTTACAAAAGATTAGGTAGAAATTAATAATATGAACACTATACCTGTAATAATATGAGCACAATAACTATAGATCTGGGTGGTGAGAGCTACATTTTAAGAAATTGCTTAGCCATAAAGTCCCCCCATGTTTTGCCTTCCAAAGGATTTATATAAAGGAAATAATTCTTTTTTGGAACCACAATTTGCCATTTTGCTGTCAAACAATAGTCATTGACAAGTCAGAGTTTGGATCTGAGGTGTGAAAATGCAGTGATGACTGTGAAGAAAAGTACTTTTAAAAATTTATGTAGGTGTTAACTCAGTAGTGTTACTAGCCTCCATTTACACTTTGGCGATGCATCCTTAGAACATATGTCCAGCATCAAAGACTATTCCCTGAAACATCATTGGATCATACTGAAGTCGGGTGACACATTTCAGGCTGAACAGACCTGTTAAGATGACATTTTCAGGAACAGGAAGAGCACTGAGACTTGAGGATCTGAGATGTGAATCTCTGTTCTCATGCTCTCAATACTGAAAGGACACAGAAGGTGCTGAAATATCCCAAGTGTCATCACTTCCTGGTGAGACTGGCACATATTTGAGTGATTTTAGAGACTCTACTAAGACACTTCTTTTGATGGAACTATGTTGGTGAAATTAACAGAGTATCTAATTTTTCTCATGTAAAAATCTTATTTGTCTTTTTAAAACCTCTATCTTTTCTGAAGTGCAAAAGAAGGAAGTTTCCTAGCCAAAACAAATTCAAAAGTAGATTAAGGATAAACCAAGTAAAAAATTGCAGAAATGCCTGCTTTCCATCCTTTTACACTCTCCCCCTCTCACATCACTTTCCTTTCCTGGGGCTCTTCTGAGGCAAGCAGCTTCCTTTGAGATATTGGCAAGAATCTTCCTCAAAAGTGCTGTGAACTTGAAAGGAAAATGGGATTTGTAGCTATTTCAAAAGTATCACTCACCTCTCTGCCAGACCAAAAGTGTTTCTTTTCTTCAAATTTGATTTTCATCCAAATAGAATGAAGAACTATAATGCCAGAATACTTCAGACTGATATACCTGAGTTACCTCATCGTAACCAAACTCTAAAAGCCTTTTCCATGTTACAGGTACAAACTATTTAATTGCTACCAAATAAAGATGTTGTACTTGGTATTATGATCAATGAGAAGAATACTGAACAGCCATGAAAAAATGTTACAAGGGTTTGAGAAATACATGTATTTGAATACAATTTAAAGTACATGGATACTAGGGATGCTCATCACAGAACTCTAAAAGAACACTTTGTTATAATACAATTTGCAAATAAAACAGAGAATAAAATTATTCCATCTCTGCACCGAGTTCTCATAATTGAAGCATTGATTTGTAAGGAAGTACATGCTTCTAGTAGAGTAGGCATAGAAACAGAAGATAATCATTTTACTCTCCGTGTTTTCTGGAACATATAACATATGGCCCATCGGCAAATGGAAGAATTATCCACAGCCTATGTTTTCTTCTTCTTTTCTTCCTGATATGGCTGGAATTAAGTTCTAGAAAGTCGTCAACTTAAAATACCAGATATGTTTGTTTTTCTTGTTAGCCTTTGGCGTGGGAATTCATTTATCATTATTTTTTCACACAAAGAGCTAACACTTGTTTACATTATGGAGTATAATCAAATAGAGCAAAATCCCACAATAGGCACTATAGAGTACAAAGTAATGAATTTAGGAACAGTTTTATTAGGCTTTCAAAAATTTAAGAGCCATAGGTTGGGAAAATGTAGTAGCAAAAAAGAGGAGAAAGAGGGAGGAGGAAGACAAGAAGGGAAAAAGAAAGAAGAAGAAGAAGAGATAGAAAAATGATCACTCTGCAACTGACAATCTGTAATACTGGGTTATCACTTGCAATGCTACTGGCAAGACCAACATACCAGAGCACTATATACAATTGGGAGAGAAGGAGGTGGGGAGAAGGTGAGCCAAGGCTCAACAGACTCCCTTAATTAAAAAGGGAGCAAAAAGACTTCTGGTATAGTGAAAGAAAACATATTAATTAAAAAATAATGATTTAAATACATAAGGACTCAACTACAGTTAGACAGGGGACACGATTCTATATAGTTCGGAGATCAGGTAAACTGCTTCCATTCAAAATATGCAACAGCAATTTTCATCTGGCCTAGATTAAATTATCTTTCCAACATATGGATCACTAATTCACACCCAAAATGGAAACGTATTTCTTTCCTATTTTATTGTTCAACTATAGATGTTAGAAACAATAAATTTGGAACTTTAGCTTCTCAAAATATTTATGTCAAAGAACTGAATCTTACTTCAAGCAGCCTGAGCACTTTTCATGGAATATAATTTGGCTAAATGGTTTGAGGAAGTTGTTTTTTTTTCATACCAAATATTATATCTGCAAAGTGATTATCTGATGACAAACTGGAAGAATTCACATTAAAATTTTTCTAATTAAAAGAGCTTGTGACAATGAATTTTAAAAAGGATTATCATCATAATTTCCCCCTTGACATCTTCTGTCTATTTTCATAAGTAGAGAGCAATGTAAATTTTTAGAAAAAGGTGCAATTAATGGTCAAAAATCAAACCAATCACCAATGAATAGTCTTGTTGTTTTAAACAATTTTACAAAGTTTTAAATTTGATATTCAAATATATGTATATCATATAGCAAAACTTTATCATTATTTTTTGTTTTTCTATCAACTTTTATGCCAAGAATATTTTTTATTTCTTTTCATTAATTTATATAAACATAATTATTTTTACTTATCTTTGTTTTGCATCAATGCAAAAGAAAAGTCTTGATTTAGAAGCTTGATAAAATATAACCATTGTTTAATAATTTCCTCTGTGGAGGTTCTTTTAAAATCTTATTTTAATAAGCCAGATGAGTCTTGATTTAGAAGCTTGATAAAATATAACCATTGTTTAATAATTTCCTCTGTGAAGGTTCTTTTAAAATCTTATTTTAATAAGCCAGATAAGTTTACTTATGTTTTACTCTCCCTTAATGCTGTTACTATAAATGAATATATATTTTGTTGCTATGAAAAATTCAATTATAAATCCCTTGCTGAAATGAATTTATAACTTTACAAACAGAGCTAAAACTAATTCATATCTTGTTAACATTACTTTCCATTTTAAAAGTTTTACAGTTGCAATCTTACAAAATTAGAATGTTACCCACTAAAAGCTCTCATTTTGAAAATATAATATAAAGCGAAATGATAAAAATATCTCTTAAGAATGGTTGTAGACAATACAAGAAAAAGTTTGGTTATTTGCCTTGGTAATTTTTATCACTTAATTCATGATATTTGTATCTGTTGTACTACAGTGCATTGCAATGATTATATTGCTTGGCAACCTGGTGTTAAATTATTTAAGTGAAAGAAAGCATTTATGGACTATAAAGTATTAAACTCACAGAAGCAATTTTTTTCAGTGCTTTGAGTAATAAAGATATTTTTCTAACCCTAGTGTGTATTGATATAGTAAGAAATAACTAATTGGTTCAGTTGGAACTGAATAAAACAAAGGTTTGCTTAGTTTCTCTTTAAGCCATGTGGTTCTGAGTTTCTTAGTCTCTTCAACCCTACAATTTTGCGTTCAAGTGCAGTTCTTAACCATAAACCATGTATTTAAAATAAACAACAGTACTCAATATAACAATAATTTTAAAAATGAAATAAACTATAGATATAATTTATGAAATGTCAAAAATATAGCCCCCTACTCAATAAAACTTCCCTACATTTTAAGATGTTGGATGACAACCTGAGCATTGTTGCCAATTAACTGTGAGAGTCTAGGCAAGTCTGTTCTTACTTTTGAGCTTCAATTTACTTACTTATCTGGGACTAGAGTACATATTATTTAGGAAGGGACAGACAATATTGCATAGCTGTAGGATATGAGCCCAAACTTTCAGACATGTAGATCTGAGAGTGAAACCTAACTTTCAGATATGTGAAGGGATATGATTGTTGGACAAGTTCTGCACCATTTATAACTGTGGCTATATTAGTAAAATGTGAATAATTATATTTGCCGTACACTGTAAAGAACTGGTACCTGGTACCTAGCATGTCTGCAAAGTGATTGCTATTAGAATAACCCTCTAAGATGCTTTCTGATTCTCTAATCCTAAAATTCCTCTTACTATGAGCCATCTATATGTATGAGCCTACCACATGAATGGGGAAATAACAATGCAAAATGCATCAGTAGAATTAATATATCTGTGACAATATTAAGAATTATTAATAAAAACATGAATCTGCCATATCTGGAGATGAAAATGCATTATTTATTTAGTATGAAGAACATGTTGAGTTCATGAATACAAGATAATAGAGGATAATATCTGGGGAGGCTTTGGAAATAAATGGAAAGATAAGAAAAAAGGAAGCTGAATAACATTTACATTCTTCCAGGCAGATTATAAACTTTCTACATTCTTGCAGACATTATGATTGCTCTATGGACAAAGAGTAAATTCACAGGGATGCTATTGATCGTCTTGGGAGCAAGCAGGTAAGTTGGGAACTTCTGCTACCCTCTATATGATTTGGTTTTATTGAGTATGAAGAAACTTATGCTCCTGCTTCTGTTGCCTCACTTGATCAACCAGTTGTACATTTCTGATAGAAGGAACATGTAGCATTAGGATTTGATAGTTGTATTCCTCATGATATAGTAGTTCTTTGAATTGGCTTTGTTTACAAGCAATTTGTTTACCCTAACCGCCTCTAGCTGCCAACATTTCTTTGTTTACCCTACCTACCTCTTGCTGCCAACATTTCAATCTCTCTTTTACATTGACTCCTTACTCCTTGGGCATTCTCTCTCCATCAAACTCTCCAGGTAAATTCTCACCCCAGGTTAAAACCACCGGTATATATTGAACTCTTGTTTCTGAAGAGGTGAATGTGGCAGGAGAAAAACTACCAATTGTGCTTTAAATTTATGACCACAGATCACAAGTGGGGACTCAACACTCCCTAATAATTCCATTGAATTTCCTAGTAAATGTGTTGTCCCCTTTATGCAATGACTATTCTATATCTTTACCTTATAGTTAAACTTTCTTTTCCTGACTCACCCCCAGCTGCTTGGCATATTTTGGTACTTCTTTCACTGGGAAAGAAGAAACAATTATACAAGTACTAGTTCATCTTCCCACCACTTAATATATGAATACACTGAAGCTGTAACAAAATATGCTGCTTCCACTTTTGTAATTGTGATCAAACTACTTCTGCTTCTTTTAAGGCCAATCTCAACATATGGGCATGAAATCAACATCATTTCATCTGCTCAAGAATTTTCCTTCTGAAATCATCTCTTCACCCCCACTACATTATTAATTCTACTCTTTTTCCTGAATCACTTCACTGACATAAAATATGTCATAATGTCCCTAATTTAAATATATAACTCTTTCCCCATATCGCTATTCAGATCTCTTTGCATATCATTGCACCTCCTTTGGGAAAACCCTTTACATTTGCTTTTTCTAGATCTTCACATTTTGTTCTACTCCCCATCAGATTTTTGTTTCTACTACTACTCAGAAATTTCTTTGGTCTGTAAATAAGATAATGCTACACCACCCTCATTTGGTAGCTGTCAACATGTCCAATGTCACAAATATTTCTTCTATCTTATGTTCTAGGAATTTTACAATTTCTGGTCTTACACTTACACCTCAATCCATTTTTTATTTTAATTTCAACTAATTAATATATAGTGTATTAGTTTCAAAGGTAGAGGGCAGTGATTCATCAGTCTTATATAACACCCAGTGCTCATTACATCACATGCCTCCTTAATATCCATCACCCAGTTACCCCCTCCTTTCCAGCAACCCTCAGTCTGTTTCTCATAATTAAGAGTCTCTTATGATTTATCTCCCTCTCTGATTTCATCTTGTTTTATTTTTCCCTCCCTTCTCCTATAATCCTCTGTGATCCAATTTCAACCCAGAACCTGAACATGACACCGAAAGCACTAACAACAAAAGCAAAACATTAATAAGTGAAATTAGATAATCTATAAAGATTCTGCACAGCAAAAGAAACAATCAACAAAATGAAAAGTCAATCTATGGAGTGGGAGAAAATACTTACACATCTTCTACCTGGTAAGGGGTTAATATCCAAAATATATAGGGAACTCAGTAACATAAAAACAACAATTCCATCTCTTTAAAAGGGCAGAAATACTAAATGGATATTTTTTCTTTTTTTTTTTAAATGGATATTTTTTCAAAGAAGACCTTTGCAAATGACCAAGAGATACATGAAAGGTACTCCACATCACTAATCAACAGGAAAATGCAAACCAAAACTATAATCAGGTTATCACCTCACACCTGTTAGACTAGCTATCATCAAAAAGACAAAAGATAGCAAGAGTTGGTGAGGGAACCCTTGTGCACCTGTGGTGGGAATGTAAACTGATACAGCCACCATGGAAAGTAGTATGGAGATTCCCCCCCAAATTAACAATGGAACTATTATTGAATCTAGCAACCAACTCCTAGCTACATATCAAAAGTAAGTGAAATCAAGATATCAAAGAGTCTTATGCACTCCCATATTCATTGCAGCATTAATCACAATGGTCAAGGTATGGAAACAACCTAAGTTTCCAAACAGATGAATGAATAAAGAAGATGTGACATAAGTTTGTAAAGGAATATTATTCAGCCATGAGAAGGGAGGAAATCCTGCCATTTGTGACAACAGGGATGGACCTTGAGGATATTATGTTAAGTGAAACAAGTCAGAAGATGAAGAAAAATACTCTGTGATCTCACATAGTAACTGTGGGATCCAGAAAAGCTGAACTTGTAGATACAGAGATTAGAATGGTGGAAGAATAGGAGAAGTAGGAGATGTTGGGCAAAGAGTAAAAAACTTTCAGTTATAAGTAGAATAAGTCCCAAGGAACTAATGTACAACATAGTGCATGATTCATGTAGTTAATATGATTGTATTACACACTTGAAAACTGCTAAGAGAGTAGATATTAAATGTTCTCACCACAAAGAAAACAAGGTAATTTTATGATGTGATAGGGGAGTTAGCTAACGCTATGGTGGTAATACTTTTATGTATAGGTACTCACATTTTCTACTCCTAAAACTTGTTCAATGTTATGTCAGTTGTATCTTAGTATATATGGAGAAAAAATTTAAAAAACAAAAGATATTATTTTTAAAAAAGAAATTACTTTTGTCAACATCAACAGTGACTTTCAATCTTAACAAATTTAATTTCTGAACCTGTCTTATTTCCTCAGTATTTAACCCAGGTCAAGATTTTTCTCTCCTAGAGAATGAACATTTAAAAATAACGTAGTCAACGTTGACTCTTAACTTCCTACCAGTACCCCTTTCTTCCCAACTGTACCTCCCTAAATGCCCTCTCTCAGTTAATTATATATATCTCACTTAGTTATACAGGTCAAAAAACTAAGATTTTTGGTTTCCTTTTTTTCTACCCCTTGATACTCAATTAATGAGCAAGTTCTCTTGGATTCTTCAAAATATATTCTGAATCCGACCACATCTCATGAACTCTTCTACCTTTGCTTTGGTCTAAGTAAGTACCTCCCTCATTTATAAAGCAATAATCTTAACCTGGCATATTACTTTGTTTCTCACTACACACTTTCCCTGGTATATTCCTATCATAATAGTTAGATTTACCATTTAGTACTATAAAAAATTTATATAACTTCCCTGAATAAACTTGCAGTGGTTTCACACTGTACTGGAAATTAAATCTGAACTTTTTTCTGTGACTTATGAAACCATTTCTAAAAAATATGGTCTCTTTCTTTTCCTCTCTGATCTTAGAGCCTACTACTCTTCTCTCCCATAACTCTCCAGGCATGCAGTTTCTGTCTGGTCATAGAATATTCTAGTCTTTTCCATGTTCTGTGGACTTGGAGACTCTACTTGACCTTCCTCTGTGAAGAGGGTGGCATTCTGAGAGATGTTAATAGCTGTGATAGAAATTATTTATTATATTATTCCGTTTCCATTTCTCTCTTTTTTTTAATGCAATTTTAGTGCTGCTGTAAATCAACATATTTTTTGGCCTGCTCAAGAGGTAAGCATGTTACTCAAACCTAGCAAATCAGCTTCCTTCTCCTGGGAATTTGTACTTTGAATTTATGTAAGAGTGGACAGAGTTTACAATTACTGAATACAAGGGCTGAAATTCTGAAATAACTATTCATTAGATTTTACAGCAATTCCTGGAAATAACCTTATTTGCATTCTTTCTGAGACTTAGTGTTCAGTAATATATTTGTCAGGGCTGCCGTAGCAAAGTACCACAGATTGGGAGGTTTAAACAATAGAAATTTATTTGCCATAGTTTTGTAGTCTAGAAGTCCAAGATTGAGGTGTCAGCAGAGTTGGTTTCTTCTGAGACTTCTCAGTGGCTTGTGGATGGCCTTTATTCTCTGTTTTCACATGGTCTTTTCTTTGTGCATGTCTATAGCCTAATCTCCTCTTCTTACTGAGACATCAGTCATATTGGATTAGAGCCCACCCATAAGACCCCACTTTAGTTTAATTGCCTCTTTAAAGGTACTATTTCCAAAAACTGTTCATATTCTGAAGTACTCAGGGTTTGGGACTTTAATAAGTATATTTGGGGGGAACACAATTGAACCTGTAACAAATAATCTCTTTGATTTTAAGACTGACCTGTAATCTCCCAATACACATACATGTTTTGTTTTGTTTTTTCTGAATCAGTCTCTGTTGCTTGCAGTCAAAGTACTCAAACAACTATAATGGACCATAGTGTATGTATATACATACATATTTATATATACACACATACACACACACACATATATACAGGTATATACATATATATATTTCAGGTTTGGAACTCATTGAATCAAGCCATTATGTCACTTTATGTCCTGTTTGCAGAGAATATAAAAATATATGGTCATTTAGTTGTGTGAAAGGAACTTTACGAGGCATAACTGAATATGGACACTTTTGCTACCTTTATTTAGGACCAATTTTTTGAAATTTTGTATTCATAGTTTTTCTTTTTCTCCTGGCAAGTATGGGAATTTTTACTTGTTTAAGGTGAAGGGAAAGTCATTTGGGGAATAGAGGAGAAATAGCAGCCACCTTTGATTAAGCTTATACCAACCTAAAATGAGATTCTTAAGTTTGTACATGTTTTACATATCATACTTAATTTTGTTATTGAAAATCTTATTTCCCTAACAAAATGAAGAATAATTTCAGCCATTTATTTAAATCTTCATTAAAGCATTATTTATTTATTTATTTAAGCACAGAATGACAAAGTACCATATTACATTTGTCATCTGAAGCAGTGAGTTACACATTGAGACATCTAGTCTACTCTACATATGGATTCTTGTAGCCAATTAAAAAAAGACATTATATGTACATAAAACTCCAAATAGTACATAAAATCAAAATATAAAATGTAAACAGAAGGTTCTTTATTTCCTAACCTTTGTTCAACAATTTCTCAACATGTATTTCTTTTTTTTCTCCCCAAATAAGTTTATTTTAATTTTTCAGTGTTACAAGATTGATTGTTCATGCACCACACCCAGTGCCCCATGCAATATGTGCCCTTCTCAATACCCACCACCAGGCTCGCCGCCCCCCCCCAAAACCCTCAGTTTGTTGCTCAGAGTCCATAGTCTCTCCTGGTTCATCACCCCCTCCGATTACCCCCCATTCACCCTTCTCTTCCTTCTCACAACGCCCTCCATGATTTTCTTTATACTCCACACGTAAGTGAGACCATAAGATAATTGACTATCTCCGCTTGACTTATTTCACTCCGCATAATCTCTTCTAGTGCTGTCCATGCTGATACAAAAGTTGGATATTCATCCTTTCTGATGGAGGCATAATATTCCATTGTATAGATGTACCACATCTTCCTTATCCACTCATCTGTTGTAGGGCATTTTGGTTCTTTCCACAGTTTGGCAATTGTGGCCATTGCGCCTATGAACATTGGGGTACATCTTTGTACTGCATCTGCTTCTTTGGGATAAATACCGAGTAGTGCAATTGCAGGGTCATAAGGTAGCTCTATTTTTAATTTCCTGAGGAATCTCCATACTGTTTTCGAAAGTGGCTGCACCAACTTGCATTCCTACCAACAACAGTGGAGGAGGGTTCCCCTTTCTCCACATCCTCTCCAGCATTTGTTGTTTACTGTCTTGTTGATTTTGGCCATTCTACTGGTGTAAGGTGGTATCTCAGTGTGGTTTTGATTTGAATCTCTCTGATGGCTAAAGATGATGAAATTTTTTCATGTGTCTGTTAGCCATTTGTATGTCTTCTTTGGAGAAGTATCTGTTCATGTCTTCTGCCCATTTTTTAATGTGATTATCTGTTTTGTGAGTGTTGAGTTTGTAGAAGAATGAAACTTGACCATTCTCTTACACCATACACAAAGATAAACTCGAATTGGATAAAAGACCTCAACATGAGGCAGGAATCTATCAAAACCCTAGAGAAGAACATAGGCAGTAACCTCTATGACATTAGCCACAGCAACTTCTTTCAGGACATGTCTCCAAAGGCAAAGGAAACAAAAGCGAAAATGAACTTTTGGGACTTCATCAAGATCAAAAGCTTCTGCACAGTGAAGGAAACAGTCAACAAAACAAACAGGCAACCCACAGAATGGGAGAAGATAGTCGCAAATGACACTACAGACAAAGGTCTGATATCTAAGATCTATAAGAACTCCTCAAACTCAACACTCAACATGTATTTCTTTTTAGACAACCCCAATTAATTACCCCATGCCACTTAAAAGTCAAATTGTTCAAAACTATTCTGGCCTTAAACTTAACTACTGTTTCTATTTTTACATTTATCTATTTTTACTGTTTTTGCATATACTCCATTACCTGAGATACAGAACTTGAAATTAGACATTTAAAAAAAAAATCGGTCCTTATTCAATCAACCATCAAGGGCCATTTCCATTGAGTTACCACTTCACTGTCCACTCACAATGATTAAGTGGAGATAAGTACATTGTTCTGTTCTGAAACAATGAAGAACTCAGCTGGCCTAATAAGATTCAACTTGTATTGATTGATTGATTGATTGATTGATTTTTACTTATTTGGAAGAGGTAACCATATTTTCTAAAGATGCTGCTGAGGTGGGAGAGCCTGGGGCTGCTGTGAGGTAGAAATCTGAGAATAAAACCAAGCAGAGTAAATCATGGATTGAGTATAGAGAAATACAGATGTTAAAAACTTTTTTGAACTCTTAATTAATTCTGTCCATTCCTGATGTTAGCAGCTACTTCTGAACTTTGCAGTTTCCTAAGCAAATAAATTCTCATTTGTTGATTCAGTTTGAGTTGGGTTCTGTTAACTGTAGTAGAAAGAATCCAGATTATTTCAACAGAGGATAAATGAAGAGCTTTATTTTAATATTTTGGAAGCCATTTTCCAAATATACTAACATGGGATTCCCTGATTTCATCATCTCTACTTGGTTCTCCTATAGTATATTTAGATTATTATCACAACCTCTATTCCCTTTACCCTATGACCCAGTTTACAGAAGAATATCCATGTCTGGACTCTGGCTGTTCTTTCATGGTGCAAAATAAGAAACATTGTGTGTGTGTGTGTGTGTGTGTGTAAGGAGTGGGAGTAATGCTCCACTTTCCTGAGGATGGAGTACCTATGGAAATTATTTGGAATTTTCTGCATGAGAAATGTGTTCATTCTCCCCCATTTATTTATTTAATTATGTATTTGTTGATATTAGCATGGACTCATGGATATTTATTTTATTCTTAGAAATATATTCCAATACTAGATTATTTTTTTTGCACACAATGTTCCAGCTTTGGCCATTGGATAATCTTTCATTTGGCTTTTGTGTCTCTTTGAAATAGTTCCATTGTTGTGTTTGTTGTTTAGAGTACTTCCTTACTTTCTCTAATTACAAAATGCTCCAGGCTCATCCTGTATATTTCCTGCTTGTCTTAGAAGCAGCCTTTTCTCCAGAGAGTCCTGGACCTTTTATTAGAGAATGACAGTGGCAAAAAAAGATGTGGACAGTAGATGTGCTTATTATATATAATATTTACCCATCTGTATCTATATTGAGCTAAACATAAGATAATACATGTCTCCAACTCTAAAACATTATTGTGGATTATCCTAGCCTTTTTTTCTTGTTTGTGTGTAATCTCCCATTCCAAAAGTGAGAAACCTGGCTTCCACAATTCAACATCTAGTGAATTAAATGTTCAATTCCAGGACACATGTAGAGTTGTTTCTGAATTGTTAATCATATCTCTGTAGAAGAAAATAAAATCATACCTGTGCATGGGGAAATAAAAGAATTTTTGTGCTTTTGTACATTTCCTTCTGCTTTAGCCTTACAGATGACACTCTTTTCCAGTGTTAGATCAGCAACATTTGGGCCAGGCCCTTCAGTGAGGCTGTTTCATATAATTATAATAAAGTTTAATTTTTTTCATAGTCTTTATTCCATTCTGAGATACATCAAATTCTTAAATAATTTAATTTAATTTATATATGTTAAGACCTATTCTTTTGACTCTACATTTCTATGGGTTTACAAATGCATAATGTTATCCATCCACCATTACAGTATCATACAGAATAGTTTATCATCCTAAAAAAGTCTCTGTGCACTTATCAGTACATATAAACTTTTTACACAAAGGGTGGCTTTTTCTTTAAAAAAATTAAATTTAGAATAGATTTAGATTTACAGAAAAGTTGTGAAGGTACAAGAGAGTTCCCATTTAGCCCAAGCTAAATTTCTTTCTTTTTTTTTTTTTTAGATTATAGTTTTTCCTTTTCTATGACCTTAATATTTTTGAGGAGTTGTGATTAGGGTATTTTGTAGAATGTCCCTCAACTGGAATTTATCTGCTGTTTTTTTCTCATGACCAGACTGTCGTTGTGTGTTTCTGGATCCAATTCCAATGTGAAGTGGTGATGGTTCTCCACACCAACAAGCAATTCTCAAGACACCAGCTGGTGCCCTATAATTCAACTCAATTCTGATATTTATCTACTAAGAGATAGCATCAAATTCCATAGGTTAGATGTTCAATCTACAAGATTACGCTCTGCCTCCCACCTCAGATGCCAGCTAAAAGCCCAGGTTGTTCTTGGAACACTGAAAAAATTTTTTTAAAAATTTAAAAAATTTTAAAAAGCCCAGGTTGTTATCTTTGCTTCTGATGAACTAGCTATAAATTGCGGTTCCCAAGGTTCACTCCTTAGGTTCCCTTAATTTTCTAGAGCAGCTCACAGAACTCAGAAAACCCATTTATACTCTAAATTACTGATTTACTATAAAAGGATACAACTCGGGAACAGCCAAAGGGAAAAGATGCATAGGGCAAGGTATGTGAGAAGGGGTGCAGAACTCTATCCTCTCTCTGGGCACAGTGTTGTCCTGATATCTCCACATGTCCACCAACACGGAAACTCTCTGAACCTTGTTCTTTTTTTTTTTTTTTTTTATGAAGGTATCAGTATATAGGCATGATTTTTTTTTAAGATTTTATTTATTTATTTGACAGAGAGAGATCACGAGTAGGCAGAGAGGCAGGCAGAGAGGGGGGGGGAAGCAGGCTCCCTGCTGAGCAGAGAGCCCGATGCAGGGCTGGGTCCCAGGACCCTAAGATCATGACCTGGGCCACCCAGGTGCCCCAGTATATAGGCACGATTAATTAAACCATTGTCCACTGGCAATTGATTAAATCTCCAGCTCCTTTCCTCTCCCTAGAGATTAGGGGGTGGGACTGAAATTTTCAACCCTCTAATCACATGGTTGCCTCCATCAGCTACTAGCCCTCATCCATCCTTAACTGTCTTCCAAAAATCACCTCACGAATGTAACAAAAGCATATTTATCACTCTCGACACTTACAGATTTCAAGGTTTTGGGGAGCTGTGCGTTAGCAACTGTAGATGAAGATCAAGCTCATCTATATATATACATATTTCTTATAAATCACATATCACAGCATTCTATTCTCTTCCATTAATCGGTATTCTCTTCCACTAATACCCTGCTATCTCGATTATTATAGGTTTATAATTAGTATTGCAGTTGGTTGGTGTGAATCCCCCTGCTTTGTCTTATTTTTATTTTTTTGGTATAGTGCTGCTTATTCTAGGTTTGGTCTTTCGATTTAAACTTTAGAATCAGTTTGTTGATATATACAAAATAGGGATATTTATTGGCGATCTGAAAATAAAGTTTGGAAGAATTGACACTAATGATAATGAGTCTTCAAATCCATGGGTATAAAATATATCTCCATTTATTTGGATCTGCTTTGACTTCCTTTATTAGTTTTTTGTAGTTTTTCACTTATGGAACCTGTGCATATTTCTTGAATGCATATGTAAATATTTAACTTATTTTGATGTTATTATAAATTTATTCTTTTAAATTTCAATGTCTAATATTCATCACTAGGGTATAGGAAAGCAATTGACTTCAGTTTATTGACCTTAGAGCTGTGATTTCACAGTACTTACTATAAGTTCCAGGAGATAGTTTCTGATTACTTTGTGTTTTCTATACAATCATGTCACCTATGAATTAAAACAGTTATTTATTCTTTTCTAATCTGTATATCTGATATTTCTTTTTCTTGTCTTATTGTACTAGGTAGAATTTCCACTACACTGTTGCATAGGAGTAGTGAAAGGGAAGATTGTTGTCTTTTTCTTTTTTTTAAATTTAATTTTATTTTTTCAGTGTTCCAAGGTTCATTGTTTATGCACCACACCCAGTGCTCCATGCAATACTGTTATCTTTTTCTTGATCTTATAGGGAAGTCCTTAGATTCTCAAAACTATTATGTTACTTGTGGTGGGTTGTTGTTATTGGTTTTTTTTTTTTTTTTGTAGCTATTCTTTATCAAGTTTAAGTTCCCCTCTATTCCTAGTTTGCTAAGTGTTGTTATCATGAATGAAGTATTGTTTTTTTTTAATGCTTTTTCAGTGTCAATCAAAGCAATCATATGATTTTGCTTCTTTATTTTGTCCCTGTGGTATATTACATCAATGGATTTTCAAATTTTGACACAGTCTTGCATGCTTGGATAAATTACACTTTGCGGTCATATGTAATTCTTCTTATACAGTTTCAGATTCAACTTTTTAATATTTAGTTGAAGATTTTTATACCAACATTAATGAGAAATATTGATCTGCAATTTACTTTTCTTATAATTTATTTGATTTGGGCTTAAGGAAATGCTGACCTCCTGAAATGAGAAAGTGTTAGTCATTGCTTCCGAAAGAATACATCATTGGTATAACTGATAAACCAATCTTTTTTTTCTTTTACATAGAAATTTTACTTTTTAGAACAGTTTAAGTTGACTGCAAAATTGAGCAGAAAGTACAGAAAAGTTCCATAAACCCCTGTTCCTTCCCAAACACAGTCTCCCCAAGTATCAAAATCTTTCACCACAGTGTTACTTTTGTAGCAATTCAAACTCATTTTAAAAATTATTTAACTTATCAATTTCTACTATGAATTATACAGAGTTATATTGGAGGCAGTACCTCCTTATTTATGATTTATGTTATATTTCAAGGAGGTAAAGTCATGATCATAGTAAAAATTTATTGAAATCACAGAGTAGAATCTCTTTATAACCTTCATTCAATTACTTTATAAAATCCTTGGGAGCAGGACCCATGACCATATTTTTTTCATAACTCTCTGGAATAAATGACATTGCATAGTGCTAAGCACAATATAGATATTCAATAAATATTAATTGTCTGGAAGTGAATTTATATATTTTAATTATAGTTTTAAGATATGAAGCAGCAAAGAAGACCTAAGCAGTTTAAAATTATATGTATTTCCCAACTAGTCTGTAAGCCAGTTAGAGGTAAAAAAAAAAATTACACTTCCCCATTACCGTAACCTAGCATTCACTCATAGGATGCAACTAATAATTAACATGTGGTGACTTGAGGAATGAATGAAGAAGAAATACATTTTTATCCATGTATTTTTGAGATAGTAGGCATTGTCTCTGGGTCTTGCATGGTTAAAGGCCAAAACACTGGGTATTATTAATATAATATTGTGATAAAAATATATTCTACAAAATATATTTCCTCATTACATTCTAGTCTGTAATGTCACTGGACTGAGGAAGTACAAGAACTCTCCAGGAATGGTTTACAGTGTAGTAATTTATTTATAGGATTTATAGGTCATGAATGGAGGACTACATGGTTGAAATGATGATTAGAGACTGATCTCATTTACTTTTCCTATAATCTAGTTTGTCCTTATCAGGAAATAGGCTCAGTTAGCTTATGTTATTTTTAAGAAACTTTAGTGATTTACCTTTTTCATGTAGATATTTGTTCTATCTGGTATTGAGGTGCAGACTAAAGTTTATTTTTTAATTAATTTCCTATTTATTTAGCATCATTTATTAGAAAGATAATCTTTTCAAAATTGCAATTCATGATAGATAAATCAGGTATCCATATGTGATAGGTCTAAATCTGAATTTACTATTCTGTTCTAGTGGTATGTTTGTATATCCCTATGCCATTTCACATCTTGTAAGTTACAGTAGATTCGAAATAAGTTTGATATATGATAATATAAGTTCTCTAGCTTTGCTCTTCAAGATTCTTTTGGCTTTTCTGCTTGTGTTTTCACATAAATGTTTAAGTCAGCTTATGAAAAATGCTTGGATTTTAAATAGCATTGCATAAATCTATAGATCAAGTAGAGACTTGATGTCTTTATCATATTTTTATAATCACTAAACTTAATAAAACCTTTCATTGTTTAGATCTCCATAGATTGTCACATAAATGTTGTATTAAATTTATGTGTAGAGATCTTTCACAAAATTTTTAAGTTTACTCCTAGCTATTTGATTTTGATACTTTGATAGATACATTGCTTTGTAAAATTTCACTATATTCTGATCACTGCAGTATTAAGATATATAGTTTACTTTATATATTTAACTTGTATTCAGCAACCCCCTTTATATCATTAATTATAGTTTATTAGTGATCTTTTTAGATTTTTCAAAATACACTTCATGTTTTATGAATAATGACAATTTTATTTCTTACTTTCCCATCCTTACATCTTTACTTTTTGGGGGTGGAGTAGGGCTTATCTACTAGTTTGATTTTCCACTACATAAGTGAATAGAGTTAGTGCTAATAAACATCATTGTCTTATTTTTTATCTCAAGAGAAAATTTTCAGTATTTTACAACTATAAATGGTATCATGTTTAATAAAAACTTTATAGATTAAGAAAGTTTTATTTTTTTCCTACTTAGCTGACAAGGTTTTTCTTTTTAATTATTAAATGGGTAATGATTATTATGAGGTGCTTTTTTTCAGATGACATTGTGATTTTCTTTATTTGTTAATGTGGTGATTGACATCATTTAAAAAATTTTTTTGGATAACCTTGCATTGCTGAAATAAATTCCAACTTTCTCACAATGTGTTTTCCTTTTTACATAGTGCTGGAGTTGATTTGCTGGTATCTTATTTCAAATTTTTGCACTTGGATTCATGAGAAGTTTGTCTTATGATTTTACTAATTTATAATCTCTTCATCAGATTATGATATCAAAACTTGTGTCATAAATGAAGTTGAGAATTTCAGAAACATAGGTGGTGGTGGCCTTCTATATCTACAAATAAAAGCAGGAAGAGCAATTATATAACAAAACCAAAAGCCCATAGTCAATAGTTATAACAAACCTTGGAGACAAACTCTATGGACACTAAAATGCTAACTAGATTCAGAAAAACCATCACAAATCCCAAGACCTGAATGCTATTGGCATCAGTGCTGGAGAAATAAGTATAAAGGAACAAAGTTGTCATCTGAAGACCTCAAAAAGTAATAATCCCCAAATCGCCAATTGATATTCACTGCAAGGGAATTGTTGTGAAGACAGCCACTAAAATGGGTGGGATTGTGTTCCCCTTACTGTGAGTGAGTACAAGGAGTTCCAGTAAGGACTAAATAAGCTGCCTTTAAAGCACTCTTGTTCTTACAATTTCTCAAACTGAGTACCAAGGTTCCCTTCTAGAATGCAGCCCATGATGAGAAATTACAAAGGGTAGAATAAAAATTGAGCAGGATAGGCACACAAAAGAGAAAGGAAACAAAACGTACAAACCAACGTTTATAAAAGAGTAGTCAAAAAACCCCAGAAAGCAAGCTTCCTTGTTTTTGAACTTCACAGAATAACAAAAAAGGAAGCTCTGTGGAGTTAGAGCTGCTTTCCTAAGTAACACTTCATTCTAAAAGTTTAGGAATGTTAATTTCACATAAAGAAGAAGAACGCAAAGGTATCAAGATAAAATCTAGTACAGGATGCCTAGGTGGCTCAGTTGGTTGAGTGACTGCCTTCAGCTAAGACCATGATTCCAGGGTCCCAGGTTCAAATCCCACATCAGGCTGCCTGCTCGGCTGGGAGTCTGCTTCTACCTCTCACACTCTCCCCTCTCATGCTCTCTCTCTCTCTCTCTTGAATAAATAAATGAAATCTTAAAAAAAAATAAGATCAAGTACAAAATTATCTTAAGAAAAAAAATGATAAGATAAGCAAAAAGATAAGATAAGCAAAATAACCTCCTTGTAGAAGGCTGTGTGCATGAAGCCAGATCAAATCAGTAGCCTGCCATTTTAAAATAAGCTAATAGATACTTAGAAACAATGAAGGGTGTGAAGGAATAATATAAATCACAGTTAGAAAAACTCAGAAAGGAATAAGACTCAGGAAAGTTTTGACGATTTTTCTTTTACCTTTGGCTTTTAACAATTTTACAATTATGTGCCAGGATATATTTTGTTTTGTTTTGCCTCTATATTTAATTTGTTTGGGGTTCATAAGTTTTCATGAGTCTGTAGATTGATGTGTTCATCCATTTTGGAGGAATCACAGCTGTTATTTCTTCCAATATTGTTTCTTTTCTATTCTCTTTCTCCTCTTTTCCTAAGCCTCTAAATATTCATATTTTAATTTTTTTCACTGTGTACACACACACACATTATACACATACACAAATACACACATATACATATTTTATATTCTCTTGTGTATCTAAAATTCTTTCTTTTTATATCTGGTAATTTTTCTGCTAATTTATTTTCCAGTTCACTTATCCTTTCTTCTGCCACATCAAATCTTCTCTTAAAACTGTATATTCAATTCTGAATTTCAATTGTAATTTTCAGTTCTTGGCAATGACTCATCTTTTTAAAAAGTTCTCTGCTGAGAATTCCCATTTTTTCTGTATTTTATTGAAAATATTAATCATATGTTTGTCTCTGATAACTACAATATCTGAACCAATGTAGGTCTATTTCTATTATTTATTGTTCTTGAAGTTTGTTTGTTTACTCATTTTTGAGCATATCTGATAATTTAAGAGTGCTCCATATTAAATATGAAAAATAAATGGTTCTGGCTGATGTTCTCTTCTTTCAAAGTTAATTTAATTTTTTTTTTTTGTCAAGCAGCTAAGGTAGAGCCAAAATTGGGTTTTAAAGTTTTGTTAAGAATGTTTTTTGTCTGGTTTGCTCTTAATCTTAGGGGGATAGTCTATGCAACTAGGCTGTAGCAAATTAGAGCCTCAGTTGAAAGCCTAGGGATTTTGCCAGATACACTTTACCTTTGTAGAATCTGAATTCCAAATTCAGTCTCCCCAGCAGTGCAAGACTGAAAAGATCTTTAATTTTTAGACTTCAAGTTTACTTTACTTAGACTATGGATAGGGGCTATCTGTTCCAGATGGCATCCTGGAAGAAACGGTGCTTGTGTTGAGTTTTTTTAATTTAATTACTAGAACTTAGTAAAATATTTAAAAAGTACAAAAAAGTTATAGGAAACTAGATCTTGCTCCTCTAAAGCTGAAGTCATTAGAGAAGATTGAAGATCTGAGGTGTAAGTTTTCTTCAAAGGTAGGAAAAACATGGACAAGGATGTGAAAACCAGTAGTGCTGCAGTATTTGAAATTCTTGCTGCACGCAAAGACTGAATGTATTCCTCACCAAAAATATCAACTTAACAGATAACTCTTTCCTTGTAATGAACTCCAGCTACCTTCTCCCAACTGCAACTATCCCATGGTAGATGAATTTAATACCTATGTATATGTGAAAAGATAACCCACAAACATTCCTGGGAACCTTTCACACAGGTTCTATATTTCTGTGTGCCTAGTATCTACATAAGAGATATATCCCTTGTTATTCTTACCCAGAAAACTTGTTTTTGCCTTTACTCTGTGTTATAGTTGTATTGGCAATCCAATATCCAGTTTCACTTGTCATCACACTCTCTCCTGGAGCAAGATGTATCAGTTTGGCTAAGAAAATCACTATAATCTATTTCCTTGATTGATGTTTTTCTTCCTAACCTCCTAATCATTCTCTTCATGGCCTTCATTTTCTCCTTCAGGAGACACTTTTTCTTTTTTTTTTTTTTTCTTTTTTTTTTTTTTCTTTTTTTTTTTAGGATACACTTTTTCTATTCAACTAATTTCTTTTACATTAAGTAAACATTAGTTTTGCTTTCAAAGACCATGTCTAGTAAAATATCCACTGTTCACCACAGATGAACTCTGTCCTCCAACAGATAATTCTGTTCATGAAGGTACAAATTTAGATATTGATATTGGAAAAGAATAAGTTAAACTACATATCTATTCAAAGATGCTAATGATTTGTTTGTAGAAAACTCTGTGGATTCCATGAAAAGCCTTTTAGAACTGATAAGTTCAGTAAGGTATTAAAATATAAAATTAATACTCACAAATTTATTGTATTTCTAGAAATTAATAAAATGAAACATATGTAATTGTAGTGAAGAAAACAATTCCATTTAAAATAACATCAAAAGAATAAAATACCTTGAAATAAGTTTAGCAAAGAGTAAAAGACTTGTGTACTAAAAACTACAAGTATTGTTTTAAATAAATGGAAGACATTTCATGTACAAGACCAATCCCTAAATTTATCTTCAAATTTTGTGCACTCTCAAAATCCCTGCTGGCTATTTTGCATGGGTTGATAAAGTAACTATAAAATTCACGTGGAAATACAAGGGACAAAGAATAGCTAAAACAATGCTAAAAAAAGAACAAAGTTGTAAGACTCATTTTTTCCAATTTCATATCAAGACAGTGTGGTACTTCTTTAAGGTTAAGCATATAAATCAATGGAATAAAATTAAGAGTCTACAAACATGACGTTGCATTTATGATCTGGTAATTTTGAAAAGATTTCCAAGATCATTTAATGGGAAGAAAATTGTCTTCTCAACAAATGGTCCTGGGACAACTGAATATCCACATGCAAAGGATATCTATTGCACACAATTTACAAAAGGTAACTCAAATTTGACCACAGATCTAAATATAAAAATGAAATCTAGGAAAGTTTAGGAGAAACTATCAAATTAAATTTTCACTTCCTTGGATTAAGCAATTTTTTAAGATATGACACCAAAAAGTATAAGTAACATTAAAAAAATAAGTAAATTGTATTTTTGTAAAAATTTTTTTAAAACTTGTGCCTCAAAAGACACCTTTAAGAAAGTGAAAAAGCAACCCATAGAATGGGAAAAAATGTTTCGAATCATGTTCAGATAAGGGACTTGTATCCAAAATAAATAAAGAACTCTTACCCTCTTACCCTCTTACCCTCAACAATGAAAAAACAAACAAGCAAATATTAGTTAAAAGATTTGAATAAACATTTTCCAAAGTAGATATATAAATGGCCAATAAACATATGACAAGATGCTCAACACATCATTACTGAAATGAAGATCAAAACCAAGGTAAATTGAAATTTAGTACCCACCGGGATGGCTGACATAAACACACAGATAATAGTAAGTATTGGCAAGGATGTGGGAAAATTGGAACCCACATATACTTCTGGTGGCAGAGGTTGTAAAATTGTAAAAACACTTAGGAAAAGAGTTTAGCAGTTCCTCAATATGTTAAACATTGATTTGCTGTATAACCCAGCAATTTCACTTTTGGATATGTACCTAAGAAAATTGAAAATGCACACAACTACACAAAAACTTCTCTAAAAATATTCATAGCAACTTTACTTTTAATAGACCACTCCCCCAGAAATAATCCAAATGTACATTTATTGAGAAATAGATTTAAAATGTAGCATATTCTGGGGCACCTGTGTGGCTGAGCTGGTTAAATGTCTGCCTTCAGCTCAGATCATGATCCCAGGGTCCTGGAATTGAACCCCACATCTGGCTTCTTGCTCAGGGGGAGGCCTGCTTCTCCATCTTCCTTTGCCTGCTGCTCCCCCAGCTTGAGCTCTCTCTCTCTCTGTCAAATAAATAGAAAAAAATCGGGTTTTTTTAATAGAAAAAATCTTTTTAAAAATGTAGTATACTCATAAAATGGGATATTATTCAGAAATAAAATGAATGAAGTTTGAATAAGTAAATAAAGGAGGGAAAAGGCTAGCCCTATACAGAAAAATTGCAATTTATGTAGCTACTCTTGTCTTCAAGCACATAGATCATAATTTCTTATATTTCAAATGTGGCCTGACCATAGTGACTACCTTCTAAAGAGTACAGCATGGAAAGGCAGGGAAAAGAATAACTTTACAATAGAAGAAATCTGACAGACACTATTTCGGCCATATTTTCAAAGTTGACATCAACAATAATGAATCATGTTGATAGTAAGTACCTTTGATATAAGATTAAAATGGCACTTTATTTTTAGGGTCTTACTCCCCCAAGCCCATATCCCCTATCTAGTAATAAGGAAAAACATCAGACATAAGAACAACATAGTCATTCTGCAAAATATTTGAAAGGTGATCTTTGAAATGGTACAAGTAATTGAGCACAAGAAATTCTGAACAATTGTCATAGCCAAGAGGAGCCTAAAAAGTCATGGTGACTAAATGTAATATGATATGCTAGATGGGACTGTAAGGCAGAAAAATATCATTAGGTATAAACTAGAGAAATAGAAAGTATAGATTTTAGTTAATAACGATATATCAATATTAGTTCACTAATTGTAACAAATGTACCATTCTTATGTAAGATACTAATAAAAAGGGAAGCTAGATGCAGGGTAAAAATGATCATGCTTTACTATCTACTTTCAGTTTTTCTGTGAATCTGAAACTATTCCAGTTATAAAGAATTAAGTACTGATACATGTTGCAACATGGATGAACCTTGAAAACATTATGTTAAGTGAAAGAAGCCATTCCATTTGGCCACAATTTGTGTGGTTCCCTCTCTACAGCATGTTTAGAGTAGGCAAATTTATAGAAGTAAAACATAGACTAGTAGTTACCATGTGTTTGGGAGTGGGGAAAATAAGACTGAATCCTAATGAGTACAGAGTTTCTTTTCAGTGTGAAAAATCTTCTGGAATGAGAAGGTGGTGGTGATTACACAACCTTGTGATATACTAAAACTATTGAATTGTATTACTTTAAGGGTGAATTTTATGCTATGTAAGTTGAACTATATAACATTAAGTCTGTTGTTGTAAAATACAGAGGTCTAAGATTAACATAAAATTGGAAATGAACTGATCAGAAAAATTTAGATTTGTTACCATTGACACAGTCTTTTATGAATCTCTGATGTGGGGGCTTTCAATGGAGTCTTTCCTTAAAAAATTATTTTCTTTTATAACCAATTGAATTAAAATATCTCTATTAAACAAACAAGGTTCATTTCTTGGACACAATCACAGCTGTTTGGGAACATGAGGTAAAGTGGGAAAGGTATAAAAAGTCCACATTGCCCACTTCTCCATCTGATAATGGTCATATAAATTTGGATATTTGAGGCCTAGCATGAGGAGCTGAAAAACTATTCATGAGTTATTTACAGTATTAAGGAGGGGGAATAGACTTCCCAGTATAAAGAATCAAAGTTGTGAAATATCTTAATTTTTTTCATTACACTCCCTTCCCTTATTGCATGCAAGTGTTTCTGGTGTTAAGATCTCTATTACCCAATAGGTAAATTAAACATCTGCCTAAAATCCAGCAAAACATAAGTATCAAAATCATAAAAAAAATACTGAAATCTATTCATATATTTTTTAAAAGCCACAAGGGCTGTCATGAATCAAAAATAATTATTATTGGTGGTCCTCACTCTTATTTTTTGTTATGTAATTTAAAAACTATAAAGAGTAACATGATCTTAACTCACTAAATCAAAGGATTTTCTTGGGCAAGTTTTATTAGAAGGGAAATATAAGAATGAGAAAATGATTGTGATATTGAAATTTATATAATCTCCTTGAATATTTGTTTTTTTCAGTCTTGGATGGTATCAAATCTCCTGAATCTTTACTAACCAAATACTTCCTGTAGAATCATTTGAGTACAGAGAAAGGATGGGCTTAGCTTGCTAAAAAAAAAAAAAAAGGAAGCCTTAGAACA
This sequence comes from Nasua narica, assembly GCA_028533885.1. Taxonomy (NCBI): domain Eukaryota; kingdom Metazoa; phylum Chordata; class Mammalia; order Carnivora; family Procyonidae; genus Nasua; species Nasua narica. Next base: position 92,163,443 of record CM052809.1, on the reverse strand, counting down.
GGCATTAGATAATAAAAGCACTCAGACTGACCAAGAATAAATCAAATGAATGATGTATGCACAGAGAACCATGGTAATTTTGGACACTTTGGATTTAGCATGTTTATAGTGATGGTTTAAAATTTACTTCCAACAGTGAACAGCCATCTGAGATGTTTGGTATTCAGAGCAGAGTTGTTTTCTGGAAAAATATGTTGTTAGATAGGTGCTACTGGTGAGAAACAGTTAAGATGTCTGAGAGACTCAGTAGGTTAAGCATCTGCCTTTGTTTGGCTCACATCATGATCATAGGGTCCTGAGATATAGTCCCGCATCGGGCTCCTTGCTCATCGCGGCGTCTGTTTCTCCTGCTGCCTGCTGCTCCCACTGCTTGTGCCCTCTCTCTCTCTCTCTCTCTCTCTCTGACAAACAAACAAACAAACAAACAAACAAACAAATAAATAAATAAATAAATAAATTCTTAAAAAAAAAAGACAATCAAGCTTATGGTTCCATTATAGCAGGGAAGAGATACCTAGAAGAGGTATATAGGCTGAGGGAATCCAACAGATCAAAAAATTGGAAACTCTATGAGAATCAAGAGCAGAAGCAATGAGAATGAGATGAGGAGAAATTTGGACTGATGAGGCTGGTGTTTAGAGAGTAAATATTGTTATATATTCCTGAGGTAAGGCCTTTCTAGGTCATGAAGTTTCCAAGATGTGTTCCTGAAAATAGATAGCTGAAGGAGACTCAATGAGAATATTATTGAAGTAAAATAGATCCAGGATGAGCCAGTTACATGAATAGCAAAATACCTCATAATTATGATAGAAGTTTTGGTCCAGGTGGAAGTTGTGCCTGTTTCTAAGTGAATAAGGTCAAATGGCTCAAAGGAGAGTGGCTGACTTTATATTTCCTGTCATTCTTCTATGAAACCGATATTTGACCTTCTCCACATGACTCCCTCTCTGTGACAGCCAGTCATGCTGTTTGTCTAATATTTATGACTCTCTTCCCTATAGACCCATCATAGAATTGTACATCCTGGCTCTCTTAAAAACCAAGATAGTAGATTTCAGATGCACTCGAACTTTTATTATTTCTAGTAATGCTAACAATGGTAATAGCAGATACTACTCATTGAGTGCTTGCTGATGAGGCCTACATTGTGCCAGGCAATTTAAATGTATTATTTCACTTGAATATTATAACAACCCTAGCGATTATTATCTCTGACACACATGAGGGAAAATGAAGGCACAGAGTATTTATAACTTGAAAGTAGTGGAGCAGTTTTAAACTCAGGCATTCTGATAATGAAAGATATTAGAAATAAAAAGAAGTGTGATAGCTTATTTATATATCAACTTGAGTAGGCCATATGATGCTCAGATATTTGGTTAAACATTACCTCTAGTTATGTCTGTGAAAGTGTTTCATATGAGATCAGTATTTGCATCAGTAGATTGGGTAAAGCATATTGCCCTCCCCAATATGGGTGGCATCATTTGATTTATTAAGGATCTGAATAGAACAAAAAGGAAGAGTAATGCAGAATTCACTCTCTACCTGACTGTCCTTGAGCTGGGGATTAATTTTTCTTGCACTTGGACTGAAACTTCCCTCACTGGCTCTCTTGGTTCCCAGAGCTATGAACTCAGTCTGAAACTTACACCACTAGCTCTCTTGAGTCTCCAGCTTGAAAGTGCAGATTGTTGGACTACTCAGACTCCAGAACCATGGGAGCAAATCTCTTATAATAATCTCTTTTTATGTTGTTGTTTTTATTTCTCTAGGGAACCTTATAAATACAAAGGAGTAACAAAATGTGGGTAGGTCTTTTTGCCCCAGTATAAATCTCTGTCCTTTCCTATTCTCCTACTCCCCTCTTTCCACCTTCATGAAAATTCTGGGAAGATCATTATTTCTTCTACTGAGTTTCTGATCTATCATTGGATACTCAGTGGACTCCAAGCAAGTAAGACAGTAATTTAATAAGAATTTTTGTGATGTGATTATTTTCCAGCTTTAACATAACATTGCTTATAGTTTTATGGGAAGTCTTCAGAGTACACACGGGTGTCATATGGCTGACTCATCTATATACTTAGCTAAAAACAAGAATCCACACTAAATAAAATAAGCACGTTTCAGGCAATGCAATATTGTAACACCCATTGTGATGTCCTTATAAATAACCCCAAGTGAAGAACATTAGAAATAGGTATACATTTATATCTACCTTTCTATTATAGAAAAAATAAAATAAAATACTGTAAAATATCTAGTTTTCTTAATAATATCCATATACTATTATTTGCTAATCACTCACACATTGGCATTTACTAGAATTCTTGAATAACCTGATTTGCAGCCATATATACATTTGTACAGCCCATTACTAATATTTTCAACTAAATACTCAATTTATGTCCTATTATTATGCTATTTCATTGATGTAAGCAATAAATAAAAATAAGATTTAAACAAAATATAGCAAAGTTTAAAGGCAAGATGAGTGTCTTTTAAAAGTTGTTTCCTTGGGGCGCCTGGGTGGCTCAGCGGGTTAAAGCCTCTGCCTTCCGCTCAGGTCATGATCTCAGAGTCCAGGGATTGAGCCCCACATCGGGCTCTCTGATTGGCAGGGAGCCTGCTTCCCCCTCTCTCTCTGCCTGCCTCTCTGCCTACTTGTGCTCTCTCTCCTCTCTCCGTCAAATAAATAAAAACAAAGTCTTTAAAAAAATAAAAAATAAAAGTCGTTTCCTTGTCTTGTGGATCAGAAATAGAAATAAAGCAGAAATGACCAAAGTTAGCTGAATGTTTATTTTACATTTACGAGGACATATATTTAGTAATGTGTTTACTTAGTTTCTGATCCTGAGCACATTACATAGAAATGACTTGCCTGTTACTGGGTTTCACTTCTAAAATAGATATATTAGTACTAAAATGAAGGCACTACTCTTGAGCAATAAGGTACTGTAGTCTAAAGGGAGATCATCCTTCATCATTTACAAATCTTAAAGGACTTGTGTTTTCAAGTCCTTCAATGTAACTGATTAATATGACAAATCACAAGTAGTGTTTAATGGGTTGTTTTGGAAAATTTGGGATGGCATTTTTCGTGTGCCATATTCATGCTGCTTCTTGACAATGCTCTCTGATATTCAGATTCTGCTACCCAGCACACTGTGAGTGTTGCAGCTATATAATTAAGTTTTTTCTCAATAATTTTCTTTTGCTTAAAAAGCTAATATAAAACCCCACAAATCTCTCTCATATGTGCAAATACATGAATTCTCAAGGAGGGAAATATAACTGAATAGCAACTTGGAATTGCTCACCACACCATGTTTCTTATCTGGTCACGTAGATCTCCTTCACATGTGTTATTGGAATATTAAGCAAGCCTGATTCAACAGCACACAATATAGAAAGAAATGCAAAATATCCTTCATTCAAATAGCAGTTTTTCAATCTACACTATTCTTATATGAAATGTTACCATGTAAGTTTTTATTCCTATCCATTGTAAAATGACAGTTATTAAAATGTCATCTTTTATGGAATATATGCATGTGTATATTCATAATCACACATATATATTATATATATTTATATATATAAATAATTGAGAAGAATGGAAACAATAAACTGAGGTTTACTCTTTCATATGTTCAATCAAGCAATATTTACTAAATATTAAGTGTTAAACATTGTACTAGGTGCTATAGAAATAACTCTTTTTTTATTAACATATAATGTATTATTTGCTTCAGGGTACAGGTTTGTGAATCATCAGTATTACACAATTCACAGCACTCACCATGGCACATACCCTCCCCAATGTCCATAACTCGACCAACCTTTCCTTCCTCCCCACACCCCAGCAAACCTCAGTTTGTTTCCTGAGATTTGGAGTCTCTTACGGTTTGTCTCCCTCCTGATCACATCTTGTTTCTTTTTTCCTTCCCTACCCCCACACAATCCCCGACACTGCCTCTCAAATTCCTCATATCAGAGAGATAATATGATAATTGTCTTTCTCTGATTGACTTATTTTGTTTAGCATAATACCCTCTAGTTCCATCCACATCATTGCAAATGGCAAGATTTCAATTTTTTGATGGCCGCATAGTATTCTATTGTGTATATATATCACATCTTTATCCATTCATCTGTTGATAGATATCTAGGTTCTTTCCATAGTTTGGCTATTGTGGGCATTGCTGCTATAAACATTGGGGTTCAGGTGTCCCTTCAGATCACTACATTTGAATCCTTAGGGTAAATACCCAGTAGTGTGATTGCTGGATCATAGAGTAGCTCTCCTTTCAACTTTTTGAAGAACCTCCATACTGTTTTCCAGAGTGCTTGCGCCAGTTTGCATTCCCACCAACAATGTGGGAGGGTGCCCCTTTCTCCGCATCCTCGCCAACACCTTCATTTCCTGACTGGTTAATTTTAGCCATTCTGACTGGTATGAGATGGTATCTCACTGTGGTTTTGATTTGTATTTTCCTGATGCCGAGTGATGTTAAGCAATTTTTCATGTGTCTGTTAACCATTTGGATGTCTTCTTTGCAGAAATATCTGTTCATGTCTTCTGCCCATTTCCTGATTGGATTATGTCTTCTTTAGGTGTTGAGTTTGAGAAGTTCTTTACAGATTTTGGATACTAGCCCTTTATCTGATATGTCATTTGTGAATATCTTCTCCCATTCTGTCAGTTGTCTTTTGTTTTTTTTTTTTTTTTTTTGACTGTTTCCTTTGCTGTGCAAAAGCTTTTGATCTTGATGAAGTTCCAATAGTTCATTTTTGCCCTTGTTTCCCTTGTCTTTGGTGATGTTTCTAGGAAGAAGTTGCAGGTGCTGAGGTTGAAGAAGTTGCTGCCTGTGTTCTCCTCAAGGATTTTGATGAATTCCTGTCTCACATTGAGGTCTTTCATCCATTTTGAGTCTATTTTTGTGTGTGATGTAAGGAAATGGTCTAGTTTCATGCTTCTGCATGTGCCTGTCCAATTTTCCCAACACCATTTGTTAAAGAGACTGTCTTTTTTCCATTGGACATTCTTTACTGCTTTGTCAAAGATTAGTTGACCCTAGAGTTGAGGGTCCATTTCTGGGCTTTCTATTCTGTTCCATTGATCTCTGTGTCTGTTTTTGTGCCAGTACCACACTGTCTTGTTGATTACAGCTTTGTAATAGAGCTTGAAGTCTGGAATTGTGATGCTGCCGACTTTGGTTTTCTTTTTCAACATTCCTCTGGCTACGGGATCTTTTCTAGTTCCATATAAATTTTAGGATTCTTTGTTCCATTTCTTTGAAAAAAAAAATCATGGTATTTTCATAGGGATTGCATTCAATGTGTAGATTGCTTTAGGTAGCATAGACATTTTGACAATATTTGTTCTTCCAATCCGTGAGCATGGAACATTTTTCCATTTCTTTGTGTCTTCCTCAGTTTCTTTGATGAGCACTTTATCGTTTTCAGAGTATAGATTCTTTGCCTCTTTGGTTAGATTTATTCTTAGGTATCTTATGGTTTTGGGTGCAATTATAAATGGGATCAACTCTTTAATCTCTCTTTTTTCTGTCTTGCTGTTGGTGTATAGAAATGCAACTGATTTCTGTGCATTGATTTTATATCCTGACCCTTTACTGAATTCCTGTATGAGTTCTAGCAGTCTTGGAGTGGAGTCTTTTGGGTTTTCCACATGAAGTATCATATCCTCTGTAAAGAGTGAGAGTTTTACTTCTTCTTTGCCAATTCGGATGCCTTTTATTTCTTTCTGTTGTCTGATTGCCGAAGCTAGGACTTCTAGTACTATGTTGAATAGCAGTGGAGATAGTGGGCAGCCCTGCCATGTTCCTGACCTTAGGGGAAAAGCTTTCAATTTTTCCCCATTGAGAATGATATTCTCTGTGGGTTTTTCATAGATGACTTTGATGATATTGAGGTATGTACCCTCTATGCCTACACTGTGAAGAGTTTTGATCAAGAAAGGATGTTGTAATTTGTCAAATGCTTTTTCAGCATCAATTGAGAGTATCATATGGTTCTTGTTCTTTCTTTTATTAATGTATTGTAGCACATTGATTGATTTGCAGATGTTGAACCAACTTTTCAGCCCAGGAATAAATCCCACTTGGTCGTGGTGAATAAACCTTTTAATGTACGATTGGAACCTATTGGCTAGTATTTTGGTGAGAATTTTTGCATCCATGTTCATCAGGGCTGTTGGTCCGTAACTATCCTTTTGGATGGGGTCTTTGGTTTTGGCCTCATAAAATGAGTTTGGAAGTTTTCCTTACATTTCTATTTTGGAACAGTTTCAGGATAATACATATTAGTTCTTCTTTAAATATATGGTAGAATTCCCCTGGGAAGCCATTGGGCCCTGGGCTCTTGTTGGTTGGGAAATTTTTGATGACTGCTTCAATTTCCTTACTGTTTATGGGTCTGTTCAGGTTTTCTATTTCTTCCTGGTTCAATTTTGCTTTGGGATGGAATATTCTAAATATATCTGTGATGTCCATCTAGTCCAGTGTGTCATTTAAAGCTTTTATTTCCTTTTTGATCATTTGCTTAGATGATCTGTCCATTTCAGCTAGGGCAATGTTAAAGTCCCCTACTATTATATCATTGTTTCTTTGATTTTGTTATTAATTGGTTTATATCATTGGCTGGTCCCATGTTAGGGGCATAGATATTTAAAATTGTTAGATCTTCTTGTTGGACAGACCCTTTATGTATAATATAGAGTCCTTCCTCATCTCTTATTATGGTCTTTGTCTTAAAATCTAATTTATTTGATATGAGAATTGCCACCCCAGCTTTTTTTGATGTCCATTTGCATGGTAAATTGTTTTCCACCCCCTCACTTTAAATCTGGAGGTGTCTTTGGGTCTAAAATTAATTTCTTGCAAACAGCATATCAATAGGTCTTTTTTTTAATTATTACTCATTCTGATACCCTGTGTTTTTTGATTGGCACAGATAGCCTATTTACATTCAGGGCAACTATTGAAAGATATGAATTTAGTGTCACTGTATTGCCTGTAAGGTGACTGTTACTATATATTGTCTCTGTTCCTTTCTGGTCTATTACTTTTAGGCTCTCTCTTTGCTTAGAGGACCCCTTTCAATATTTCTTATAGGGCTGGTTTGGTGTTTGCAAATTCTTTTTTTTTTTTTTTTGTCCTGAAAACTTTTTATCTCTCCTTCTATTTTCATTGACAGCCTAGCTGGATATAGTATTTTTAGCTGCATATTTTTCTCATTTAGTGCTCTGAATATATCATGGCAGTCCTGCCAGGTCTCTGTGTATAAGTCTGCTGCCAATCTAATATCTCTACCATTGTACATTACAGACCTCTTGTCCTGAGCTGCTTTCAGGATTTTCTCTTTGTCACTGAGACTTGTAAGTTTTACTACTAGTGACAGGGTGTGGACCTATTTTTATTGATTTTGTGGGGGGTTCTCTGTGCCTCCTGGATTTTGATGCTTGTTCTCTTCCCCAAATTAGAGAAATTCTCTGCTATAATTTGCTCCAATATACCTTCTGTCCCTCTCTGTCTTTCTTCTTCTAGGATCCCAATTATTCTAATATTGTTTCATCTTTTGATATCACTTATCTCTCAAATTCTCCCCTCATGGTCCAGTAGTTGTTTGTCTCTCTTTTGCTCAGCTTCTCTATTCTCCATCGTTTGGTCTTCTATCACTAATTGTCTCTTCGGCCTCATTTATCCTAGCAGTAAGAGCCTCCATTTTTTTATTGCACCTCATTAATAGCCTTTTTGATTTCAACTTGGTTAAATTTTAGTTCTTTTATTTCTCCAGAAAGGGATTCTCTAATATCTTCCATGCTTTTTTTGAGCCCAGCTAACACCTTGATAATAGTCATTCTGAACTCTAGTTCTGACATATTACTAATGTCCATATTGATTAGGTCCCTAGCCATTAGTACTGCCTCTTGTTCTTTTTTTTTTTTTTTTGTGGTGAGTTTTCTGCCTTGTCATTTTATCCAGATAAGAATAGATGAATGGAAGAACAAAATACTAAAAGGGTAGTAATGACCCCAGAAAAATATACACTAACCAAATCAGAAGAGAGCCAAACCAGGAATAGAAGAAAGGAGAAAAAAAATCTATCTAGCTAACATATATATATATATATATATATATATATATATATATATATATATATGCCATACACTTGATTTTGAGTGTATTTTGTCTGTTAGAAGAAACTGCTTCCCAACATTTTAAAGAAAGAAAAACTTATATATATACAAAAATAAGGGTAAACACAATGAAGGGATGGAATATGACTGTAACAATGAAAATTCAAAAATATTCTAAAAAAGGAATGAATTGATAAGAAGTTGGTTGAAAAAAGAAAAAAAAGAAGAAAGAATGTGATCAGGCTGGAGACTGGAACAAAGCCATATGCTAGATTTATGGTATATTTTAATCTATTAGAAGAAACTGTATCCCAAAATTTTAAAGGGAGAAAAACCTGTATGTATACAAAAAAAAAATAAGATTAAATACAATGAAGGGATAGAATATGACTATCACAATGAAAATTTAAAAAGATTTTTTAAAAAGGTATTGATATGATAAAAAAAAGTTAAAAACTGTTAAAATAGGAAAGAGGAATCATTTTTAAAAATAGAATAAGAAAAAATAAGATTTAAAAAATTTAACTTTGAAAGACTAAAGAATCATGGGGGAAAAAGCCATGAATTCTTTTTTTTTCTTTAAGATTTTTATTTATTTATTTGACAGAGAGAGAGAGAGATCACAAGTAGGCAGAGAGGCAGGCAGAGAGAGGGGGAGGCAGGCTCCCCCTCCCTGTAGCATCAGGAGGGAAGAGGAAGAATAAAGATGGCAGCCTCTGAAACGCCAACCCAGAGAAGCCCAGAGCTCAGGGCCCCACTCCTCACTGCACCCTCAGAGAAAAGCAATCAATTCCTCTCGTCTCCCTGGTCTCTGGCCACACTCTGTTTTCACCCAGCCTGTGACTGAGCATATCTATCTCTGGTACATGACCCCATTTGGGGGTCATTTGGAGTCTCCAAACCCAGCATATTCCTGCAGCATGCTCCCAAGCCACTCCTCCTGGAGAAAGAGGGGGATCTCCCCGGGTCTGCCACTTGTGGGGTCTCTGCCCAAAAAGCAGCATGTGTGCCTTGGATCACGGTTTAAGGTAACCCTGAGCTGAGAGCCCATTTCTTAGCTCTATCTCTGCAGCTGACTTCCCCACTCCAATTCCAGGGAGCTCTACCACACTCAGACACCCCTGGTCTTATTGTGACCCTGCAGGTCCTGAGACCACACCGTCCCTGTCCCTGTGAGGGCTCCACCCCCTGCTTAGCTTCTAGAGTGACATCCCTCAGTGGAGCAGACTTCTATAAGTTCCTATTTATTTATTTATTTATTTGACAGAGAGAAAGAGATTACAATTAGGGAGAGAGGCAGGCAGAGAGAGAGGGGAAGCAGGCTCCCCATCGAGCAGAGAGCCTGATGCAGGTTTGATCCCAGGACCCTGGGACCATGACCCCAGCCGAGGGCAGAGGCCCCAACCCACCGAGACATCCAGGTGCCCCTAAAAGTTCCAATTTTTTGATACACTACTCTATCACTTGCTGGGAGTCATCCCCTCCCCCCCCACAATCTCTCTTCCTATATATTGCTCCGGATTCACTTTGCACATCCTACCTTCGAGAAAGTGGTAGATTTTCTGTTCCTAGAATTGCTGCTCTTCTTCTCTTTGATCTCCTGTTGAGTTTGTAGGTGTTCAGAATGATTTGAAACTATCTAGCTGTATTCAGACAAATACAGACAAAATTTGATCTCCTACTCTCCTGCCATCTTGCTCCTCCCCCTAGAAATAACTCTTTAAACAACAGTTTACATTCTAAGTGGAAGAAGGGAGATCCTTTGCCAAAGAATTATATAAAATAAATTTAACTACTATTATGATAAATGCACAATAGAAGTGCTATGTGCTGCAAGAATATATAACTGAAAAATCAAAACCTTTTATTTGGGGGAGGAAATTGGGAAAAGGTAGATTTAGCGGTGAAATTGATAGTTTAGGTTGCAACCTAGAGTATAAGTTATAAGGAAAAAGGATTAACAAGCAATATTTATTATAATAGTTCCATTCCTTGGATTATAAATTCAGAAATCTCTGAGGTATATGCCTCAGTATAAAAGACTAGATAATAAATGAAAGCTAGGCATCAAGTCTGTGAATTATTAGTTATTCCCCTAGACCACTGCATATGAAATATCATTTTGCAGGTAAAGACTGAGGCAAATATGGTTTTTGAGAAGAAAACTAATTTATTGCTTCTATTTCTCTGATCCAGCTCCTATTTTCTCCGTAAATCCTTTTCTCATCTTGACCCCCCACAGAGTTCTAAAGAAGGGTTGTAACACAGTGAAAGAAGCAGTAATTGAACAAATAATACTGCAAATAATAAACAGGAGACCATAATATTATACATTTGTCGTAGACATAAAATAAATCTTTGTTGACAAATTCTGGTATGCAAAAAATGAAACCTCTTCCCTCCTGATGCTACAGCAATAAGATTTTATGTAGTGCCAAGACATGGACTGAGGACAGGGTATCTGCTCTCAAACATCAGTTCCTGGAGGTGACAGTGAAATCTCATTGTCCCTGCTTGCATGGCCCTAAGAAATCTAGTGGTTCTCCATCGCTACTGAGTTATTCCTGAGGGACAAACATCTGCTTGTAGTCCCATTTGCCTGATCTACCATGCCACCATTTCTGCCTTGGTTCCTTGCCTTATTGCAGCTTGGAAGCATAGCCCAGCAATCCTATTTTTCCCAGAGGTATATGCCCATGTTTCTCTACTCCCCCAGCCTGGGAGAATCTACTTGCAATCTGAATGAAATCTTTCTTTTCTCATGCTTTTTCAAAATACCTTGTGCATGTCTACCACTATAGGGCTTTCTGGACACAAAATTTAGAAACTGAACTGTATTCATTGCTTTTGGTTCTGCCACAAACTCTTCTTGAAGCAAAAAAGGACAAAATTTGCCAACTGCTTAAAGGGAGGGAATATAGGTAAACTGAAGGGGAAGAAATAAAACACAAATAAAGGTTTAAAAATATTTTCCAAGCAAATATGAAATGAGTGGTCTATAATAGATGATTAAATTCAAAAACAGATAATACATTGATAAGTGGAATAAAATTGAACCTTCAAGTCTCCCTAATCAAAATGTCCACTGACTTCTGCACCTCCACATATCCCTGTTGATAGCCTGTTAGCAACACAATCATTGCATACTTGTCATGTTCCTCCTTGAACAAATTCAGTGTCTTGCTTTTCTCGTTGTTTGCTCCTTAAAAACCACTTCAGAATTTGGCATATAACTACCACTGACTGTTTGCCAAACAAATTACTGAGTACAAAAAAGGAATATTTTAACCACAATGTTTCAAATATGTGAAAATGAAAAGAAATATTGGCATAGTGGTTAAAAAGAGAAGCCAAAAGGTGGGTAATGAGCTTCATGATGACAGTACCCAGTCTTTTTCTTTGAATTTCTGGAATCACATGTAAGGTCTAGTACATACTAGATCTAAATGCCTGTTGAAATTTTGAAAAAAACTGCATAGTGCATGTATTTCCATAATAGATTCTTTCAAAACACTCTTTAGTATCATTTTAAAATTTGTATATATGGTCTAATTCCTTGTGGCATACCCACAGATCTTCTCAAGAACAGGTAGTTTACTAGTTAGAAATATAAGATATAAAAACATATATATAGAGAGAAGTTTGTGTAAGAGGCTAGAAGCTGGCAGGTTGCCAGTGAAATCTGCTGTGAGCCACAAGCTTCCTTCCCTGAACAGCAGATTATATGACAAAGGATAGCCTGTGGGCAGTTTTTAGGGAATACTTTGGGATTACCACTTGTGGAAAGGAAGGGATCCAAGTAGAAAATTTGCAATCTCAACAATGGACCTGGAGAATTCCATGGGAGTTCTGAAGCTGAGATGGTCCTATACATTTGCCTCAAGTTCTGGGAAAGGGTATAAATATTTGTATCTATGTTACTGAAGGTTGCCTACTCCAATAGGGGCACCTGGGTGGCTCAGTCCTATTAAGCATCTGCCTTCAGCTCAGGTCATGATCCCAGCATCCTGGGATCAAGCCCCAGCTTTGGGCTCCCTGCTCAGCAGGGAGCCTGCTTCTCCCTCTCCAGCTCCCCTGTGCTTGTGTTCCCTCTCTTGCTATTTCTGCCTGTCAAATAAATAAATAACTTGATTAACAAGTGGGCAAAAAACCTTAACAGACACCTCATCAGGTATAATAAATATTACACAGATAGAAAATAAGCATATGAAAAGATGCTCCACATCATATGTCATTAGGTAAATAAAATTAAAACAACAATGTGATACCATTACACACTTATAAGAAGAGCCAAAATCCAGAACACTGATGACACAAAATGCTAGTGAGGATGTGGAGCAACAGAAATTCTCATTTACTGCTGGTGGGAATTCAAAATGATACAGCCACTTTGGAAAATAGTTCACTGATTTCTTACAAAACTTATGTTGACACAAAAACCTACACACAGGTGTTTATAGCAGTCTTATTCACATTTCTCCAATTTGGAAGCAACAAGATGTCCTTCAGTAGGTAAGTGGATAAATACACTGGTATATCCAAACAATGGACTATTACTTGTTGCTAAAAAGAAACAAGGTGTCAAGTCATAAAAAGGTGTGGACACTTACATGCATATTGCTAAGTGAAGGAAGCCAATCTGAAAGTCTCGATATTATATAATTCCAGCTATAGGACATGCTGGAGAAGGCAAAACTATGTGTGACAGTAAAAAGATCAGTGGTTTCCAGGGGTTGGGCTGAGGGAAGGTTGACAACGTTGAACACGAAGGATTTTCAGGGCTGTGAAAATACTCTATAAGATACAATAATGATGGATACATGTCATTTTACATTTGTCCAAACCCATAGAACGTACAACACCAAGAGTGAACTAAAATTTAAACTATGGACTTTGGGTGATAAAGACGCGCCAGTGTAGGTTCATCAGTTGTAACAAATGTACCGCTCTGGTAGGACGTGTTGATAATGAGGGAGACTATGCATGTGTGGGAGTAAGGGATATATGGGAAATCTAAGTACTTTCTTCTTAAATTTTCAGTGAACCTGAAGAAAAAAAGATCTAAAGAAAAAAAAAGGGTAATATTTTTATCACATAAATAAAACAGTATTTCCTTCTTACCTTATAAACAAGAAGATATATGACATTTCGCTAATGTTGTTTCAAAGTATAAATTGGCAGGAGCTTCAAAGTAACTACCTTTTTTCTGTAAAATATATTAGTTCTAGTTCTGTCTCTGATTTTGCTGAATCTTCTGGTTCCAACTGTCCTCTCACAGTTCTATTTGGTATTATTTTATCTAATACTGGATTTTAGTTCAAACACTACCAGATAATCGATAGATAATGTGATATAATGGATCCAAAGGAATGAGTAGTCCCCCCAAAAAATCACCAATACTGTTTTACTTACTAGTGTTTATTTATATTCTTTTTCCCTAGAAGTTTTAAGGAGCCTCTCATAAAAAAACAAATCCAAAGCATAGAATAGAAACAAAAAAGCAGGTACAAGAATACAAGAAGATTAACATAAACAAAAGTCAGCTATCATTCAGTTCTGACTTTGAGTGTCCAGGCAGCACGTCAAAAGGAGAAACATGCTCATTTATATAGTTTGTGGAAAGAAGAATATTATTTTAGTTTCTCATCAAGACAAAGATTTTCCTATTAACTTTACAAGAAATCTTCCAGGTCGGACCTAATATAATGGATATTAATTGGTGTAACAGGTATAACATCTTTTGATTCTTTCCTGTAGGAAACTTTTTTTTAAATATTTTATTTATTTAGTTGACAGAGAGAGATCACAAGTAGGTAGAGAGGCAGGCAGAGAGAGGGGGAAGCGGACTTCCTGCTGAGCAGAGAGCCTGATGCGGGGCTCGATCCCAGGACCTCGAGATTATGACTTGAGTGAAAGGCAGAGGCTTTAACCCACTGAGCCACCCAGGTGCCCCTCCTGTAGGAAACTTTAAAAAATATATGAGTTTATGACTTAGAAATGCAACCCAGAACCCAGGTCCTGTTCTGAGAGGAGCTAAACTAATGGGCTTCAACAATTTAGGCCTTTGATGGTCTAAGTGCTTTAATTGAATGTCAGGTCTCTCATTCTAATAGCCTTTTGAACCATAGCTGTATTATCCATATTAGATAACAATGGAATTCAGCAGAATATCTTGAAATTATTGAGAAAGATATTAAGAAAAATATCAAGAAAGGATTTTGCAAAATTCTCCCAAGTCTCTCATGAGGCTTCTGCACAATTTGTGCAGATTGTGCCTTGCCCAAAAGCTGAGTGCACCAGTGGCAACAGAAATGTAGCCTGCACTCTGCTCCGTAAGCCATCAAACCAGAGTAAGGGGTATCTTTCTGTAATTAATCTACCCAGAAGCGGATCCCTGCCTGTGACAGATGGCCCATTTAGCTTCCATTCCTAATCCTCAACTTTATTGGTGACCTACGTTATAAAGGATGACAAAACTAAAAAAGAATATTTCTTGCTATTGTAATCAGTTCAGTTTTCCAAATTTCTACAGCAGCGTCAAAGATTTTTGTAGAATTCATCTGAATATTTATCTGTATTTATTCATTTCCTAAATCAGAAAACAAAGGATATCTTGCAAGTTTCTCAACTTCCCCTGTAGCTAGACAGGGCCACATGATGCTATTCTATATTTCTCCTGTTAAATGCAGATAGGATGACTGAAATTGAGGTAGCCATATTGCAACCATGCAGGAAAGCAACATGAAATGCAGCCTAGTCCTCTCTGGCATTACTTAGCTACCAAAGCCAGGAGCTGCCTACCTCCATCCTTTTCCCTACTTTTGTTTACACTACTGCAAGTTGGGTTTTCTGTTTTTACATCTAACACATGCCTTACTGATATAGTGCCATAATAGCAAAACAGGCAGCAACAACAATAGGCTCAGAGCAAGCTCACATAGCTATATAGCTCTTCTAATTCTGACGTATTAGAATACTCTACTTCTAGCACACTCTCTCCAAAGCCTGTTAAACGTCTTTTTTAAATGAATTTGTTTCTTTGATGGTCAGGGTTTGTAAGAGAGTATTTACCAGCATTGTATGTGTGCATGTGTGTGTGTGTGTATAACATCATTCAGTCACTGCTGAGTCATTAGCTCCAAACTGTGCATCAAATACCTCTTAGCCTCTTCTCAGAAGAGCCTCCCCACCTCATTATTTATTTTTCCTCTCAAAGTAAATCACTCATATATAAATAGCAATCTGCTTATATTTTATTCTAAGAAGAAACATAAAGTCATTTAATATAACAACATGAAGGACAAAATTATTCCCATGAAGGCCTCTGACCTTTCCATGGCACTTTCAAATGTTTATTTTTATCACTTGCTTTGAGAATATCCCTTTATGTAGCAGTAGGTTTGGAATTTACATTTTATCCAAGTCCAACAGAATCCATGTTAATAGACTTCCATTCTGCTTGCTCTTCTATAACATTTCCCCAGAGCTCATCACTGGGCTTGAACCCAAAATTCTGTCCTCCCTTTCCTATACTCCAAGCACCTGATAAATAGGCAAACAGATACTGGGGCATGGGTAGCACTGCCAGAAGACGATGCTCAGTAGTCCCCTAGTGGCCTGAAAGAGTTCATGCAGTTTACTAAAATGCTTAACTCTACTCCATGAAGGTGTGAGAGAGCCATTAAGCAGCAAGATCATTATGAATTTGCCACTTAGCACCTTCCTTTCCAGAAGGCCCAGAAAGCACACTCATGATTCCACTTTCTCTAGGTTTGCTCTCCAGGGGGTCGTTCAGCCTGTCCATGCAGGTGTCATACTCTCATATCACCATCTGAAATCTTGCTTTCAAGTTTGGGATACAGTCAGAGCTATAAAAGACATCTTAGGAGCTAGTGAGAGTAACTCACTTACCTGGGGCAAAAATAAATAAATAAAAATAAATAAATTAATGAATGGATGAATGAATGAATATAAGCTATGTCAGGGTAGACATGACACCTAGATTATGAAGGAATAGAATCAGGAAGGCCATCAGAAATCTAGGCAGCTGCTCTCTCAGATTTTTTGGGTTGCAATGAGTTGTCTCTGTTTTTTTCTGCAGGACCACTGCATTTCTTGTTCCTCTCTGTCCATAGATATTTCTCTGATGTAGCATGAATTTGGCCAAACATGCCTTCCTCTAACACTAGCAGCCTTAGTAAATGACATAGACCAATCTCTAATTTTTTTTTTAATTTCATTTCTAAATGCTGGAGAAAAAAGTGGTTTGGCCCAAAATGATAACAACAATGATGATTATGGATGATAATATTAGTAGTGATGTTGATGAGTGTTTTTGCTTCTTGTTTACTATGGGCAACTTCCTATGATAAAGGCTTTAGTGCATTTTTACTTTAATCCTCACCAAGACCCTGTAATTCCATTTTATAGGTGATGAAGATGATACCTAGAGGTAATAACTAATTTCCCTGAGTAACTTGCCTGCTGATGAGCCCAGGTCAGCTTATAGCAAAGTGGTATAATCAACAGAGGCTTGATACAGGATCATGCAGCACAACCATGACAAATTAAGTCCCTACCCCTATGAAATAGTAAGGCAATTCTCAAAGAAAAAGTGCTGTTATGAATTCCTTAGACAACTCCATCATAGTCTGCTACATATGGCCATGGGTTTTTTCAAATCCTCCAGTGAGAAGCATGAAATCTCTCTCTATTGGACTATGTTTATCTTCCAGTCTTTTTTAAGCATTATACTCTTTGTTTCCTATTTTCTAGTTTCTCAGACTTATTTGCTGTTTATAAACATATCATGAATTGCCACACTTCTGAGTTCATAATGCAGCCTGGATTGGCTTTTCTAATCTACTCAAAGTTTATCCAATGTCTCAAGCCCAGTCCAAATGTTTTGTTTTTCATGAAATAATCCCTGGCCACCCCCCCACACACATACCTTTTTACTCTGTTCCCATTGCACATAGCTAATAATAAACCATATATGTTTAGCAATCAGTATCTTATAAGTTCTATTATGTTAATATTAATATCTAGAATATGAGCTTCCTGAGGGTAAGCATTATTTTTCAAAATTTCTATATCTTCAGCATCAAGTGCTTGTCATCACACACTTAATAAACATTAAATTGAAGTGATATTGGTTTAACAGGCACAAATCATGAATTTATAGACCTGTGATCTTTTGGACATGACTATTGGTCCTTCCATATTTATGCTTTAAGATTTGAAATTGATATTGCTTGCCTATACTTCATGACATATAATGTGTTCAACATTCTATTGGTAACCAAGTCAGAACAATTTAAAGCTGGCAACCAGACTCTCTCTTTATTGTCCTTTGTTTCCCAGAGCAATTTTATTCTTATTGCACTGGATTCCCAAACAGTATTTCATGGGAATTTTCTACAGTGTCCACAGAGAGGTCAGGTATCCCTTAACAATATAAAAAATATTGTTTGTCCAGGGGGTTTAACAGCCCCAACTTTAGAAAACAGAGTCAGATTTATAATATGTAAAGCATCAAGTATAAAATTATATAAAGAATTAGTGATAATAACTAGCTTTGGGTCATTAGGATAGGTACATTTATCTTTTGTGAACCTTATCTTACCTTTTGTAAAATAAAGATGAACATTACTACCTTGCAAGGCAGTTTCACAGATTAGAGATAATATCAATGTACATGACTGACATATAGTAAGCATTCAATAAATATTAATTTTTATGTGTTCTACCACTTTTTCTTCTTTTAGTACAGCCTAGTAGTATCTCTCCTTTTTCTCCTCCAGTGTACCTCCAAGATATATTTTACCATTAGAAACCTCTTTAAATCCCTCGTCTCACATCACTTTAGAGAAACTCCATCGTAGAATCTTGGAATCCAAATACTCGAAGTCTCTACCAAACAACCCTTCCTTACAATGACCCCAAATAGCCTCAATCTCCTACTCAATGTTCTTAGGAATTGTGTCATTTCCTCCTGAAACAAGCATCCATGAAATTTACCCATGGTGCTCTACGCTATACTTGAATATTTTGTTAACAGATAACTCATTTTCTTTTATGGTACTTGTTCCATCTTTGGATAAATACCACAGTTAGAAATTGTTTCTTTAATAGATTGAAAACCTATTTTTCACTGAGTTCAGTCCAGTGGCCTTAGCTTATACCCACTTTGAATTCTGATTCTGCGGTTTTTTAGCTGTGAGATTAGGCAAGTTACATACTTGCTGATTTACAAAATGGACTCAATTATAGACAACTCATAGATTTTTGTATTAGCAGTGAATGATTTGGAATATATAGGTTCTTAACATAATTCTAGGCCCATGGTAAATGTTAAATATTTGGTAGTTATTATTATTAAGATTATGTTAATTCTCACTGATACTGTCATAAATCGCATTTATTATTTTTTTAATGACTTGCTCTCCATAATAATTTCTAAGACATACAGGGAAAAACGTTTCAAGTTCTTACTAGTGGGAGGTACTTACATAAATACCAGAATCCTTTGGTTCAAGCCTTTCTATACATGAGAAAACTAATGGCTCTTTTAAATCATGGAAAGTACTACTCAGTGTTTGGTGCCAAGTCTGCTTTTTCTGTGTAATAATTTCCTCTAATCATCCCTGAGTCTTTATAAGTTATTTTATACACACAAACCTTGTTGTTGGTGATGGTTCAAGGAGTTAATCTTCTCTTTAGAGACAAATGTGACTTAACTATTATTTGTCTCTTTTAAATAAATAACTTTAATGAGAAAAACATATCCATTTTATAAGACTAGGTATATGTGTACAACTCACCCATGATCATTTTTTTTACCATAGGAAAAAAAATCCAGTCTTAAACACCTCATTAAGTTTTCTCTCTGATGATAGAAATCAGAGATGGATAATAAACATATTGATAGAAAAAAATCATACAAGTTTACAGAGATCAATACAGAGTCCTATGCTTGAATGAAAACAATAAGTGGTAGTAAAAATGAACAGAGAATTATTTCATTGCATCATATATACCAGACAGTTAAGGTTTAGATTGTAACCGTACAATCTATGGGAGTTGAAAATGTGTTGTGGTCATCAGTTACAGTCAGTTTAGAGTGAAAAGAATAAGAAGGGATACAGAAACCAGGTCCTATAATGAACAAGAGAAGATTTTAAGAATGTTAACTGAAATTTGAGAGTATATGATAGATATATTTGTTTAAATGGCTGCCATGTGGTCTTTCCCTGGCAAATTATTGTGTATGGTTTCAAAGGGGAGAGCTAGGACCAGTGCACAGGTTTCAGCTTAGCATAAGTAAAACACTGTAAGAAAACAGATGCTGAATACCACTTACCAAGATTAATGGAGGGTATTGAGGGTTTTGATGAATAATCAAAAAATTCCATATAACAGTGAGATTCAGTAATCTTAAAAAAAAACTTCACAGAAATCTTTCAGTCTTCCCTTTTTCTATTGTTTCTTTTTAGTTATAGCTAATTTATTAAAATGTTCCTCAAATAATTTATGTCATGGTATTGAGGAGGGCATGTGTTACATGGAGCACTGGGTGTGGTACATGAACAATGAATCTTGGAACACTGAAAAAATTAAATTAATTAAAGAATAAAATACAAAAGGAAAAAATAGGCTTTGGCATTTAACACTTAAGTTAATGGAAATTCATTTTTGTCAAAAATTTCCTGGATTTAGGTAAAAGTTACCATGCTTATAAATAGAAAATGTCAAATTAAAAAAAAAAGGAAATGACTCTTAAGACTGTGCTATATGTCTGCAATAATAACCATTATCTTTATAAAATTTAGATTCTGAAGATACAGACTGTGCACTGGATGAATATTATATAGATCTGGCAGAAGGATGGTCATTTGAGATACTTGCTTCTTTTTCTTATGTTCCTGATGTTCTATATGTTTTAGATATATAATATTTAATATATATTATTAATTTAATTCTATATAATTAAATATATATTAAGAGAGATTCACAATGCTTTTATTCTCATTTTAAAGTATTTATTTAAAGATTACAATTTTAAGAATTAACGTGGCTTCTTTTTCTTCAACTTCCATCTGCCAGACTAGGCAGAGAATGCTATTTCTTGGGTTCAAACATTTTGCTTTTGACCTGTGGCAAGCCTAGTGAAATAGTGCCAGCAAATCATTATTAGCCAATCATTAACCATGTGCAGGGATGCTTTACTCTTATCCTATTTCTACATGGAGAACTTTAATCAGCTATTTGAGGGCATCCCTGAAACTGGCGAAGTTTCTAAAGACAGTGGTAGGACCCATTTATGGCTGAGCTTCAGATGTCATATCTTAAGAAGGATCAGAAAAGTACTTAAAGAAAAAACATTAACCCAATAGCAAGACGGCCAAGTGTTGTTCTCATTATTATAAATACTTTTCAAAGAATGATGAGGGACAATTTTTAAATGCGGAGGAAAGGTGTATCTGATGCAATAAAGCTGATGAAATCAGAAAGAGAACTCAAAAGGATCTCAATATTGTTAGACTTTTTAAGCAGTAAGAGCTGTGTAGGAATCCTTCTGTGAACCACAGAAATAATAAATGCTGAGCCCATTGGAACATAATCTCAATCAGCAAGATGCCACTGCTTTCCAGATTTCCTCACAGGGCCCTGCTAATTCCATGCCAAAACTAGCAGTGGATTTCTTCCTTCTAATCTCCCCTAATGCCTTATTCGATTATTGTCACTGCTCTCCGACCATTCACTGTCCCTTCAGACTCTCCTTTCCCAAGTGAGTCCACCAGAAGAGGCTGAGTGTCCATCAGGATGTAGTCTAAGACCACAAGCCACATTGTCCCACATGAAAAGGCAGAAGAGAGAATAAGAGAGCAAGGAGAACCTTCAAAGTTTTGCTGGCGACCTCTTCATCTACAGATTACTGGCTGGATGCAAATAAGGAAAAGAGATATGAGGGGTCTGGAAGATTACTCTAGTCCATTGGCAAAGTAGGGGGGGTACTTGTAAAGAGGGAGGAGAACCCAAGAGGAAGGTGAACTGGGCATTGCAGAGCACTGCAGGATGGCATCACCTCTGCCTTGGCTCTACATTATTCTATGGTGAGTAAGATTTTTTTCTGATTTTTCCTTTTAGTGCAGAGGAAAGCAAAAACACACCCACTGGGTGAGTTCTATACCAAATCATGGAAGAAGCCTGGGTGGTGTGGCATTTATTTGTGGTGGGGCAGATGAATAGATTGAACAGCCCGGGAGTGAGGATCATGGACTGTTTACTCACAGGGTAGAAAATACCCTAGGGAAACTTGAAGATGAAGGAAACTTCTACTCCGAAAACATCAGTCGGATCCTGGACAACTTGCTTGAAGGCTATGACAATCGGTTACGGCCGGGATTTGGAGGTGAGAGGCAGCATCCTTACTAAATCAAACATCTATACTCTCCTTCCCCCTTCCCTTTGTTTTAAGACCCAGAGGCTTCATAAGGATTGTAGAGTGGTAAGGTGCAGGGGTACTGGGAGAGGCCACATGTTCCATTCAGTCTCTGTCCCTTCCTCTGTTTGTGACCTTCGATGCAGGTTATTTGAATCCTCGAAGCCTCAGCTTCCTCAGCTGTAGTGCGGGTGTAGGAACAGTGCTGGCCTCGTAGAGTTGTATGAGTGTAGAATGAGATTCTCCATCTAGAGCACTTTTCTAAGCATTTGCCCCCCCCCCCAAAATTATTTAGGTGTGTTAGTTATTGTTATAATTTTTATGAGAATACTATCTTACTGCTCTTCCAGTCCTTAAATTTCCCAAACTGACCAGAAAAATTTGAAAATAATGAAACTGGTATGAATTTTCAGAGTTGAAAAACCTAAGGGCTCCTGCTAGTGGATTCTTTTAGGATGGCTTGCAAGTTCTAACCATGAGAAGGGACTTTGTGGTAGGGTCCTTAAGTTCAGTGTCCTTAAAATCACTGGTGATATTTGCCCCCATTCTTCTGGGCTAATTTCAGGTGCTGTCACTGAAGTCAAAACAGACATTTATGTGACCAGTTTTGGGCCCGTGTCAGACGTGGAGATGGTGAGTGAGCTCTGAGTGAGGAGCGTAATTTTACTTATTGGTGGGAAGGCAAAGTCCCAGAACTAATGATCTGGGGCATTTTACCAAGCTTGGCTCCAGAGTCCTAATGCATTATGTGTGCTTATGCCGCGAGGGCATGGTCATTAGAAGAGATTATGAGCTTAATCACCTTCACATTTCACTAAGGGCTCTGCTTGAACACTTTAAACTGAAGGACTTTCTAAGATTCTATTCTCTCTTCTGGCCACATATCATGCACTCATTTTTTCTACAAAGATAAGATTTTCCCCATCTTTATAAAGTCCTGGTAAATTTTAGAATAGAAAAAAGAAAAATCAGCAAAGATGATACATCATGTAAGAATATATTCAGAGTATCTATGAAACAAAATATAGCTGTTTTCTGTAGCACATCATTTTCAGTATATTTTATTAAAACAGTAAAGGGCATCATTTGGAAAAGCTAGTGCTCTGTTGCGAATGGACCAGTAGGTGTTCTGGGAACTCTGTTCCAGGTACAGATGGTTGTAGGATTCGTAAGAGATTATTTATAGTAAGTGGCAATGAAAATCCGAACTAGTCTTCTAGAACAAAGTGCATCATGATGTTTTTTCACAGTTCTCAGTTACCATTTCCCCCTAAAAGTAAAATATAAATACTAAAATAAAAATGAATATAACTCTTTAAATAATTGAATCATTAAATTTTATTAGGGAAATGTGGCTCTGGATAAATAGTTATCGGAGTCCTTTTTACCTTCTGATCTTTGAGTTGACAAGAAAAGAAAGAAGCAAGAGGGAAGAAATAAATGGAAGAAGTACCAGAGGAAAGGAAAGGAGAAGGGAGGGGGGAAAGGTAAGAAAGAAAATAAAGTGAAGGAGAGGGAGAAGGACTTTATTTAAGAGAAAAATGTCTTGAGACTTGAAAGAAAGGAGAGTCAGCATTATCCAGAATCCTCAATTATTCTACCATCATATTTTTCATTGAGTACTGAATCATCCCAAGTATAAATAACCACAACCATACTATACTATATTATTGAAGTCTAGGGAACATTTGGCACTTCATTTTATGTATGTGTCTCATTTTTTAAGTATATTTGTACAGTGGAGATTTGTTATAGCCTGGATCATTATTATATGGATATACTGTGTGTCAAATTATATTTTGAAAATCTAATCACAAGTTGTAGTAATAGGTCTCATACAGGAACACATAAAGCAGGCAAAACAATTATTGGCAATATCTTGATATATTTACAAGCTGTTATTTATCACTGACTTTTGCAATGGCTCTTACCGTAATTCTTAATATTTCTAATGTTATTTTATAAAAGCCACAAATTAAAACTCAAAATTTTAATTATGCATACTTAAACGATGCTCTGAGTAATCATGGTAACATTTGCTTTTATATTCTCCAAGAACAATATCAAATTATTTGATGTGCAGCCAGAGTATACTTATCAAGCAAAGTTTATCTATCCTCGGAAGTTTGCTAAATGGTACTATGGTGTTTGGAGACACCATTGAAGGCGAAGAGGGCATTAAGGGGTATAGTTAGACTAAGTGATGGTAGGAAGGTCAGCACAAAACCTAGACTGTAAATGTTTTCATATTTTTCTTCTAAATTAATGGAGGGGTAATTGATAGGTCAATAGATGGAGAGGCGGATGACTGATAGAAAAGAGGAAGAATGTTGAGGAGGGTCAAGGTGGAGGAGAGAGGTTTGTACAACACAGTGCTATCTTTTATAATAATAGTGCAAACTTTGAGTTTAAGAAAAATAATAATTTACTGAAATCACAGGTTCTCTGATAGCCTGATAGTTATTATCACAAAAAGTTGTTTTATTTCTTAAATTTTAGAATTGAGCATACAAGCTAGTGAATAAACTATTCTTAATAAATTATCTCCCCAGCTTGCATGAATATCTTATTTTCTCTTAGGAGTACACAATGGACGTTTTCTTCCGCCAGACTTGGACTGATGAGAGGTTGAAGTTTGGGGGGCCAACTGAGATTCTGAGTTTGAATAACTTGATGGTCAGTAAAATCTGGACACCTGACACTTTTTTCAGGAATGGCAAAAAATCAATTGCGCACAATATGACAACCCCTAATAAACTCTTCAGAATAATGCAGAATGGAACCATTCTATATACCATGAGGTAAGGTCTCCCCAATTCAACTTCCTCTAATCCAAATGGTTTGTCCACATATTAACTTGGAACCATTTATTTCAATGTCCCTAGGCTTACCATCAATGCTGACTGTCCCATGAGGCTGGTTAACTTTCCTATGGATGGGCATGCTTGTCCACTCAAGTTTGGGAGTTGTAAGTTATAAAAAGCTTAATGGGGCACCTGGGTGGCTCAGTCAGTTGAGTCCAACTCTGGATTTCAGCTCAGGTCATGATCTCAGGGTCCTGGGATCAAGCTCCAGCTCAGGACTCCCCAAGCTTAGTGGGGAGTCTACTTTTCTCCCTCTTCCTCTGCTCCTCTCCTCCACCCCTTTCACTGAAATAAATAAATCTAAATAAATAAATAAAGGCAGCAGTATTTTAAATATGTGTGTGTGTGTGCGCGTGTGTGTGTGTGTGTATATATATATATATATATATATATATATATATATATAATTATTTGACTGTAGTCAGAGACCAGGAAGCAAAACAGAAATATTACTGATATTCTCAGTGTGATTCCAGGAATATACTTACTTAATCAAGTCTGCCAATCTTATAAATAGTCAGAGGTTTTAGGTACCCAGATTAAAGAAAAAAATTAAAGAAAATTTGTTTGTATTTCCTTTTTATATGGACAAAATTTGCTTTAAAAAAACACAACTAGGGTGCCTGGGTGGCCCAGTGGGTTAAGTCTCTGCCTTTGGCTCAGGTCATGATCTCAGGATCCTGGGATCAAGCCCCGCATCAGGCTCTCTGCTTGGCAGGGAGCCTGCTTCCCCCTCTCTCTCTGCTTGCCTCTCTGTCTACTTGTGATCCTTTTCTGTGTATCAAATAAATAAAATCTTTTAATAAAAAAAAAACCACAACTAGTCAGATTCACTGCTATGTTTAATTTGTTTTAAAAAATCCAGATGCTTACCCCAAAAGTGAAATCATATATACATGGAAAAAAGGACCACTTTACTCTGTTGAAGTCCCAGAAGAATCTTCAAGTCTCCTCCAGTACGATCTGATTGGACAAACAGTATCTAGTGAGACAATTAAATCTAACACAGGTAAGAATTAGACCAATTCATGAATGTTATCTAGCAAGGTGACTCCTGTACACATTTTCAAAATACCTTTTTTTTTTCTTCTCTGCATTAGCCATCCTCAGCTACACTTGCTGTTTTGAGGTGATGAGTAGCCTTCTTTAAAATTGATCTTGCAACTATGTGCATATAAAAATTTATATAACCTCGGAATAAGTAGTTTTCTATGTATATGACACAAAGAACCCAACCTAAAACAATGAACTGATATATCTTCCATCTGCTTGATCAAGTATCTTTGTCATAAAGAGAAATATGCCTTTACTTGTTTTCTTCCAGCCCATGTTAAAGATCTGCAAGATTTATTTCCAGCTTCATTCTTTCTGCACACTGTCAATAGCAATAATACTAATATACATGTTTTCCAACAGGTGAATACATAATAATGACAGTGTATTTCCACTTGCAAAGGAAGATGGGCTACTTCATGATACAGATATACACTCCTTGCATTATGACAGTCATTCTTTCCCAGGTGTCTTTCTGGATTAATAAGGAGTCTGTCCCGGCCAGAACTGTCTTTGGTATGCTTCACTCTTTGGCTGTACTTCCATTCATCCTCCAGCTCTTATTGCTTGTCTAGGTTAGGGTAATATTCATACTAACGCACTTTTTCAATCCACAAAGGAAACAGACTCCTGTCTCATTCAGGCATATGTATGATCTTAAATGACCCTTATGTTATCCCAAGCTATGTGGTGATTCCACAAAAAAATTTATCTTGGCAAGAATTTTGACTGGATTCCTGTGACTTTCATGTGCCCTATTTAGGAGTGTTTTTTGTTTTTTTTTTCAAATCTCAATTTGCTTTTTCTTAACTAAGGAAAAGCATAAAGTAAAAACTGACGTGTAAATTCATGAAAAGAAAGGTTAAGATATTGAAACCTAATATATAAATTATATCTAATATATAGATTATATCTTGCTTTTATTAGGTCAAACCATAAGAAACTGCTATTTTTCTTGATCTAAAAATAATTAAATATAACCAATTTCCCATGGTTCAACCTATTGAGTTCCATTTATGATATGTAGAATCACTATTAGTTTTGAGAAAAAGAGCTGTAATGGAAAATATTGTCAATAACAAAATCCAATTTTTTCTGAGTTTTCATGATTATACATTTAGAGAGGTTCATAGGGAAGATCTGAGTTGAAATAAAATCTCAGATAAACTTTGACTTTTTAATTTACTATATTGAAATAGATTTCTTTCTACAAATTATAAAAGAATATCTATGTAATGATGTTGACCATCTTTAAATTACATATATTCCCCAACTATTATACAAGACATAAAACTGCTGGTAACTGAGTGACAAAATTATTTTCTCATGAGTAAATATTTTACCTTAAAACTAAGATAGAAGGTTCAAAAAAAATTGAGGAACCTAATTTTGTGTTTACGATTCACTCCAGATAGACTTCTTAAATATGTTGCTAGATATTATTAGCTATTCAAACTGATCAAGAATTCAAGGTTTTAGTACTTATGTGATTATTTGCTGTAAGTTTTCTTAAGAAGTAAACAACTAGTTAATTCAAGAGTTAAACTTTACAATAGTTAAACTAAATTAAATCAGAAAATATTTTTTGAGCAACTACGGTGTATATGGATGGCACCATACTAGGTGTTTAAGGATACAAAAATGGTAATACCTATGATAATAATTGTGAACAATTATAAAACAAGATCAAAAATTATATTTGCAGTGTTTAATCCACTGACACATTCTCACTTGATGTTGTTTTTGGATTCCAAATGCTAATTCTGCATTTTTTTTTTTTCGCTTTAGGGATCACCACTGTTTTAACCATGACCACATTAAGCATCAGTGCTCGGCACTCCTTGCCAAAAGTGTCGTATGCAACCGCCATGGATTGGTTCATAGCTGTTTGCTTTGCTTTCGTCTTCTCGGCTCTTATTGAGTTTGCGGCTGTCAACTACTTTACCAACCTTCAGACACAGAAGGCCAAAAGGAGGGCACAGATTGCAGCCAATCCCCCAGTGACAATATCAAAAGCGAGGGAACCTTTGGAAGCTGAGATTGTTTTGGTAATTATTTACTTTTCTAATGTTACCCATCAGTATAGGAAAAGGCAGCCTAACAGTGATCACAAACAGCTACATAGTGCAGAAGTACTACTAGTAGAGCACAAGTTACATAATTCTGAATCCAAGGTCAATTTCTTTTCCAACTTCGTAGCAAAAAAAAACACAAAAAAACAAAAACAAAAAAACCCAAAAACCAACAATCCTTCATTTATCTTTGCTCTAAACTTCTGGCATTCTTCTTTTATCATCCTCACTGGTACTAGCAGATTCCAAGCTCTCAGAAGAGATAAGAACATTCTTCTCAGCCTTTAGATGTTTCCTTTGAACAGGTTTCCTTATACCAACTAGGGAGAATAAAGTGAAAAAAAAGTTAGTAATGAGGCTTCAGAGTCTGAGGGAAATAAAGAGGGACTCCTACAGAATGGACAATTTTTGTTAGAAATCTGCTTGCTACTTCATTCCATGAAGGCAAGATGTGAGTATTAAGTTCTATGAATGCTGAGTCATAAGGAAGGTTTTTGATTTTCATGAAAACACTCTAGTTCACATTTGTATATTAAATTCATGTATCTTAATGTGTTTTTATTCAAAGACTTGTAATCAGTGATAAATACCTATAAAATTCAGTTTAGATTTGCTGTGGCTAAACTTTGGTCCTTAGAGGTTATTTTGAAAAAGAAACAAATGATGGAATTAATAATTCAAGGGTCATAAATACGCCCCCAAATTTCAATTTCACATGTGAGTAAATTTTCACAGCAGGTCAGCTGCACACACTGTTTTAATGGATTATAGAACTGATTGACAAATATACATTTTTATGTCAATGCAAATTCCAAATTGTAGTTGTTGAAAAGAAGAAAATTTTGCTCTGTAAAATCAAGTACTGCCAATGCTTTGAACTAAAAATGTCTTTATAATCAATTCTTGTGAACATTTCCAAATCACCGAACCACATATAGTTCAGCTAATCCTTGGTTAACCTTAATGATAAATATTACAAACCTATGTGAGTTTTATTCTCAAATACTCAGGTATTTATTGGATGAAAAGATGATAGTTTCTTATCAAAACTTCTGCTTTGATACTAAGAAACTTGTTTGAGAATCTATATTTTCTCCAAGGAATAAAATAAGACTGTTCCCATAAGAGGAAATATATATATATTTTTTCTTAAATTAGTTCTCATTTAAAAAAAAAAAAGTTTCCCATCCAGGGATCCAGACTTACTTATCTCTGCTTACAAATCAAAAACAGTGTGTCAGAGAGGGAAAATGTTAGTTACTAGTTGGTAAAAAAGCTAGGAATTGATTGCAGGAATCCACTACACACAGATTTACAGAGGCAGAGGCTGTCTTCTCTCCAACAATTCCTCAAAGGCTGATATATAAAAGAGTGCACACCACAAGATAAAACATTTTCAGAATATGAGGTCATTCCCAAAATGCTTCCCTTGACCTAATGATGTTTTCTTTATATATGTGTATTTTGAAAGGCCAGAAGCAGAAGGATGCTAGTCTGAAGACTCAATCCAAAACATTTGAAAATATTGTTTTCAGAAAATACTTTTGAGAATTAGTTTATGTTTGTAAAACTAAGTGATTATAAGCTCTCTGTATTCATATTGACCAACGGTCACATATCATCTTAACATATATCTATAAATGAAGAATTCATATTTATCAGAATTCAGCTTAACAGTTTCCTTTTAGAAATGCAGTAAAAATGAAGAGAAATTCATGAGAAACAAGATAAAAAAAAATAAGTCCAATGACTTTGAATATGTTCATTGATCTGATATTGAGATAAAAAGAAAGACCAACTTCCTTACTTTAACTCTTTTGAAATATGTATTACTGAGAGGAATATGATTTCAAATCCTTGGAGAAAGCATTGAGTTAGCATTCTCTTTGTCTATTATTTTAAAGATATAATTTATTAATAAGATGGAATTTAAGATCTCAGGTAAGCTATCTTCTACAATTCTAAAATAGTAACATATAATGAGCAGGTCCTTTGGGAAGCTGGATTTAAAAAATGCATTTAAATCATCTCAAAGTATTTTTTTCTTGCAAATTGACTTTTTTTCTTATGAAAAATTTTATTTCTAAACCTGGCTTCACTTAAAACATTTTAAGGCAATGAAAAGTAGCATTTTGTTTCTGAAAGGGTAGGTCAAAGCATAAAAATAAGGACAAAAATAAGCAAACCTAACAATACAAATCTTGTAGGTATCAAAAAATAAATATAGATGATTACATAGAGCATTTACATTTTATTTATTCATGTCAAACCTTGGCAATTTGCCTTATATAATGTAGAGGAACAAACATAAATTACACATTTGCAATTTATACAACACAATGGTATATTATGATTGCTAAGCCATTTTTTCTTTCAAATACCATGACATTTAAAAATGCCTATTCAATTGTAATCAAAATAGCATTATTTGAGTAAGTTAGACATTGAAATAGCAAACCAATGTGGCAAGGCTGAAATAAAATTAAGTGCTTCTATGTTTCATGTGATTCTAAGTTATATTTTAATCCTCATTGACTCTCACAAGAAATTACTTAGAATGAATATGCGGAAAATTTTATCACTTTGACTTTGACCTTGAAATTTAATATAATAATGACAAAGAAATTCAGGAGTTTTAAATCTAATACTCAAACCTGAAGAAATATCTAAAACTAATACCTCGGATGTGCTTGGTAGACTAATGATCTTTTCGGTTTTAAGGCATTTGGAACTAGATACTGGGTTTTGTTTTTTTTGTTGTTGTTGTTGTTTTGTTTTCTTTTTTTCTTACTTTCTTTTTTTTTTTAGATTCTGAGAAGAGATTATCCATAGCTTCTTTCCTGCTTTTACAGTACCCTTTCCTTATTGCTTTTATCTGGTTTCCTATTTTGTCATTAGAGGGTTGGTCTTATCTTCATGTTTTATAAATTATTATGTATCTGGGGTATATTTATTCTGTGTGTGAGGCCAAGTTTGAACCTCAATCATTTTTTGGATGTTTCGCTAGTTTCCTTGTTATTTTAAAGGTCTAAGCCCTCATTACTATGTTCCTAAGAATGAATTCCCCCCACTCATCGACACATCTAATGTCACTTTGCTTTTTCACAGGAGGTGTGACGTTCTTGGTAAATTATCTACAAATAAAATTGGCCAAAATTTCATTAGTCAGGACAATAATTATATGTATACCGACTACATTGTTAATTCATTATTTTTTTCCTTTTAATCTGGCACCCATTTATTGAGTACATATGTTTTCAATGGATTATTCATACTATAAGTGCTTGTTAAATGGTCTTATGTTCCATATCCTTTGTAGAATGCTGGGGATACATTAGTGAGTGACATCAGTACAGCCTCTTCCTTCACGAGCTTCTTGCTAAACAGGAAGAAAGACAAACCAATGGGCCATCACAACACATTGTGATAAAGGCTGTGGTTAGAGATATATAGTGGCTAATGAAGAGCCATGCAAGAGTACCTAACACAAGCTGGAGGGATCATCATTCTCGAAGAAGTGTTGCCTTAGCGGGGAACAGAAGGATGAGCCTGGTCCTGTTCTAGAAACAATAAGTCAGTTGCTAGCAACTTGGGAATAGAAAGGGAAATAAGACATACCCTTTTCATATTCCCTTTCAAGGTTGGGATGATCTGTTGGGGCATTATCATGGTTGCCTTCCACCCAGGTACAGAGATAGGAAGCATAGACTACTGAAAGATTAACCTCCTGTGTTCCAAATATTACCAAGATTTCTTTGAATACTATCATTACTCTGTAGAACTAAGGGTTGAATTAAGCCCATCAGAGACTCAGTTCCTTCACCATGGTTGTGCTATTTCATAACTTTTAGAGAGGGTAGGGTGCATTAGATGAGGGGTGTAGGTGGTTAGTTCTTTCCCCATACCTTCTATCAAATCCTCGTCCAATATTCCCTTCATTACCATCCAAACATCCCAATATGGTTTCTAGACATGTACCTAGCACCACTGACCCACACGATTGCTGTCAAAAAGCTGCTTCTTTGTAGAAATTGTGAAATTGTCTCTGTCCCAATTCTACCAGCTATTACTTAGATGTAAGAAATTTTGATTTGAAATTCTTATTTCCTGCACAATAATTAATATAATAGTTTTTAAAAAAAATATCGAGTACTAAATGTTTTCAAATTTCTCTTATATTTGGTGTCCTTCTTTGCTGGTTCTAAAAACAGATGCTTTGTTTATCCCTTGGATAATGCAGCTGTGATTAGAATATCTCTCTTGAGAGGTAACCCATTGCCCCCTCCTCTTTAACATATTAGACTCACTGAATATTATATCGAAATTGCTTTAAGTACTTTCCAAATGTCCTATCTTTACATCAAATAATTGATTGTCATAAAGTCCAGTTTCACTCAAAGTACCTTTGCAATATGGCATTACTTAAAACAAAGAAATGCTCTATAAATACCCAAAGCAGGATGGCATTCAGCAGCAGGGGAGCCCTGGAAAAATTCAAAACCACAGGTGTTCCACTCAAAACAGTGACAGCCCCAAGCTGAGCTCTCATCTGGACTCTGACAAAAACCTATTTTACCATCAGCTGAAGCTGCTGGGTTTACAATAGAACAGGCGTGGTCTGATGCAAACCTGTATCTTGAATGGCTTGCAAAATTGGCTTTCTTTTCACTTTAGAAATTCAATGTGATTCTTCTAAATTGGAGTCCGGTTTCCTGTACTGCCAATTCCCAATTATGCAGGAGCTGATTATCCAGCATGTGGGTTAGTCAGACCTCTTTCATTTCCTTGAGCATGTCATATTTGCTGCCTGCTAGAAACACCCCCAATCGCTGCTGGACAGTGAGATAGCTATAACTCTAAGCCAGTGATACTCAGTGGTAGGTGATTTTTCTCCCCAGAGAATATTTGGCAATGTCTGGAGATATTTTTGATTGTCACCACTTCGAGGAGGGAGATACTACAAGCATCTTCTGGATAGAAGTAGAACCCACAACTCATGCTGCTCAACATCCTATGGATGTCCTGTGCCCAGGACAATCCTCCACAAAAGAAAAGTTGTGACCCAAAATGTCAATAGTTCTTCTGTGTTTGAGAAACTCTACCGTGAACCTTAAAACTGATGAGGAGAAACAATAATAATTATTAAGGATATCATCCTTAACATCTGAGAGTGATTATGTTCAGGCAGTGCCAGTTACTGTGTGAGCTTCCCATTTAAGCCTCCATTGGCTCATCTCTAAAATGAAAATAATATTACATCATAGTTTTTTTTCTAGGAATTAGCAAAATAATGCATGCAAAGTCTGTATAGTGCTTGCCAATTATAAGCATTTAGATATTGTAACTGTAATATGAAACAATACACTAAAATATAATGTTAAATAACCATAAAACTTTTTGTTTTCTTCTCCCTGCCTGATTACTCTAAGAAATTCTGGATTTTCATTCATTTGTTGATTCAGCATATGCTTATTAAGCACATACTATGTTCTGTGCACTAACTAGGCACTGTGGAGTGCTTATACTTAACAATAATATGCCCTCTACCAATAAGGAGATTTCATGTCAGGAAAAGAGATAAAGCACAACAAAAATAATGTTCACAAGGAAGACTGTGATAACAGCTGAACAAATTGTAATAGTCAAGTAAGCAGAAAAGTGTTCTCTTTCTAGAATATCTAGGATACATATTATATATATCTAATATCTATCCACTTATCTTATCTATAAATATTTTCTTTCTCAATTTCTTAAAGAAAAGAAAAACTTACAGAGAAAGAAATAATTGTCCCTAGCTTTAAAGATGGTAATTTCATATGACAGATAAATAGTATATATGGAATTGAAATCAAGGGCTTTCTGACTCTCTTGTTCTCTTAACTCTCAAGCAACCTTCCGTAGAGATTGTTTGGAGAAGTAGATGAGGAAGGGGGGAATCCTGTTGTAGGAGATCTTTCATTCCAGGCTGACATTAAATTTTTCATGGTGTTTTGAGTGATGTTGCTTAACTCTGGACAAGCGTCACTTGGTAATTCTTAATAAGTCATGTGTGACATTGTGACAATGCCAAAAGATTGACAATTAACTTTTTTCCTCCACAACTCTAAAGAGATAAAACAATGCCTTACATCTTTATGGTAGATTATGTTTTATAATTGCTTTTTCATCTCAATGAACTTTTTCATGTCCTCTTTCTCCTTAAAAAAAGAAATAAACACAGGCAATGCATGCTATTAAAAATGATGAGTTTAGAAAGAGTAACTGCTCTAAAGGCTTGCACTCATTTTACTCCATCATGATCCTTAGAAATTTTACTGGAGCAAAATATTTTAATATTCCATGTATCTGGAAAGAGGATAACTCTTTTTGGAAAATGAAACTAACACATTTTGCTCTTGTAGGTGGAGAATATTTCAATAACATAGTTAATGGCTGTAAATTCAAATTAGAGCCTGAGATACATGATAGTAACTCTGGAGAGAAGGCGCTATGTTTATTCTTTAAGACAGGCAGCATGCACTGAGACAAAAATACCACTACACTGGTCCTATCTACATGCTGACTGGTGACCCTGGGTATAGTAGTCCTTAGCTGTCACATGTTTTTAGTAGAAAGTGTTACTTATTTCCCCAGATCAGCAGATCGAGCCCTCACTATTTTAAATTTTCTTCTGCTGCCAAGACCTATGATTGATTTAATTATGTCAAGAGTCCCTAGCATAATACTGGACCAATGCATAACAAAAAAGATTCTTTCCTTGCAACTCACCATGGTCATGAGAAATCAGACTTGACTACAGAGACTCATTTTTGCTTTTGGTGAAGAGAGAGAGTTTCCATGGCCTCTAAAGGCACACTGTGCTTGAACTCTCAATGATGACTGTTATTATTTAGATACTCAGTAAGTTCCATGACAAATCAAACAGCAAAATTCAAAAGGGGACTATAGAGAGAAGAGGTTCTTAGAATTGTTGTTTCTCACACTCCAAATGTCACCACATCGGCAGGTCACTCTGGTCCTGTGGCTCTACCGGCACAGGGGAGGCTGCTGCCTCATCCTGTTGCTGCGGGGTTGCTGGCTAACGCCACGGGAGTCTGCCCACGTGAGTAACATACCCTGCCAGGCATCAAAGTGGTGATTTTGCTGCCAGGGAGAAGACAAGGTGGTTTTACAAGAGCAGAGATAATGTACAGCAAGTGTTTGAAGGCAGAAACCAGCAAGGACAACCTGGTCACAAGGAGAGTGACTAGTACAGGATATAGACAAGAAAAAGATACAAATCAGAGCAAGGTCCTCTAGCCTCCAACAGTATGAAAGGAGTCTAAAGCAAACAAAATTAGAGTCTCTGCACTAGACCCAATACTTTAGAGTGAAGACAAGAAAATGCGGGGATAATGAAACAAGCATTGCAATTGACCAGTGTAGTTTATTTCTAGCTGTGTGACTTTGGGCAAGGCATTTCCAGCTCAACTCTCTGGACTTAGCCTTTTCACCTAACAGTTAATGTGCTAAATATCCTTTTTAGGACTAAAAATGGTTGTCTTGATGATTTCTAATGATAAAAAAGAACACGTAACAATTCTGAAGTCAGGAAATGAACCATTTTTGGTGACTTGGGATGGAGGGAGATGAGACCAGTGGAGAAGTTCTGAATGGGAAGCAGAAAGCTCTCAGTATTGAACTTCTGAGCTTAAGAGACAGTTGTATTTCAAGGGATGAACAATCATCCCACTCAGTTTAGGGGTAGTGGTACTTTGTCACTGGTTTTCTCACATACATGAGCACCTTAGTACTTTTTGTTGCTATTATCTCAGCTGGTTCACCCTTATAAATGTGTGAAGATGAGGATGTAGGCTAGAAGAATGATATCAACTAACTGAACTGCTATATTTTCTTGCATTAATTAATTGTCCATATATTCCAAACTGAAATCCCCTCTCGTTGCCCACACTCATTGCCCTATAGGCTTAAGCATTACCAGGGAAAAGGGGGTAGATAAACCTTTGCAACCTGGTTTATCTCTTCCTAATGGCCCAGTGGTCAACACAGTTTCTGGGATGTGGAATATGTTTGGCATCAGTTGCTGATGTATGAAATTATAGGATGTTGGATGACAGCAAATCTTTTTTTTTTTAATTTGTTTTACCACTTTCCTGGAAAAGTAGCACCATCAAATACTATTAAGAATTTGGTAATATTAAAAAAAGAGGAGCGCCTGGGTGGCTCAGTGAGTTAAAGCCTCTGCCTTCGGCTCAGGTCATGATCTCAGGGTCCTGGGATCGAGCCCCACATCAGGCTCTCTGCTCAGCGGGGAGCCTGCTCCCCCCTCTCTCTCTGCCTGCCTCTCTGCCTACTTGTGATCTCTCTCTCTCAAATAAATAAATAAAAAATATTAAAAAAAGAATCCACTAATATTTCATCTTACATAGTAAGTAGTTGATAAATATTTGTTCATGGTGAAAAAGTAAATAACTAAGTGATTGCTAGTCTTTTACCTAAGCTGAATATTTATGTCTTTTGCCTACAGCATCCTGATTCCAAGTATCATCTGAAGAAAAGAATCACCTCTCTGACTTTGCCAATAGTTCAATCCCCTGAGGCCAGCAAAGTCCTCACTAGAGGTCCTATCTTACAGTCAACACCTGTCACACCCCCACCACTCTCTCCAGCTTTTGGAGGCACCAGTAAAATAGACCAGTATTCTCGGATTCTCTTCCCAGTTGCATTTGCGGGATTTAATCTTGTATACTGGGTAGTTTACCTTTCCAAAGACACGATGGAAGTAAGCAGCAGTGTTGAATAGCTTGCAGCCAAGACAACTTGTATTCTGTAAGTTCTCATTTTCTGAATTTTTTTAAATAGCATTAAAACTTGTATAGATGCTTTTTGAACATTGAAAATTTGTTACACATAGCTTTGAGTAAGTATGTATGGGCCAAAAAAGCACTAATGTTACTCCTCAACACTAGAAGTTGAATGTTGTTGAAAAATATGACTTTTCTGTATGTTAGAGAAAAAGTTTGTAAGAGAATAAGATGGACTTAAGATGAATTTGCCAATCTTTGTCCTACATTGTTCAATATTTTAATTGTCACTGTGAAGATTTACCACAAAGAAGATAAATTAGAAAATGCTGACACTTCCAAAGGTTGCCTTAAACTATGTTTATATTGGCTTAGTTGTCAAGGAGAGCAAAATATAAATAGTCTAAATATTTATCAATAGGTTAATACCAGCATGTTGGAGGCCTTTATGCTAGTAAAATGGTTTTCGGTGTCAAGCCTATATTGAGCTTAGCCATTTGCTTTTAATCTTGCTGTGCTATTTTGCCTAAATAAATAAATAAATAAAGTATGCATATGTACATAGCTTTACTTGGACTGCAATACAGTGCTGTTTTATCTCAGTAAGCTCTTCTTTCAAAATAATATGCTCATTATAATTCCATGAAATTGTAGACAACATGAAACTACAATGAAGCCTTGTTACATTATGACTGTGGCTATATCTCATATTTTCTACCTTTCCATGTCTACCACTAAATAAAACAACATGGTTCTCTGGACCTGTTTAATAAAGCTAGGGTGAAGACTTCTCTTAAGTATGAAGAAATGAAGACACTACCTCTACTCAATGTTAGTGTCCCTGGTGATTCTGACAAGTAGAAGGTACAGGCAGGCGGCCTCAGCCACCTCGCTCTAAACACTAAAGAGTCGAGTTTGTATTTGGAGTCAATCTTTCATCTCCTTCCTGTTCACTCCACAGACTTTCAGTTATAAGATGAATAGAGTCTGGGGATCTAATATATAACATGGTAATTATAGCATAACATTGTATTGTATAATTGAAATTTAGTAAGAGAGAATTTAAATGTTCTCAGCAAAAAAAATTAAAAAGGTAAATATGTGAGGTGATGGATATGTTGACTAACTCAGTGAGGGGAATCATTTCCTAATGTATTTATATATCAAATCATCACACTGTACACTGTATATATCTTAC
This sequence comes from Nasua narica, assembly GCA_028533885.1. Taxonomy (NCBI): domain Eukaryota; kingdom Metazoa; phylum Chordata; class Mammalia; order Carnivora; family Procyonidae; genus Nasua; species Nasua narica. Next base: position 92,125,841 of record CM052809.1, on the reverse strand, counting down.
AATTTTATTTGTCAATTATACCACAGTAAAGCTGAAAAATAAACGAATGAGACTACAATTCTCTCAACAATTCGATGAAGTACATTTGATTTATGCACATTTTACAAATGACGAAACAGGCTCACACAAGTAATATTAACTGCACGATATCTTATGGTGAGACAAGACCCACAATCTATTTTTGTCTTCTGCAGGACTTTGTACTACCTCTTCAAGTAGTACAGATAAGCTCCATATACTTGCATGGGAGGTTCTGCTTTATTCCTGGGTCACAGGCAAACAGCACATTTCTGGTTTGCAAAGTTGGACTTGCAACTGTTGGTTACATGGTGCTATTCTCACCACAGCTCACTGATGAGGAACATGGCCCCTGACCCCTGCTATCTATACACAGCCATAGATTCCACTGTTTTACCAGGTGACCGCAGTTTTTGCAAGAATATTCAAGTAATTAAACATCATTCCCACTGCTGTGCCACCATATGAATACCAACTATCACTAAGGGATTGCTAATACACGGAGAGTTTTCTTTTTTAAATATGGCTAATTGTCTATTTTTTAAAACTATTATGGTTTTGAATGTGTATTTGAAGTGATCAGGTATGCACAAATATCACCCTGTGACATCTTGATCCGATGTTATTGTCTTTTTTTTTTTCCTAAGCAGATATATAAGAATAGAAAACACACATAAGAAGCACTATCTCACAGCAGGGAACATGGATGTGAAGGCTATCTTGTACAGCTAAACACTTTAAATATGGCATCTTAGGCAAATTAAACTTCACAACCTTGGTTTTATCATCTAAAAATTGGCGATAATCTTTCTTAGTTTATAAGGTTGTTGCAAAGATTAAATGGGCAAAATAACATCTGATGTAAGGTAAGTGTTAAAAAAATGTTAGTTACTAACATTTGGCTGACTACAGAACTATGACTTAGGAGTCCAATGATAGTTTGAGACAACTGAAGGCTATTTGGAATCTATTTCTCTTTATTTATCTAGAGTCTAGTGCAGTATCTGATATCTTACAGATGCTCCATAAATTTTTGAATGAATGTCATTTACTTCTCCAAGGTTGGTTGTTTGTTTTTCCCATTTTAAAGGGAACTAAACTGCCAGCCTTGCCTCACAGAAAGGGTTATTACAGGTCATATAATATATTATGTAGTTTGCTTTTATGAAATTTGTTTTATCCCCCATGTTTTACCTACAAGGAAAGGCACAGAACTTGTTCACAGTCAGCAATGTAAAGCAGAGTCAGAATTTACATCCAGGTCTGTCTTGTGTCTGAACCAGGATACTTTGTTGCTTCTCTCTGCTAGCCTACATACTATGAGCTAGTTTATGAGAAAGGGCTTAGAATACCGAGAAGCATATGCTTATATAAGACATTTGCATATGTTAGCAAGTTTGTGCCAGTAGCCTCTTAACTAGTTCTCTTCAGTGACTCATGCACTCTGCTTCCCGGTTTATGAGCTACCTAAGACACTGAGAAGCAATATTTAGGATAGAACAGAAGAGGGTGGAATGCTCTTGCCATTCCCATACAGATCATTCAAGTGGGTCAATTATCCAGTATGCGCATTATTCCCAACCTTTCATCTTTCTAGCAATTGTCCCACTGCTAGTTCTATTCTCACTATGATTAGCAAAAATATATATTGATCAGACCATTGTAACAGTCATAAGCAGATCACCTGAAAGTCACTTGGAGAAAGAGAGAAACGCCAGTATATTTACATAATCACCTATGAATTCAGTATCATCGGTTTCACTCCATGCTCCAAAGTACTCATTTATAAAATAAGGATACCAAAATTACTTCACAATAATCATGAAGTTTAAAATTTTAATGTAGAGGTCCCTCTACAGTGCCTGGTACATATGCGGAGCTCAGTAAACCACAGCATACTGTGCATAGCAATTAGGATAAAGGTTGTAATTATAAAACTAAAATATCCATAGAATAATCAATGTTAAAGTAACTGTGGCTCCTTCTTCATTTATCCTGTACATGTTTAATTCATATCAAGTGTGGCCATCAGGCTTCAAAGGAGTCTCAAATAAGCAGCACTATACAGAGTTCACATAAGTTTAGTATGTATGGTGACCATAGATTATATAAAGTCTTTATTCCACATGGATTGATTTCTACTTCTAACCTGTATAGGTTTTTCTGTCTTTTCTCTTTTTTCTGAATTATTTTCCATTATTAATCTAACAGATAAACTTCATTCATTCAGACTGAATGGCACTTACCATATGTCAGAGCTGTGCTGAAATTAAAACAAAAAAGTAATATATACCTTATGCCCTCAAGGAAGTCAATCTAGTGAAAAGAAACATCTACAGATAATTAGAATCTAGGAAAAGAAATGCTAATAGAGATATTTGTAACACAATATGGCAGTAATGAAGAAGACATGGATGAGTGAGTGCCATGCTCTGCTAGGGGCATTAAGTAACACATGAAGAGAAGAGAGATCTTTGCCAAATTGGCTCACTCCCCAAACTTGTTCATTTCGTTTCTCAGTAGAAACTGCTGCAATGGAAGCTAAGAGATATGAAGGCAAAATAGAAATATCCAGAGGTCGATGCCTGTGCATTCTTTTTCCATGGCCTTCTCCAGAGCAGAGGGCATCAGAAAATTGAATCAAAGCGAATTCTAAATGACCAAAAGGAAGAATTTACCTAGTAGGTCATTCAACAAAGAAACATCATTTTATCTCTTCTCACCCTCTGTACTTCCTTTTATTTTCAGCATATCAAATGTTTTGAATACATCGCCTTACTTAACTAAAAGTTCAATGAGTTAGAAACTAATCATTCACTTACAAAACTGCAAAATATTAAAGTCTAGGTTTTGGCCAAGTCCACAGAGCTATTTGGTGATAGTAGTCAAAATCCAGTGTTTGTCTCCAAATACTCTCTTCTAAATCACTCTCCTACACAGCGTGAATACATTATAGGAAATGAGGGAACAGAAGCACATTCTTTCTAGGATCATGTCCAATTCTATAATTCTGTAAATATGAAACACTTTGAGAAAATTCCTAATTTCATTTCTACCTTAACCATGATTCACTTGTTCAATGAAAAATAAAAAGAAAGACCTAGTTAGATGTATGCTTTGTACATACCTTGTGCATACACACAAATGTCACTTTGTATACACATTTGTACAAAGTTGAAAAGTTTTAGAGCATTGAGGTTTAGAAAGCTGGTCATTATTTCCTGGCAGTTTTCATTTTAATGGATAAATATTGATATCAGACATAATGACGATCACATTATTTTGAATTTGTACAACACATCTAAGAAATGTAAATATTAACAGAGCAACTAAGCTACCAGCTTCTTACAGTGGGGCACAAATATGTTAAAGAATTTGGGCAAGAACACAGAGAAAATTAATGGAAGAGCTGTAAGTTTAGAACTGAATATGGATTCAATTCAGTCTTATTTTGGACAATCAGAAAATCTTAGAATTCACTATGCTATTATACATGATTACTTTTTTTTGAAATGCCATCAAAATCATGAAATAAGTCAGTAATATAACCTATTTTTGACCACATGAAAAGAACATATGTGGTATTATTGGTATATTTTAGCTTACTCTAGATAAAGAGGTAATCAGTGTTAAGAATAAGCTGAAGATACCTCTTAAAGTAAAAATGGGCATCTTAATTCACCTAGTAATATTAGCTACTTAACTCCCTCAAGGACATAGGATGATTATTAATTGGATCACGATGGAGAGTAATTTAATGAAAAAAAACCTGAGTACTCAAAATTATTAGCATGATTTCACCACAATTATCTCCAATTTTACTCTTTCTTGACTTAAATTTAAATTTTATTGGTTCTTTGAGGAAAACAGAAAGCCACTCAATGCTTGAGGTGCACTCTTTTCAGAAGCCATGGAAAGGATTAAAAGAGGCAAATTTTAGTGAATACATCGTTGGACTCTGCTCCTCAGAGCAACCTTTGAGGAACTGAATTTCCACTGTCTGGCAGCTGCATCTCAAAGGATTCAGCAAAATTTCAGACACATGTTATGGAACAACAAGGCAGGAGGGAATCATAGACAGCAATTAATCCAATATCTATTTTATTTAAAAAAAAATGAAAGCCAGAGTAGTAAAGTGATTCACCTACATAAGACTACTACTTGGTATGCCCTTGACTTGATCTCCTTCACTTTCTACTCTCTTGTTCAGTGGTTCTTTCTGGTCATTTGGGGTTTGGGCACTGAGAAGCATCAGGATATATTGGCCTTTCAATACAGAAGAGGGATGGCTCCTGAAATAGACAATCTTTCTGACATCTGAATACAAACACCATTTGTATTAATAGTGAGATTGGTGTGCTAACCTGAGTGCTTATTTACGGCATGCAGATTGCTCAAGTGATCACTCCTGACCAGAATTATGTCCCAAATGAGAATTACAAGAGGCTGTCAATCATGAATCTATGCACAAGTGATGTAAAAATCATCCTGGGCTTTGGTAAGAAAGCAGAGAATATACTTATGGTAAAAATAAAAGCCTTCAGGTTATAATTAATGTAGCTAACCAGCTCCTGTGAGCTCAACAAATCAGTTATATCAATTATTTCTTCTCCAGATGATGTAAGAAACCAAAGTCCATATTTCATATTTACTATGATGCCACCTCTAGGAAATAAATGTTTGAACTGCTTTTAGGAGTATAAATCAATAGATGAAAATGTTCCTCCACTTAAGTGCCAAAATTATTTTCTTTTTCATTTTAGCATAAATTCCAGATTCATGAAACTGCAGCAGTGCCTACCCTATTTCCTTTGGTGAGCCTGGTGGTGGGATTAAGGAGGGCACATATTATGGAGCACTGGGTGTGGTGCATAATCAATGAATCTTGGAACACTGAAAAAATAAAATTTAATAAATAAATAAATAAACCAACCAAGTGTTTACCTATGAGGTCAATTACTCAGAAGATAAGCTTAGTGAATTCAAATAATTTTAAAAGAATTAATTTTAAAGACTAACATTTTAAATTAATGAACAGAACAAACAAACCTAAATAATGCTGTGCAGAATATTTCTTTCAAACAGTCAGGTCTATAAGCTTCCTGTTTACCTGATTCAACTTACTTACTTCCATAGCAATATGTATTAATAATAAAACAACTTTCTTGCAAGCTTTGTTAAAAGTTTCTTTTCAATTTATTTTACTCTTCTTTCTGTTTTAAAATCAGTTTTAAAATGTTTTAAAATAAAATTTTCATATTATTTAAAAGGGGTTTTGGGGGGCGACTGGGTGGCTCAGTGGGTTAAAGCCTCTGCCTTCAGCTCAGGTCATGATCTCAGGGTCCTGGGATCGAGCCCCACATCAGCTCTCTGCTCAGCAGGGAGCCTGCCTCCCCCTCTCTCTCTGCCTGCCTCTCTGCCTACTTGTGATCTCTGTCAAATAAATAAATAAAATCTTTAAAAAAATAAAAAATAAATAAACGGGGTTTGGGGATGTAACATCAATAATTTGTAATAGTGGGTTATTTATTTATTTGAGCATAATTCAACATATCTACTGTATGTCCTCTAGTGTATTAGTGTATTTGTGTGCCTGTGTGTTTGTGTCTATGTCTACGTGTCTATGTGTGTACTCTAGTTTTATTTAAAATTTTTTGTGACTGTATTGAGGTATAATTTTTATATAAAAAACTGCACATTAATATATACAGTTTTATGAGTTTGGACATTACATACAACGGGGACATCATTACCACAATCAAGGTTATAAATATATCCATTGCTTTCAAAAGTTTCCAAGTATCCCTTGTCCCCTTCCCCTTCCTCATACTAAGTGTGATATGAGGCCTACACTTACCTTTTATGGGGGTAATATTATAAATATTATAATAAATAAATAGAGTAAATTTATATATTATAAATATATTTAATATAAAATAGCAAATAAATATTATTTTATATTAAATGTAAAATATATTAATATATAAATATATAATTTAATATATTCACATATATTAATAAAATATATTAATATTTTATATTAAATCAGTATTTAATATGAAATAAGTATGATTATAATAAATATAAAAATAAATATAATAAATAAGTATTATAATAACACTTAATATGAGGTCTACACGTACCCTTTTTTTTTTTTAAAAGATTTTATTTATCTATTTGAGAGACAGAGAAAGTGAGAGAGAGCATGAGAGAAGGTTAGAGGAAGAAGCAGACTCTCCGTGGAGCTGGGAGCTCGATGCGGGACTCGATCCCGGAACTCAAGGATCATGACCTGAGCCGAAGGCAGTTGCTCAACCAACTGAGCTACCCAGGCGCCCGTACCCTTTTTTTTTTAGATTTTATTTATTTATTTGACAGAGATAGAGAGCACAAGTAGGTAGAGCGGCACGCAGGGAGAGGGAGAAGCAGGCTCTCCACGCAGCAGGGAGCCCGATGCAGGGCTCGATCCCAGGACCCAGGGATCATGACCTGAGCCGAAGGTGGCCACTTAATCAACTGAGCCACCCAGACACCCCTACACTTACCCTTTTTAAGTACACAATATTGTACTGCTAACTATAGGTAATATGCTGTACAGCAGATCTCTGAAACTGATTCATCTTTTATTACCCTAGGTTTATGCCATTGAACAACTCAATATGTACCCTCCTCCTGTACCCTGGAAACCACTATCCCATTTATAATAGTGTCAAAAGGAATGAAATACTTAAGAATATACTTAACCAAGGAGATGAAAGAGCTACACTGAAAAGTACAATACATTGATAAAAGAAATTAAAGAAGACATAAATATATGGAAAGACATTCATGTTCATGGGTTGGAAAACTTATATTAAAATGTACATATTTCAAACAAATTTAAAGGCCTTCCTTTTGAAATAAATCTCAATGTGTATATACCATTTGTTAAAGTATGAGAAAAAAATGATAAATTTTCCCAAATTTAATCACAGAAGCAAAATAACATTGATCTCTATTTGTCAGTCTATTCATTCTATAAAATTTCACTTATTCTCATCATTTTATTGATAATATTTTACTGCTGTCTTCATGTTTTATACATTTCAAAGCCCTTGAAATCTACCTTCTAAGCTGTCTTTTGGGAGTCTCAGTAAAATCCACATGTGCAAGTACAGTTATTCTCTTTTTGTGGATAAGAAAATAGAAGGCACAAGTGGTCAAGTGATATTTTTGGTTTCCTTAGTTGCCATGCTTTGTATAGAATTAAACTCTGTGGGTCTCAGCATTTAGTTAATTTTATAGCATTCCACCTCGTGACATTATAATTGATACCAAATCTGGACAAAATTCACATAAAAATCTAATACATAAAATATAATACTATGGTTCAGACAAACTATAATAGCTGAAGGCAGTATTTCACAGCTCTTTCTTTTAGACATACATGAAGGGGGTATTATTTTTTAAAGTCAAATGGAAGATCTGTACTGGAAACTGTGTCTGAAGAGGAAGAAAATCTTTACTCACATCTCCATTTCACTGCCCACAACACGAAGCATGCTGGAAAGGTAAAGACTTCAGGGATTTTCATTTATACAAGTTGTTTTTCTTAGCTCACAAACACTGTAAAATTGTTTGCTCTTTGAAGAAGGTCAAGGGAACACATTATTTTCCGTAGGGTTTTTTTTTTTTTTTGCATTTTTAAAACTCTTTTCTTTGAAAAGATTTATTAGAGAGAGAGAGAAAGAGAGAGAAGAGAGAGAGAGAGGGGGAAAGCAGGAGCTGGGACAGGGAAAGGCAGAGGGAGAGGGACAAGTAGATGCCCTGCTGAGCAGGGAGCCTGACATGGGCCTATCTCAGGACCTCAGGATCATGACCTGAGCCAATGGCAGACACTTAACCAACTGAACTACCCAGATGCCTTGGCATTTTTAAAACTCTCTCGGAGCATTTCCTCAAAGTTAAATTTATAACACATATAGTTTCTCTATGTCTTCTGTAAACCTTAAGAGGCAATAATTTTATATCAAATTCCATTGACAGCACAGTGATTCAGATTTAAAGGTGTTGTTCAAAGCTTTTGTTGACATGTTTCTTGGGCCACTGTAAAAAATTATGTAGGGGAAGAAACATCTCTCAAATAGTTAATAATGTTATTTATTTATTTATTTATATATTTTTAAGATTATATGCTGTGAGGTTGGAGACAATCTTAAAATTGCAGCAAATACTGAAAGAAATGCTGAAGCAGTAAAGGATAGTAGAAAACAGGGAATTGGGGGAAAAATCTGGTAGGTTATTAATAGATACAATATTCCAGTCTTCCTCTACTATTTATCCTACAGACATACAAAATTCTTATTTTTTTTTCCTGGGAGGTATTATGTAGATACTGCTTGTATATGAAAGGGCTTGATGGAATTTGTCTCATCATACAGCATTGCTAATACTGCTTAAGCAACTGCTATCTTCTATTTCAAAATAATGACTTAAATTAGCCTATTCTTTAGGCTATTACTGGGGTGAATTTTTCACTGTGGGCTAGAATTTTTCTTAAAAGAGGTAAAGGAAAAAAATTTTGCATTTCATTTTTAAAGTAACCTTAATAATTCAGTGAACATTCTATCAACTCAAATCTGCAAATAAACATGGAAGGGTAGTGAAGAAAGAACACTCAGAATTTCTATCACCTTATATTCTTAAAGGCAGCTTAATTGTTAATATTCAGGTAATGACATTCAATAAGTACAACATGTGAGTGCACTTTTCTTAACAGCTTGGAAAACAAATCAAAATGAAAGCTTTAAAATTACTAAGGTGTTAATCTGGAGATAGCTACATTTCATTTATATCTGAAATGTTGATTTTATCTTCATTATGATTCTTCTTTTCTCATCATGTCTTCTTTTTCCTCTTTTTATCCTTATTATCAAAGAGTGGTATATACAATATATTTTCTCCAAGTATATTATGGTATATATTTTAAGTCCCTGATTTACTTTATACACACACACACACACACACAGACACAGACACACACACACACATATTTGTACATTCTGAGTACCCTGATGGTTTTATAGTTTGGGTTTCGAATCCATCTTTTTTTTTTTTAAGATTTTTATTTATTTATTAGAGAGCGAAAGACTGACAATGAGAGGGGAGAAAGTCAGAGGGAGAAGCAGACTTCCCGCAGAGCCGGGAGTCCGACATGGGACTCGATCCCGGGACTCCGGGATCATGACCTGAGCCAAAGGCAGTTGTTCAACCGACTGAGCCACCCAGGCGCCCCTCGAATCCATCTTGACTGAAATAGTTGTATTGTAATTTAGATTCTGGGCATTTCCTGAGTGAGTGTGATCTATATAGGAATATTTATACCGCAGACAAACTACAGTGTTAATTTCTACCACAAAATCTCTCTACATGGAGACAATGTGAATATTTAATTTCCTCCATAAGGTATAACAAAACTGCAATTCAGGACGCAAAGTTGTTCTTTCCTGCTGATAATTTTATTTTTCATTATCTGAATAAATACAACTGTAGTCGTAAATATTAAGGACCACTTTTCTCAGCTGAGGATTAATTTCAGTGGAAAACAAAAACAAAAGCAAAAACACATGAGATCAGAGTGATTTGGTTCCAATAGTTGAGGCATCTTTGAAAATACTATTTGATGATACTTGCAGATATATGCTGTATACGGCCTCCATATACAATGCCTGAAGTTAAAAAGATGTGAAACTCCATTAATGCCTCTATCTTAATAATGTAATTAAATAACAGGAAAATCTGACTTTCTAATTTTACTTGTGCATATGGCTCACTATTGCAACCCCAGGAACTACTGCTTGTCATTTTGTTATAATTCTAATAAGACAACGTACCTTTCCAAAGGCTCTTTCAACCAAAGGAAGGACAAATATATTTGAAAAGCTTTTTTGTGAGGCATCATAATGTGGGGAGAACTAAATTATAGAGAACTCTTATTTTTAAAAATCAACATTTATGTTGCCATAGAAGAGACTACAGATAACTTAGCTACTATTCTTTTGAGAAGTACCAGTTCTTTTTTTTTTTTTTTTAAGATTTTATTTATTTATTAGGAAAGTGAGAGAGTGAGAGAGAGCATGAGAAGGGAGAAGGTCAGAGTGAGAAGCGGACTCCCCATGGAGCTGGGAGCCCGATGTGGGACTCGATCCCGGGACTCCGGGATCATGACCTGAGCCAAAGGCAGTCGCTCAACCAACTGCGCCACCCAGGCGCCTGAGAAGTACCAGTTCTTAATGGGAATATAGGTGTCACTATGCATTCATCCCGTATCTATGATATAATATTACAGATTTAACTTTTCTGAAATTAGGATTTATGCAATGGAAACACAGGAAAAGGGATTTGCTCTCAAAGCCAATCGGTAAGGTAAGAATTACATGCTGTCAGAAATAGGTTGTAATTCTTTAAAATGTCCACATAAAATAAAATATACAATATGTCCACTATGTTCATACTAAAAGGTCATGTGATAAAAATTATATATCTGTAAACCCTAGAATCCCCTATTACATGATATATTCTGAGTATCTGAGTATTTGAGAATGAATGAGAAATTAGGAAATTGACTCTGTGATTTCAAGGTCACTTGAAGAGAAGTGGCCAGTGAAATCATCTCTTCTTTTAAATTATTCCCTGTTTCTCTCTCCCTGCCTCTCTCTCCCTCTCTTCCTCCTTCTTCTTCTTCCCTCTCTCTTTCTTCCCTCTCTTTTCTCCCTGTCTCCTCTCATTTTCCTTTCCTCTTCCTCTATCAGTTGGGGGGGGGGTGGAAATTTGGATTCATGTGACCAAAATATAGTCATCAGAAAATCTGGAAGGTATAGTGATAGGAATTGAGACAGTATAAGAGTTTCAGCAGAGCCACCCTGCTTTAAATTTCTAGCTTACCATCATCAGTAGAGATACTATAAGCCACATGTAGTTAAGGATTTATAACTTTTTACTGGGTACATTACAGTATTATGGAACCTCGACACTAGAAGAGGGCGACCTATGGAATAAAAGTCAGGAGTATAATTTTTAGGTTAATTTCTCAACTTTTATCAGTTACTAGATGAAATGACAAAATTGCAGAATTTGTTGAAACACATAACTGAGGCATTAAATCTATTGGAATTATTGGAGGGGTGACAGAATACGTTGTAATTATTAAGACGCTGAGGATCCTGAAATCTTTAGTGTCTAATTTTTAAACATTTTGAGCCTGTGGATGGCATGCTTTTAAATGGCATATTTTGGGGACACACACCTGAAGGGATTGCTATGAACTAAATCGTATCTCCCTAAATTGTAGACCTTTGGGAAGTAATTAAGGTTAAATGAGATCATAAACATAGGGCCCTAATCCTAATGGATCTCATAATATGGATCATAAAATAAGGAAGATCTTTCTCTCTCTGTCTCTCATTCTCTCTCTGGGCATGCACACACCTAGGAAAGGCCATGTGAGGTCACAGAGAAGGTGGTCATCTACAAGCCAGTCAGACAGTTCTCACCAGAAACCAATCCTGCCGATCGATCTGAGACTTCTAGCCTGTGGAACTGTAAGGATATAAATTTCTGTTGATTAAGCCACTCAGCCTGTGATCTGTTATGGCAGCCTGAGCTAGCAGACACCTGTGTATTAGTCAGGGTTTACCAGAAAAGCAGAACCAACTGTATATATATATATATATATATATATATATATATATATATATATATGAAGAGATTTATCACAGGAATTGACTCACACGATTTTGGAAGCCTATAAGTCCCACAATCTGCTGTCTGCACAGCCAGTGATGTAATTCAGTCCAAGTCCAAAGGTCTGAGAACCATGGGAGCTGATGGTATATGTCCTGGTCTGAGTCTCAAGCCCCAAAACCAGGAGGACTGATGTCCAAGGGCAGGAAAGTATGGTTGTCCCAGCTCGATGTCCAGGGGCAAGAAAGTATGGATGTTCCAGCTCAGGTAGAGAGCAAACTCACTCTTCCTTACCTTTTTGTTTTATTCAGGTTTCCCAAAGGATTGAATGACACTCACCTGCATTGGTAAGGGCAAGGGCAACCTTCTTTATTCAGTCTGCTGATTCAGATATTAATTTCTTCTGGAAACGCCCTCACAAACACAACAAGAAATAAAGTTTTACCTGTTATCTGAGGAACTTTAGCCCAGTCAAGTGGACATACAAAATTAACCATCAAAATGACATTAACATGTCACCAAGAATCACTACATAACCATATACAGGATAAATCATTATGTAACCATATACAGGATAAATAAATTTATCTACTACCATTGGTCACTTTATCAATGAGAAGAACTGTTTTCTTCCATGATGCCATTTTCTTATATAATCAGAAGCGAATGTTTGAACATTGCATCTCATATACAATCTTGTCTTTCGCATCAATTTCAGATAATAGCTCTAACTTTTTATTTGTACCTAGATTTTAACCCTCTTTATCCTGCTCAATAATCATCTTTACCACTTACACCAAAAATTTATGTTTCATAGTGATCGGAATCTAGCAGTGCCCTGTGGTAGACCTACAGCACAGAGGTTAAGAAGAGCTATAGAAAAATTTCTACAAACAAAATTCTCTTTATTCTGCAAATAAAATTTCTAGACACTTAAAATGTAACAGGCACATCAGCATTGAGACTGAGAACTTATCCTAAGTATTTTGAGAGAGGGCCTGGGTTGACAGAAGAGTAGTGTAATAATTCTGTGCTGGCACTGAGGATTGAGTAAGTTTCTGTCCTTAGGAAGATTCCAGGAAAAATATGGTGGGTATTAAGGTAAAGATAATCCGAAATACTTAAAATAAAAAGTATAATGTTATATACTTCGGAAAAAAATATTATATCAACACCAGTGAGTATTATTTAATTTTTAATCATTATTATTATGAACAAATACATGCATTTAACTATGTGTGAGGTACTTCACACAGAATGTCTTATTTACTCCTCTAATTGATCTATTGCATAATATATTATTGCTATCCTTTACATAAGAAGCAATGTAATGCTCAGAGAGATTCAGTAATTTCCCCAAGGATTCAAAGTGAATACTCAGGGTGGTAGGACTGAAGCCAAGCCTGGATAAGTTTAAGTCCAAAGCTTGTGCATATTACTACCTTGTAGCTCGTCAGAAACTTGAAGAGCCAATGTTTGAATCCCATCTATTTATCCTTGTTCAGTGATTATTTTGTCATTGCTTGAACATAAAGAAATCTGCAACATAGAGCTACTAATTCTTTTTGATACCTTAATATATTGTACTTACCGAAGTCTGTCTTTCTATCGGCCCTATCAATTGGTTCTAATTTTTTCTTTGTTCATACAGATAGAATGTTTTACATGAGAAATTTTGTACAGCTCTTCCTTTTATTTATTCGCTCAAAAATACGATTCCCAGAAGTAGGAATACAGGAGGGAACAAAATAGATACGATTCCTTCCCTTTTAGGTTTACATGATAGTGGGGAGAGGTAGGCAATAAAATAAATGAATGCAGTATAGAGTAAGGAAGGAGCATAGGCCACAAGGACAATGATGGCGATGAAAATTTTAAGCAGAGAGTTCGAGAAGTGCTTACTGAGAGCAAAACATGGAAAGAGATGAGGACATAGACCATGCTGTTATTTGAGGAAAGTGGCTTCTAAAGAGGGGAAATAGTATAAGCCTTTTGAGGAAGAAACGTATTTGAAAGAGTGAGGAAACCATTATGGTTGGGGATCAGCAAATACATGGACAACTGGAGATGAGAAAGAAGTGACCCGAGCTTGTTAAGAAGAGCCTTGAAGTTTCATGTAGGTCTTTCTCAACCTCAGCACCTGAGCTGGATGATTCTTTGTTGTGAGGCGCTGTCCTGTACTCTGCAGGATGTTAGGCAGCATCCTGACCTCTTCCCACCAGATTCCAGGAGCACGCTCATCCCTCACGATGGCAACCAAAAATGTCTCCTGACTCTGTTCAGTATCCTCAGACGGGTAACATCCACTCCTCCCACATCATCGACAACCACTATTTCAGAGGTTCCCTCTTTCTGAATAATATGGGAATCCACTAGATAGTTTTAAACAATAAAATGGCTTTATCTTTTATTTTTTGCCATTTTCCTTTTGACCCTACATTTTACAAGCATTAATTACTCTTTTTTAAGCTTTCTCGTCTCCAGCCAAACACACCCGCCCCCACTTCCTTTCATTGCCCGCGTATAAAGTGTCTTCGACCTCTCCCACCGAGACTCACGTGGCTGTTTCCTCTCTTCGGCTAAACGCGCGGTCGCGACTCAAGATGGCGCCGCGAGGACCCGACCTCGCCTCCTCCCGGGAACACAAGGACGCTGCAGACGTGCCGAACAACTTCTAAGGAAGAAAAACAGCTTAACAACACCTAAGCCTGCGGGAAGGAGAGAAGGCCCACATGAAAGCAGGTAGGAGAGGGGAAAGGCCGGGACACAGTCCCGCCAGAAACCCCACCGGAGCCGGGCCACCTACAAGCGGGAGGGAGCTCCAACTGAGAGCTTCTTCCTGAGGAGGGAAGGGTTCAAGCCTCACATCCAGCACCCCCAACTTTTAAGACCTGCCCCTGAGACACAAGCCCTCAAAACATCTAACTTCGAAAACAGTGAGGCTCGTGTCCAGGAGACCCATGTGGGTATAGCACCGTGAGAAAAGAGCTCACCGGTTTGGATGCAGCCTCGGCCGGCCGAGCCCAACGCAGACGTGGCTGCTGGAGGGGCTCCCTGACTTTGTTTCTGAGACCTCCAGTTGCTCCTCTTCAAGCATCAGCCTGAAGAACTGGCGTCTGGTTATCGAATTTGACACATAACGGGGAGTCAGCTGGGGTGCTGTCTAGGGATGGGTATCTTTGCACTCTTTTGCTTGGCTGGCAGGAAACCTTTTTTTTTTTTTTTAACACGTGAGCTCAGACCTGAAAACAATTGGTCAACACGATTTAATCCAGTTAAAAGGTGCACTATCTCATCTCCTATTAAGCCTAAAATGACGTGCTGGCCACAGGATTTGTTGACTTGTATAGTTCTTATTTTCAATCAACCACTGAGACATATTTACAAATTGTACACATACTTTTGCTAAGTCACATCTATTTCCTCCAATTCAGTGGAATATTTGACTGCAGTGAGGAGATGTGGTGTGGAGGGAAAAGTACTATCTGTCAACATAAAAAAAATTCTATTCCAAAGATTTAATTGAATTTTATATGAATAGTTTCCTAAGAATAGTGCATTAAAGTAGTAGCCAGTGGATAATTTATAATAAATAAAGAAATCTTAAAAAAACATTCTACAGAATCTAGATGACTGCTATGGTCACCAGCATTCATAATCACTAAAATGTTATTTTTCTCATTATATTCACTTATCTAATCAGTGTGTAAGTGTGGCTGTGTGTGAATAATACTTAACGGCAGGTGCTGGATTTCAAACACCATCCTGCAAATACAGCTATGTTTTACTGTCATAGAAGACTAATAGCAGTTCTATAGCTGAACTTAAGATACATTTTATCACTTGATGTGTTGCATTATGTATTCTGGATTTATCTGTGAAATCTTTAACGTAGGAAATTATGTGCAGGTAGGATAAAACTTATAAATTTAACAAATCTACTTAGAAGGTCAAACTTTATTTTAAGTGTAGTTATAAACTTTTACACTAGTAAGAAAACCTCAATGCCTTTATCTTCATCTATCAAGAATCTTGTTTATTCCTCTCAGCGGGGTAAGTAGCACTTTTCCTGTTTTGACTCTTACTGGGTTGTTTTGTATATATATAGATTAGGAAAGAAAACAATATATTGTAAGAATCTTAAGAAAAAACAGTATATTGTAAGAATCTTAAGAATTAGGAGCAAAGGTTATCAAGTGCTTAGCACAGTTTGGTTTCCCTTCCTTTAAAATATTTAATACGGACTATCAATAAAATATTCATGTATTTATGGGACAACACACAAAAATTCTGTGTAAATTGCCACATCAATTTCTGTAAAGAAGCTGTAAAGATCAGTCCTTTCTGGGTTAACCCATCCTGTTCCATGGACTTCAGATTAAACTTCTAAACTGTGATGGCCAGCTTTCAATTTTTATTTATGCTTACAAAGAAGAGCTTGGTTGAAAAAAAAATTTGGGTGTCTTTTTGTTTTTAAACATTTTATTTATTTCTCAGAGAAAGAGAGAAAAAAAGAGAGCACAAGCAGGGGAAGAGGCAGGCAGAGGGAGAAGCAGGTTCCTCACCCAGCAAGGAGCCTGATGGCAGGACTCGATCCCAGGACCCTGGGAGCCGAAGGCAGACACTTAACCAACTGAGCCACACAGATGTCCCAAAATGTGGGTGCCTTAAGGCAAAATTATTCCTAATACAATATAAAAAAATCATTGACAATTCATGCTCCGAGATCAATATCCTTATGCAAAATAATTGTACAAATAACATCTTTGTACAAAAAAATCTTTATACAAAATGCAAAATTATTGTACAAATAACATCTTTGTACCCTACAAATAAGGGTAGTTCCTTGTTTTCCACCCCATTCAGAGAAATGGGACATCTAATGATTTTTAAGAATCCCATTTTAATAGAATTAAGATCTCTATGTCATGAATCTTTAAGAAACAAAGAGTCATAGAAACAAAAGTCAGGGTATAAAATCAATAAGAAAAGTAAAGAAACATTTATAGAAATGAAATAATAGTGTGACTAACATTTTTCAGTCCATTTTATTTCAAATTGCCCCAGAAATAAGAAAAAAATAATAAGCTAGTTATGGTGAACATAATAGATATGAGAATAGAGAATATATTTTCAAGGAACTGTGGACCATTCAAAAAAATTGACCACATATTAGGCCCCAAAATAAAGTTCTGTGGATGTCAGAAAGTGAATGTTTCATAGAAATCATTCACTGCTCAAAGTGCAAAGTAGCCAGAAGTTAATTAAAAAGCAGAAAAAAGTATATCTAAGTAGAGAAAGACAATTACTTTCTCCTTAACTACCCTTAGGCCAAAGAGACAACTTAAGATACAACTTTAGATTACCTATAAAATATATATAATAAAAACACTAATTTAGCATCACCACTGACAAAACTCCAGGGACATTTCTATTAAAGACACAAGGAAAATAAAGGACCCACTGTCAGTGTTATTGCACAATATTGTCTTGGAAGCATCAGCATAATCAAGTAAAGAGAAGATACTAAGTATAGAGTACAAAAATACATAATATGATTGTATGGATATAAAACTCTCCCCCGGATATCTTAGAAGCTATTAGAACTATATAACTACTAGAAGCAAACATAGAAGAAGATCTAGATGATGTAATGTTTGGTCATGATTCTTGAAATACAACACCAAAGACCCAGTCATGAAAGAAAGAATTGATAAGCTGTACGTTAAAATTGAAATTTTTTGCTCTGTGAATACACTGTCATGGGAATAAAAAGTCAAGCCACAGGTTGGAGAAAATATTGACAAAAGACATACCTGATAAGGGATTGTCATCTAAAATATACAAAGACCTCTTAAAACTCAAAAAAATCCGATAATAACCTGATTAAAAAAATTTTTGATAGCTCGCCAAAGAAGTTATGCAGATGGAAAATAAGCATAAACATATGAAACATAGTTCCTCCTCATATATTATCAGGTAAATGCAAATTAAAAAAAGTGAAGTACCACTGTACACAATGACCAAAATCAGGAACACTGACAGACAACACCAAATGCTGGCAAGAATGTAAGGCAGTAGAAACTTTCATCCATTCCTGGTGCGAATGCAAAATGATATAGCTACTTTAGAAGACAGGTTGGTGTTTTATTACAAAACTAAGCATACTCTTGCCATATGATCAAGCAATTGTGCTTCTTGGTATTTATCCAAGGTAGTTGAAAACATATTCACACAAAAATCCACACACAGATGTTTATAGCAACTTTATTCATAATTGCCAAAACTTGAAAGCAATCAGGATGTCCTCCAGTAGTGAATGGATAATGTGGTATATCCAGACAATGAAATATTATTCAGTGCTAAAAGAAAATGAGCTATCAAGCTGTAAAAAAGCATAGAGGAAGCTTAAATGCATGTGACTAAGTGAAAGAAACCAACTTGAAAAGCCTGTGTACCTTTTGATTTCAACTATGTGACATTGAATCACCATGAAAAGGTCACTGGTTGCCAGGGTATAGGGATGATGAATAGGTGAAGTACAGAGGATTTTTAGAGCAAACTGCTGAATTCTTGTATCCTTACTTGGTGGAAGGAAAGAAAGCCAGATAGCTAGCTTTCTAGCCTCTTTTAAGGGCATTAATTCCATTCATGAAGGCCCTACCCTCAGGATCTAATTAGTTCCTAAAGGCCACACTTCCGAATATCATCACATTAGCATTAGGATTTCAGCATACAGTTTTGTGGGGACACAAACATGCAGTCCATTGGAAACTCATTTGAATAAATACTGAGGAGTGTAATTGCTAGATTTTATGGTAAAATTATGTTCAACAGTTTTGTGAAGAAACGACCAAAATGTCTTCTGAAGTGGGTTCACCATTTTGCATTCCCATCATTAATGAATAAGAGTTCCTGTTGCTCCACATTCTCACCAATATTGTGTTGTCAATATTCTAGATTTTGGCCATTCTGATAGGTATTTATCATAATATTTCATTTATATTTTAATCTACTTTGCAAATAACATATGATGTGGAACATCTTTTTTTTTTTTGGAACATCTTTTTATATATGCTTAAATTAAGCATTTGTAGTTCTTTGGTGAAGTGTCCAGATCTTTTGCCCTATTTTTTATTGAGTAGTGTATTTTCTTATTATTGAGTTTAATAATTTTTTTTAATGAGAATAATATATTTTTATATGCTGATGAAGATGATCCACCAGGTAGTGAAAAATAATGTAGGTGAGAGAATTCCTGGAGCATACCTTTAGGATATGAGAAAGAGTGGGTATAGTGCTCAAATTTCTTAATTACATAACTACTGCATTTTCAATAAATGAAAACTAAATGGTGTCTTTTAAGTATATGTGTGTATATATATAGTATAAAGTATATATATATGAAATGCACAAATACATATTTAAATACATATTTTATAGTAAGTATAATTTTGTATTTTATATAAATATATAAAATATATTTTAAGTATGTATTTATATATCAAGTATATATTTGAGTATATGTATATATATATATATACACACACACACCAAAAGTATATATACACTGTATAGTAAAATATGTATATTATATGTAGTATATTTACTTAAGGTGTATATTCTGAAATATGAGAAACCTAAAAATTTAGCTATGGGTAAATAACAAGGTTGCTAGAGAAACATTGTAATAGAATACTTTATTTCCCTGAAATTTGGACATTATAAAGTTGTATTATGTTTTAAAAACTACAAGAACCACTAGTGTCTTCATTTGTTAAACATACTGTTAGAGATTATCTTTCCTCTATATTCCCTTTCACTACATTCCCTCTGACCTAACATACAGGCTTGCATTCCTTACAAGTTTTAGACAGATTACTCTTCTGCTATAAAGAGAATAAAGAAGAAAGCATCAACTAAGAATGAGTAAAACAGTTTGGCTCCAGTGGGCTTGTGGGACCTGCTGGGATGTGAGGACTTTTAAGGCCTTGAAATAAAGGTCCTCCGCATAAGGAGCCATTTGGCTTCTAGTTAAGAACACATTAACTGGTCACAGGAGAATTTGCTTTCCTACAGAAAAGACGAGAATTGGCCAGTTAAAATGAGACCTCATGTTAAAAAAAATCACCAAAATGCCTTGAAAATAATCATGTTAATCCATAGGTGTTCAAAATAAAGAAAACTTGTTCATCTGTGAGCCAAACATTTTGAAAATAAAAATAGTTCCAACTAAAGCATTCTTAAGAAAATTTAGTACTATGTATGGTGCTAAAAAAATAAAAATTCTCAATATATTATTAAGAACTATTTCTAGGTATGAGATTAAGAGTGATTATTCTTTCATTCTCCTTTTACTATTTTGCTTACCTGAGTCTGTTTTTTAATGTGCATCTATTCTTTGCATGAAAGTAACATTAAGAACTAAAACCAATACTGTACTCCATGAGGTGCCTGGGCAACTCAGTTGGTTAAGCATTCAACTCTTGGTTTCAGCTCAAGTTGTGATCTAAGGGTCATAATCTCAGGGTTGTGTGATCAAGGCCACACTCAACAGGGAATCTGTTTGAGATTCCCTTTCCCTCTCTCTCTGCCCCTCCCACCAGTGCTCACTGGCTCTCTCTGTCTCTCTCTCTCAAAGTAAATAAATCTTTTTAAAGTAACATAAAAAAAGGGCACCTGGGTGGCTCAGTGGGTTAAAGCCTCTGCCATCGGCTCAGGTCATGATCTCAGGGTCCCGGGATCGAGCCCCGCATCTCTGCCTGTGTTTTCCCCCTCTCTCTCCCTGCTTATGATCTCTCTCTCTCTCTGTGTCAAATAAATAAATAAAATCTTAAAAAATAATAATAAATAAAATAAAAATAGCATAAAAAAATAAAACCAGTACAACACTCCATAGAATTATCCTGAAAAAAAAAAACTATTTGAGGACTGCTAGTGGCATAGGAGGCCAAAGAGATCTGGCGAATGCATGGTAAATATATTTTGTTTTCTGTTCTAGCTCTGATTTACAGTTGCCTAGGGCATTGTGCTAATGATTCTGAAGCCCCACTTGTCTTCAGTAGGGAGGAGTGCTGTGGTTTAGTAATTGTGCCTACTATGGGTGTAGAATGTGGAAATTGCAGTGTTTCTCAGGTGTTTTCCCTTTGTTATCTAAATCAGCTCCCGCATTTTATAGATGACAAAACAGAAGCCCATTGAAAGGAAGGAATTTACTGCCCAAGATCCTACAAAGTTCTAATTACAGATCAATTATATTCACTTCAAGTTCAGTGTAGAAATAGATGTGTGTTATGAAAAGTCTTATATACTAAACATTTCTTGTAGTGAATTTACAAATAATATGAGGATCTTTTAAAAATGCAAAATTAAAGAATGAAAAAAAATAGTCCCCTCAATTGTCCTAATCACTGAATCATTTACCCTATTCAGAATTCCACATAGCCCGAGCTAAGTCCACCTGACTCTGAGCTCTCACATTTATTTTTAAACCCACAAACTAGCATGCCCAGACACGAGGTATCATTTTCTCTAAATTAAATAACAATCAAGACTCTGTCACTTTCCTAATGAAGACTCGTGCATAGCACCAAACCTTCTGAAGTATATTCAGGTGAGGATGTGTGATTTTAGCATCTAGACTTGTTAAGGGACTCATTTAAAGAAAAAATGTCCTAAAAGGAGCTCTAGAGATTTAACACATGATTAAACAGGGAAAAGCTGGCAGAATTCTGCATTTTTCTCAAAGGAGAGCAAGAATACAAGGTTAGCCCTTTATGATGAGACCTGCTACTGACTCATTTAACAATGAATACAGCAATTTCCAGTAAAGGTGGAAAGGAGTGATATTTGTTAGGAACAATTATGACTGTTTTGGTACTTTGTGGACCACATGGTCTGAATTGCTTTTCTTTCCAGGATTCAGAGCTGATCTTATACATAAGCATCTTGCATCACTTCGGCAGGGAGCTTCCTCCTCTGTTACTTAGCTCTCAGTTGAGTTGTCACCCTGGTCAGGAAGTTTTTACTATTCCCCAAACTGGATTTCCTGTCCTTACTATACATTCACCGAATGTTCTTTATTTCTTGGATCGTAGCACATACTGCTCTTACTTAGTGTGTTTACGTACCTTTGTCCCGTACCACATTATAAGCTCTGTGAAGGCAGAGAGCATGGCTTTCTCTCTATTGAAAATCCTTCCATGCATATAATGGTGACTACCATATGAGAAATGGTTACTAAATACATGTAAATGAAAGAACAAGTGGATGAATTAAAGACTTATCATTATTAGGAATGTAAATATCCTGGGCTAGTCTCACCATTGGTTGTTAAGTCTGCTATTCCATTCACCTGGGGCTGATGAGGAAGTGGAAATAGGGAGGGCATTACTGCTGAGCAATCATAAAAGACACCCTGGGAAAAAAAACTCTTCATCTTGACTTGTCCTCATGATCGAGAGCACTATCTATATGAAAAAATATGAGAATAAAACCAAACCTATTCCTCTGATGACTATCAGATCAAAGGGATAATATATTGATTTGAGATGCTAACATTCATAACAGAGCAAGTAAAACAATAAAAATTGTCAGTTTATAAATCTCATTAACTTGCACGTTTTGAAGTTGATAAAAACAAGTAAAATTGGCTTTGCTTCATTTCAGGGTAATTACTGTACTCAAACTTAGAAAGTCAATAAATGCATTTCAATGTATATGATACAATAATCACACATTATGGTCCATTTTCAAACAAATCATAATTATTGTCTGAATCTGACTCAAATCATCAAGAAACTTTCAGAAATGCTAAATTACTTGCAATTTGAACATGCTAAAAATGCCATGCCTTTTACCACACATAACAGATGAGTGATGGGCCAAACTTAGAAAATGCAGTTCACTCTCAGTAATGTTACTAAAATGCTTAACAGATGGTGTGGTCACTGAGGTTATGCAGGCCTGTTTAATAAAAAAAAAAATTGATTTTAGGTATTTTCAGGAACTTTTAATTAAGATGCTTTTAAATAGTCTAAATCTTTTCTGTTCTGGGAATATTTACTCAGTCCAATCCAAAATCCAATTTTTTTTTTGGCACAAAATGCAGAAATTGCTCCTTTGATCATTTAAGCAATTTGAGCTTTTTTTTCTTTTTTAAGATTTACTTATTTATTTTAGAGAGAGAGAGAGCACGGGTGGGAGAGGGAGAGGGAGAGAGATTCTTAAGCAGACTCTGTGCTGAGTGCACACCCTGATGCAGGGCTCCATCTCATGACCCTGAGATCACAACCTGAGCCAAAACCAAGAGGTGGATGCTTAACTGAATGTGCCACCCAGGTGCCCCAGCAATTAGAGTTTTTTAAACCTCACCTTTGGGTACCAGTGTTCCCCCCCCACACACACCATTTGGTTAACATATTCTAATTGAGAATCCACTGAACACCAGGACATGTGCTAGTAACTATAAAAAGAGTTCAGACCCTGTCCCTGATATCCAGGATTCATGATTTATCACAAGATGACCATTGGTTACTTAAGGGTGAAAACATCAGATCTTTATCTCAATGATTATAGGAGAAATTTCCTCAGCTAAAGGCTTGAAGAGTGAGTAGTTTCAATCAGGATGGTGTGGGTGAGAGCAAACACAGAATGTCTAGTATAGCTCTGGTTGACTGGCGATGGATAGCTCAAGAGAAATAGGTGGAAAGATGCTTGATCACAGTGGACATTGAGTGTCATGCTAGTGTAGATTTTATCCTGATGGTAGAAGAATCTATTGAAGGGTTTAAACCAGGGCAGTGAGTCTTTGGATTTATGCACTAGAAGGACTTCTTAGGCAGTATTGTTGAAAACTGATTAAAAGAGAAGCAAGGCCAGGCAAGTTCCAGAGAGTAGGCTAATGTAATAATTCAGATGACAAATGAAGATCTTTCGGAATATGGGAAGGGGTTCCCTCCTCAGTGAGAATACCCTTTGTCTGAATGACTAGTGATAGGGTACTTCCGTATCTTGTGGGCTAGGTGGAGTAAAGTAAACTATCCTGTAGCTAAATTTAAACTAGTCCAATGTAAGTATTTTATAAGCCCACCAACAATGATACCTCATAACATTTTAAAATATATTTTATAAATAATAGTTTTATGCATCTAATTTCATTATTTAGCTATGAAAACATTTATTGAGCATTCATTGTGTTTTTTTAAATTATATTCACTATGTGTGTGGCACAATGGGAGCCATATAGGGAATTATACATACAGGCATAATACCAATCCTGAAATATCTAGAATTCTTGTTGGCAAAATAAAAATTTTCAAAAGATATTTATTTAATAATAGTTGAAGGCAAAATTTAATAAAATACCAAGATATTTAAGAAAACATATGTTTTGAGAGTAAGGAAACAAGAGTAATTTATCCAGACTAAGAGAGCATAGGGAGATTTTCTATATATAGATGAGGCAAAAAACTGGGCATTAAAGAAATGGGTAGAAAAGAACTAGAGGCCAAACCTCTCTAAATTATATAACACAAGTAAATGTAGAGCAAAGAGAATAAGTCTGGTGCATATGGTGTGGGAAAGCAATATGATATGAATATCAGATTGTGCTTGGAAGATTGGCCATTCTGCCACCCCCTCCACTTATCTGCATTTGTTAAGGGAAGATAAGCTCATGGCCTGAGAGGCCAAAAGGATTAGTTAGAAAAGAATGAAACAGAAACATGGAGATTGCTAGTGAAGTCCTATCAGCTCTTCCATATCATATTCTAGGTTCTTAGGGCTGTTAAAATCTTGCCTTCGGCTTCTCTGGTACACCCTTTTAGTGTATGATTAATTCCTGTTTCTGAGTAGCTTGAATTTGGTTGTATTATTATAATTTTTAAAAAGTCACATAGGTGATCACATTACTAAGGACAGAAATTTTAAAATGTTAATGTGGCCTTCGGGGTGCCTGGGTGGCTCGGTCAGTTAAGCATCTGCCTTTGGCTCAGGTCACGATGTCAGGGTCCTGGGATCAAGTCCAACATTAGGCTCCCTGCTCAGTGGGGAATTTCTCTCTTTCTCTCTACCAACTTGTGCTCTCTTTCTCCCTCACTGTCCCTCAAATAAACAAAATCTTTCAAAAAAAATCTTACAGTGGCACTAAATTGTATCTTGCAATAGTTACCCTGAATGTAAATAGACTAAATGCCCCAATAAAAAGACACAAGATATCAGAATGGATTAAAAAACAAGACCCATCGATATGCTGTCTGCATGAGACTCATTTTAGACCCATAGACACCTCCAGATTTAAAGTGAGGGGTGGAGAACAATTTACCATGCTAGTGGACAACAAAAGAAAGCTGGGATGGCAACCCTTATATCATACAAATTAGCTTTTAAGCCAAAGACTATAAGAGATGAGGGAGGACACTTTATCATACTTAAAGGGTCTCTACAACAAGAAGATCTAACAATTGTAAATATCTATGCCCTTAACATGGGAGTAGCCAATTATATAAGCCAATTGATAACAAAATTAAAGAAACATATTAACAATGATACAATAATAGTAGAGAACTTCAACATCCCCCCTCACTGAAATGGACAGATTGTCTAAGTAAAAGATCAACAAGGAAATAAAAGCTTTGAATGACACAAGACCAGATGGACATCACAGATATACTCAGAACATTCCATCCCAAAGCATCAGAATACACATTCTTCTCTAGTGCACATGGAACATTCTCCAGAATAGATCATATCTTGGGTCACAAATCAGGTTTCAACTGGTACCAAAGATTGGGATCATTTCCTGCATATTTGCAGACCACAATGCTCTGAAACTAGAACTCAACCACAAGAGGAAAGTTGGAAAGAACTCAAATACATGGAGGCTAAAGAGCATCTTACTAAAGAATGAATAGGTCAACCAGGAAATTAAGAAGAATTTTAAAAATTCATGGAAACAACTGAAAATTAAAACACAACTGTTCAAAATCTTTAGGATGCTGCAAAAGTGGTCCTAAGAGGAAAGTATATAGCAATCCAAGCCTTTCTCGGGAAATAAGAAAGGTCTCAAATATACAACCTAATTCTACACCTAAAGGAACTGAAGAAAAAACACCAAATAAAGCCTAAACCCCTGAGGAGAAGAGAATTCATAAAGATCAGGGCAGAAATCAATGAAATAGAAACCAAAAGAACAGTAGAACAAATCAACAAAATTAGGAGCTGGTTCTTTGAAAGAATAAGATTGATAAACCCTTGGCCAAACTTATCAAAAAGAAAGGAGAAAGGACCAAAATTAATAAAATCATGAATGAAAGAGGAGAGATCACAGTCAACACCAAAGAAATACAAACAATTATAAGAACATATTATGAGTAACTATACGCCAGCAAATTAGGCAATCTGTACAAAATGGATGCATTCTTAGAGATGTATAAACTACAAAATTGAACCAGGAAGAAATAGAAAACCTGAACAGACTCATAACGAGTAAGGAAATTGAAGCAGTCATCAAAAATCTCTCAAACAACAAGAGCCCAGAGCCCGATGGCTTCCCAGGGGAATTCTACCATATATTTAAAGAAGAATTAATACTTATTCTCCTGAAAGTGTTCCAAAAAATAGAAATGGAAGGAAAACTTCCAAACTCATTTTATGAGGCCAGCATTACCTTGGTCCCAAAACCAAAGACCCCATCCAAAAGGATAATTACGAACCAATAGTCCTGATGAACACGTTTTAGTTTTTGTTTTTGTTTTCTCTTTCTTATTCTCTCTCTTTTTTTATTTTATTTTAGTCTTCACTTGTTTTCACATTTCATTTTTCTTTTATCCTTTTTTTAACTACGTAACATTACAACGAGAGTTTTAATACAACTATAAACCCAGGAGGACCTGAAATAACCTTCATCGCCTGCGAGGAGTTATAACCACCCTCCCATCTTATCCCTCTGTCAGTGTTTCAACGTATCTGCTTTTGTTCTGGTATTACATAAATCTTATTCTTGGGGTTCATTCTGCTAGGTTCTTCTACTTCTTGTCATTTATTCGTGTTGGTCTATATGTTTGTTTGTGCTTGTTTGCACACCTTATAAACCTTAGTTTTGGGGCCCATTCTGGCTGGGATTTCCCCTTTTTCTCCTCCTCTCTATCTTTTTTTATCCTTATTCTTTCTTTTTGGTGGTAAAGCCCAATTGCTCCAAAACCCTCCGGAGTACACCCTGCCTGGATCGGGGGTGGAGACAAAAATTCTCACCAAAATACTAGCCAATAGGAGCCAACAGGATATTAAAAGGATTATTCACCATGACTAAGTGGGATTTATTCCTGGGCTGCAAGGTTGGTTCAACATCTGCAAATCAATCAATGTGCTACAATACATTAATAAAAGAAAAAACAAGAACCATATGATACTCTTGGTAGATGCAGAATATGGATTTGACAAAGTACAGCATCCTTTCTTGAACAAAACTCTTCCCTGTATAGGGATAGAGGGTACATACCTCAATATCATAAAAGCCATCTATTAAAAACCCACAGTGAGTATCATTCACAATGGGGAAAAACTGAGAGCTTTTCCCCTGAGGTCAGGAACACGGCAGGGATGTCTATTATCATCACTGCTATTCAACATAGTACTAGAAGTCCTAGCCTCAGCTATCAGACAACAAAAAGAAATAAAAGACATCCAAATCGGCAAAGAAGTCAAACTCCCACTCTTTTACAGATGATATGATATTTTATCTGGAAAACCCAAAAGACTCCACCCAAAAACTGCTAGAACTCATACAGGAATTCAGTAAAGTGCCAGGATATAAAATCAATGCACAGAAATCAGTTGCATTTCTATACACCCCAACAAGACAGAACAAAGAGAAATTAAGGAGTTGATACCATTTACAATTATAGCCCAAACCATAAGATACCTAGGAATAAAACTAATCAAAGAGGCACAGAATCTATACTCAGAAAACTATAGAATACTCATGAAAGAAATTGAGGAAGACACAAAGAAATGGAAAAACATTCCATGCTCATGGATCCATAGAATAAACATCATTAAAATGACTATGCTGCCCAGAGCAATCTATACTTTGAACGCCATGTCAATCAAAATACCAATGGCATTTTTCAAATGCTGGAACAAACAATCCTAAAATTTGTATGGAGCCAGAAAAGACCCTGAGTCTCCAAGGAAATGTTGAAAAAGCAAAAGCTGGGAACACCTATTGCCTGATTTCAAGCCATATTACAAAGCTGTGATCACAAGACAGCATGGTACTGGCACAAAAACAAATACATAGATCAGTGGAACAGAATAGAGAGCCCAGAAATGGACCCCCAGCTCCATGGTCAACTAATCTTTGACAAAGTAGGAAAGAATGTCCAATGGAAAAAAGTCTCTTCAACTAATGGTGTTGGGAAATTGGACAGCTACATGCAGAAGAGTGACATAAGACCATTTCCTTATACGACACACAAAAATAGACTCAAAATGGATGAAAGACCTCAATGTGAGATAGGAATTCATCAAAATCCTTGAGGAGAACCCAGGCAGAAACCTCTTCGACCTCAGCCACAGCAACTTCTTCCTAAATCATCATCAAAGGCAAGGGAAGCAAGGGCAAAAATGAACTATTGGGACTTCATCAAGATCAAAAGCTTTTGCAATGCAAAGGAAACATTCAACAAAACCAAAAGACAAGTGACAAAATGGGAGAAGATATTTGCAAATGACCTATCAGATAAAGGACTAGTGTCCAAAATCTATAAAGAACTTAACAAACTCAACACTCAACAAATAATCCAATCAAGAAATGGGCAAAAGCTGTGAACAGACATTTTGCAAAGAGGACATCCAAATGGCCAACAGACACATGAAAAAGTGCTCAACCTCACTTGGAATCAGGGAAATACAAATCAAAACCACAATGAGATACTACCTCAGACCAAGTCAGAATGGCTAAAATTAATAAGTCAGGAAATGACAGATGTTGGTGAGGATATGAGGAAAGGGGAAGCCTCCTACACTGTTGGTGGGAATGCAGGCTCTTGCAGTCACTCTGGAAAACAACGTGGAGATTCCTCAAAAAGTTGAAAATAGAGCTACCCTACAACCCAGCAATTGCACTACCGGGTATTTACCCTGAAGATACAAATGTAGTGATCTGAAGGGGCACGTGTACCCCAATGTTTATAGCAGCAATGTCCACAATAGCCAAACTATGGAAAGAGCCTAGATGTCCATCAACAGATGAATGGTTAAAGAAGATGTGGTGTATATATACAATGAAATACTATACAGTGATCAAAAAAACCCCGAAATCTTGCCACTTGGAATGACATGGATGGAACTAGAGGGTATTATGCTAAGCAAAATAAGTCAATCAGAGAAAGACAATTATCCTATGATCTCACTGATCTGAGACATTTGAGAAACAAGGCTGAGGATCATAGGGTAAGGGAGGGAAAAATGAAACAAGATGAAACCAGAGAGAGAGACAACCGTAAGAGACTCTTAATCTCAGGAAACAAACTGAGGATTGCTGGAGGAGAGGGGCGTGTGAGAGATGGGGAGGCTGGGGAATAGACATTGAGGAGGATATGTGCTAAGGTGAGTGCTATGAGTTGTGTAAGACTGATGAATCACAGACCTGTACCCCTGAAACAAATTATACATTATATGTTAATTTAAAAAAAAAACTCACATTGAGATAGCACTTTACACCAGTTAGAATGGTAAAAATTGACAAGGCAAGAAACAATAAATGTTGGAGAGGTTGTGGAGAAAGGGGAACCCTCTTACACTGTTGGTGGGAATGCAAGTTGCTTCAGCCACTTTGGAAAACAGTGTGGAGGTTTCTCAAAAATTTAAAAATAGAGCTACCCTATGACTAGCACTACTGGGCATTTGCCCCAAAGATAAAAGATGTAGTGAAAAGAAGGGCCCCCATGCCCCCCAATGTTCATAGTAGCAATGTCCACAATAGCCAAACTGTGCAAAGAGCTGAGATGCCTTCAACAGACAAATGGATAAAGAAGATGTGGTCCATATATACAATGGAGTATTGTTCAGCTATCCAAAAGGATAAATACCCAACATTTGCACCAACATGGATGCAACTGGAGGAGATTATGCCAAGTGAAATAAGTCAAGCAGAGAAAGTCAATTGTCATATGGTATCACTTATTTGTGGAATGTAAGGAATAGCATGGAGGATATTAGGAGAGGGAAGGGGAAAATGAAGGGGGTGGAAACTAGAGGGGGAGATGAACCATGAGAAACTATGGACTCAGAGAAACTGAGGGTTTTAGAAGTGAGAGGGTGTGAGGATGGGTTAGCCTGGCGATGGGTATTAAGGAGGGCATGTATTACAGGGAGCACTGGGTGTTATATGCAAACAATGAATCATGGAACATTACATCAAAGACTAATGATGTACTGTATGGTGACTAACATAATATAATTAAAAATTTAAAAAAAAAAAGGACCACCTCAGAAGAGCTTTGAAAGTCAGTAATTCAAATCCTCAAAATAAGAGGATATGCTCCTACTGATTTTCATGGAGAATGTTTTCTTGAAAAAACTTAAAAAGGTCAAATAATATAGGAAAAGGAATCTATTTGCTGAAAGCCCAAAGATAATCTAAAATCCTTGAATAAATTTTTCCACTTAGACACACACACACACACACACAATCTTAATGTGGGCTTTGGGATTAGTGTCTGCCAACTTTGCCAACTTTTTTTGTGCCAACTTTTCTCCTGTCCACACTGCCTTTTTCACTTCACTAACACGAGTTTGTTCCCTTTTGAGTGTTTCTCTAGATGCCTGTTGCTCTTCCTTGAATTGTACTTCATCTCCCTCTTCTTGTGACTCTCACCCACTCTTACTTCAGAGCTTCAATGCCACCTTCTTAGACAGGACTTTTGTGGCAGTCCTCCATCTGTTTGTTTCCCCTGTTACATTTATCAACATGTCTGATTTTTTATTTGTGTGATATTTTAGTTCATTTCCAAATACATAGTGCCTATACATTTCTGGAAACACTTTTTTAATGAAGGAATGAATAGATAGAAGGATAAATAAATGTATGAAGATAATTAAGACATATTTTGTTAGATTTTTGCCTAAGTATTACTTTTTTGATGCTATTGCAAGTGTACTTTTTATTCATTCCAGTAATATGTCATGGGTATATAGAAGCATAATTAACCTTTTTATTCTAAGACTCTGTTATACTTGCATATTATTTCTAGGAGTTTTAGGGTCATGAGGTTGGTTTGGGTTTTCTACATCAGCAATACTGATAACTGAGAATAACAACATTATTATTTATCTTCAACTTGTTTATTTTTCATTTCTTTTTCTTCTTTTATTGTACTAAGATCTTTTAGAACAATATAAAACAGGATTTGTGAGAGAGGACATTTTTGCCTAACTCTGCTTAGGGAAAAAGCATCTACTCTGAAAAAAAAAAAAAAAGCATCTACTCTGTCATTAAGTGTGAAGTTAACTGTACATTTTTTTAAATATTCTTCATCAAGTTAAAGAAGCTAACTTATAAGTTACTTGAAAGTTAACAAGTTAGGAAGGCAGGCATCTCTCTGCTTCTACTTTCTGGAAGAGATTGGGATCAATTAGTATTATTTCTCCTTTAAATGTTTGCTAGATGTGTGCAACTAACGAATCATTGAACACTACATCAAAAACTAATGAGGTACTACATGTTGGCTAATTGAACATAATAATAAAGAAATGTTTGCTAGAATTCACTACTTAAAATCATTTGGGTATGTTGCTTTTTTTTCCAAAGGTTAATTATTGATTCAATTTACTTAATAGAAATAGAGTTACTCAAGTTATATATTATGCCTTATGTGAATTGTAGCACTTCAGTGTCTTTCAAGGAATTTTTTCAATAGGATCAAAAATTATACTTTTTATTTTTGATATTAGTGAATTGTGTCTTATTTATTTTGTCTTTTCTGTTAAAATGTCATTTTTAAAATTTTTGAGTGTCTGCCTTTTATTTTACGATATATATTCTCAAGTTATCTAAGTTGATCACAAATGATGCTACACTGCTTCACATGTAGTGTAAGTACATACAACAGAATTTCCAGTTCCTCCCTCCCATCCCTTGTGGTAATGCTGTCATTTATTTTACTTGTCAATATACTACAAGTGCCCAATACCTTTTAACTATGACAATTTTAAATGACAAGTTATCTTTTAGATGAATTAAATAATAAAAATAAAAGATTTTCCCTTCATCTATTCTTAGATACCCTTTTTCCCTTTATGTAGACTTGAATTTCTGCCCTGTTTCAATTGTTTTTTTTTCACGAGAAACTCCATTAAATGTTTCTTTCAGGGCAGGTCTGGTGGGTATGAATTTCGTCTGTTTTTGTTTGTCTGAGACAGTCTTTATTTCTCATCCAGTTTTAAAGATAATTTTGCTGGGTAGAGAATTACAGGTTGCTTACAGTCTTTCAGTGCTATGTTAAATAACTGGAAAATTTTAAATTTTTGCCTTTTTAAAACTTTTAAATGGAAAACATTGAGTCTTTCATCATGAAGTATGATGTTAATAGAAGGTCTTTTATAGATGCTCTTTATCGTACTGGGAAATTATCCTCTTGACTAGTGTGCTAAG
>CM052809.1:91963575-92092946 GCA_028533885.1 Nasua narica | reverse complement strand
AAAAAAAAAAGAATCAACTTTTGGTTTCATTGCAATTCTCTATTATTTTCCTGTTTTCAATTTCATTGGTTTCTACTCTTATTTTTATTATTTCTTCTCTTGTACTTACTTTGTGTGCATTTTGTTGTTCTCTGGCTTCTTGAGGTAGGATCATAAATTATTTACTTGAAACTTTGTCTGTTTTATAGTGTAGGTATTTTTTCGGTGCTATAAATCTCCCTCTGAACACTGTTTTAACTGCATCCCACAACTTTTGATGTATTGTGTTTTTATTTTTAATTAAATGTTACATGTATTTTATCTCTTTTGACACTTCCTCCTTCCCTGTTGGCCAGTGAATTATTTGGAAATATCTTGTTTAGTTTTCCACTGTTTGGATTTATCCTCTTATCTTTCTGTTAATTTCTAGTTTGATTACATTGTGACTGGAAGATATTCTGTATGATTTCAATTATCTTGAGTTTTTTGAGGTCTGTTTTAAGATCAGGATTTGGCTTAGTTTAATGAATATTCTATGGGCACTGGAAAATAATGTGTATTCTGATATTGTTGTGTGGAATGCTAATTGTTGGTTATATTCTGTGGCTTGATGTTGTTTTTCAGTTACTTTATATATTTTCAGATTTTCTCAGTAGGATTTTTATCAATTATTGAGAGAGCAGAATTAGCCTCTCTAATAATAGTTGTAGATTTCTCTATTTTTTTTCCATTCAGCTTCATCATTTTTTCCATATATTTTGAAACTCTGCTCTTTATTCCATAAATATTTAGTCTTCTTGGTACATTGTTCCATTTATGATTATGTCATGTCCCTCCTTGCCCCTAGTTATTTCTTTTTCTCTGATGTCTACTTTATCTGCTAATAACATACCTAATCATGGGTTTTTTAAATTAATATGATCATGATATGTCTTTTCCAGCCTTTTGCTTCCATCCTACCTATTTCATAACTATTGAAGTGATTTTTTCATAGGTAGCTTATAGAGATTTACTTAGGTCATAACTTTTTTTTTTAATTCCCCTCTACCAATCTCTCTTTTAATTGGTAAGTTTAGAACACCTATGCTTAATATCATTACTGATATGTTAGGGTTTCAGCCTATCATTTTATTATTTATTTTATGCTCATATATTCTAATTCTCATTCTTCTGCTTTTCTTTCCTAGCCTCGAGTAATTTTAATGTTTTGGGAATTCCGTCTTATTTAGATTGTTTTTGAGTAAACTATATAGGTGTCTTAGTCATTTTAATGATAAGTAATTTATCACAAACTATTGCTATTGACCTTACTTTCATTTAGGTCCCCATACTCTCACACTTTTAAAATATTGTTGTTTTGGGATGCCTGGGTGGCTCAGTTGGTTAAGCGGCTGCCTTCCACTCAGGTCATGATCCCAGGGTCCTGGGATCGAGTCCCACATTGGGCTCCTTGTTCGGCAGGGAGCCTGCTTCTCCCTCTGCCTCTGCCTGCCACTCTGTCTGCTTATGCTCTCTCTCTCTAACAAATAAATAAGATCTTTAAAAAAATCTTTTGAAATATTGTTGTTTTAAGAATTTTTTCTACGTACATTGAACATAAAAACCAATTGTGTTATAATTTTTGTTTCAACTTTCACATATGACTAAGAAGCACATTAGGAGAAAGATAATCTATTTGGTTTACCCTTTTTTTTTACCCATTCCATTGTTTATCTTTATTATATAAGTTCCAGTTTTCTTCTATTATCTCCTTTTTGTTTAAATAGCCTCATTTTATTGTTCTTTAAGAGTAGTTTTACTAGCAAACAGTTCTCTTTGTTGATGCTCTTTTTTGTTTTGTTTTTTAAACCTAAGAATGTCTTGATTTCCTCTTCGTTAATGAAGGATAGTTTCTTTGGGTTTAGAAGTTACTGACTTTTTTGTTTTTAGCACATGAAAAATGTCCTCCATGATTTTACATAAGAAATTGGCTATAAAATTATTTCCCCTATAGGTAATGTGTCATTTCTATCTAGTTGCTTTTAAGGTTTTTTTCTTTGATTTTAGATTCCAAAAGTTTAATTATGATGTATCTTGGCATGTGTTTCTTTGAGTTTATCTAATTTAGGATTCCTTTAGCTTCTTTTATTATAGACTTATGTCTTGCCCTAAATCTAGGAAGATTCAGTTATTATTTCTTTGAGTAATGTTTCAGCCATATATCCTTTCTCCTCTTCTTCTGGGACT
This sequence comes from Nasua narica, assembly GCA_028533885.1. NCBI lineage: Eukaryota > Metazoa > Chordata > Mammalia > Carnivora > Procyonidae > Nasua > Nasua narica. The sequence continues at coordinate 92,090,741 of CM052809.1, read as the reverse complement.
CCAATGATACATACTTTAGTTCTTTCGTTATTCTTAGAATCCCAAGTCTGTGTTTTTTATCCAGTCTATTTTCTCTCTTTGTTTAGATGAAGTAAATTCTGTTGATCTAGCCTTAGGTTCACTAATTCTGTCATTGTCATCTCTACTTTATTATCAAATCCATCCAATTTTTATTTTGGTTATTGTATTTTTAATTAAGTTTGCATTGAGCAAGTTTTTATTTTTATTTCAGTTTCTTTTTTATGTCTACAGTCTGCATTTGAGGGTTAAATAAAATCTATTTCTTTGCTAGGTTTTTCTATTTGTTTCAAAGAAATTCAAAAGTTCCGTTAAGACAATCTTGTGATGGATTTTTAAAAAGTCTTTACTAGGTAGTTTCAATATCTGGTTCTTTTCTTTATTAGTACTTTTGTTTGTCACTTATTATTTAAGTTGTTGCTTTTTTTTTTCTTTCTTGCATGAAAAATGGCTTTCACTTGAATCCTAGATATTTTGGATAATATTTTAAGAGATTTCTTATTCTATTTAAATCTTACAATTTAACAAAAATCCACCCTCTGTAGATTTAGTGTGTAAGTTTCAGTCTACTTTCGTGGGCCGTAGTTCCAATGATGACTTAGTTTTCTAAGCCTTTACAATGCTTTTCTGGTCTGCTTTGTTCTTCTGTGTGGGACAGAATACAAGTTAGCTAGTACAGGTTCTACTATTGCCATTCCTGTGGGTAGATCAAGTTATCAGCTGCCAGTAGGTATGGGGAAGGTTACGTGATTGTCTCTGCATTCTACTGGAGTCACGACTACAGGAAGATCAGGATTCCTGCTGCTGGCAGATGTTGGACATGGGATAGAACAGTTTATCTGGGTTCTGCTAGTGCTGTTGCTGCGGGAAGATCAGGCCCATCACTGCCGCTGGGCACAGATCTCTTCATTAAGTCCCATCTGGGCTTCCCCCTTGCTGATCCTTTGCATAGAGAAAGCAGAGCCTTCTTGTTTGCTTACTTGCTTGCTTGCTTTTATATGCCTTTTGGCAGTGCTGGGTTGCAGGACTCTCTAGTGCCCAGTCTTAGAATATATTGGAAACTCACTGTAGTGTTATTCTTCAAGCCAGTAGTTTCAGGCCAGTCCACTTTCTTCAATCCATCATTAAGAGTTCTTTTATGACTGAATTACCGAATTATTTCCAGAGTGTTACATTGTATTTAGAGGGAAAGCCCAGGGAAAAGTGAATCTGTGCCATTTTGTTTTTTATGTTATCTTTGTTGTATGTCAGATTCTCATATATTTGTAGGTCTTTTTTTCTTTTGTTTTTTCATTTCTAGTTTTCAAAAATTTCCCAAAGTAAATGGAGGATTAGGAGGTTGGAAAATTGAAGGTCTAGGAGGTTCTTATACTTAACTTCCCCCAGAAAAGCAACAAATACAATAAATAGACAATTATAAATTGACAAAAATAACTCAGAGAAAGCTTTGGACTATAAGGAAGAAGCAGCAAAATCCTGCAGAGCTCAAAGACTAAGGATGACCTCATAGAAAAGTATGGGAAACATTTCATCTGTTAACACTATCCCTCAGTTCAGAGCAGCTTAGCACAAGGGGGGATCTCCACAGAGGAAAAAAGCAGGAGAATCCCAACAAGTCTTAACACTGTGGAGATTTGCAGAAGACCAGTGTCTTCTACGGTGTGTACCAATGCTGATCCCAAATGATGGAGTTGCCAGGGGTTGTCCGCATGACATCTAATTCCCAGGACAGGAACTATTGCTATAGTAAGACCTGCCACAAGGGTCTCCAGTCAGGGCAGTACACCACTCTCGAGGATCAAGTTGCCATAGCACTTTGCCATAGATAGGACTAGAGTTGCTTTTGTCCTAAGATCCTCCTCCTGAGTCTCAGGTCATATCTCTGACTTGTCATTGCCCAGCCACACTGCCATTGATCTGGGCACTCTTCTCTGGTCCTGACATATGGCTTTAATGGACTACAACTGGAGACAAACTGTTGTCCTATGACTGCCTCCCCCCTCCCCTGGGGCTAGCATTGAGATTTTGACCCAGTAGTCCCAGGCCAAGCTGATATTATACTCTGTCCCCTCAGGCCAAGCTCTATACCCCTTGTCACCCTACTGTTCCACTGCTTAGGCCACAGTCACTGCAATGAGCCCCAGAGATCCAGACTCCAGTTCCATGGGAGATGTGCACAGACATACAATTCGGACACCAGTGCCACAGCTGCAGCAAGTGCACCTGTGTCCCAGGACCCAGGTGCTCTGGTAATTTCGCATGTACTTAATGCCAGGACCCCAGTTCTTCTACTGCTCTGAGTGCCAGCATGCCAGACCAGGTACCATGAGAGATCCTCTCAGCAAGAACTTTCTTCCACAGGCAAAAATGGAGAGAACAGGAAAAGCCTAACACTCTGAAGATCCTAATGGCCTTATCTGTCACTACCACTCACAGATCCTCCATACTCTTGACTCTAGAAGAATTCCCCGCAGTTGCATTGATGCTGACCTCAGCTGATGGGGTTGTATTACATCACTGTGCCTTGTTGGCACCAAAGACACTGCATACCATCCAGCTGGCATCCTTGCAACTACCTTCAGGTAAATGCCTTTCCTCACTGAGGCAAGCCCAAAAAAGCTAGAAGAGATGACTGTGCCCTTAAATATGCAAATAGCAACATAAACATGGAGAGAATTATGGCCATCCAGGTACATGAACTTCCCAGATCCACAAACAGATGCAAGCCAAAGAGATCTTCACAGAGACACATTATAGTCAAGCTCTCAAAAATCAAAGACAAAGGGAGAATATTAAAAGCACCAAGAGAGAAAAAAGACTCATCATGTATAAGGGAATCCTGGTAAGGCTATAAGCTGATTTCTCAGCAGCAGCCTTGCAGGCCATGAGAGAATGTGATGATATATTCAAAGTGCCCAAGAAAAAAAAATCCAAATGAGAATACATTGCCTAACAAAGTTGTCCTTGATCTTATATACAGTAAAATCTAAAACTCCACTAAAAAAAACCTGTCATATATATGGATTAGTAAATAATAAATAAGTTAATAACTAATAAAGGAGTTCAGTAAGGTTTCAGGATACAAAATCAACATACAGAATTCAGTTACATTTTTATATGCTAACAAGAAACTATCTGAAAGAGAATGTAAGAAAGCAATGTTTATAATATTAAAAAGCATTTACAGTATTGTAAGCAATAAATGATTTAGGAATAAATTTAACCAAGAAAGTGAAAGACCTGTATGCTGAAAGCTATAAGATACTGATAAAAGATATCCTGGATTCCTGGGTTGGAATTTATTGTTAAAGTGTCCATAATACTCAAAGCAATCTGTAAATTCAATGCAATCCCTATGAAAATTCCAATGTCATTTTTCATAAAAATAGAAGGAAAACTATTCTGACATTTGTATGGAACTACAAAGGACCCTAAATAGCCAAAGCAATCCTGAGAAAGAATAAAACTAGAGGCATCACACTTTCTGATTTCAAGCTATTCTACAAAGCTATAGTAATCAAAGCAGTACAGTACTAGCATTAAAAAAAGAAAGACGCATAGACCAATGGAACAGAATTAGAAAGTTCAGACATAAGCCCACAAAACTAGTTTTTCACAGTATTGCCAAAAACATGCAATGAGGAAAATACACAATGAGGATATCCACATGCAAAACAATGAAACTGGACCCTTATACCACTCACAAAAATTAAGTCAGAATGGATAAATGACTTAAATATAAGAACTAAAACCATAAAATTCCTAGAAAAAAGTACATAAGGAGAAGGATCCTTGACGGTCTCATTAATGATTTCTTGGGTAAGCCACACAAAGCACAGATACCAAAAGGTAAAGTAAGTGGGACTACATAAACCTACGGAGTTCCTATACCCCAAAGCAAACAATAAATTGAACACAATGAGAGAAAATATTCACAGGCCATATATCTGATAAGGTATTAATATCTAACATATATGAATTACTCATACAACTCATTAGCAAAGAAAACAAAAACAAATAATCCAGTTAAAAAATGGCAAAGGAACTGAATAGACATTCCAAAGAAGACACACAAGTAACCAAAAGGTATATGAAAAGGTGCTCAACATCATGGAAATGCAAATCAAAACCACAATGAAATATCGAGATATTGCCTTACAGCTCTTAGAGTGGCTGGTGTCAGAATGACAATAGACAACAAAAGCTGGTGGGGATGAGAAGCAAAGGGAACCCTTGTACACTGCTGGTAGGAATGTAAATTTATGCAGCCACTGTGGAAAACAGTCTGGTAGTTTCTCAAAAAATTAAAAACAGTCTCTCATGGTTTTTCTCCCTCTCTAATTTCTCCCCCTTTGGATTTCCCTTCCTTCCCCTATGGTCCTCCATGCTATTGCTTATGTTCCACACATGAGTGAAACCATATGATAATTGTCTTTCTCTATTTGACTTAACTTCACTTGACATAATCCCCTCTGGTTCCATCCATGTCGATGAAAATGGTGGGTATTAATCATTTCCGATGGCTGAATAGTAGTCCATTGTGTACATGTACCACATCTTCTTTATCCATTTGTCCGTTGAAAGCATTTCGGTTCTTTCCACAGTTTGGCTGTTGTGGACATTGCTGCTATGAACATTGAGGTGCATGTGCCCCTTCTTTCACTACATCTATATCTTTGGGGTAAATATCCAGTAGTGCAATTGCTAGGTTGTAGGGTAGCTCTATTTTCAACCTTTTGAGGAATTTCCATACTGTTTTCCAGAGCGGCTGCACCAGCTTGCATTCCCACCAACAGTTTAGGAGGGTCCCCTTTCTCCACATCCTTGCCAACATCTATTGTTTCCTGACTGGTTAATTTTAACCATTTTGACTGGTGTAAGGTGGTATCTCATTGTGCTTTTGATTTGTATTTCCCTCATGGCCAGTGATGTTGAGCACTTTTTTTATGTGTCTGTTAGCCATTTGTATGTCTTTTTTGCAGAAGTGTCTGTTCATGTCTTCTGCCCATTAGTTTTTTGAGTATTGAGTTTGAGAAGTTCTTTATCTGTAATGTCATTTGCAAATATCTTCTCCTATTCTGTGAGCTGCCTCTTAGGGTTTCAGAGGGGAGGAGGGTGTGGCGGAGGTAACAGGGGTGATGGGTATTGAGAAGGGTATGTGCTGTGATGAGCACTGGGTGTTATACTCAACTAATGAATCATTGAATACTACATTAAGGACTAATTATGTACTATACAATGGCTAATTAGTACATAACTAATTATGTACTATACAATGGCTAACATACTAATATGTACTATACAATGGCTAAAATTAAAAACAGAAAACTACCCTATGATTCAGCAGTCCCCAAATTCAGATATGTTAGTGCCAGATAGGTTCTCATAAATGTTTAACCCATGACATCAGAGAAACTTTGGGACAGAAGATGAGAAATATTCATTGAAGATGAAAAGAATTATTGCCAAGTTAGATCTTCAAAAACCTAGATGGTTCAGCAATTGACAAAGTTAAACGCTGAGAGGTTTGAGGGCAAGAGCAAGAAGTATCTGATGCACCCTTTATCAGATTAAAAATGTCCTCAATTCTTAGTTTTAAAAGAGTCCTTATGATGACTGGTTTGAATTTTATAAAATGATTTTTTTCTGCATCTATTGAGATAATCATGATTTTTAATTTTTTTTGTTTTAGGAATTTTGCGTTCATGTTACGAGTAAGATTGGACTGTAACTTTATCTTTCTTGCCTTGCTTTGGCATAAGTTTTATTCCTGTCTCATAAGATGATTTGGGAACATTTTCCATTTTTCTATTCCTAATATTTTTTCTGAGATACAAATTATTCTTTCCTTTGAAATTTGGAAGAATTTTCCATAAACCTATCTAGATCTGATATTATTGATACCATGGGTTGATTTTCAGCTATGGATTCACATTGTTCAAAGATGAGTTTACTACTCAGATTTTCTTTTCCTTCTTTAGTTTTGGTATTTGCTGTCTATTTAAGTTTTCAAACGTATTATATGTACAATTATATATTGTCTTTGTATATATGTATTTTCTTTCCATTTTTTAACACTCTAAAGAAATTATTCATTTTTTCTCTTTCTGATGCTTCAGCAATTTTATTATTTGCTTTCGTGGTTCTGAAGTTTCAGTACATTGTGTCTTTGTGTGGATTTATTTTTACTAATTCTCCTATCTTGTTTTCCATTAATTTTGGATAATTATAACTATTATCTTCTTGAATATTGATGCTAGCTTTTAATCTCTGTTGTCTCTTTTTAGAAATTCTGTTAGAATTATGTTGCAATATGTCATTTGTGTTTAAAATTTTTTGCTATATTTTATCCATGATTTTCCTTTGACTCTTATTCTCAAATATCTTTAATATTTAATACCACTGATCCTAGATAAATCTTATTCTTTTGATATCATTTATTTTTTTGTCCATATGTATAAGTAACATAAAATATATGTTGACTGTCACCTGAATGTTTTTCAGGTACCATCAAAGGCTTTGGAGATATAATGGTAAACAAAATTGATAAATGTTCTGTGTCATGGAAGGTACAGATGCTATAAATTTTTTTGTTTTTGGTTGCTAGATTTTTGTCCACAACCATGCCTATTTCTTTAACATACATTCTAGATATAGATTTCCTGGTTGAAAAAAGTGTGAAACATGCTAACATTTTAATACCACTGCCAAATTTTCATGCTGAGAGTTTGTACTTATTTATATACAATAGCCAATAAAGTACAAGAACCTTCTCCAACAAAAAATGTGTGTATCTTGTACATGTGTATACATGTACATTCATATTGTCATGAAAGTTTCTTTTGTGTTTTTTTCTTTTATATATTCTCAAACGGTTTTTTTAAAGATTCTGTTTATTTATTTGACAGAGAGAGACACAGCGAGAGAGGGAACACAAGCAAGGGCAGGGGGAGAGGGAGAAGCAGGCCAAGCAGGGAGCTGGACGTGGTGCTCGATCCCAGGACCCTGGCATAATGACCTGAGCCAAAGGCAGACTCTTAATGACTGAGCCACCCAGGCACCCCTCTCAAACATTTTCTGTACATTTTTTTTTAGAGTAAGGAAAAGGAAGTCAATATTAAATCAATCATTGTGGCTACCTTGTAACAGTTCACATGAATTTATTGGCTAAAATGTGGCTGTTGGATTTCCTGGGGGTTCCATTAAACCATGCTATTTCTTTGATTCTTTACAACACAGGTAATTCATAGTTGATTAGAATCCATAACTTCTTTATAAATCTTAACAGTTATTTCATTGACTTACTGGCTTGAGAAGAATCAAGACAAATATTCTAGGTAATTCACCTTAGATATATTACCTGGCCATTATTTCCATTTAAATCATTTAAAATTAAAAGTTAACTATTTTTCAGTAAGTAAAACTCAGTGTCACTTAAAAATGTTGTCAAGTGGCCAGTCCTTATAAATGTTCCTGAACAACTACATAAAAATTTTATATAATGGAAATAAAAAGGGTTAAGAAAAAAGTTTTTATGCATCGGACTATATTTCTCTTGCAACACATTTCTTTTTCTTTCTTTCAAGTTTTTATTTAAATTCCAATTAGTTAACATATGGTGTAATATTAGTCTCAGGTGCAGAATTTAGTGACTCATCACTTAAAATACCCAGTGCTCATCACAAATACCATCCTTAATACCTATCACCTATTTAATCCATCCCAACCCACCTCCACTCCAGCAACCCTCAGTTTAATCTGTATTGTTAAAAGTCTCTTTTATGGTTTGTCTCTTTCTCTTTTTCCCCCTATGTTCATTGTTTTGTTTCTTAAACTCCACATATAAGTGAAATCATATAGATTTTGTCTTTCTGACTTATTTGCAAATTATTTTGCTTATAATAGTCTCTCATTCCATCCATGCTGTTGCAAATAGTGAGATTTCATTCTTTTAATAACTGAGTAATATTTTATTGTGTATACATATATGCCAGATTTTCCATTCATTCATCTGTTGATGGATATCTGGGTTCCTTCTATAATTTGGCTAATGTTGATAATGCTGCTATAGACACTGAAGTGCATGTATCCCTCCAAATCAGTATTTTTGTATCCTTGGGGTAAATGCCTAGTGCAATTGCTGAGTCATAGGATAGTTCTATTTTTTAACTTTTTGAGAAACCTCCATACTGTTTTCCAGGGTGATTGCACTAGCTTGCATTCCCACCAACAGTGTAAGAGGGTTTCCCTTTCTCCACATCCTCAACAACATTTCTTGTTTCCTGCGTTGTTAATTTTAACCATTCTGACTGGTGTGAAGTGATATCTCATTGTAGTTTTGATTTGCATTTCCCTGATGATGAGTAATGTTGAGCATCTCTTCATGTGTCTGTTAGCCATCTGTATGTCTTCTTTGGAAAATGTCTATTCATGTCTTCTGCCATTTTTTTAATTTTTAGAGGTGGAATTTACTGATTCATCACTTCCATATAATACCCAATGCTCATTACTTCAAGTGCCCTCCTTATGCCTATCATCCAACTATCCCTTTCCTCTACCCATCGCCCCTCCAGCAACCTTCAGTTTGTTTCCTAGAGTTTAGCATCTCTTATGGTTAGCCTGCCTCTCAACTTTCATCTTAGTTTATTTTTCCTCCCCTTTCCCTATGTTCATCTTTTTTGTTTCTTAAATTCTATATATGAATGAAATCATATAGTATTTGTCTTTCTCTGACTTTTTTGCTTAGCATAATATACACTAGCTCCATCCACATTGTTGCAAATGGCAAGATTTCATTCTTTTTGATGGTTGAGTCATATTCCATTGTATATATATATGCCACATCTTTGTCCATTCATCTGTCATTGGACATCTGGGCTCTTTCCATAGTTTGGCCATTGTGGACATTGCTGCTATAAACATTGTGGTGCATGTGCCCCTTCGAATCACTATGTTTGCACCCTTTGGATAAATACCTAGTAGTGTAAATACTGGATCACAGAGTAGCTCTATTTTTAACTTTTTGAGGAACCTCCATACTGTTTTCCAGTGTGGCTACACTAGTTCACATTCCCACCAACAGTGTAAAAGGGTTCCTCTTTCTCCACATTCTCAACAAAGTTTGTTGTTTCCTGAGTTGATAATTTTAGACATTCCAGCTGGTTTGAAGTGGTATTTCATTGTGGTTTTGATTTGTATTTCCCTTTTTCCCATTTTTTAACTTTATTATTTGTTTTTTGGATGTTGAGGTTGATAAGTTCTTTATACATTTTGAATACTAATCCTTTATCAGATATGTCATTTGCAAATATCTTCTCCCATTCTGAAGATTGCCTTTTAGTTTTGTTGATTGTTTCCTTCACTGTCTGGAAGGTTTTTATCTTGACAAAGTCCCAATAGTTCATTTTTGCTTTTGTTTTCCTTGCCTTTAGGAAACATATCTAGTAAGAAGTTGCTTCGGCAGATGTCAAAGAGGTTGCTGCCTGTGTTCTCTAGAATTTTGATGGTTTCCTATTTCACATTTAGGTCTTTCATCCATTTTGAATTTATTTTTGTGTATGTGTAAGAAAGTGTGTGTGTGTATGTGTAACAATGTATATGTGTATGTGTATTTTATTTTTGTGTATGTGTAAGAAAAAACATATTTTGTATATATATTACACATATATTTTGTATATGTGTAAGAATAACTTTTTTTAAAGAGATTGTCTTTTTTCCATTGGATATTCTGTCCTGCTTTGTTGAAGATTAGTTGACCATATAGTTGTGGGTCCATTTCTGGGTTTTCTATTCTGTTCCATTGATCTATATGTCTGTTTTTGTGCCAGTACCATACTATGTTGGTAACTACAGCTTTGTAATATAGCTTAAAGTTCAGAATTGCGATGGTTCCAGCTTTGCTTTTGTTTTTCAAAAGAAGTTTGGCTGTTTGGGGTCTTTTGTGGTACCATAAAAAATTTAGGATTGTTTGTTCTAGCTATGTGAAAAATGCTGGTGGTTATTTTGATAGGGATTACATCAAAGGTATTGATTGCTTAGAGTAGTATAGACATTTTAACAATATTTATTCTTCCAATCCAGGAGCATGGAATATTTTTTTTAAGATTTATTTTAGAGAGAGAGTGCAGGGGGAAAGACACAGAAGGAGAGGGAGAGAGAGAATCTGAAGCAGACTCTTCACTGAGTGCAGATCCTGACATGAGGCTCAGTCTCATGACCCTGAGATTATGACCTAGTCTAAAATCAAGAATCTAACACTTAACCAACTGGGCCCCCCAGGCTTCTGGCCATGGAATGTTTTTCCATTTCTTTGTGTCTTCTTCAATTTCTTTTATAAGTGTTCTATAGTTTTCAGCATACAGATCTTTTGCCTGTTTGATTAGGTTTATTTCTAGATATTTTATGGTTTTGGTGCAATTGTAAATGGGATTGATTCCTTGATTTCTCTTTCTGCTGTTTCATTACTGGTGCATAGACATGCAACAGATTTCTGTATGTTGATTTTGTATTCTGTGACTTCGCTGAATTTGTGTTACCAGTTCTAGAATTTTTTTTTTTCAGTCTTTTAGGTTTTTTACATAGGGTATCATCTCGTCTATAAAAGGTGAAAGTTTGACTTCTTCCTTGCCAATTTGGCTGCCTTTTATTTCATTTTGTTGTCTGATTGCTGAGGCTAGGACTTCCAGTACTGTGTCAAATAACAGTGGTGTACTATATGAGTGCTAACTGAATATAATAAAAAAAAACAATTTGAATATTTAAAAATATTTGACTTTAGCTTTAGAAGCCTTTTCCAGTACATGAATAAAGACAATATCAAGATGGGAAATAAATAAATAAATAAATAAATAAATAAATAAATAAATAACAGTTGAGAGTGGACCTCCCTGTTTTGTACCTGACCGTAAAGGAAAAACTCTCAGTTTTTCCCCATTGAGGATGATATAAGCTGTGTGTGTGGGGGGGGGGATTGTATGTTTTTTATAATGTTGAGGTATGTTCCCTCTATCCCTACCTTGTTGAGGGTTTTTATCAAGAATGGATGGTGACTCTGTCAAATGCTTTTTCTGCATCTATTGAGAGAATAATATGGTTCTTATCGTTTATTTTATCAGTGTAGTTTAACACATTAATTGATTTGCAAATATTGAACCACCTTTGCAATCCAGGAATAAATACCATTTGATCATGGTGAATGATTCTTTTAATGTACTGTTGGATTCGATTTGCTAGTACTTTGCTGAGTATTTTTACATCCATGTTCATCAAGGATATTAATTAGCTTGTAATTCTCTTTTTTAGCTGGGTGTTTCCCTGGTTTTGGAATCAAGGTAATGCTGGTCTTATAGAATGAGTTTGGAAGTTTCCTTCCATTTCTATTTTTTGGAATAGTTTGAGAAGAATAGGTATTAACTATTCTTTAAATATTTGTTGGAATACTCCAGGAATCCTTCCAGCCCTGGGCTTTTTCTGCCCAGAGATTTTTGATTACTGTTTCAATTTCTTTGCTGGTTATCAGTCTGTTCAAGTTTCTATTTCTTCCTGTTTCAGTTTTGGTAGTTTATATGTTTCTAGGAATTTATCCATTTCTTCCCAAATTGCCCAATTTTTTGGTATGTAATTTTCATATTTTCTTATGAGTGTTTGTATCTGTAATGTTCATTGTGAACAATGTGGCTGGGTGATGGACACTGGTGAGGGTATGTGTATGGCAAGTGCTATGAGTTGTGTAAGACTGATGAATCACAGACCTGTATCCCTGAAATAAATAATACATTACATGTTAATTTAAAAGAAAAAGAGATCATTCTTGCAGCAGAAAAATGAAAATCAAGAAGGCAATCCTTAGACATTAGTGAGAGAATACTTCCTCCTCTCACTGGGTAGGAGGTAAGAATCATTCCAGAGCGTGGAGATTCTTAGAGTGTTGCCCATGGAGGGAGTAGGTGTTGAGCTTCCTCTGGTTATGTGGAAACATCCCAGAGCAACACAGAGAAGAAGCTTAAGCAGAGCTCCTGGGGAAAAGTATGCTTAGTTTATGTGTTATACTACCCTCCCATTATCTCAAGCTCTCGGTAAATTCTTATGAGAAAATACAGCCTGGGCTTTTCAGCAACATGGTAAACAGAATAGAAGATCTTTCTCTATGCTTGGGGTAGAATAGAAAAGTGGAAAGAGGAATCCTGTTCACTGAGCTCATGAAAGAGGAAGAGTGGAATAGTCACTAAATGGTTGAGACACATGTATTCATGAGGGTATTCATGTTGACAGCAATAGCCTGGGGATAGAACCAAGAGACTGTAGTGAATAACCTATTCCTGAAGCCACATGAGCATCAACCTTAGACCTCTCCCAAGTGGTTAATATACTTTAGAGAGGACTTATTTTAGCCAGTAAGTTACTGAAATCTTACTGGATTTTTTCCAATACTGATTTATTTTTGTCTAGAAGAAGTCAGGTCTGGACTAGAGTTTGTCAGCATCATTGTTTCTGAGTTTTCTATAAGCACCATCACTACAGAATCTTCATCCTCCCAATCTATACCTGCTATTTCTTTCCTTTATACTGCACATAACAGCTCTCCAAGTGTGAGAGACATCTTAACAGACTGGTAAGAGATTCCAAAGTTGGGAATGGGGATGAGGGAGGATGGAAGGGAGAAAGAGAGCGAGGAGTTAATCACATAGATTAGCCTCTCTTACTAAAAATAAGATGTGTGATACTCTGAAAAGCAGAGACTTTAACTGCTAATTCAAAATTCTAAATGGTTTCTGTCTCTCCAGGATATCAGATTTTGCAAGATAAATGACTAACAAATACCAAAGACCCCAGAGTATATGGGACCATTTTATGCTAAGTGCACACGACATAGGGAAATTAATCATCTATTCTAACATAAATGGACAAACATTAATATCTGTTTTCATTTGAAAAATCGAACACCTAGGCTTTTAGTAAGAGTCATGATTTAGCCCTTTATACCTCCCTTGCCACTTTCCGAAGACACTCTGCTCTAACGTTGGATGTTATGTTAAACTGTTTGCATGCTGAAATGAGATGATATGTGAATTATGTTGGCCTGTAGAGTAGGGACAGAGCTATACTTTTATGTCACTGGACGTAGGAGATGTAATTTTCTCATCACATTATTACATTATAAAGCATTTTGTGATAATGTACCCACAGATTTTATGTAAAAGTGAATGCAAGAGAAGGGCAAATTCAAAGTGTGGAAGAGAAGCCTATGAACCATAATTAGGAATTTTTGTTATAAATGAGCTCAATATTCCCATTCTTTTTTTTTTAATTTGAGTAGATTTGGCACACAATGTTACATTAGTTTCAGATGTACAGCCCGGTGATTCGACAAGTTTATGCATTATGCTCTGATCACAAGTGTAGCTACCAACTGTCACCATACAGGGCTACTCTTAAGTGAAACCATTATGCTCATTGGCCCCTCCTTAGAGTAGTGGTCTCTGGTATATCCCAAAGTTAGTTTGAAGAGATAAAGGCAAAACAGTTGGGAACTTAGATGAATGTATTATTCTTATGAAGTCATTTCTATACATAAGTGAGCAATGTGATGTCTTATATAATTATCTCATAGGAGTACCTTTTGAAACAAGTTTATAAAAGATTTATATCAGAAAATAGCAGGAATAGAGGATTGTGGAATCTGTATTTTCTGGAGTTACATCTACTTTAGTATATTCCAGACAGTGTTTCCAGATGTTTGCTGATTATTTCAGCATCTTGAAACTATAGAGGGTAATCTAGGTCCCAATAAGATCTATAAAAAACCTAGAAGCAAGAGACAAATAAAATTAGTAAGAATGTCCCCCCAAAATTAGCTAAGTCGGTGGCCTTCAAATATTTATCTCATTGTGATACACTATAAAAGTCCATCTGATACCACAACATGGTACACACTTACATATACATCTATATTTACCTGCAGTATGTATTCTGTACTCACATATTTTCTTTCATTTCTCTATTTCATTTAAAAATTGCTTATGATCCATTAAGTTGCTATATTTACCACTTCTGTTTCACAGTCTGCTGTTTGGATAATCTGTTGCGTGTGTGTGCATGCGCACACACACACACGCACACACACTCCAAGAGCTATTTTAGACATCTGGGTATTTATGAAATATGAAAGGAGCATATAGAAAGAGAACACATTCAAAAGTGTTCTGACTTGCCTGCACAATAGGTAACTGCTTTAATATTAAGCTTTTGTAAGTACCTCAGAATAATACAGGATACTTTGCCTAGTTTTCTCTGATTACATGGCATGGGTTTGGTCATAAAGAAATGCCAAGGAAAAGGGCTTATTTTTCAAGAAAGAGTGATTGGGAAGAAAAAAAAACAAAAACAAATATATATATATATATATATATATATATATATATATATATATATATATGAAAAAATACACAAACACACACAAACACACACGCATATCCCTGGCCTTGTGGAAATAATTGAATTCCTAAGGGTGTAGAGGGAGATAGTTAATTTAAGGATATTTACCAGACTCAGACAGGTCAGGGAGTTATAGGTAGCTATGAGAAGGGTATGCGTCATTCAAAAACAAAATAACCCCCCCCCCCAAAACATTAAACCAGGATGTAAGCTCTAAGAGTAACAAAAAGAAAATGAGAGAGGAGAGAAAGGAGAGAGAGGAGAAAGGGAGAGAGGAGGGAGAGAGGGGAGAAATGAGCAGACAAAATGCATATTTAGATGGGGCTTTGCAGAAAATATTTTTTAATGGGGCTCTTTGAAGTGGAAAGTGATTAGAAATGTATTCGGAGTAGCTCAGGATAAAAATTCCCTGAGTGAAATAATATTTTCATTTTTTTCTGATTAACAGACTACTAAATAGTTCCTGAGAAAGTGATATACAGGATATTTGGGGCTCTATAATTAAAAGGATAGTGATAATTTCAAATGTGTTCAAATTAGAGCATCCAAGATAGTGAAAATTCTAGAATGAATGTTCTATGAGGAACCTCAAAGGACCTGGATTCATCTTAGAGAAGCAAATACTAAAGGGAGAAGCAAATACTAAAAGGAGATAATATCTGCATGTACAAATATGAGTTGTTTTGTGTAGAAGAGGATAACACATTTTTGTGGTTTGATTGAATCACACAAATCAAAGAAGGACATGATCCTTTATGGATAAGAGGATTTAAGATTTCTAATACCATCTGAAGCTTTAGGACCCTCATTCTAGGTTTTGGTGGAGAAAAACTTGGATGATGCAAGACCAATATAAATTGTGGCTTTCCCATAAAGTTGCCTCTTAAAGGTTGACTCTGATAAAGAGACAAACATGCCGGATGTTTCAGAACTACCATCTGTTTAAACAAAGATTTTCAAAGATGTTTCAGCTTTTATGTCACCAAGATGGACTAGCCTCCAGTAATATACTAACGTGGATTTTAAAACCATGCCCGGGATGAGTAGGAAGTGTTGGAAATATCCATAATGGGGGCACCTGGGTGACTCAGTGGGTTAAACCCTCTGCCTTCAGCTCAAGTCATGATCTTGGGGTCCTGGGATCGAGCCCCACATCGGGTTCTCTGCTCAGCGGGGAGCCTGCTTCCCCCTCTCTCTTTGCCTGCTTCTCTGCCTACTTGTGATCTCTCTCCTCTCTGTCAAATAAATAAATAAAATCTTAAAAAGAAAAAAGGGAAATATCCATAATGAACATAGCAAAAAGAGGAATAGTTCTTGAAGACTGATTTTGTTTGTTCCTTATCTATCATCGATTTTGAGATATTAGGAGCAGTACGTTTATCTTCTAAAACAAAAACGACCTACACATAAAACACATTTTCAGAATCATTTGAAATTATTTTATTATCTATTGTGGCTATTCAGATAAAATATGTCACAATTTTGAAAATAAATTTGAACTCAACATGAGCCATGGTTCAAAAAGAGTACAGCAGTAAGTCAGGAAACCTGTCTTAGCTTGACTACAGACCAGTCAATTGATGCTAGGTTCATTATTTAACACCTGGGTTTAACATACTATAATGTTAACTACATGTTTGTGTTATTGAACAGGTAAACTTATGTTTTCTAGTAACTAAAAGTAAAAGAAAAGGGAAATGAACCTTAAAGAAGGATTTTATAAGCCAGGGAGTCTTCTTAATGCCTAAGATACAGCATTATGATAAGTTGGGTTTCTCTGAAAATCATGTGAATGCTTCTAGGTTATAAATTAGCAATAATATGAAAGAGTAACTTAGTATTTTAAATAGTAACTGTTCTATAGTCCATTTGTTTGCCAAATCATTCCTGCTAAGATCTGGGGAAAACAAAGCATCAATTTCATTGAATATTTTAGTGAATATAGTTGAGTGTTTTTGGGGTAACCTTGCAGACAGAAACATGCTCTCTGCCTGGATATTGATTATAATTAACCAATAGAAAGAAAATTTGATTTTTTAAAATTTAAAGATAATAGACTATTAAGTATATGATACCTAAACTAATAAATGATTTTTCCTTTCTTTTTAAGAATAATAATACAAACAAAGATGATTGTTAGAGGAATTTGAAGTCAGTCACCTGTGATTTAGGTTAATTTTGAGGGATATTATTTCCTAGCTAATGCTTTCAGGCAGGATAAATATGAGTAAATTTTGGTTGCATAGTAAGTACTACTAAGAATTTCAGGATGCACTTGTTAAAGTATTTAAGAATTTATTTTTGATGAATAGGTATACTCTAACAGACTAATTCAGTAAATTTCTGATTAACACAGTCAGATTTGTAGAAATATTACATTACTTCATTTTTTCTTAACATTCATATTTTTGAAAATTATGACACAACACAAGAAAATACTGTTGTAATATATTTGTAGTTTGTCTTCATATGGGAAATTCCATGAAGCTGGGAACCTATATGTAATGTTCATCACTGAATGATTTGGGTCTAGGAAAGAACATAATAAATCCTAAATAATGCCTATTGAGTGAATAGATGAAAATCCCTGTTAGAATTTAAAGTAGGGGTGGCTGGGTGGCTCAGTGGGTTAAAGCTTCTGCCTTTGGCTCAGGTCATGATCTCAGGGTCCTGGGATGGAGCCCTGCTTAGCAGGGAGCCTGCTTCCCCTCTCCCTCTGCCTGACTCTCTGCCTACCTGTGATCTCTCTCTGTCAAATAAATAAATAAATCTTAAAAAAAAAAAAAAAGAATGTAAAGTAAAGGCAAACAACAATCCAAAAAAAACAACTTATATATTGGAGATACTTAGATATTTTCTGGAGTTAGGGACTAATCTTTAAATATAAATTTGTTGAGAATGAGAAACCATCAAATCCTTATATTTTGAAGAAAATATTTATTATAGCATTATTAGACTATAATTTGTTGTGATAGGAATCTGACCTTTAATTAATAGAGATATTTTTCATGGACCAAAGTATAGCATTATGTGTAAGCTATCTAATTTTGAATGAGTCTTTTCTGGTTTCAAATACCCACTTACTTACTACTGCTATAATCTTGGGCAAATTATATAAACTTTTTAAGCCTCATTTCTTCTATTCTCTCATCTATAAATTGGAAAAGAGTGTCTGTCTCATAGTATGGTTGAGAATATATTAAATTATGTATGAAATTATGTATATATACATTAATAATTATAATATAAAATATGTGAAATAATTATATTTTATAATTTAAAATAATAATTATAACTGTAATTATTATAATAACATATACATATATACATGAAGATATGAAATAGATATGCATATATAAAATTATATATATGCATAATATATATCATATATGAATACAATAGCTAGACGTAGAAAACAATAGATGATAGCTATGCTTAATGTAATAATTCAACTTACTCTTAAGTTAATTGGAAATTTTATCAAAAGTTTTAAAATTAACATTATTTTTCTGTTCTGGTAAATAGAGCTCTAAAATCTTCAGCTAACAACAACAAAAAAAGTTCAGTGAATTTTCTGGTAAATTGAATTATCTGGGTTACTTCAGTAAAGATTTTCCTAACTAAGTGAAAAGGCATTGATTAGTTTATGTAAAGAGGCCAGGATAAAAAGGAAATTATGTTTGAAATATTAGATGCTATACGAAATGGAAAATTATTTAGAAAAAAATTTGTTATCTCCGAACTTATGTCAATGAAAAAATAAAAATTCATCCATACATTATAATATATACATTTTTCTGAAAGTGAATAACTATTTTATGGTGAGAGGCTCTAAGTCTTTTGAGTGAAGAGGACTTAGACTTCTAAATAAAGATAATACCTGCCTTCTCTTTCTCTCAGTGAATGTATATATAGATATAAAAGTATATATAAATTGAGATTGACATAGCAATTAATACAATGCTGGCACATCTTTGACAACAATAATAATGAGTTTGATAATAAGGAACTTCACAAACATGGTTAGCCAATTAAGGCTTAAAAAGTCTGCAGAATGTCCAGAGGAGACACAATTATAAATACCATAGGGAAATAAGAACTACATTCAGAATATATCATTGATTATATTAATTTATCTTGAGACTTTTTGTTAATTTCAAGTTAATATCTGTTTCTCTGGAAGGATGGGAGTTTGATCTTAATATCTGAACTACAACAACATAAATGGATTTCATGGAGTACTAATGCGAGAATGATTTTTTTCCTGCTTTCTTTTCCTTTTCTGTTACTTCCCAAATTTTCTTTATGAGATAGTAATAATTATGTAAACTCGTGTCATTATTTCTCTCATCAGACATGTGCAGGGCAGCATGGAGGCATACTCACACAATGCACAGTTGTCATTATTTACATGATAAGAGTGCTCATGCCGTGATGGGAGTTAAAGAAAAACACTTTCCCATTTTGATTACAGTATCTTATTTTTTTCATGCGTTGGGTCTTAAGGTAAAAACTGACAGAAAATAAGGTATGACAAATTGCATGTGCTTAATTTTACTCTGCCTTTTGAATATAAAGGAATACTATGATAGTTAATTTTATATGTCAACTTGACTGAGTCGCAGGATGCCCAGGTATCTGGTTAAACAGGTTTAAATGGGGCTTGTCTGTGAAGGTCCTTCTGAAAAAGGTTAGCATTTGAATTGATAGACTGAGTAAAATAGATTGCCCTCCCCAGTCTGGTCGGGCATCATCCAATCTGCTGACGGCCTAAATAGAACAAAAAAGTGAAGGAAGGTTGAATTCACTTTCTGCTGACTATGTGAACTTAGACATCAGTCTTCTTTCCTTAGCAGTCCTGGTTCTCAGGCCCTTAGATCTGGATGGAAATCTATGATTTTATATCTATATCTGTCTATCTATCCTATTGGAATCTGTTTTTCTAGAGAACTCTGATTAATAAAAACACATAAGATATGAAAGTTATGAAGCTTACTCTGTAGCAGGTCTCCTAACAACAGGAGCCTAAATTAATAATTTTCTCATGCTGAGAAAAATTTTAGATAATGTGGATCCTTTTTGAAGTGATAACATCTTAGTCTGGAATTGCTGGAAATTTACTAAAGTCTGGATTTGCCCCTACAGAAAATCTCTGACTTTAATTACACTGCACTGCTTATTGCTTTTTCAGAGTAGGACCTCTGACAGGTGGAACTTTAGTGGACTAATGTGTATGAATTAATATAGTTTGTGGCTTAGAGCAGAGGAAGAAAATTGCAGCAAGCCTCTAATAAATTATGACATCTATTGTGTGTCTGCTGACATTCTCCCTAAGACTTTGACACCGGACATAGTGAAATTGCAATGACACCATTTCCTTTCATCATTCAACAAAGAAACTACTGATTTCTCTCAGTGTAACCAACGTTTGATTTTCCTTTATTGTGTGCATGCTAACAACATCAAAAACTCCCTATTTTTGTAAACTCCTTTTGGAAACTGCAAAAGCAATTGAGATCTTTGAAATGATAAAAAGTTTCTTTGCCAAGCAAAGTTTTAACTGTAAAAAAGTATGGGCCATCTGGGATCTTGGCAACAAATCTAGTTTGCTACTCTTGGAACAAGAAATTCTTCTGTCATTGTAACCCATGGGCATCAAAATGATGTGAAAGATGTTGCCAGCAATCCTCAAATAATTCTTTCCCACCAGATTAAAAGTCACCAATTAAAATTTTGTCAAGAGAATTTCCAATGATACAATCTATGGCGTAATAGCAAAAGAAAAAATTTTTATAGACACTTCACTTCTTTGAGAAGTGAAAAAATGTTCAACTTGAACATTGAATATTAAGATGAGTTTATTAATTACTTGGATTAGTAAATTACTTGAATCCTTGAATAAGGTAAATTTTATTATTAAGCGTCATTCATTCAGCTACTTCAAAGTGCTACCACAGGTAGCTGCTAAACCAGTCTGCCATTTTACAGTGAGGTAGTTATGGGAACAAATACTTGGACTTTTCTGTGCCAGGGTAAGTGCTTCTTAGTGGCAAGCCCTGTTGACTTCTCTGCAAATAGAAACTGCCATACCGGAACAGGATCAAACTTTTCTGAAGGCTAATTATTCCTAACTGACTTTAAAGTTGATTTGTGGGTTTCTCTTCCTCTACTACATCTTAGATTATGGATGACCTGAAACTTGCCTGAAACAAACAATCTTATGAGCAAAGTAAATGCTTCAAATCCAATCCCCTCTACAAATCCTATAGAATCCTGCTGAGCATTAATGCATGAGGATCAATGTCTCACAATGAGAGTTTTTCTAAGTGAACCAGCATTTTTGTCTTTGTTATCATCAAAAAGAGCAGTTGAAATCAAATGGATGTAAAAAGTAAAATCCATACTCCGAGAAGAAACATTACTCCCCAAATTTAACTTCATCTTTAAAACAGACCACATTGACTTTTCCCCCCAAAAAAGTATAGTTTTGAGATGAATTGAGGTTTTGTTTCCTTTTTGCTTTCCATATTTGAATTTATTTAAGCTCTGTATTTGTAAAGATAGCTTTTCATCCCTGTCAAGAACATCATTTTCCTCTCAATGAAATAAAATGCACATGGATGTTCTCTGCCTAATTCATTATTTTTTGTAACTTTCAAATTAATCATTAGTCATTAATTTCTGGGAAAAGTTTTTTCTAGCTTCCCTTATTCAGGCAAATTTGTCTATTCTGTATTCTCACATGATCAAATATCAGCGGTTCATGGCACTTAACCAGTTTTATGTATTTGTGTATTTGTTTTTGATTGATCTGTTCTTCCACTGGCCTCCATCTTCCATGACAGCAGGGACTCTGCCTGTCTTTGCCATTTTTTTGCCAGTGCTTAGAATGATGGCACATGGTAAGAAGTTGCTAAATCTTTATTAAAGAAAAATGAGTTTTTTTTGTTTTTTTTTTGTCAAGTTGAAAGTTTCTTGAATCTGAAAAATAAACATAGTTCTGTGGTAGAGAAGACTAACAACGCCTGGGAGGAAAAGACTCTAACCCTCAAGGTTCTAGGCCATTGATGTGCTCGGATTCTAGAGAGTTTGAGAGAGAGAGACAGAGAAAGAGGGAGACAGATGGACAGGGAGACTTAGGACAATTTGCAGAACATTTTAATCTAGATAATTTTGTTGAGGCTTCTAAATGATATCCATATTTTTATGGATAATACAAATACTTTATAATTATGTATACACACAAATATCCATGTATATATAACATATAAAAAGAATACATGTATTACATATGCAAAATATACATATATTACATAAATATGTATATATTTCACTGTTCTGTGTAAATATAGAGACACATTATCTTCAGTGCATCATTATTTTTACATATACTTTCTAAGCGGCCTGTGAAATAAAGTGTTATTAAATTATCCCAGGTGACCATGTTTGTGACCTTCTCTTTCCCAGTTTCCATTTTGATAACTCCTGAGAGACATGGCAGTTTTCCAGTATTTACCAGGGGACACCAATGTTGGAAAACTATTCTTTTAGTTAATAGAAAATTGTTTATTTTTTTTCTAAGATATGAAAAATTAAAACTTGTTATGCAAGCTGGTTAACATGAACAGATTTTTCTAAGACATAAACAAATACTTTTATGACAGTTTTCTAAATTTTTGCTTAAACTAAGTACATGGAACCACTGATAAATAAAGTGCCAACATTGGAATCATCACTAACAACTAATTACTTTGATAATCTGGGTGGTAAATGCGTGATTTTTACCATATCACAAACAGGAGGTGATTTTGTCAGCCAGGATTTTTACAGTGTATTAAAGATGTTCACTTGTTGGGGGAACTGTAATGAATCAGATAGGACTTAGAAACATACCATGATGTGCAATTTCACCCTGCACCTTGTTAGGAGATCATATTTTGCAGCCTGTTTAATCTGAAGGTTAAGATAACTTCCACCTTCTTTAACACCCACCTCACCCTGATTTGACTAAAACATAGCTGTTGTTAAAAGCAACCTTAGATCATTACTAACTCTGGTGGCTGCTTAATCATCCAAAGTGAAGTGCTGAGATGGAGAATTCAAGTGACATTCTAAAGTCTACTTAATTGCTAATAATAGAAAATACACCTCAAGGAGAAAGCCTGGAGTTATAAGACAAAATAATTATTCCTCCCTGCTCACAGACCATCACAGTTGATTCTTAGTTACTTTCAGTAGTTTCTTTATCAGCACAGAATTCTCAGCTTTGTTTTCTAGGTGACTGCTCTGGCCATGTTGAGTTCAAATATTAAGTCTGAAGGGCCATTCAGACCCAAGTATCTGAGGGCAGAATATATCTCACATTAGGCATAGGAAAGGATAGGATGATTTTGATGAACCTATCAGTGCCAGCCTTAAAAGCTCCTATTTAGAAAAATTTCCACTTTCTAAACAAATTTCCTATTCAAAAGCAAGTTAAAATGTTCCAAGGTAACTCAAGATCTTAAAACTTATGTACATTTGTTGACTGTTTACAGATATAAAACTGAGTTTATTTTTTTTATTTTTTTATTTTTTTAAAGATTTTATTTATTTATTTGACAGAGAGAGAGAGAGAGATCACAAGTGGGCAGAGAGGCAGGTAGAGAGGGAGGGGGAAGCAGGCTCCCCGCTGAGCAGAGAGCCCGATGCAGGGCTCGATCCCAGGACCCTGAGATCATGACCTGAGCCGAAGGCAGAGGGTTTAACCCACTGAGCCACCCAGGCGCCCAAAACTGAGTTTATTTTTGTGCATTTACTTTATAAAGTATTATCTGGAATGTTAATGTTGACTTAAAATATCCATTATTATTTCACTAAAATAGTAAGATATATATAGTAGGATTAGTAAGATGAATAGTAACAATAAGATTTGTCATTAACAGACACTTATCTAGTGTATCTATTAAAATATATTTTCTAATTTTATTTAATTGCATTGACATGAAATAACGTGTTGCATAGGCATTATTTCTATTCACTCATTCAGTCAAGGTAGACAACCTGCTGAAACAGACAACCCCAAGAGGGAAGGGAGTTATATGGTAAATGCTTATTTGTAGTCATCCAGTATGGATATGCTTCACAGTGAACCTTCCATTTTATGAACTCATTTTACAAGTCCTTGGAGCATTCTGCATTCATCCAATAAAGATAGGGAGTGGATACAGGACTACTAGAGGGTGGTATTTAATGGGAAAACCTGAAAGTGGCTATCACCCTTTCATTCATAGTCTGTTGGACAGAAGACAATCGCATGACCACTTGTTACTGCAGGCATAACAGGGAAAAAGTGAAAACTTATTAAACATGATAATCCTCTGTCAGATTCACTTTTATTAGTGAATAAAATAAGAATTAGAGAATTCTGTCATCTCCCCAAACCAAACAAGTAATTGAGACTCTAGGTTTTACTTAAAGTTAGGTATGGCATTTCTAGTCATGATGGAATAACTAGAACCAGACGTGATATTCCATAATGGGAAATGAAAAAGTGAATAAGTAAAGGAATCAACACATTGGTCAATGTGCTGTATAGGACTATGAGCCCTTAGAATAAAGAGAAAAAAGTGAGGTGAGCCTACAATTACCTTGATTTCTGGAGGCAGTTTCTGGACCAGAGTGTAGGAATAAGGAAACCAAGCAGAACACAGCAAATTATTCAGTTAAGTAGACAGAGATTGGAGTTTGAGAAGCCTGAGGCAGCTGATATTTGTGGTCAGAGCACCAGAGGAGAAGGAGCTAAACAGAGAAAACAACATCATAAATCTATAATGGGGTCCCCATGTGTCTGTGGTTGAATACTAAAGTGGATGTACCTTGAATGAAACTCTACAAGAGTGAGAAAAGAATAACTGGGCAATTGTAAACTAGAACATTCTTATAGTTTACTCAAAGCTGGGAGAATTTTTCCAAGCAACAAAAGAGGAAGTCTTTGTTGAACACTCAGGCCATTAGGCAAAGAGCACAATACTTTGTAGGAAGGCCAAACTAGCTGTAAAGACTATAACAGTCTGCTCGAACAAAGCATAAAAACAAGTTTTAAAAAGGGTCAGATAGTCTACAGGTAACTTACTGCCAGCCAAATAAAGAGCATTAATCTTTAAAGAAAACAACAAAATACAGCTCTCAGCAATGTGATATTCAAAATGTCCAGCATTTCTTCCCAGAAATACAGACATATGTGGAGTGGTAGAGATTAAAGAGGCAGGATAAAGGGCACATGGAACAAAGGGATGAAATCAGAAAAGTATGGGATGAGTTTGGCAGCCTTTGAATAGACTAGGAATAGGAGAAAATGGTAGTGAGGTCAGGAAAATCACATTCTAGAGGAGCCTTAAATATTTTAAATGTTAGCTTCATCCTGTAGTATGGTGGGTGGGAGGTAGAACATGGAAAGTTGGGGGGGTGCTGGTGACATAAATAAAGAAGTTTAAGCATTGAATGCAGAATAGATTTTTGGTGGAGAAAAGGGCAGATAGGGTGGATATGAAAGGGAACAGTCAAGAATTAAAGATCTTTAAAGTAGTATTGTGATTGTTTAGTTATAAACCTGAACTAATATGAGAAGGGCTTTGGAATGGCTTTCTTTAAAAGATAAGAAATCTTAACTCTTCTTTGAGAGCTCTGAAGGCCACAGCCTGGACAAACTCTTGTAAGAGTCTCACTTTATTTATATTGAAAAGAACTTCTTCAATCCTAATAAAGCTTATACCACTTTAATACCAAACATCTTTTGAAAACTCACAGAAATGAAAAATGTGAGGGCAATTAAAGAAATAAACTATTATTAAAATAGAGTATGTATAGGGGTGTCTGGGAGGCTCAGTTGGTGAAGCGTGGCCTCTTAGTTTCAGGTCAGTTCATGACCTCAGGATCGTGAGCTCTGTGCTCATCACAGAGTCTGCTTAGGATTCTCTCTCCCTCTGCCCGTCCCCACCATGTTTGCTTTCTCTCTCTCTCTCTCTCTTTTTCTCTCTCTCTCTTTCTCTCTCTCTCTCTAAGATAAATAAGTAAATCTTTAAAAAATAAAGTATAAACTTTCTAGACTTCTTGATAAATACCTGATTCCGCTGCTGCAAAGTAGTCCAACCTGAGTTACGTGCAAAGAAGTCCATCCAGAGCTTCAGATACTTACATTACTTATTACACTTATTATACATATAGATGTTTCTACTTTTAGAAGAAAATCTATTTGGTAATTTTCTTCTTACTAACATTGACAAAATGTAATCCAATTTTTTGACATAAGCAATAAGGCAGACTTATTTCTCAAGTTCTATAAAAGTTTTTTTTTTTAATGTAGAAAAAGTCTATTTCTAATCTGGGGAATCGGTGTCTCAGTAAATGAAAACACCATTTGTCATAAAAATCTTCAGTAGTAAGAGTAAATTTTTACTAATATTAATTCCATGATCAGTGCTTCTTTAACAACTGTCTCCCCTGGGAGCACCATGACTCTCTAAAAGTGTTATTCAAAATTTCCCCAGAGTCTAATGAAGATAATTTGCTAATGGATGTTTTGTTTGATTTTTATCCAAAGGCAAAAGAGGACATAATTGATTAGCATCTGAATGTGAGAAACACAAGAGGTTCCTCTAAAAAATGATGCTCTCATAGTACAAACAAAAGCTGTGATTAATGTTTTTGTCAAATCCATAAAAGAAAATGGAGAGGACATTGCCTTCTCCTATCAAAGATGTACAAGGATGAGAACTATGCTTTGGCAGACCATTTGTGCATTCCCTTTGGATATGGCACAAGCTCCTTCTTTCTCGTCTAGAATTGTAAAGAACTGAATAGGCTATTAACATTTTGATAAATATTTGATCCTGCCCTTGCAAGTTCCACATGTGTTTAAGTTATAATTTTAGGCTTGTGTCACTTGTGTCAAATAAACAAATATGATGGTACCTGGTTTGAGTTTATATTATTTTTATATATGTATATTTGGAAAAATATATTTAGAATAAAAAAATAAAATTTCTAAAAGCACAGAAAGGTATAACTTAGAAGTTTCCCTTGTGCTTTTTACCACTTCCTGTTTCACACCCCAGACTTAACTATTAACAGTTCCTCATTAACCAAAGTAGGAATAAATATAAGAAATTGATTGTAAAATGGCATAAAAATAATACCTTACATGTGCAAAGTACTTTATGGTTTACCAAGACCTCTCCTTTTTATAATTTTTTATCTTTATGCAGAGAACAAAGCTGAGACATAGAAGGGGAAGTGACAAGTTAGATCATATACCTAATGGCTGTAGGGTAGGACTTTACTATGGATCTTCAACACTGCTTGCTGTCCAAAGCAAGCAGACATGCTTAACCAATCTACAGAAGACATCACAGTGCAGTGGAAGAAAAAGACAAAAGTGATAAAGATTTCTAAAATCCAGTTGGTTAAATGAGATGAATTTTATTTATTTTTATTTTTTTGTAATTAATTTTATTTTTCAGTGTTCCAAGATTCATTGTTCATCTATCACATCCATTACTCCATGCAATACATGCCCTCCTCAAGACCCACCACCACGCTCACCCAGCCCCCCACCTCCCTCCCCTCCAAAACCTTCAGTTTGTTTCTCAGAGTCCACAGTCTCTCATGGTTCATCTCCCCCTCTGATTTCCCCCAATTCACCCTTCCTTTCCTTCTCACAATGTCCTCCATGTTTTTCCTTATGCTCCACACATAAGTGAAACCATATGATAACTAACTCTCTTTGCTTGACTTACATCACTTAGCATAATCTCTTCCAGTCCCGTCCATGTTGAAACAAAAGTTGGGTATTCATCCTTTCTGATGGAGACATAATATTCCATTGTATATATGGACCATATCTTCTTTATCCGTTCATCTGTTGAAGGGCACTGTGGCTCTTTCCACAGTTTGGTGATTGTGGCCATTGCTGCTATGAACATTGGGGTACATGTGGCCCTTCTTTGTACTATATCTGCATCTTTGGGGTAAATACCTAGTAGTGCAATTGCACTATTTTTAATATCTTGAAGAATCTCCACACTGTTTTCCAAAGTGAATGCACCAACTTGCATTCCCACCAACAGTGGAAGAGGGTTCCCCTTTCTTCACATCCTCTCCAACATTTGTTGTTTACTGTAGTGTTGATTTTGGCCATTCTAACTGGTGTAAGGTGGTATTTCAATGTGGTTTTGATTTGAGTCTCCCTGATGGCTAATGATGATGAACATTTTTTCATGTGTCTGTTAGCCATTTGTGTGTCTTCTTTGGAGAACAGTCTGTTCATGTCTTCTGCCTATTTTTTGATGTGATTGTCTGTTTTTTGATTGTTGAGTTTGAGGAGTTCTTTATAGATCTTAGATATCAGGCCTTTGTCTGTAGTGTCATTTGCAAATATCTTCTCCCATTCCATGGGTTGCCTGTTTGTTTTGTTGACTGTTTCCTTTGCTGTGCAGAAGGTTTTTATCTTGATCAAGTCCCAAAAGTTCATTTTCACTTGTCTTACCTTTGCGTTTGGAGACATGTCCTGAAAGAAGTTGCTGTGGCTGATGTTGAAGAGGTTACTGCCTATGTTCTGAGATGTATTTTAGATTTTTTTTTTTTTATTAGAGAGAAAGACTGAGAATGAGAGGAGAGAAGGTCAGAGGGAGAAGCAGACTTCCCGCAGAGCCGGGAGTCCGATATGGGACTCGATCCCGGGACTCCGGGATCATGACCTGAGCCGAAGGCAGTCGCTTAACCAACTGAGCCACCCAGGCACCCCCTGAGATGTATTTTAAAAAGCAGTTACACAGTATCAAAATACATAAACCTCATTAACACAGTGGGAGGAGATGGCCACATAGGAAAGAGGTTGAAGGATCTGCTGTGGACCTGTAAAGTACCAAGGCAGTAAAGAACCAAAGTCGAGTTAATATTGGACTTTTGCCCTCAAAGTAAGAAATGGTTCTCTTTAGTTGATAACCCATTTTTAAGCATTATGAATTGTGTAAGATGTGCATGAAATTTCTACCTCAGTGTTTCTACAAGTGACCACTGTGGCACACAGATCTTGTAAGATGCTTTAAAAAGAAATCAGTTTTTTACCCCAATTTGGGTAAAAACATGTACTGTATTCTCTGTCCCAAACCTTGGGAAGTATGAGAATATTAAAAGTTCTGTGAATTCTGACTGAGTGGAAATCTGTTTAATGTTACTTATGCTAGTTTTTCTCAAATTTATTTGACTCTTGATCCCATTGTTGAAGTCATACTGTTAACTTCACTGGGCACCATTTCTAGGAAATGGCATCTTAAGTGTAGAAAGATTTGGACTCAACCTGTATCAGGTCAGCTAAAGAAATAAAGCATAAAGTTCATCCCATAGCAGTTCATACCTCATTCTTATTCTTGACTTTTCAAAGGCAAAGAAATCTATGGATTCTTTACTGAGAACTGTTTCCTAGACACTAATATAACCAAGAAGATTCGATTAGGGGGAGACATTTTTAACTTTCCATTTTTCGTGCTGCTTGACCTCCTTCGTAAATAAATGCATATAGTCAATCAAATAATCAGCACATATTTTCCTTGTTTACAGGGCATTCTGTAGGGCAGACATTGACTCTGCTTCAAGGAGCTTGCAGTTCAATTGAGGCGGCTGGGCATGGATATACTGACAAATTATATAACTGTGTGATGTTAAATATACATCATCAGAAATGTCACAAGGCAGGCATGATTAATTGCCGAGTGAGTGTCATGAGTAGTTCACACACTGTGAGTTCAGAAGGAGTGAGGTCACAGTGGGTGGTAGTGACTTAAGGTGGCTTCTGGGATTCACATATGCTGAAGCATATATTTATGGCTGAGTCCAGGCTCAGTTTGAAAAATGGCAGAATGCTTAAAAGCAAGCAACACAATAACACATTTGCATGTTTGAATTAGAAGAGACACAGGGAGGAAAAGTAGGAAATGGGCCACTCTGCAGAGCTCTAAAAGACGACTTTGGAAGAAAACAGTAAAACAAAAGAAATGAAGGACTAAAACATATGTATTAATTAATTAAACTCATTACTTAATCAATGTTCATTATTACCTTTGCTCAGTTCTAAAGGAAGAGACATTCAAAGTGGTCTCCATTTAGTTAGGACTGAAGTTGGTGGTAAGGAATGGAGATTGCCCAGTGAGGCGATTCTAAGTTTTATCTCAGGAATGCTAAGTGAAATTAGGCATTAGAAATTAATACAGAATATTTCTTTGATTCTATAAATCAGAAATTAATTTAGTTGATAAACTAGCTTGGAGAGAAATAAAACTATATAACAGTAGAATAAATTATTTTTTAAACAGGTAGAGGATTAATAATATCCTCTATATGTGGAAATTGGTATGCATTTATATGTGGAAATTGGTATGCATTTATAATCTTGAATATATAGATACTACTTGGCATACTTTAATGTAGATGTGTAGTTTTTAAAAATGTGAGTATAGGCTACACAGGTTTTTTTCAGAATTTTAACATTTGAAGGAAACCTACATGTCATTGAACATCTTTGTCTTCATATGGTATATAAAGGATGTAGGCAGCAGTAACTCAATGTGTACAAAAAGGTCCCCCAATTCTGCCTCCTACATTATTACTTTTGTAAAAGATTTATTTGTTTATTTGAGAGAGAGAGAGAGAGAGCAGGGGGAGGGGCAGAAGGAGAGGAAGAGAGAGTCCTAAGCAGAGTCTGCACTGAGTGCAGAGCCCCATGTGGGGCTTGATCTCACAACCCTGAGATTACCACCTGAGCCAAAACCAAGAGTCAGATGCTTGACTGTTTAACTGATTGCACCACCCAGGTGCCTCAAAGTGCTCTAGCTTTTGGTTTTTGTTTTGTTTTGTTTTGGAAGGTAGGTGGGGACAGAGAGAGAAGGAGAGGGAGAATCTTAGGTAGGCTCCAGCACAGAGCCTACTGTGGGGTTCCATCTCACAACCCTAATCACGACCTGAGTGGAAATCAAGGGTCAGACATTAAAAGACTGAGCCACCCAGGCGCCCCTGCCTCCTGTATTATTTTGACAATATCAGACTCCAGAAGAGATAGCTTTGAGGCCCCAGAATGGTACGTTTGAACATACATATATACATACATACATACACATACAAGTTTAATAAGAGTGCTGGAATATAGGTTATTCCTAGAAAACTTAATTCAAATTAACTAAAAAATAAACTAAATCATCCTCAAAACTGAAATCTAAACCTATCACATTTCAAAACATTTTTATAGTATCATTGAACATTCTAATATTAGCTTAACCAAACGTGAATGTTGTCTAAACAGTTTCAAAATCTATTCTGAGCCAATACTATACACTGTATCTCTCTAGCTCTAATTCCCTTGCTCAGTTCAGATTACTTAGAACCATGTTATTCCTAGTCATCAGAATGAGCCAGACTCATCAAAGAACCAGCATAACGTTGGAATAAAGGATTTAAATTAGGCCAGTGGATGATCTGCTTTTTGCTTCTTCTGAGAAATTTAATGAAATATCCAATGTATTCATTTGTTCATTTAAAAACTATTTATTGAACATCTACTATATGCTCAGCACTAAATAGGGCACTGGGAGATACAGAGGGAGACATGGCAATGGTTTTGCCCTTGTGGAATTTACTATCACAGTAGAATAAAACAGTTGTTAATCAAATACCTTCCCCCAAATTTAGCAGTAGGTTGTGGTATGTGTGCAGAAGAAGGAACAAAAGCCCTTATAAGAGTAGGGGATACATGGCTCTCTGAAGCAAATGTTGCAGTCAGAAATTGGAGCTTGAATCGAAATGCTCTCATCTGTTAAACTAAATTTGGCTGGTGAGTGAAATTTTTCTGGATGTGTAAGTGATGCAAATTTATGCAAATACTCTATATCCTGACTCTTCACACCCCTTTTTGTACAATTTCCTTATTGGGCTCATTGCAGTTCAAATAATGTTTATACTGTAGGGAAAGTCTTAAGACTGCATGAGATTCGAAATTATGAGAAAGTTTAGAGCCAGTTTTTTTATCTTTGCAACTTTATAAATCTGTTATATTTTAGATTGTTTTTTTTTAAAGATTTTTTATTTATTTATTTGAGATAGATAGAGAGAGAAAGCATGAGAGGGGAGAAGAAGGTCAGAGGGAGAAGCGGACTCCCCACAGAGGCGGGAGTCTGATATGGGACTCGATCCCGGGTCTCCGGGATCATGACCTGAGCCGAAGGCAGTTGGCTTAACCAACTGAGCCACCCAGGCGCCCGATATTTTAGATTGTTTTAAAGGTGGATATATTCATTTTAGCCTATCATTTTACTCTGATAAAAGCTCAGGGTTATATGTAAGTTGTCTAATTTTGTAGTATCTAGTTCATATCTATTTTATTTCTTAGTTTGGTGGAGATAGAAGTATGTATTATTAAAAAAATGGAAATATCATATATGGAGAAAAAATATAAAATGTAAGTGAGAAAAACACCAACCTGAGCATCATTCTCTTGGAAAAATATAGCACATTTAAAACTATCTGCCATCCTTAAGTAACTCATTTAAAGAATTTAAAATTATGTGTATTTTAATGTCTTAAAGATGTGCGGCTATGACAGTGCACTTTGCCAATTCTTCATTTGTTTATGTTTACATTCTCAAAGCACTTTTTTCTTTGTATTAGTTTCTTGAATTGCAGGCCATTTTTCATTACACATTGCTTTGTAAGTTTTACCAAAAAACTTACACAACACAAATACAAAGAGGGATGTAATTTGTGAGATTATAAATGGCACCTTTTTACTGTAATAAAATAAGCAAAGAACAAATAAAACTGAATTAAACTGAAGCCCATTAGTGAGATATGAAATGACACAAAAAGGAACTGAAGTATTTAATAGCAAATCTTTGTGTAATAAATTGTTTGACTCAGGTGGGAAGCCTTGCAGTGCCTTTCAGCCTGCTAGATTTTCCAGTGTCTCTGCAGCCAGGTGGAGAACTGTGTGGTCCATGTATACAATAGTGGCATCCTCCTATCTATAGGATTTAGAAAAGAAAAAAATTAGGAAGCATGGAAATACAGTCTAATTTTAAAATAATTTATTTTTAATCCTGTCAGTGACTTCCATTATGTAGACACTGGCTTCATTTTGTTCTTGTCTCAGATTCCTAGCATCTTGGGTTTGGGGTCATGTTGGGATTGGGGGTGGGAGAAAAATGAGAAAAGGAGGAAGGAGAATAAGAATGTGGAAGCTGAAGGCAGGTAGTCAGGACTCAAATCTTCTATCACTTACATGCTGCATCACTTTAGGCAAGTTACTTAACTTTATAAACCTCAGTTTCCACCTCCATGAATGGGTATAACAACAGTCCCTACTGCATAAGGTTTGTTGTGACGGTTTGTGGAAACATAGCATGTATTGTGCTCCATACAGTGCACCATACAACAAGCTATTATGAGGAAATTTAAAGCAGAAGGAAGTATATGCTAACCCTCAAACAAGTAGTAAGAGCAGATACAAGCACTGAGAGGCCTAGAGAAGAGAGGGATGTAAATATAGTAACATTTGATGTATCGTGGTAGTTTCCACACATAAATGAAGGAGATATAATTAATGGTCTTAGTAAATCACAGTCAAATTTTAGTTTCAGAAGCTACATAGTCCAGAATATGTCTCTCCCCCTTCCTGAATTTTCTGTTATGGTCACAATTCTATAATTTGCTTTAGAGTCTGTTAAAGAGCTTATTGGTTTAAAAAAAAAAAAGAAAAAAACTCACATGAGCTGCCAGTAGTCACTACCAGGTGCTGGAAATACTGAAGGAGTTTTGAAAGCATCCAATTTGGGATTGAGACTGCAGGAGTCTCTTAGTAACTGTTGTCATGCATAACATCCTGTGACAGAACTTAATATTTTAACTGATACTGGAAGAAGATACAGAAACTCTGGTACTTAAATTTCTCTGTTCATAGAATTCTTAAGTTAAATATTTTTTATGCTAACTAATTCAGTCCCAAATATATTAATGCTTCTGATAACTTCCCATGACCTAACCTGGAGTGTTATCAGTGGGATGGGTAAACTAGTAGTGATCAGTTGGGTGAGAAGGTACAAATAAATTGTTCTGTTCACCCCAAACATAAATGCAGCTGACTCTCCTTAGTGACAGAGTATAAATAGATCATGTTATATAAGGCACATAGAGGTTTTTTTTAACCTTTCAAAAGAATTAGCATTGCACATAGCATTACTATTTAAGAATTTCCTCTACATAGAACATGGTGCTTAAAAGTCTACCCCCACTGACACTCATCAAAACCAAGAAAGCAAACAAGGATCAAGAATCTGTATTTTGAGGGGCACCTGGGTGGCTCAGTTGATTGAGCGGCTGCCTTCGGCTCAGGTCATGATCCTTGAGTTCCGGGATCGAGTCCCACATCGGGCTCTCAGCTCCATGGGAAGTCTGCTTCTTTCTCTAACCTTCTCTCCTCTCATGCTCTCTCTCATGTTCTCTGTCTCTCAAATAAATAAATAATAATCTTAAAAAAAAAAAGAATTTGTATTTTGAGGAGT
Organism: Nasua narica; assembly: GCA_028533885.1. NCBI lineage: Eukaryota > Metazoa > Chordata > Mammalia > Carnivora > Procyonidae > Nasua > Nasua narica. The sequence goes on along the minus strand of CM052809.1, from coordinate 92,056,707 downwards.
CTTCATTGATGAACACAGATTGATGTAAGCATAGACAGAATGCCTTGAACAATGCTGAGGTAGGCATCTAGTTAAATGAAGTTTCCATTGAACAGAAAGTCAGGCAGAAAACTTAGTTACCTGTCACAAAAGTCAGATGGCTATTTTTATTGGCCCAGAAAATAAAGTAGCACACAGAAGGGTCCTTAAATTTTATAACTACTTTGCGAATCCTGACTATTCTTATTGCTTCTAGTAGCAGTGACAGCCAAGAGATATCAATCTAATTAATTTGCATTAGAAAGACCTTTAGTAGACTCAAATCTCAACTTGCCCAGGATGAAATCCTTTAGGAATTCATGATTCAGTGACATTGGTGGTTCTTTGTTATTTGACCCAATGAGCATTCATATAAGTGTCTCAAAATCAGTGGGGAATATCAGAAGATATCCTCCTTCACCACATGCCAGTTAACTTGATAATGATAAGACCAAAATTCTTGACAGGATCTTTACACTAATATCGTGGGATCACTGGCAGCTAGGCACAGGATATTCAAGGACACGGGGTGCAGGACTCCCCTACCTTACATGTGCTCTCTGTGAGCCAGCTTGTAAAGACACCCACTTGAAAGAACTTCAGATCATTTTCCAGTGTCTGTGACATCAGTCTTACTGTGCATGTGACAATTGTGCTTTATCTGGGGACTTTGTTGGAGTACAGACATTCTGTTGTGTTCCTAGCATCTCACTGGTCAAAGAGCACCACTACGATGAGAAACAAGTGTTAATTGTGAATTCAGGAATATTGTAAACTGAAATGGTTATATTTTCTCACCTGAAGCACATTTTACTCATACTTGCAAATATCTAGATATATTTTAATTTCATAATTTGTCTGCCAGAAAATAAATTGAATAGTGCTTTAGAAAACATAAGGCCAAAATGATGGGGAAAAAAGAAGCAAAATATAGAGTGAATCTCATTTTATTATAAAATCTGGGCTGACTGGCCATATAATTAGCTAGCTAATTAGGAAAAATAATTAGCGTCTTAAGATGTTCACTTCGTCATCTGTACATTGAAGACCTTATTTCCCTGGAACTACTTCTCAGGAATTTTCAATGCCTAAGAAAAAGTATAGTAAGCCACATTTGAGGATTATAAAATACTATATTGTAAGAAATCATTAGCACTGACTGTTTGAAAAGAATAAATAGGCAACAAAGAATTATAGTCAGACCTTATTTGGATAATTAATCAAATATAAATGTATTTGTATAGGGAAAAAATGACAGGGGAGGAGAAAATACAGTTGGAATATGTTGTTAATTTTTGCTATCATAATTTTTCTTTTACTAAACTTGGCCTCAGTAAGAGCATGACAAGAAAGAAACTGAACAACTGTGTTGATTGCCAAAGGATTAATTTTGTCATTCCCAAGACTCACTCTCCCTTTTATTCAAGGACATGTAATAAAGGAGGAAAAAAAAAAGACATATGAAAGGGAAAAAAGGGAGATGATGTTAGTGTTTAAGAATAAAGTGACTATTTTTACAGTCAGAAAATATAACCTTTATTGTGTTGATTATTTTTAGAATTTTAGTATATTTGACACACAATGTTACATTAGTTGCAGGTGCACAACTTAGTGATTTGACAAGTTTACACATTATGCTACACTCACCACAAGCGTAGCTGCCATCTGTCCCATTACATCACTATTATGATACCACTATTTTTCTTATGCTCTGCTTTTTATTCCCATAACTTATTCCATAACTGGAGGCCTGTATCTCCCTTTCCCCCTTTCACTCATTTTGCCAAACCTCCAGCCCCTCTTCCCTCTGGCAACCATCAGTTTGTTCTCTCTATTTATAGTCCTAATTATGTTTTTTGTGTTTTCACTTTTTTTAGATTTCATTTATGAGTGGAATCATATGGTACTTGTCTTTCTCAGTCTGACTTATTTCACTTAGCTTAATACCATCTAGGTCCATCCATGTTGCCTCAAATGGCAGGATCTCATCCTTTTTACGGCTGTGTGGTATTCCTTTGTGTGTGTGTGTGTGTGTGTGTGTGTGTGTGTGTGTGTGTTGTGTGTATATAAATAATGCTGCAGTAAACAGTAAAATAGGGGTGCATATATCTTTCTGAGTTAGTGTTTCATTTTTCTTGTAAATACCCAGTAAAGGAATTATTGGATCATATGGTATTTCTATTTTTAATTTTTTTGGGAACCTACATACTGTTTTCCACAGTGGCTTCACCAATTTACATTCCCACCAACAGTGCACAAGGGCTCCTTTTTCTCCCCATCCTCACCAGTCCTTGTTTCTTATCTTTGATTTTAGCCATTCTGACAGGTATGAGGTAATATCTCATTGTGGTTTTGATTTGTCTTTCCCCGATGATGAGTGATGTTGAACATCTTTTCATATGTCTGTTAGCCATCTATGAGTCTTCTTTGGAAAAATATCTAAGTTCTCTGCTCATTTTTTAATTGGATTGTTTGTTTTTTTCTGGTGTTGAGTAAAATGAATACGTTTTGACCTAATGTAAGAAAGGATCCTTATAGAGATGAAATTACAAAACTACAAGACAATAAAGAAATTAATAGATAAAGCATCCTAGTTCTTTTTTCAGTCTTTCTTTTAATGACAACTGAAAAGCATTAATCTGAAAATAAATAAGTTAATGAAACAAATGGTGTTTTTCTGTGCTTTTCTCATCATCCCTCAGCTACCACAAGATATAGCAATTCTGGTATCTCTGGAAATAAACCTGCCAATTCCTCTGGTCCCTTTCCTTGCCTTTAGCTAGTATCCAATCTAAACTATTTCATTTGTCAATGTAAGTTAAGATTAAAAAAATCAGAAAAGGGAGGAAAATCTTTTGAATATATGTTTGAGTTCATTCTTCTCACTCTGCAGATGGAAACCAAGCCCATGATGGTTCTATGCTTATATGAGGTCAAGTACCTAAATTAGTGGGAGAAACAGGAGAGAAAACCAAATTTCCTGACTCTTGCTTTTGTCTTCTTTCCAATATAACATGCTCCCAACATTTAAAACTTGAAGTATACATCAATGAACCCTAGTGGATTCATTGGTGATTTTATGGGAAATCAGAAAATGGTAGTGTGGTTTTCTAAGGGATTGGTGACAGAGTGTACTATTAAAAATAAATTTATTCTTAATATTTCTATTTCAGTCTCACTTTCAGGTTTTTCATCCATTTTGAGTCTATTTCTTGTGTATGGCATTAAATGGTCCAGTTTCATTCTTCTGCATGTGGCTGTCCAATTTTCCTAACACCATTTGTTGAAGAGACTGTCTTTTTTCCACTGGATATTCTTTTGTGCTTCATTGAAGATTGCCATAGAGTTAAGGGTCCATTTCTGAGCTCTCTATTCTGTTCTGTTGATCTATGTGTCTTGTTTTTGTGCCAGTACCATACTGGGTTGATGATTACAGCTTTGTAATAGAGCTGGAAGTCCGTAATTGTGATGCCATCAACTTTGGTTTTCTTTTTCAACATTATTCTGGCTATTCAGGGTCTTTTCTGGTTCCATACAAATTTAAGGATTATTTGTTCCAGCTCTGTGAAAAAAGTTGATGGTATTTTGATAGTGATTGCATTGAATGTGTAGATTGCTCTAGGTAGCATAGACATTTTCATATTTGTTCTTTTGATCCATGAGTGTGGAACGTTTTTCCATTTCTTTGTGTCTTCATTTTCTTTCATGAGCACTTTATCATTTTCTGAGTACAGATACTTTGCCTCTTTGGTTAGGTTTATTCCTAGGTATCTTATGGTTTGGGGTGCAATTGTAAATGGAATTTACATTTACAATTTCTCCTTAATTTCTCTTTGTTCTGTCTTGCTGTTGGTGTATAGAAATGCAACTGATTTCTATGCATCGATTTTATATCCTAACACTTTATGAATTCCTATATGAGTTCTAGCAGTTTTGGGTAGGTTCTTTGGGTTTTCCACATAAAATATCATGGCATCTGCGAGTTTGACTTCTTTACCGATTTGGATGCCTTTTATTTCTTTTTGTTTCTGATTGCTAAGGCTAGGACTTCTAGTACTATGTTGAACAGCAGTGGTGATTGTGAATATCCCTGCCATGGTCCTGATCTTAGGGGGAAAGCTATCACTTTCCCCCACTGAGAATGATATTCGCTCTGGGTTTTTAATAGATGGCTTTTATGATATTGAGGTATGTACCCTCTATCCCTATACTGTGAAGAGTTTTGATTAAGAAAGGGTGCTGTACCTTGCCAAATGCTTTTTCAGCATCTATTGGGGGTATCATATGGTTCTTGTACTTTCCTTTATTAATGTATTGTATCACATTGATTGATTTGCAAATGTTGAACCAACCTTGCAGCCCAGGAATAAATTCCACTTGGTCATGGTGAATAATCCTTTTAATGTCCTGTTGGATCCTATTGGCTAGTATTTTGATGAGCATTTTGCATCCATGTTCATCAGGACTATTGGTTTGTAATTCTCCTATTTGGTAGTCTCTAGTTTGGGGATCAAGGTAATACTGGCCTCATAAAATGAGTTTGGAAGTTTTCCTTCCATTTCTATTTTTTGGAACAGTTTCAGAAGGATAGGTATCCAAAATCCTTGAGGAGAACACAGGGAGCAACTTCTTTGACCTCGGCCACAGCAGGAAAAAATGTACTCTTGGGACTTCATCAAGATAAAAAGCTTTTGCACAGCAAAGGAAATAGTTGACAAAACCAAAAGGCAGCCTACAGAATGGGAAAATATATTTGCAAAAATTTTATCAGATAAAAGGCTAGTGTACAAAATTTATAAAGAAATTATCAAACTCAACACCCATAGAAAAAATAATCCAATCAAGAAATGGACAGAAGTCATAAACAGACATTTCTCCGAAGAAGACATCCAAATGGCCAAGAGACACATGAAAAAATGCTCACATCACTCAGCATCTGGGAAATGCAAATCAAAACCAAAATGAGATACCACCTCACACCAGTCAGAATGACTAAAATTAACAAGTCAGGAAAAACAGTTGTTGGTGAGGATGGGGAGAAAGGAGTATCCTCTTAAACTATTGGTGGGATGCAAATGGTGCAGCCACTCTGTAAAACAGTATGGAGGTTCCTCAAAAAGTTGAAAATAGAGGTACTCTATGATCCAGCAATTGCACTACTGGGTATTTACCCCAAAGATACAAATGTAGTGATCCAAAGGGGTGTCTGCACCCCAGTGTTTATAGCAGCAATGTCCACCATAGCCAAACTATGGAAAGAGCCCAGATGTCCATCAACAGATGAATGGATAAAGAAGATGTGGTGTGTATATATATATATATATATATATATATACACACACACACACACACACACACATACATACATACAGTGGAATATTAGTAAAAAGAATGAAAACTTGCCATTCACAATGATGTTCATGGAACTAGAGGGTATTATGATAAGTGAAAAGGTCAATCAGAGAAAGATAATTATATGATTTCATTCATACGTGGGATTTAAGAAACAAAACAGAGGAACATAGGGAAATGGAGGAAAAAATAAAAAGACAAAATCAGAGAGGGAGACAAACCATAAGAGACTCTTAATCATAGGAAACAGACTGAGGTTTGCTGTAGGGGAAGAGCATTGGGGGAATGGAATAATTAGGCGATGGGTGTTAGGAAGGCAGGTGATGTAATTAGCATTGGGTATTATATACAACTGATGAATCACTACAACTCTACCTCTGAAACCAATAATATACTATATGTTAACTGAATTAAAATAAAAAAAGAATAATGTTTAATTTAGTCTTTATTCAATGTAACTCCAGAATTTAGTCCCCTGCACTGTACTGTAAGTTCCACAATATCAGAAATGTTTACCTTGTTTACTAGTGTATCCCCAGAGTGTCACACTGTGCTAGGTCTTTGAAAAAAATAAGCAGTCAATATATCTTGTGGATGGAATAAATAAAATGAATAAAATAAAAGATAGTAAATAAAGGCAGGGGCCTTACCCTCTATTGGAGATTATGATATAGAAATGGTTTTATTGCAAAGTCAAATATCCTAAGTGCTATAGTGAAGGGCTCAAGTTCTATGTGATGAGTGAAATTAATAACAAATAGGTGAAGTTAGCAGAAATGGGAAATCATTAAATCTTTCAATGAGCAGTACTTCTACATCCTGCCTATATGAACTGGAAAAGGCTTATTTTATTTAGAAGTTTTCTGGGTGCAAGGAACAGCAAAACAAGTGGTCTCTAAGGAAGGAGGGAAAGGGAATTTATCATAGCGAGACATATATTTCATGGGAATTGAGGTACAGAGATCACTATACAGCCAGGAATCACAGAAACAGGAAAACATTCAAAAACAGACCCAGATCTCTCTGTCCCTCTCAGGACCTGAATGGAAGATAGTCCAGGTTTGCTAGTCTTGCCCAGTCAAGCTCTTTCTCCATGCCAGATAACTGCTTCTGCTTCTTTGTGCTCTTAATACATCAATCATCACTGCAGTTTCCTTTTACTTCCTTTGATTTCCATTGCCTCTTTCTTTATTAAAACACTTGTACTTTGGTTCCAAATGCTAACACCTTTAATATCCTGGAATCTTTAAAATACCAAGTGAAGGGGCACCTGGGTGGCTCAGTCTGATAAGGAGCCACCTCTTGATTTCAGCTCAGGTCATGATCTCAGGGTCCTGGGATCAAGCCCCGCATTGGGCTCTCTGCTCAGTAGGGAGCCTGCTTCCCCCTCTCTGCGTGCCTCTCTGCCTGCTTGTGCACTCTCTCTCTCTCTCTCTCTCTCTCTGTCAAAAATAAATAAATAAAATCTTAAAATAAATAAATAAAACAAAAATGCCAAGTGAAATAACTTGTAAGTAGCTACCCAACATAAAGGCAATTTATGATTCAGGATTATGTAGTATGCTGACCTTTCAATAGGGCGATCAACAGTTAACAGATTTCTGAGAAGTCCTGGGAAAGTGGGCAGGTACAAAATACAACCAGTTCAAACTTGTCTAATTGGCTATTTTTTTAGATTATAAAATCAATGGTTAAAGAAAATTCATGATTATCATAACACTGAACTATTGTATTATTCTGGTAGATTTTCGTCCAGTCTATTTTCATGCCTATGTTTTCAATACTGTGTATGTACATTTTTTTAAATATGTGGGATCTCAATCTTTGTATTTTTATAAATCTCACATTTCTGGTTGCTTATATATATATATTCCTTAGTCCCCTAAAAACACTAATTTAAGTGACTTATATAGTCTCTCTTAGAAATTCATCTAAGAAATTCATCTTTATTTACTGCAGTCTTTACTTACTGCATCTTTATTTACTGCAAATTTACCCAGTATCCTGCAGTCAGGCTTATACACACAATAACATCCATCCCTACATCAATACAGCTCTCCACATTTTAATTATTTGATTAATTATTTAATTAATTATCTGTTCACCTGTATTTTCATTCTCAGTAAATATTAGACATATACTGTAAGCCTAAGTGGTGTAAGGTACTAGGCACAAAAATATGAGTAAAATGTTTTACCATAGGCCCAAATCCCAAGCTCGTAGCCAGACGTGGAAACAACCTATTATGATGAAATATAGTACCAATGATTTAAAAAAAAAAAAGAATACACACCGAGCTGGGGATTTCAAGAGGAAGAAATGGCTAAATCTGCCACAAGAAACAAGCCAGGGAGGCTTCTTAGGGAAAATAACATTACTCTTATTAATACTGAAATTCTTATCATCAAAGAAACACAAACTGGTTAAGCTTATAGCTGGAGAAGAGAAAGGAGAGATTTGGCCAACTGGAGAAGTGTCTCTGCTATTTTAAATAGTTTAAAATATTTAAAATAAATATTTTAAAATAAATATTTTAAAATAAAATAGTTCTTGAAAGCCAGAACAAGCCACTGAAGGGTAAGGCGAATTAGAGATTGTTGGAACAACCCAGAGAAAGATGAAGAGAGGCCGATAGTGCTGAGGTCTTAGAGAGCAGTGAAGAGACTTGGAGATTTTTAGGAGGTAAATAAAATGATGTTTATCCACCAACCTGATGTGGATTTTAGAGATAAGGGAGCTGAAAATTTTTAGTGGGTTTATTAGTAGGTGGTGGATCTGTGAATATAATGCAGAACCAGGCCGGATCAGTTTGGGCTCTATTAAGTTTGAAGTAATTAAAGGATATGAAACTAATAATACAGTATATGTTAAACAAATTGAATTTAAATACAAAATTTAAAAAACACCAGAAACAAAACAAAACAAAAAGATCAGCTGTTGTCATCATTTCAAATTGTAAGTGATAACTTGCTGCAAAATTTCAGTGACTCTACACTGCACTCAGAAACAAGTCTAAAATCCTTTAGAATTTTTTTTTAAAGATTTTATTTTTTTGTTTACTTGGCAGAGAGAGAGGGAGATCACAAGCAGAGAGGCAGGCAGAGAGAGGGGGACGCAGGCTCCCCGCTGAGCAGAGAGCCCCACGCGGGGCTCGATCCCAGGACCCTGAGATCATGACCTGAGCTGAAGGCAGAGGCTTGAACCCACTGAGCCACCCAGGTGCCCCAATCCTTTAGAATTTTTATGTCTATGTTTAATCTGGCCTTACCTAACTCCCCATTATTATCTCCTGTCCCTTTCCCTCTCACTGTTGTTCTATTATTGCTTCACTGCTTCCCTATTAGAGTCTTTGTACCAGCAGTGCCTGAAATGCCTTCCCATCCACTTTCTCTCTCTTGCAACTAACTTCTGCTGGTTACACAGACCACAGCCGTTCTTCTAGCTCTACATTGTCATGACAGGCTGTGTGCTTTGTAACAAACATCATATAGTTTTTCATAAACTGGCCTTTTTCCCTTGGGTAATATTCTTCTGTCTCTAAAGAATAGAAACTCCACAAGGTTGGGTTAGGGATTTATCTATTTACTTATCTGTTTCCTATCTATTTACTTATTTACTATCTATTTATCTATTTACTTTATCTGTTTACTTCTATGTACCCATTGTCTCATACAGTTTCTGAATATAATGGGCCGTCAATAGATATTTGTTGGAAAAATAAAATAATGGATGTTGAGGGGAAAAAACATAAAGTCATTTATAGTTAGTATGACTTCAAGTGATTTTTAAAATCACCCTCTGTAACTTCAGTTTGGGTGTCAAAAATTGCAAACTGCATTATGCTAAGTAACAGAAGAAAATGAGTTCATGGAATCTCACTTTCAACAGTAAAAGCAGGACCACCCAAGGATATTTTTTAGTAAAATTTAATGAACCAGAAATTGACTGTTTCTGAAGAACCTATTCCCCCAATATTCTTTGTTGTGGTGGTGCTAAAATATATGTAACATAAAATTTACCATTTCTTTTCCAAATTTTAAGATTAAATAAAGACGTAACGTGTGGTAGAGTACCTAGCTGTTCTCCAAATTTGTTTCTTCTAATTCCTGTACTTACAGCTATACTTTATTTCCCAGCTGTTCCATTAGTTCAGTGTGGCCATATGGCTGGGTTGCAGCTCATGGCATGTGGAGTGTGAGCAGAAGCTAACACGCTCCCCTTCCACACTTGCTTCGTAACGGGCGTCGAGGGTCCCTCCATGTTTTCTCCTTATCTAGTGATTAATGAGAGGACTTCAAGGGTAGTAGACTCAGAAGCTGGAAGGATACTGGTTTCCTGAATTATCATTTAGAAGTGCTCACTTGCTTTTATGATCAGTTAATGCAGAGTGGAATTTGGAATTTTGATGCTTCACAGTGGTAGAACCTGGCACTATTCTAACAAATATGATGTGTTCTCTGTAGCTGATACAAATATTGACTGATAGCTTTCCCCAGGTATTGCAGTAGTGAAACATACGGTGGATGCTTTTTCTCTTGTTTGTTTTCCTCTTAACTGACCAGCATCCGGAAATTAATGTTAGCAGTAGAAGAGACAGATAAAACAGACCTATATCACCAGTAGCAGGAAGACAGGCTAGAATGGGCCACACACTGTTTGGGGGATGGCACAATTCTGCATGGAATGTCTGAGGCGGACCTGAGTTCACATTAGAACGGAATGATGGATGCCATGACAATGGGTGGTGGCATTTATTTCTACTAAAAACATCTGAAGCACATGTTGTACCTTTTCCAAATTGAATACTCTACCTAGAAGTAATTTGCACATATTTCCTATTCTAAACTACTACAGTCCCCAGCTGAGTCCTACTCCTTACTATAAAGCACAAAGGACCTCCTGTGCAGACTTGTCACTGTTGGCTTCCTTTTCAGCTCCTCAGGGACAAGAGAGGAATATAGAAGGATTCCTGTGACTGGGGAGAACTTGTACCATAGAGGTGACAAGGTATAAACTGTTGTCTGAGATAAAGGGGACAGTTTCTAACTGTTCAGAATCACTGTATTGGGATGGATCTGATAGTGAACTCTGCTAGGGGTAACTTAATAGAAAAGCTAGCTCTACTTTCTTTTCTTAAACAGTTACTACAATGGTATTAGGAAGATCTGGGAGATGGGGACATCTTTAGGTTAGTGAAACTCACCTGGAATGATTCTTTTGTAAAGTAGCCAAAAACACCATGGAAATCATTCCCTTATTTAAAATGCTTTACTGTGCTCCTATCAAGATAAATGTGCAAAATCTTAATGAGACCCAGAAGGGCCTATATAATCTTGTCATTGCTTACTTCTACGTACTCATCTCAGGACATTCTCCCCTGTCTTTATAGTCTTTACTTCAGCCTTATTTCTTAATTCTTTAAAAGGCCATGCTTCTTGCATCACATGTTTGTATCTGCCATTTCTACTATGTGGAATGTTCTCTGTGGACCACAGCATTTAGGCAATCACATTTTACCCATTAGAACACTACTAAGACAGTACCTCAAGCTTTCTTTGACTCCCTGACTAGATCAAGGATTTCTCTTACATTACGTATCTTTTGTGGGCTGTATTAGTTGTTAAAAATATCTGCCGATTTCTTGACTCGCCCTGGTATGACCCTTCCTTGGTATCTCTTCTTATAGGAGGAAGATGTTTTTTTCCCCATTGATGCCCTATTTTATAATGAGGCTTGCTTTGTACAGTAACATGTGAGTGGAAACAATGTCACATCTACAAAGAGGTTTTGAGTCTTATTGCTAAGGCAGGAAATTTTGCTTTCCCCTGGATTCCAGGAAGAAAAAGACATGGAACAGAGTTGCAGCTGACCTACAAGGGACATTGACATGAGCAAAAAAATAAATCAACCTTTATTGTTATAAGCCACAAAAACTTGGGGATATATTTGTTATTTCAGCACAATATAGTGAAAGCTGACTCATGTATTGTCATAGCATACTTTTTTTTAACATAAGAGGAAGTAAGAGTATGATAATATAAGACAGGTTCTAAGATCAAGCTTCTATCATCAGTGTCCATTCTGCTACTTGGTATTTTGTGTTCTAAGATATCACATGATTTACTATCTCTGGCCTTAGTGATTTCACTTGTAAAATGGAAATAATGCTAGGACATACCATTTAAAGTGGTGGTGAGAATTAAATGAACTAATACTGTTAAAGTATTTGCACCCATGTCTGGTACAAAACAATCCCTCAACTGATGTTAATTATTAGTATTCATAGAATTTAGGAAATTTTTCAACTATTGTTTTTCTATGATTATTTGATGAAAGTCTGTTTCCCCTATTTGACTGTTAGGATACTGAGAGAAGAAACCTCACCGATTTGATTCACTTTTTTTTTTTTATTTGATTCACTTTTATATCACCAGTGAGTAGCATAAATCTGCCAAATAATAAACAACTAACAAATACTTATTTTCTGCAGTGAGTTTTTAAAAAATGAATGAATGAATTTTAAAGCCCAAGCTAATGTTAGTGGTTATACTGAAAGTAGTATAAAATAAATACTATTAATATTTAAAATTACTTGTGAAAGGGCTAATATTTTAAGTAATACTAGCTTTATCTACTGAAATTATATAAAATCTAGATTGACAAAAACAAGCTTTTGGCTGAAATCAGTAGGAGCCAAGTTCCTGTGGTAGATGGTACTACAGATCTGTGTGAGCACCATCAGTCTTCCTTCAATAAATCACAAATGTGTGAAATATAGAAAGGTGGTTGTTAAGATGTTTTATTCTCAAGGGGTGCCTGGGTGGCTCAGTGGGTTAAAGCCTCTGCCTTTGGCTCAGGTTATGATCCCAGGGTCCTAAGATCGAGCCCCGCATCAGGTTCTCTGCTCAGCAGGGAGACTGCTTCCACCTCTCTCTCTGCCTACTTGTGATCTCTCTCTCACTCTGTCAAATAAATAAACCAAATCTTTAAAAAAAAAGATGTTTTGTTCTCAAAAAATACTTCAATAATTATACATCTAATTCTTGATTTTATGACGAATAAAACCAGTCCTAATATCTATGTAATACCTGTTTTCAAACTCTCCCATTGCCATTTTCTGCCACTTAGAGGATGTTTCCTTTTATGCGGTATTGGCCATCATTTTTCAAATCATCTGCTATAACTGCAACTTACTGCCCATCTCTTTTCTGACAGCCAGTATCTATTTACCTAGCTATTCTTCTTCCCATTTCAATATTGTGTACCAGGCAACATCCTTTCATAGAGGCTTGAAACTCAAAAATTAGATTTCATGGCATAAGATACATGACTATGTTAGTAAATTAAATTGGGCTCAGGCCTAGATGAGTAACCCGAAAGAAAAACCTGGAGTACAAATTTAAGGCTTAAGGAAGTTAGACTAGAACCTGGATAGGGACAAATATCAAATGCAGAACTCAAGAAAAGTGGTTTCAACTGTGTATTTTTCCAGATTTATTGAGATGTAATTGATATGTAACACTGTATATGTTTCAGGTGTACAGGTGATGACTTAGTACATGTATCATATTGTGAAATGATTAATATAGCATCAGTTAATACTTCCATTGTCTCACATAGTTACGTGTGTGTGTGTGTGTGTGTGTGTGTGTGTGTGGTGAAAATGTTTAAGATCTGCTCTCTTGACAAATTTCAAGTATGTAATACAATGCTGTAACAATGGATTTCCAGAATTTATTCAACTTAAAACTGAAAGTTTGCTCCCTTTGATTAACATGTCCGCATTTCCCCTATGCACCACCCAAACCTGGCAACTACCATTCTACTCTCTGTTTCTGTGAGTTTGGCTTTTTTAAATTCCACATATAAGTGAGATTATACAGTATTTGTCTTGCTCTGTTTGACTTATCTTAATACAATGCCCTCAAGTTCCATCCATGTTGTCACAAATGGCAGGATTTCCTTCCTTCTCCTGACTGAATATAGTGGAATGTACATATCACATCTTTATCCATTTATCTGTAGATGGTCACTTAGGTTGTTTCCATATGTGGACTGTAGTGAATGCTGCAATGAACATGGGAGGGCAGATATCTCTTTGAAATCCTGATTTCACTTTTTTTTTTTTTTGATATACATCCAGAAGTAGGATTGCTGAATCATATGGCAGTTCTATTTTTAATTTTTTGGGGAAACTTTATAATGTTTTCCATAGTGGTTGTACCAATTGACATTCCCATCAATAGTGCTCTTGTCTCCACACCCTAAACAATGCTTGTTATTTTTTAACTTTTAGATAATTGTCTTTCTGAAAGTGATATCTCATTATGGTTTTGATGTCATTTCCCTGATGTTTAGTTATGTTGAGAAAATTTTCATATGCCTATTGGCATTTGTATGTCTTCTTTGGAAAAATGTCTATTCAGCTTCTCTGCCTATTTTTAATTGAACTGTTTGGGGTTGTTCTTGTCAAGTTGTATGAGTTGCTTATATATTTTGAGTATTAACCCATTATCAGATCACTTGCAAATATTTTCTCCATTTTGTAGATTGCCTTTTCTTTGTGGTGTTTCTTTTGCTGTTCAGAAGCTTTTTAGTTTCACGTAGTCCCATATTGATTTTTGCTTTTGTTGCTTGTGTTTTTTGTGACATATCCAGGCAGTCACTTCCAAAACCAATGTCCAGGAGCTTTTTTCCTGTTTTATGCTAGAGGTTTTACATTTTCAGGTCTTATTTTTAAGTCCTTAATACACTTGGAATTAATTTTTGTAAGTGATGTAAAATAGGAGTTCAGTTTTATTCTTTTGCATATGCTTATCCAACTTTCCATTACTGTTATCAAAGAGAATATCCTTTCCCTATTAAGTATCCTTGGCTCCCCGTCAAATATTAATTGACTATACATGCAAGCATTTCTTTTTCAGATATTTTATTGTTGATGTTCAGCCGCATTTAAGTTAAATAGTCCATACGCCCAAATGGTTTTACTTCTGAGAGACTCCACTGAAAACCTTGGCCCGGGTACAGAGTTGAGCCCTTGAGATTGGGAAGCCTGTAAGAGCCTCAGTGGTGGTCAGATAAAAATAGGTGCATGTTCCATTAAGGGAGAAATGAACTTAACAAACACCTAATAAGTCATGTTTGCTGTTGCTCTTTTTTTTTTTTTTAAACATTTCTTTTGCCAACAGTACTTTCAAACTCTCCAGGATGACAATTGGAGATATCTTCAAAGTATGCAAAATAGGTGCTCTGACTTTCAATTGATGGCATTTTAGGGTCAAGCTTAGGTTATCCTTTCCTTGATTTGGCAAAAATACCACATTGTGAAAGTGTGAAGATGGGATAGATACGTGAGGTGGAACTGTTTAGGGAATAGAAAAATGCTAGTAATTTATCAACCAATTAATTAGTATTACACAATAACCAACTGATTACCAACTAGGCATTTTTTATAATTACCCAGAGACAGATAGCAGTTTTCATTCTCAATGCTTATAATTCATATTTCACAGTCACAAATATCCAAGAGAACTTTAAATAAATGGATAAGAATTATTTAAATAATAGAGCTACATTCATAAAATGAAAGATGAGTTCCTATGATGATAAAAGTTTTTTCTTTTTTTTTTTTGGAATTTATTTTATTTTTTTCCCCAAATATGTTTACTTTTTCAGTGTTACAAGATTGATTGTTCATACACCACACCCAGGGCTCCATGCAATACATGCCCTTCTCAATACCCACCACCAGGCTTTCCTAAACACCCAAGATATTGGAAAGATATTTGATTCTTCATACACCAACTATCAAATTATTTTTAAGGTCATTTTTCCTTTCCCACTCTTTTATTCTCTTTTGTCACTGTGGTAGATAATCATGGTAAAATCACTTAAATTAAGAGGTATCTGTTTTTTATAATTAAACATTGATGTAAAATATAGCAGTGGAGATAGCTTGGGTGAATAGCAGAGGCAGTTTATAACAATAAATTACAATACTTGATTTAAACAAGGACGTTTAGAGGTATGATAAGCTTTGGAGTCTTGATTCCATGCCATATCCCTATTAATAAAGATCAGACTTATAAAAACTGAGGTGTTTTTGTTCCCCCAGGTATTTTCTATATCATATTTTATCTCCTCCAAAGAAAAGAAAATTTTTATATCTCTGATACATTATGTAAGACTCTGGTGCTCCTGTGCTTTGTGAGATGCCTGTCTTACGTGCTTGCATTGCATTGACCCTGCATAGATTGTGGGCATACTTAATCTAGGCAGGATACTGATGGGGTTTAGGGCAGACCACCCCCAGAATGTACCACATTTGCATGTGGATTATTTCAAACTGAAAATGATCAGAGCCCAACAGACTCAAGAGCTTTTACCTATCCCTTAACTTCCTCAAAGAATTTTAGGTAAAGAGCTTATACCCTGAAGAGAGCTATTACCAAAGATAACTTTTTTTTTTTTACATAAGAAAGGCCTCTCTGCATGGCATGGTAAACATTTATTTGTGTATGAATTGCCTTCCTCCCCTTTGAAGTCTTAGACCCCTATCCCATCTCTTTAGCTCAGGATGGCATATAAACCTCAATTACCTGTCAGTGAGCCTCTGGTGTCTTATGGGACTTGTGTATACACAAAATTAAATTTGCTTTTCTCCTGTTATCTGTCTTATGTCAATTTAATCATGAGACCAGCCAAAGAACCTAGAAGAGAAGAAGGGAGGTTTTCCTTCCCTACAATACCAAAGAGATAAAAGCACATTCCTGAGCCTTCAACATAAAGCACTCTCTATTCATGTAGCCTGGCACCAGGGATGAAATATCAATTATTACAAACACATTCTGGGCACTGAGAGGCATTAATCATTCTTTGATGTAGAATGGGGATTTGTGCTTTCAGAAGAAAAGAGGAAGTTGGCAGGTGCAATGAGAAGTGTTGCAGGAAAGCTTTCCCTTACAAAGAGAGATGATGTGTGTAGAGAATGTGTGCAAAACCTTCTGCATAACTTAATCCATTTCTCTTGGGGTGAAGAAGCCAGTTTACATTTTTCCAGTGAACCATATCCATTGATGATTGCTTTGATTTCATTGTACAAGAGGCTTAACAAACAGCCAACAGACTTATGTTTTAATGGAATGTACAGCATAACCTTCAGCAGAAAACCTCCTTCAGAAAGAAACATGTGCTTAGGCTGCCAAATACATTTAAGTGTTCCCATGGTCTAAGAAAATAGGACATTTGTGTGCCATATTCACCAGGCTGAGTGTCCTCTGAATTACCCCGTTGGGGACAAGTCCACACACAACAGCGGTCACATGCTCCTTGACTTTAGCAACTTATGCATCAGAGGTAGTTGGTGTTATAGAGGCTGGAGAGAAACTATCTGGTGGTAAGATTTTCTTCTCCCCCATAAGGAATTTATGCCTTTAAGAGATGTTCCTATGTAACACACATATTTTGTTTTCTGTTGAGGATGAAGCAAAACAATAATGCAGATAATACAATATATCATTTGAAAAGATCATTTTCCCTGATTGTAAAATTTAAATTATAAACACTACAATCTTAACTGCTCTATTGAGGTATGATTAACATCCAAAAAACTGTAAATATTTAATTTCTACAACTTGATATGTATGAAGATAAATATACACCTGTGAAAGCATTATCACTATCAATGCCATAAACTTACCCATCACTTTCAAAAGTTTTCTCTTGCCACGCCCCCTTATTTTTCCTTTTGTGTTTAGAATACTTAACATAAGATCTATCGTCATAGATCTATTAATTCTATTCTCTGCTTCTTTATGTTTGATTATTTAGATTCCATATATAAGTGAGATCATGCAGCATTTGTCTTTCTTTGTCTGACTTATTTCACTTAGCATCATATCTTCCAAATCCATCCATGTTGTCACACGTAACCTGATTTCCTTTTCTTTTAAGACTTACTAATATTCCACTGTATGTATATACCACATTTTTCTTATCCACTCATCCACTGATGGACATTTAGATTGTTTATGTATCTTGCTATTGTGGATTATGCTGCAGTGAACAGGGATACAGATATCTCTTCAAGATACTAATTCCTTTGTATCTGTACCCAGACTTGGGATTATTGGGATCAAAAGGTAACTCTGTTTTTAAGTTTTTGAGGAACTTCCATATTATTTTCCATAATGGCTGTACCAATATACATTCCTACAAAAAGTGTATGAGGATTCTTTTCTCTCTACATCCTTACCAACAGTTGCTATCCTTTGTTTTTGTTTCATTTTTTTTTTCTGAAAATATCCTAAGAGGTGTGCAGTGATATCTCATTGTGGTTTTGATTTGTATTTCCATGATGACTAGTCATGTTGTATCTACTGGTCATTTGTATGTCATCTTTAGATAAATGTCTCTTTAGGTCCTTTTCTGATTTTTTTAATTGGGTTATTTGTTTTTTGCTATGGTACTGACAAGTCTCCTATATATTTTGCATATTAATTCCTTTTGAGATACATGGTCTGCAAATATTTTCTCCCATTCTGTAAGTTGTTGTTTTCTTTGTTTCACAGAAGCTTTTTAGTTAGATATAATCCCACTTGTCTATTTGTGCTTTTGTTGCCTGTGTTTTGATGTCATATTCAAGAAATCATTACTCAGTCTAATGTCAAGTAGTTTTTTCCTAAGTTTTCTTCTAAGAGTTTTATTCTTTCAGATTTTATGCTAAGTCTTTAACACATTTTGAGTTCAAATTGTATATGCTATGAGGTAAGGATCCAATTTCAGTTTTTTGCATATGGGTAGCCTGTTTTCCCAACACCATATTGAAGAGACTGTCTTTTTTCCACTGTGTGTTCTTGGTATCTGTCAAAGATCAGCTGACTGTATTTCTGGACTTTTGATTCTTCCATTAGTCTATATGTTTATTTTTAAGCTATAACATACTGTTTTAATTACTGTAGCTTTGTAATATGTTTTGAAACCAGGGAGTGTGATGCCTCTGACCCTGTTCCTGTTCAAAATTGCTTTTACAGCTCAAGGTCTTTTGTGGTTCTATATGAAATTTAGAATTTTTTTCTATTTCTGTAAAAAAAAATGCCAGTGGGATTTTGATAAGGAGTGCACTGAATCTACAAGTCACTTTGGGGAATATGGAGATTTAAAAAAATAATATTAATTCTTCCAATCCATTTTTTCTATTTCTGTAAAAAAAATGCCAGTGGGATTTTGATAAGGAGTGCATATGGAAATTTAAAAAAATATATTAATTCTTCCAATCCATGAACAAAGAATGTTCTATTTATTTGTTGTTGTTTTAATTTCTTTCATCAATATTTTGTAGTTTTCAGTGGTCAAGTCTTTCACCTCGGTTAACTTATTCCTAAGTATTTTACTCTTTTCGATGCTAATCAATGTAAATGAATTGTTTCCTTAGTTTTCTTTTCACATTGGTTGTTGTTAGTATACAGAAATACAACTGATTTTTGTGTGTTAATTTTGTATCCTACAACTTTATGATTCGCTTACTAGTTCCAACAGGTTTTTCTTACTTGTTTAAATGTTTTCTGTGTGAATCTCTAAGGAAAGAAAGAAGTAAAACTAGCTCTGTAGATAAACTATATACATTTGGGAAATACAGAATAATATAAAAAATATCCCCAAAAATTACCTATAATTTTACTACTAGTGATAATGTTTTATTTCTTTTATGCACATATATTTGCCTCTATATCTGTACATTCCTGTATATGTATTTGTATGCAGATGCATGAGTACATATATTTATAAAGACATATGACAGTATAGCATGCTTTCTTCACTTATTCTTATATCTTAGAAATTTTCTCTTGTCAATCTAAGTTTTTCCAAAGTTCAGTTTTAAATGTTTTTTATTCCATTGCATGATATTGTCTGCCCAAATATCTATCTACAGAAAAATATCTTACCTTTGTCTTTCCTAGCAGATACTGACAATCCTCTGCTCCTTTGTTTGTCTCTGATACAAAGCATAAGAAAGAAAAGTGGGTTGGGTTAATGCTTTTTGTTCCTTTTATCCAGGAACCTGGCTTGTTTTAGAGAATGTCCAGGTGACAGAAAATAGCAGGCCAGGTGAGAAGGTCAGCCTGCCTAACAGCTGACTAGAAAGTACTCTACCCTGCAGACTTCTTCCCTTAGGAGAGATAGTCTTTGAAGCTCTTCATCATTTCATTTAAAATGAATTTTCAGGGAATAGGTTTATATGTCTGCCTGAGAGAGCTGAGCTGCAAGGGACTAATGCAAATGCAAGGGGTGTGCAGTGTTCAGGTGACATGAAAGCGAGGTCCAGTGAGAGCCTGGGGGGGCGGGGTTTGCAACTTTGGTCTTACCAGAGCAGGGTGATCCAGTAATCTCTTTGGGTATGTTTGACTATTTAGATTCCACATAAATGATTTATTGTATATAGGATTGTTACAAGAAGAGGTAGAGAGAAGAAACAAAGACCTAGCATTGCTCAGTTGTGCAATGGGCAGAGAAACGGTGGAAGCAGTTATCCCTGGCTAAGTTATCTCGGCAACTCAGACTAATGGGATTTTTGCTTGCTTGTATCATACGGATAGCATCATAATGGTCTGCTTTATTTTTCAAGCAGGGACACTATCTTTGGAACAATGTCAGGAAAAAAAATACAGAATCACATATTTTCCGTGGCTGGGTTCTATAACACATTATTTTATGCCATGTAGATAGAGGGAGAGGCAAGTTGCAGAAAAAAACTTCCTGATCCTTGATCTCATTTATAAATCTTTGTCTTGAACATATGTTCTATGAACATAATCCCAGCTTTGGTTCTTCATTACTGGTTATGATTAGACAGTACCTGTTCTCTGTTCCTGCAATATTCTGATAGAAAATTTGGGAGTAGACACATGACTTACTGCTTTTGTATTTGTGCCTTGTGTGAGAATTTTAGGAGAAAGATTTTTTTTCTTTATTTTTCAGTAGTCCTTAAAAGTATTTTTAAAGTTGCACATTTTTTATAAGCCACCTTAGCATCTTTAACACATGGGGCATTGTGTTACGACTTTGCCCTTGCTGTTCCTTCTGTCTGGAACACCCTCAGACCACCACAGGCTTTCTCCCTCACTTACTTCAAGGTGTTGCTCAGATATCATCTGCTCAGTGAGGTCTTCTATGGTCACTCCACTTAAAATGTCACCTTCCTATCTATCCTTCCTGTATATATACCCTTTTTTTTGCCTTTTTCCCCCCTCTTTAATACCTTTCTCTTAATACCTTTTAACCAAGTATAAAATGTTTACATTGCTTATGTGATGTCTTCCTGCTAGGATGAAAGTGCTCTGAGGGGAGAAAATTTGGGCTGCTGTTTCACTGATCCTAACCAGCACCTAGAACACTGTCTTACACCTAATAGGAATATATACAAATATGTTGAGTGAATGCTATTAATACAAGAAATTTTTAATGGATAAATATATCTACATACTTAGATTTATTTTAGTAAGCTACACATAAACAGAGACTCTAATAAAAGCAACAACCAAGGATATTTGTCTAAATACTTACAATATTATAATTCCATATTTAGACAATTATTTAAAAAATAAGCAATCTGGATCAATTTTAAACTGAATAATTTATCATTGATTTGGGCATCAGTTCCTGAAATCTTTTAAAATTTCAATTTTTCAAGATATATTTTAGCTTAGAGAATATTCTTGCTTTCAAAATATTTTCCCAATAACAAAGAGGACAGGGGCACCTGGGTGGCTCAGTGGGTTAAAGCCTCTGCCTTTGGCTCAGGTCATGATCCCAGGATCCTGGGATCGAGCCCCGCATAGGGCTCTATGCTCAGCGGGGAGCCTGCTTCCTCTCTCTCTGCCTGCCTCTTCGCCTACTTGTGATCTCTCTCTGTCAAATAAATAAATAAATCTTAAAAAAAAAAAAGAGGACAAAAGAGGATTTTTAGTTACATTTTAAAAAGACCCAAGAGAAATTATGAGTTTTACCTAGTTTCAGTCATTAGCTCAAAACACCTGAAACAGAAAAGAGAAAGACAAACCAAAAAATTACACCCTGAAAAAAAATAAATAAGCATTGTAGTTTCAGATTTCATCTCTTGCTTTTTTTTTTTTGCCTCTTCTCTCCTACCTGTTTTTATCTGCCTGTGTTCACCAGCAGAGACTCTAGCTTCATATGATCTGTTTTCAAAGAGACATTATATGAATTTGTTTTCCATGTTAAGCCTAACTAGGAATTAATTGCTCAATAAAGGATAACACATTTAGTTTATCCTTCATTTATTCATTCAGTATGTACAAAGCATTGAACTGGGCTTTGTGTTATCACAAGAGGAGTAAAACATGATGCAGGTCCTCACACAACTTACAGTCTATGGGAAATAACAGCTTGACAATCCAGGCATGTGTGGTGATACCCTGACCTTTGGGAGCTGGGTGGTGCTTCACAGTATTGCTCTCTTTATATGATGATCCCTATAATAAAGTGCACAAGTGTCCTAAGCATCCGTAAGTATTGGCTGGAAACAACTTGTCAAATAAGACAGGAGGCCATACGTGCTGTTAGAGAGGTGTAATGAATGTGCTGCTCGAGTAGTTGTTTCTAAACCAAAGACTGCAAAATATGAAGGGGGTGGCAGGAACTGCAAGTGGTATTAGGGGATTTTTTTCCCCAAAGTCAGGTGGATTATTTGGTTTAAGTAGACTGTTAGAGTAGTTAAACATGAATGATAGAAGAGATTTTATAGATCACTTCTATTTCTTTATCTGTGTTTTATTGATCCGGAAACAGGTTCAGAGAAAGTAAGTGATGGGCCCAAACTTATAGAGCTAGTTAAATGTAGTACAGAATTCTAACCTCATTTATTAACTGTTACACTGTCAAATATTATCTTCAATCTAGAACTTTTCTTTACTTTTTTAATGACACATCTTTCTATCAATCTCTTGGTTATTAAAGTGGTCTTGGAATTGCCAGGTGATACAATATGGAAAACTTTTAGATAAGATTGAAAATCTACTTCAAGGAAGAAGACTGTTAAAAAAATCTTCATGCTGGGGCGCCTGGGTGGCTCAGTTGGTTAAGCAACTGCCTTCGACTCAGGTCATGATCCCGGTGTCCCGGGATCAAGTCCCATATCGGACTCCCGGCTCTGCGGGAAGTCTGCTTCTCCCTCTGACCTTCTCCCCTCTCATTCTCAGTCTCTCTCTCTCTAATAAATAAATAAAATCTTTAAAAAAGAAAAAAAAATCTTCATGCTGTTTTCCTTAATTAAATTAATTTAAACTAATGATTCTATATTTTTTAGTTTCTTCTTACGCTTTAAAAAATGTAACCATAGCGGAAATAGCATGTCATAGCAATATTGAAGGGGATTAATTTATTTAGAGATTGTGAAAAACTATTTCCAACAAAACTAGGAATTTCTTTAAATCCTCTAAGTCTACCGTGATAAAAAGAATTAGAACTGGGAAAGTTTGCTCAGGAGAGCGTATGTTAGAAAGTATACCTCCTTGATTGGGTTCCATGTCTGATTTTATCCCCACCTTCCTCCCTGCACAGTAGCTTCATTAGGAAAAAGCCATGTCATTTAAATATTATTTACCTAAAATTAAACATAACTTTACATAATTTTACATAAAATTAAAAATCATTTAACTCACGTTTTCAGGGCACCTGGGTGGCTCAGTCTGTTACGCATCTGCCTTCAGCTCAGATCATGATCCCAGGGTCCTGGGATCTAGTCCTGCATCAGGCTCCCTGTTCAGCAGGGAGTCTGCTTTTCCCTCTACCCCTACCCCCTGCTCATGGTCTCTCTCTCAAGCTCTTGCTCTCAAATAAATAAAATCTTTAAAAATAAATAAATAAATAATCTTTTTAATTGTAAAGTCGACATTCTACAGCCTGCAGATAAATAACCTTTGAGTCTTGAATTTACACTTACATATGTTACTTGGATTTGAAAATGTTCATATTCTATAGACACATGTATTTTAGAGTAAAACTTCATCAGCTCAATGTAAATAATACCCATTGATAATGCTAGCTTTTCTTCCTAGTCATCAAGAAAATTTTAAACCTGACTAATTAGCTCATCCAACAAATATTGTTGACCACCCACACTGAAGAGTAGGCGTAGAGTGTGTGATGCAGTACATTTAGGGAGTTCTTTACACTATGCACCTGGCATCCTTCCTTCATTTTCATCCATTTGTCTCTAAATTCAGCTTCAGCATGCTCCTTAAGTAACCAGTCTCCATAGCGCAAAATTACTTTTTCTGTCCCTCCTTCTTCCCCACAGGGATACAGTATGAAGTACAGTGCCACAGGACTGGAAACCGGGTGAACAACATTTCTTCTTTAGACAGTATCCTGACTCTAGACAAGAAAAGTCCCAATTCTGATCTCAGAAACATGTAGTGTATACTGCGATAGATGAAGGGAGCAATAAGGCTTCTGTTTTACTTGTTTTCACCAAATCTAAGCAATCTCATATTATTTCACAGCTTTGTGGGTGTTTGTGTGTCTGTGTGTGTATTTTGCCTTACTCATAATGTAATAAGCATACAAAAAAGGACGATGTTCTATACTCAACAATGTGCATCTTCCTTAGCAAGTAGTGAGGACTCATCTATTAAGCTGAATTGAAAATGCCATTTGAAAAATATTAAATGAGAGGGTTTACTAATCAAATCAATTTACATACCTGAAAAAAGTTATGAAATCTGGAATATAAATGATAGTAAATGAATTTTTGAAAGACTCTAGTTCTGGTCTTAAAAATCTATGCTTAAAAAAATCTATGCTTAAAAATGTAGGAGCATTATGATAATATTAATTAAATAAAATTTTTGTTAAATTCCTGCCAGCCTCAAATCCAGTTTTTGGGATATTGAACTAACCGTAGTGCCAGATTGACATGCTGTTTACTACCTTGAATATGCATTTCCAAAATGTTCATTATTTTATGACATTTATGAAGAGGAAAAAAGATTAATTTCTACGTGTAGGTATTTTTCTCTTAATAACAAAAGTTGAAGAGAATAAGAAATAAAATATTAGTGGCAGACATACTTGAATAGTGAGATTATCATATTTTTTCCATGTTTCAATTACTAAACTTTTCCACTATATTAGGTTTAGTATCTGTTGCATCTATTTGGAAAAAGGCAAAACAACGATGAAACTTAAACAAATGATTTCTGAATTACTTGGTAGATTTTTTTTTTCCCCTGCATGTAATTTAGAGCCAGATAGAAGTGTCTGAGGATGCCTTGTAAAAGAAAAATACCACAAAATAACTGAAAACTTATACTTTAATGAAACATTTATTAAAGATGACAAATTTAGTGCCTTAATTGTACACTAAAAACTGCCAGTGTGGGGCGCCTGGGTGACTCAGTTGGTTAATCATCTTCCTTCAGCTCAGGTCATGATCTCAGAGTCCTGGGATTGAGTCCTGCATCAAGCTCCCTGCTCCACGGAGAGCCTCCTTCTCCCTCTGCCTCTGCTTATCTCTTTCTTTGTCTCTCATGAGTAAATAAACAAAATCTTTAAAAAATAATATAAATGAAAATAAAAAGTGCCAGCTATCCATCATGCCTTTGAGGCTTATGGGACCCTTAAGAATTGCATGATCTATTCCAGGGTTTGATGTCTACACATTTTAATCTGGGCAAGATAGGAGAGGTGAGCAATAATTCAGCAGATGGCACTCCTATCCTTAGGTCTAGACTAAAACAAAATCTAAAGATGTTTGTTTCATACTTCAGTATAGAAATTGCACTTAGAAACCTATGAAATCAATTTATCATAATACTAGCATGGATCAATGCAATCCCAATGAAAATCTCAGTAAGTTATTTTGTAGATATTGACAAACTGATTCTAAGGTTTGTGGGAAGAGGCAAAAGACCTAGAATAGCCAACACAATATTGAAGAAAAAGTTGGAGAACTGACACTCCCTGACCTCAAGACTTAACTATAATAGACAGTAATATATAAATTAAATATAAATATACAGTAATCAAGACAGCACGGTATTGGCAAAAGAATACTCAGATCAATAAAACAGAATAAAGAACCAGAAACAGATCCACATAAATACAGTTAACTGACCTTTGACAAAGGAGCAAACAATATAGTGGAGAAAAGTTAGTCTTTTCAAAAAATGATGTTGCGAGAACTTGGAATCTACATGCAAAAAAATGAACGTAGACATGAATCTTACACTCTTCATGAAAATTTTCTCAAAATGGATCACAGACCTAAATTTAAAACATAAAACTACAGAACTCCTAGAAGATAGCATAGGAGAAAATCTGGATGGCCTTAGGTATGGCTGTGAATTTTTAGATATCACACCAAACTCATGGTCTATGAAAAAATAATAAGTTATACTTTATTAAAATTAAATTTTTCAGCTATGCAAAAGAGACTGTCAGGAGTGGGAATATAAAATGGCCCAACCACTTTGGAAGATAGTTTGATGGTATGTTACAAAACTAAACCTTCTCTTATCATATGATCCAGCAATCATGCTGCTTGGTACACACCCAAAAGAGGTGAAAACTTACATCCACATAAAATTCTGCACAGGAATGTTTAATTCGTAACTACCAAAACTTGGAAACAACTGAGATGTCCTGTAGCAAGTGAATGGAAGAATAAACTTGGTGCATCCAGACAATGGAACATTATTCAGTGGTGAAGAGAAATGAGTTGTCAAGCCATGAAAAGACTTGGAGGAACTTTTTTTTTGACAGAGAGTGAGAGAGAGATCACAAGTAGGCAGAGAGGCAGGCAGAGAGAGGGGAAGGCAGACTTCCTGCAGAGCAGAGAGCCCAATGCAGGGCTTGATCCTAGAACCCTGAGATCATGACCTGAGCCGAAGGCAGAAGCTTTAACCCACTGAGCCAACCAGGCACTGCGGGATGTAAAGGAACTTTAAATAGACATACTACTAAGTGAAAGAAAATAACCTGAAAATGCTGCATATGAACTTTAATTGATAACAATGTGTCAATATATGTTCAACAATTGTAACAAATGTACCACTTCAGTAGGGGATGTTGAAAATAGGGGGAGATTGTGCATATGTGAAAGTAGGGGATATATGGGAAATCTCTGTACCTTCCTCCCAAATCTATTGTGAACCTAAAAAATAAAGTTCTTTTTAAAAAACTATTTATCATAATACTAACATGGACAGCAAGTATATTTAGGGAGAGTGGGATGGAATTGGGTGAACAAGCTCATGTGATCCTTAATACGTAAATAGTATGGTTGAACTATAAATAATCTTGAGCGTATGAATGTTCCTTACCACTTTCTGATTGAAATTCTTTTATCTTATAGATAAGAAAATTAAGCCTCAAGAAGATGAGGGTTTTAAACTAAGGTCACATAACTAGCAGATGCTGGATCTCAGACTCACAATAAAATTGGTTTGAATTAAATCCCTCCTTTTTTTACATTGTATTACTGGGAAATTCTTATTGCTAGAAATACCTATCAATATACTATTAAAGATATGATCAAGAATTTGGAAAGGAATAACTTTTTTCCCTAATGTATTATATTTCAGTGATACATATAAACCGCCACATATAGGTGTACACGAACAGAGTATGAGAGAATGTATATGAGTTTGCAAGAAATAACAGTGCTGGCGAACATCAGTGTGATTTTATCTTTTTCTCAGTCCTCATTAGTCCCATACAACAAGGAAGGAAACTAACATTTATTGAATACTGATCAGATTTCATGCACTATGCTGTATATCTTACACTTAACTTAATTCCTAGATTAGGAACCTCGTAAAATGTCCTCATTATCTATAAATTTTAATCCCAAAGCACCCCAGTATCTCCAGTATTATTTCTGGATTTGTCCTTGCTGACATTCTGTCACTAATTTCACTATATAACATTTTTCACTTGGCCAAAATGCTTCCTAAGAAAGATTTTCTTGGTCAAACTGTAGAAAAGAGGCTCTACCCAAGTCTTATCACTCATCACTCTCTGAAATTGTAATTATCTATCTATGTATCTCTCTATCTCCCCCATCATCAGTGGAAGCTTCAAAAATGTAGAGATATTATCTGTTTTGGTCCCTGCTTAATCCTCACAGTCTATAACAGTGCTCGCATGAACAAATGAATGAATCTGTGAATGCAAAATTCAATGAATGAAGCTAAGAGATTGTTAAGGAGTCTATCCAGTCACAGTAAGTTGTACAACTATAATCTTTACTACAGATTTGGACCCAAACCCTATGGACATTCCATTGTGCCAACTGTTTCCATCTTTCTTCCAACATTTAATGTCACCCCCTATGGACATTCCATTGTGCCAGCTGTTTCCATCATTCTTCCAACATTTAATGTCACCATGGCAATGAAAAACATTATGCAATATTAGTTCAAACCATATGGATTTGCCTTTCAGAGTTGAGTGGCATTTAATCTCTAACATAAAGTATATAAAGCAGCCACTCTGCTAGTAGGAATGACATCTTGTGCAAAAAAAAAATCAATAAGGTCAAAGGCCCAAATTTTAGGGGAGAACCTGGGTTATTACACAGGATGACAAAGGCCAGCATGGGCAGAAATTAGTGAGTGACAAGGAGAGTGAGAATTAGGCAAGGTCTTAGATACTGCATGGTGCTGAAGGTTATGTAAAGGAATTCACATTTTATTCCAAGTGCAGTAGGAAGTGACTGGAAGTTTTGTACTAGAAGAGTAAGATGATCTGATTTGAGTTTTTGGGTTTTTTAGCTAGTCACTCTAGCTGTTGTGTGGAGAATGAACTAAGAATGGGCAAAAATATATATGCATGCACATATACCTTCACACCCCACATTCTGTCTTCAGATTTATAGGATGGGGAAAAAGAGGATTTCGCATAGCACTAGGCACATGGTGACACTGTAGTTAATGATTGTATCCCAGGTCTCTGAATACCAAATGATATGTCTTCCTCTTTCTCTGTCCAACTGCCTGCCCTCTGCAGCAGCATGAGCAGCCTCACATGGAATAGAACCCTATTGTACAGGTGGCAACTCTAATATGATTGAGACACTGAACCTAGCTATAATTTCATATGTAAAATATTAAGTGTGTAATGATGACTTACATATTTTCCATTGTTAGGATGCATTTTATACCTGTAACTAACAGTCATTAAGTATGGTTTTCTTTAATTTTTTTTTCTAGGACCATGTGATTCTTCCATCTAATGTTCTTTATTAGATCCCCATTAGATCCATATCCCCTGGATAAAATGCAGGCATTTAAAGTTTTTCATGATCTGGCCCCTATATGCCTCTCTGTTCTTGCATTTACAGGCAGTCCTGCTCATCCATCTCACATGCACCCATACTCTGTGTTGAGGCAATAGTGAATACATTCATCACATTCTGTTATTTTTCTTGTGCTTCATATCTTTGAGTACTTTAAGTTTTTGGTTTGATGAACTTCTATTCATTTTTAAAACCTTGGTTATTTCCTCTTCCACAGAAAGCATCACTGGTGCTTCTTTAATTGGAGAGTCACACTTTTCTCTACATTTTCTCTACCCCTTACTTATGAATATATTAATGAATTTCTTTCCTGGATTCTTATTCATTTATTACCAAAATGAGTTTCTGGTTGAAGGATTACTTTTCATTTGTTTTATGTTCCATGTGAATAGTAGCATTGGGCTTGAGATAGTTCAGCCATTAGACAAATATGTTCTAGGTTGAAATCGACTTTTCATATATGCAGATATTCTGAATAACTACTATTCACATAGAAATCAAGTAAATTCACAATATGTAGTAAGAGGGAACCAGGATAATTCTTATTAGTCATCTGTCAAGCTACAGTGGCAAAAAGTATAGCAACTTAACAAAACAAAGGGAAATAAAACATAGACCCTTTGTGAGATTACATTCTTTTTTTAATTTAATTTTTAATTTTTTAATTTTTAAAATTTTTTATTGACATATAATGTATTATTTGCCCCAGGGTACATGTGTGTGAATCATCAGGCTTACACATTTCACAGCACTTACCATAGCACATACCCTCCCCAAGCCACCCTCAGTTTGTTTCATGAATTTAGGAGTCTCTTGTGATTTGTCTCCTTCCTAATCCCATCTTGTTACATTTCCCTCCCCCATCCCCATGACCCCCTGCCCTTCCTCTCAAATTCTTCATATCAGAGAGATCATATGAAAATTGTCTTTCTCTGATTGACTTATTTTGCTTAGCATAATACCCTCTCATTCTATCCATGTCATTGCAAATGGCAAGATTTCGTTTCTCTTGATGGCTGCATAGTATTCCATTGTATATATGCCACATCTTTATCCATTCATTTGTTGATGGACATCTAGGTTCTTTCCATAGTTTGGCTATTGTGGACATTGTTGCTATAAACATTGGGGTGCACATGCCCCTTCGGATCACTACATTTGTATCTTGAGGGTAAATACCCAGTAGGGTGATTGCTGGGTTGTAGGGTAGCTCTATTTTCAACTTTTTGAGGAACCTCCACGCTGTTTTCCGGAGTGGCTGTACCAGCTTGCATTCCCACCAACAGTGTAGGAGGGTTCCCCTTTCTCTGCATCCTTGCCAACATCTGTCGTTTCCTGACTTGCTAATTTTAGCCATTCCGACTGGTGTGAGGTGATATCTCGCTGTGGTTTTGATTTGTATTTCTCTAATGCCGAGTGACGTTGAGCACTTTTTCGTGTGTCTGTTGGCCATTTGGATGTCCTCTTTGCAGAAATGTCTGTTCATGTCTTCTGCCCATTTCTTGATCAGATTATGTCTTCTTGGGGTGTTGAATTTGAGAAGTTCTTTAAAGATTTTGGATACTAGCCCTTTATCTGATAGGTCATTTGCAAATATCTGCTCCTATTCTGTCAGTTGTCTTGTGGTTTTTTTGAGTGTTTGCTTTGCTGTGCAAAAGCTTTTGATCTTGATGAAGTCCCAATAGTTCATTTTTGCCCTTGCTTCCCTTGCCTTTGGTGATGTTCCTAGGAAGAAGTTGCTGCAGCTTAGTTTGAAGAGGTTGCTGCCTGTCTTCTCCTCAAGGATTTTGATGGAGCACTGTCTCACATTGAGGTCTTTCATCCATTTGAGTCTTCTTTGTGTGTGGTGTAAGGAAATGGTTCAATTTCATTCTTCAACATGTGTCTGTCCAATTTTCCCAACACCATTTGTTGAAGAGACTCTCTTTTTTTCCATTGAATATTCGTTCCTGCTTTGTCAAAGATTAGTTGACCATACAGTTGGGGGTCCATTTCTGGGCTCTCTATTCTGTTCCATTGATCTATGTGTCTGTTTTTGTGCCAGTACTACACTGTCTTGATGATGACAGTTTTGTAATAGAGCTTGAAGTCTGGAATTGTGATGCCATCAACTTTGGTGTTCTTTTTCAATATTCCTCTGGCTATTTGGGGTCTTTTCTGGTTCCATGTACATTTTAGGATTATTTGTTCCATTTCTTTGAATTAAATTGGTGGTATTTTGATAGGGATTGCATTAAATGTGTAGATTGTTTTAGGTAGCATAGACATTTTCCCAATATTTGTTCTTCTGATCCATGAGCATGGAATGTTTTTCCATTTCTTTGTGTCTGGGAGGAAAGAAATACAATATTTATTATTTGAAGAGGCAGTGCACTACTAGACTGCTTTCAGCCCTGACAAACAAGATCATACTTACGAAGGTCCTTGAAAAAGTTAAAAAAAAAAAAGCAACCTCTATTCATAATTCTGATTACAATAATGGAAATGACATACCTTCAAAACTCAAGATCCCAGAAATTAGGAAAGAGAGTACATTTGTTATAAAGTACAGGCTTCAGTAGATATATTTATTATTTTTGTCGATACTTTAATTTTCTGCTCATATTTCCTCACTGCATTCCACAAGGTCTTTGGAATGTCTAAAAATAGCATAAATGAAAATAATGTTGTAATGAATTAATTACTTCAGAAAAGGAATCATGGACCTTCGTGGTTATATGAATTCCAGTGGAGGCTAGATTGTTTTTCTTGTTCCCTCTGTAAATCTTGCACCCAAAATATGGGACAAACAATGCAGAATCTCAATATTTTTTGGTCTAATAAATGATACATTGAATACCCACCTTAAATTTAAATGGAAATAATTTCAGTTTTTCTAATAATCATGTGAGCTTCAATATTAGTATGGATCTATCAGATCTTCCAGTTGTTAAATTTTGCCACATTTGTTCTGTTTCCCAATCTATCTCTCTCTGTATATAAATATATAGCCATTATCTTTTATCTTTTTCTGAAGTTTCAAGAGTAAGGTGTGGACATAGTGTCCTCGTACTCCAAACAATACAATATTTCTGCTCCCCAAATAAGCATGCTTTCTTGAATAATAATCACATAACCCTCCAAATCAGGAATTTAAAATTGGTACAGTATTACCATTCAAGCCCAAGTTCCCATTCAAATTTTGTCAGTTGCCCCAACGGTGACAACTTTTCCCATTCTGGTTCTGTTTCCTATCCAAGATACCATGTGGCATCTAACTGTTAAGTCTTTTCTGATTTTTCCATCCTGGGTCAGTCCCTCAGGGTTTTTCTGTCTTTTGTGTCTTTTATAAGTTTAAAGGGAGCAGGCCTTTATGACCTTCAACCTGATTCCATGTGGTAATTCTTCCTGTTCTGACTCAGTTCATGCACTTTTGACAGGAATTCTACAGAAATCTTTTTGCACACTTCTTGGTGCATCACCCCATCACACACTTGTGAAACAATCCTTTCTCTGGTGACTTTAACTGAAGCACCAGGTAATACTGGCCTTTGCCAAGTTTTTCCACCTACAGCCACCATTTTCCCAGTTTAATTGATGAGAGTAATATAAAGAAGTATTTTGTAATAATTCTATAAACCCGTTCCTCACTGAACCATCATCAAATGAATTTAGTATCTATTGGTATCATCTACTTAATTAACCATGCTCTCTGATAATTGCCAAATGGCAATTCTCTATTTCCATTATTCCTTCAAAATTTGTTGTCATTCTATTATAAGAAAAAATCTTATCTCTACATATATTTTTGTATATAACTATAAAAGAATATATAATATAGATAATGATATAGAAATAAAATCTATATATAATAGAACCTATAATTCTATTCATTTATTCATTCATTTATTATCATATATCATGGATTCTTAACTTATTCAATGGGTTGCAATCCATGGTTAGTGTTATTTATTTTTTTTCTTAAGATTTTTTTTTTATTTATTTATTAGGAAAGAGAGAGAGTGAGAGAGAGCATGAGAAGGGAGAAGGTCAGAGTGAGAAGCGGACTCCCCATGGAGCTGGGAGGCCGATGTGGGACTCGATCTCGGGACTCCGGGATCATGACCTGAGCCGAAGGCAGTTGCTTAACCACCTGAGCCACCCAGGCGCCCCAGTGTTATTTATTTTGATACCAAAATCATCCTATTCAAACTGGCTCCTGTGTGTTTTAGAGATGTCCTCAACATTCATTGAGCATTACCTTAACTTAAGGCACAATATGATATTCAAAGCTCATCTCCTGCTTTCTCTGTCCTACTCATAGGAAAAGTTAGTACTTCAAGAAGCCCTGGTTTGTTTTAGTGAGGTTAGCATTTAGAAAACCAATGTCTTGGCACTCAATGTACTAAATGTGACAAGAGTATTATTGCTCTATCAATAGGCAGAGCTTGGAAATATATGTTTATGAATGCATATACAGCTACAACTATTATACACATAGCTGTATATATATATATTATAAAATAACTAGTCTATAGTAAAATTTTTTAGTCCAACACCTCATGTTTCTTTCCATCATTTTACCTTTCTTTGTTAATATCTTCTCTTATTTCTAGGAGCTTCATACTATTCCCAACACATTTACTTACTTGCACAATGTAACCTAACTCTAGCCATGTCAGCCGTCTTTTCTGTCATCTCTAACTTTCTTGTCATTACTCCCATTGCTGGTCATCACATCTTCTAGTCTGCCCAACATCCCTGACCATAGTCCTCCCATTCCATACCTCCATGCAGTTCTTCAACTCCCTCCTCCCTCTCTGCCTCACAGTCCATGTGTCATACGTTCTCCTCTAGAAAGTAAAGCAAAAGGAAAGAAAAACTGGTAAAGAATTTTAACCAGCATTTCTGTCCACTGACAGGTACTTCACAAAATATTCATTAAAGAAAGTCTATGCTATACCAACACAAAAAAAATAAAGGAAAAGAAGAGGGGGAAAAAAAGTTCTTTCTCATTGCTGTTTGGGTTACATAGTTAAATTTGAGTTATCAAAAGAAATGACTCTAGAGACACGTGGGTGGCTCAGTGAATTGAGTGTCTGACTCTTGATTTCAGTTCACGTCATGATCTTGGTGTTTTTGGATTGAGCCCCACATTGAATTCTATGCTCAGCGTGAAGTCTGCTTGACATCCTCTCCCTCTGCCTCTCCCCAAAATCATACATGTGTTCTCTCTCTCTCTCTCAAATAAGTAAGTCTTAAAAAAAAAAGAAATTCTATATTTGTGCCTAAGATATTTCTTTGCAGTTCTATCTCCCCCAAATTATGTTAAATTAAAGGTGTTTGTTGTAGAATTTAAGATATTTGCCATTTGTAAACCCTGGAGTTATAATAAAAAATGTTGTATTTTTTTAAAGATTTATTTATTTATTTATTTGACAGAGAGAGATCACAAGTAGGCAGAGAGAGGGAGGGAAGCAGGCTACCCTCTGAGCAGAGAGCCTGATGCGGGGCTCAATCCCAGGACCCTGAGATCATGACCTGAGCCAAAGGCAGAGGCTTTAACCCACTGAGCCACCCAGGCACCCAAAAAATGTTGTATTGAGATACTAATTCTATTAACAGTTCTAGGTCTATTTATAGAGAATTATCATGTAAAATTTTGTATGATTTTTTTAATTCAATGAAAACATCTATATTTCCTGCAAAGCATGGCCCTTATGTAAGAGCATATGTAGGTAGAACATATTTATTGTCACCATTTAATGAAAAAGAACACTTAGGCCAAAGGGATCAAATAGTGTCCTAAGATCTCAGAAGTATCCAATTCTTCCAGTTTCATATCCTGCCTCTGACTTTATGATAACATGAAACATACACCTAGAAAATAATTTACTCTCCTTCTCCAAAAATGTACAGTTTTGTGAGAGTATCTCAGTGGTTGATTTTAGCCATAAACAGTAGAATATCCCGTTGAAAAGAGATTAATTATTGGGGATACATATTACCTCACGCAATAGGAAATTGTGAATAACTGCAAATGGTCTGAGATTTTACTTTACCTAAACTAAAATAGCCTGTAACCGTTTTCATGAGTGCATGTGAGCACAAGACTCTAGGTCAGAAACAAAGGCTTTATTACTCACAACAGTACCAACAGCCAGAGTATCAGTTTTTGCTGGTTCCATGAGTCCCATTTCCACATGGAAATCAAAAGGGCCAGGTACTATGTGCCCATAAAGTTGGTTGCCTTAAAAGAGAAGAACTCCAAACTTAGGAAACCTGAATCTTTTTTAATAGTGTTGCCTATACTTTGTCTTGGAGGTAAACATTAACTTTATAATACCAAAAAGTAAACAGGCTGGCTCTGTTACAGAAGGAGACAGTATCTCTATCTTCCGAGCCTCTTCATTATACAAACATCCTTGAAAATGTCGTCAGAAACATAGGCAGTCAGTACCACTGTTTGCAAGATGTACAGAAATGAAGAGACCCACAGATAATTGTCTCTCAGTGCTCAGCCAATAGATGATTTCAGAATTGGTTTTGCAAGTCAACAATATCATCATGGACCCAGATGCTCAGTATGTTAGTCCTCTGTTATCTTTTTTTTTTTTTTAAAGATTTTTTTTTTAATTTATTTATTAGAGAGAGAGACCGAGAATGAGAGGAGAGAAGGTCAGAGGGAGAAGCAGACTTCCCGCAGAGCCGGGAGTCCGATATGGAACTCGATCCTGGGACTCCAGGATCATGACCTGAGCCGAAGGCAGTTGCTTAACCAACTGAGCCACCCAGGCGCCCAGTCCTCTGTTATCTTTAGCGAGTTGGAAATATTTTTACTTACGGTTGCGAGATGTTTATAGCAGTTTTGTGTTATCATCTTGATATATGGCCATATCTAGTGAAGAGAGATATTTTTACTCTTGCATCATTTTGTTTGTTTGTTTGTTTGTTTGTTTGTGAAGCCACATAGATTTACCTGTCTGTCCCTTTGGTCAAGATTGGGTCACACATTCATAACTAATTAATCACAACCAAGGGGTTTGAGACCTAGCATAATTATCCTCCTCTATTTTTTTTTCTGAACCACATGAGAGTGAATATCCAAACAAATGGAGGTTCTGTAGCAAAGAAATAGGCAGATGGGGCAACCTACTGAGACTGCCAGGCTTCTATATTCCAGGAACATTTCTACTTCTCTGCTCTATAAATTTTAAGCATTTCTTTTTCTTTTTCTTTTTTTTATTACTTATTTGAGAGAGAGACAGTGAGAGAGAGCATGAGAGGGGAGAATGTCAGAGGGAGAAGCAGACTCCCCATGGAGCTGGGAGCCCGATGTGGGACTCGATCCCAGGACTCCGGGATCATGACCTGAGCCGCAGGCAGTCGCTTAACCAACTGAGCCACCCAGGCGCCCAATTTTAAGCATTTCTTTTGCAGAGATAGAAAATGGTCTTTCTCTTTCACATACAATAATGGAATAATCGAATATGAGCAATTAAAAAGTCTTTATATTTTGGGAAAACCATAACTGTGAAGCTAAGTGGGACACATAGCTTCATCCTATTATCTGAGAGTTTGTCTTCTTACTCAACTTATAAGGTTGTAATTCAGAGGATTCCCTCCTTTTTAGCCTGAGATTTAGAGATGATGAATTATCTCCATTACTCTCCCCTTCAGGAACCATTCTCAAGCTTCCATTCTAAAGTGTTTCTTCTTATTTATAATTTGAAAAATATATAAGTGGGACTACTCTTAAAAATCAAATTTCCTTACATTCCCTTAAGAGCTCATCATTATTTTCTTCATCAAAAAGTCATCTCTTGAGTTACCAGAGAGCCAATTAGCATAATTTTGAGAGCATTTTATATTTGAATGGTTTTTAAATGTGTATTTTATGGAAGGAAAATGAAAATATCTATTTGATTAATTTAATTACTAGAGGTAAAACTCCCAAAAAGAGAATACTTTCCCTCCACCAGATTGGTTCTTCTTTTTCCCTGGTCTAAACTTTTATATTGAAGAGCTCTCAAACATGCATCCTGCTGTGATGTGATGGGATCTTATGAAACTGGGTTACTAAGTATTTCCAGAAACCTAAGGAAGTTTCTTTAGTCTTTTAACTGGTGGAGCCTCAAATGAATATAATAAAGGCCTTTTTATTTGAAATAAGGTGTTCTCATATCTCCCTTCCTTAAGGGAAGTAATTACATAAAGTGTTCTACCTAGTTTTGAAAATCTGATTTGAATTATATCACATTTAGTTTCTAAACAGGGGACCTTTCAGTCTTTGATCTCAGACACTGGTTCAGATGCTGTTACTTTAGGTGTTTTTGTTAGATTTTCAAAAATCAAGGTTGTACCTTCTAACAAAATTCAGGAAATCAGTGTGTCCTAATTATACACACACCTATCTACTTTGTGGAAAGGAGAAAACCTGTATCCTAGTCCAGGGCTTTTCCCCTAGAATAAATTGCCTGGAAGCACACCACATAGTAATAATTTTGAAATATAGCCCCCTCCAGATAGCCATATTACTATGTGACATTGGAAAAGTCCCTTTAGTGCTCTGGAATGTTTGTTTCCTTACTGTGATATTCAAGCATTGGATTAAATGCTCTCTAAAAATGATCATTCCATAAACTGATTGATCTCAGGATCTTTGAGATTTCATGATTCTTACTAATTTTATAGGGCTATAGTCAGGATGTTTTCTAGACATTAGGACATGGCCTATAATTCTTGAAAAAAATTTGCTTTGTAAACACTTTAAAGGTTCAGTACCCTGATTTTTATCTCAATGTTTTCTTCTCCATTTGTGAAAAACAAAGACTGAGCCACATGGTTCTTTCTCTGCTTAATTCTCAAATTATTACTGCCTTTTCATCTCATTGAATATATTTTTCTTACAGAAATAAAAAAGTTGAATTTAATTTCAGTAAAGGAGAAAGTACTATGTGTAATAATGTCCTTTCCTTCGAATTTGTACTCTAGGATATCAGCAAAACTTTGAGTAAAACAGTTAATAAAGCAGAGGGAGTGTATATAACACTAGCCACTCCTAGTTCTCTTTGGGAACGGAGTGAAGCCCAAATAAAAATAAACAAAAATATATTTTATTCTTTTCTACAGGTAGGCTGCTCTAATCATTACTTTCTAAGTAAAATATTTATTAAGCTTACTGGGTATTCAGCACAGTCACGCAACTCCCCTCCCCCCAATCTGTAAACTCAGCCTCTGCCATTACCTGATAGGATAGTGATGCTTTCTGCCAAAAATCCTTCTGAGTAGACTTTTTTAGATATAGTCTCTTCGTGAGGTGATACATTTCATATGTTTGAAAGGAAAAGGCTTCCTAAAGGAATGAAATCAGAGGCAGGAGTCTTCGTAAAAGAATATAGATGGTGGGCAAAAGCAGCACGGAAAGAACTTGAGTTCTAATTCTTCACACACTGACTGATTCCTCCCTGAAATCTAGTTGGCAGGGTGGAGGGAATGAAAGTTGTGGGTGGGATAGAAATGACAGCAAAACCACAATAAAAAAGATAACCAACCTCCAACTACCTCAAGAGGAAGATACTGATAAAAGTGGTCATCTAGGAATCTCATTCAGAAATATTTTACAGCTCTTCTACCAAGGTTGCAAAGGTAGGATTGTTTAAAAGCTCAGAATCTCCTCAGAATTTGGTGTGGTAAAAGGTTGTTACAAGAACCCATGAAGTTGGTTACACACTGTTACAGTTGTTTTAATTTTAGGGATGCTAAGGAATACTAAAGGTGTTATTGTCTCCCACAGAAATCACTCTGAAATCAGGACTACGCAGGTTTTTATTGATGTTGCAGTTATTGGCTCTTAGTATCAATGGTACTACCTCACTGAAAATGATACTGCCTTCAGTCACAATGCTGCAAGCAAGTGTAATGCTAAACACCATAGTGGACAATTTTTCAGCATCTTCTCGATGCCAGAAATGTTGGCCCCTAGGAAAATGGAAACCTCCTTGACTGCAGATAGGAAGATATGAGCAGACTCTGTTCTCTTATCCCAGGATAGTGAGATGTCTGCAAAGTGGCAAGGAAATCAAAACCGTCTTCAGCATGGAGCTGTAGATCAAAGATGTATCTGCATTTTGGTGCTCTTTTTTAAAAAAAAAGTTGCTCTTGGGGCACCGGGGTGACTCAGTCAGTTAAGTGTCCGATGCTTGATTTTGGCTCAGGTCATGATCTCAGGGTAGTGAACTCGAGCCCTGTGTTGGGCTCTACACTGAGTGTGAAGCCTGCTTAAGATTCTCTCTTCCTGTTGCCCTCCCCCCATGCATGCATGCATGAGCACACACGTGTGTGCTCTTTCTCTCAAAAAAAAATTGTTCTTTAACAAATTAAAAAATGGGAAGTTTTTTAATATTTTAATTCATGGAATCAGTTTCCTCAAACATGGGCTTTCTATTGGTGT
Source organism: Nasua narica (assembly GCA_028533885.1). Lineage (NCBI taxonomy): Eukaryota > Metazoa > Chordata > Mammalia > Carnivora > Procyonidae > Nasua > Nasua narica. The sequence goes on along the minus strand of CM052809.1, from coordinate 92,017,588 downwards.
AGGAGTCAAGATTTCTCTATCTCCTGACTGTTGGTAGTTTTGTGTAAGTGATATTGTTCTATGAATAAATACTAGTAGCCTTTTGATAGCCAATCAGAGAAGTTACTACTGCAGTGGTTGATGGCCTCTTGAGTGGACTCCAATTTGATGTTCTCATATCTGGTTTCATGCCCTACCTTGCCCACTTTTCACAGTCAAACTCCCTTATCCATTCTGCACATTAATGCCAGAGAGGTCACTCAAGAACACAAAATTGATTTTGTTCCTTCTTGTCTAAAATGCTTAATAGTGCCACAATGCCTAGAATATAATGCCTAAGTGTAGTAGATTGAAATAAAAAGGCTTGCATAGTTTGGCTTTTATCTACCTCTCCAAAAGTGTAATTCTGTCACAGGACCATGTATGCACCCAAAAGACCCAATATACTTCTGCCGCTCAGCTGTCGTCAAAGTTCCTGAAGTTCTTGGGACATACTGCTATCTCTTTTCATTTATCACACTTCCTACCTGTCTTGTGTTTCCGTTTCTTCTCTATTTAGAAAACTCCTTTTCACCCCTCAAGACCTAACAACTTCTTTTAAGAAGACTTCCATGATATACTCAGGGTCAATCACTCTGTCTTTCAGTTTCCCACATCCTCAGCATTTTGTGCAGTGTCACATGGTAATTTCTTAATAGTTTTTTATTTATGAATGTGTTGTTTATGATGTTAATTTTCAGTCTTCAATGAGTAAATGTGCCTGTAAACCTTTAAGTGAAATGTACAATGCACAGGGTGTATCAAGAATTGCACCCAATTGCTGGTAACAGAGATCTAGTCACAATTGTTTAAACACATTAAGATTTATATTTTCACCACTCCCTCCCAAAAAAGAGTTAAGATGCAGGTACACCAGGGATGATAAGGCAGAGGCACAGAGTAAATGTCATCTGTAGGTTTTTGTAGCGTGGGCCTTGACAGTTAGCTTTTCTTTTTGTGCTGTAAGTGTCTGACTTAAGCTTTGACCGCTGAGACATCCATTTCACAGGGGCATCCACTTCAAAGACGGCTATCTCCCATAAACACATTGCCAGCCGCAGGACTACAGAAGGAGCCAGGACACCTTTCCCCACATTCCTTTGTTTTAGAGAGCTTGGTTGATTTCAATAACTGACCATCTGGTTGCTTGTTTTTCTTTCTTTGCCTTAAATTCCCACTCTTATGTTTGAAATTCACCAATAGTGAGCCCACCAAACCATTGACCTCCACCTTCAGCGTTGTATAAAACTAAATAAGAAAGAAGAAATGTGGATAAATTTTGCTAGAGACTTTCCAAACAATGGAATCTTAATTTCATAAAATGTTGGCATTTCCAGAAACATGCGTTTGTTGCAACAGTTTTGAAAACACTCATCTAGACAATCTGTTTCAGACATTCCTCCTCAATATAACATGTTATTAGTTACTAATTACCTAAGAAATAAATTCCAGATCTCCTTGGATTTGATATACTATTTTTCTGTTAGATCAAAACCTGCCTTTTTAGTTTTCAGGTATTTTTTTTTCCTGTTCCCTTACTTTTGACTTTGTGCATTTATGAAGCATTTTCTTTTTTTTTTTTTAAGATTTTATTTATTTATTTTAACAGAGAGAGAACACAAGCAGGCAGAGAGGCAGGCAGAGGCAGAGAGAGGAGCAGGCTCCCCACCAAGCAAGGAGCCTGATGCAGGACTCGATCCCAGGACGCCGGGATCATGACCTGAGCCGAAGGCAGCCGCTCAACCAACCTAGCCACCCAGGCGTCCCTATGAAGCATTTTCTTTAGGATGACAATAATCCTTACTCTTAGAGATATTTTCCAGAAACTCATCATTTTTCTTCCAGAGGACCAAAGTCTAGAAGCACCTGAAATAAAGCATGGGTCAGCTATATTCTCATGCTAGATGATCGATTTAGGCATTTTTGCCCATCTTATTGTATAGACATTGTACATCTGTTGCCTATGGCATCCACTGGGAAAAAAAAAATGTTATGTGCTGTATTTCACCCTCTATAGAGCCAGACTTTTCAAACAATGCAGATAAAAACAGCCAATCATTTTGTTCCATGACTAAACCTAACAATCTCTGGGATACTACAATTCTCTATCAACTGATGACAAAGCTGCCTGCTTTATAGGAGAAGAACATCTTCAGCATAGAGATGCTGCATTAGAATACAGGCTGCGTATTCTGCAAAGTTTCTGGCTCTGGCGCAAGGTAGTTCCAATGTTCAAATCCTGACTCAGACATAGGCTAGCTGGAAAGTCTCAAGCAAAGACCTCTTTTCTCTGAGCCTGAATTCCAAATAATGAAAGGAGCATCGAAGCCTTTTGCAACATAATTTTGAAGTTTATAAAAAGCATATAACGCATTTCTTGGCAATGACTCTCTCTATAATTTGCTATTTTTCTTCTTGTCTCCTTCCTCATCCTTTTCCTTATCTTTATATTGTCATTTTTAGTAATGATAGATGTATTAGTGTTTAATATTAATAGTACTTTATTGCAAATACAGTTAGCTCTGTTCTCCATATGTTTCTAGGCAAAAACTTTTTTTTCATTTTTTCTGTAAATCCAAACACCTGCCTTATACAGCACAAAACGTATTATTTTGTGAATACTCATAGCATCAGTAAATTTGTATCTTTTTAAAATAATAAAGAAAGTGAGCCATTTAACTTCCTAAAGGAAAAGAGACAGCATCTATCTCATCTGATTGCCTACTGTAGTTTATAATTTACAATATGATCTGGCTTCTGCACAAATTGCTAAAATCATCCAGTATCACTTTTCTTCTTATTCATCACTCATGTTCTAGCAACACTGCTTTTATTTCTCTTATTCAAGTTTCCTTTTCTCTATTCATGCTGTCTCTGTTTCTTTTTCCCCTTTTTCTCTCCTCACTTTCTTTCTTTCCCTTCCTTTTCCCTATCCTTTTGGAATGTTCTTTCCCCAAAATTCTACATGACAGACCTTATACCAAATGTTATCACTTCAGAAAGACCTTCCCTTGGGTCAGGGGATGGGGTAGTTGGATGATGGGCATTAAGGAGGGCACTTGATTTAATGAGCATTGGATGTTGTATGCAACTGCTGAATCACTAAATTCTACAACTGAAACTAATAATACACTAATGTTAATTAAATTGAATTCAAATAAAAAAAGGAAGGCTTTCCCTGATTACTCTAATTAAAGAAGTTGTCCCTAATTACATTATCCTTTTTATTTGGCTTTATAACATTTTGACCATCTGAAATTTTAAAATATATTTGTTCACCTATTTATATTTGTCTCTGGTTATTAGTAGGTATGTAGCAAGAGAGAAGAGACATTATCAGTCATAGTCATTACTGTATTCCTCGTCCTGGAGTAATTCCTGCCCATTGGAAGGTGATCAGCATATGAATAAATGAATTAATGCTAAGTGAACCTTTATTAAACATGAAGAAAGGGAATTGCAGGCTAGTGTTTGCTCTTTTACCTTTCTGGATTTCTCTTATATGCTGCATCCCTTTATTTCTCTATATTCTGTCAAGAGCTATGAGGTATCTAATACTTTACTTGCAAGCTAACACTTTATTCTTCGGCAGTTCTTTAGATGCACACAGAAGACATAAGACACCTGGGTCAAAGACAAAGGGCTTTATTATTCAAAGCATAACCAGCAGCATAACATTTGCATCAGTGCTCCATACCCCACTTTCCACAGGGCAACATAAAAAGGGCCAGATGGCACCTGCCTGTGGAGCATAGTGCATCACAGGATAGGAACCTGGAACTTAAGAAACCTACATCTCTTTTTGTTAAGATTTTATTTTATTTTACTTATTCTGAGTTGAATCCACACCCTACATGGAACTTGAACTCATGACTATGAGATCAAGAGTTATATGCTCTACCAACTGAGCAAGTCAGGTACCCCAGGATTCCATTATCTCTTATTATGAGAAGCACGCCCTGCCCTTTGTTCCAGGGCAAAGCTATCTTTACCTTCCAGACTGTTTACTACAGAAACATCCTTGAAAAAAATAATCTGGAACAAAGCAATCATTTTCTCTGCTTATAACATGTGCAGAAATGCTAGAAACAATAGAGTACTGCCTCTCAAACTGTCTCCCTTTAACTCTTACAGTTCACCCCAATGTCTATTTTGCTGTTTTAGGTTCTATCTCTTCTATGACTTATCCAATTTATTTGTTTACTTTCTGGCTTTCAGGGAACCTACAGTCTAATGTTAGCGAATAAGGAAATCCAGATTTTCCAGCATTCCCTACCCCATCTCACTTCTGTGAGCACAGCCTCCTAGTCGTTGCCGTAACTTCTTGGAGCTATCTCCCTAAGTATAGTAGATAGGAGATAGTCAACTCATACTTTCTGATGAGGTTGGAGGGTTGGGTGTCTTCTGAAGCACTTAGAAATAAATATTAAACCCAGCAGGAAAAGTTCAAGCATGATTGCACTGAGAACTCCTTCATGTGAATACCAATATTGGAATTTTTAATAATCAGAATATCCCTAATCAGCATGGTTCTAACACTTTGGAGTTGGAAATGGGCCTGTCAAAGCTTGGAATACAGTCAGTCTATATTTTTACTTTATATATATTATATATATTGTATTTTGTATATATATTACATATTGTATTTTAGTCCAGTAGAATCCTAGACATAAATACCTGAGCTGTCAAGTGTTTGCAAATGTTCAGTTAGGTCTTTGCTTTATGCATAAAGGATATATGTGCTGATATACTGGGAAATAATTTTCTTGCTTAATTATTACAATAAGACACATGGAATTTTGTATTCAAAAAGAAACAGGGAAGAGGATGGGAGCATACACAATTTGAAAACTGCAACATCAACATATTTTTATCTATGCATAGAGTCATAGAGCCAAGGAGAAGTAATTGTGTTTTCTGACTGATTTAACATCAATATTCTTATAACCTGAATCTTTTTAAACCTCTGTGACTGTAGAGTGCAGTATTTAAGATAAGATTATCTAAAGACTATATAATGACTGTTCATGCTAATATACATTGGCACCACTTCTTCTAGACATCTTGAATTCATACAGTAAATCCTAAATTGTGCGGTGCATTCAGAGAGGCATGTGTTCCCTGATGTGTGCCATTTATATGGCTATTTTGTAAATTCTCAAGTAATGGTGACATAGTGGTATTCCCTAAATAAAAGCATTATAATGTCAGTGTCTCCAATAGTAGCTATAGTACAATTTCCTTTGGGTTATTGATTTCTAACCTTACTGTGAGGAAGAGATAATAATCTCAATTCCATAAAAATTTAGAAACTGAGTATCAGAAAGGTTTTATTATAGTGATGATATAATATTAATGAGTAAAAAGAATATCAGTAACATTAAAAAGTGTTCATTGAGTATTTCTCATGTGCCATGCACTATGCTAAGCACTTTAAGTTACCTAATTTAGGCTTCTTAAGAAAAAATTGGCTCTTATTTTTAATTTTCAGATGAAAATTTTGAAATATAAAAAACTTAAGTGACTTGAAATTAGCTGAGCTCAGACATGACCCGTGTTTCCCTGAAACTGCTCTGCTGTTCTCCTGTTGGACATTTATTTCTTTGAGTTTTGAACAGAACTTCTCTGCCATCTTTATGCCCATCCAAGACTGGACACTTAGCACCTACTGCCAACATCTACTCTCATTTGATCTCAAGAGAAAAATGGAAATCCTCCTTTCTACATCCAATCTGGAGAGTGATATATGCCCACACTACACAACTGTCAAGTTTATCTTTGCTTACCTATTCTTCTGAAATGCAAACCTATTTTAGCTAAGTGAAAAATAAGAAATGCTAATCTCATCTACCACAGCTTAATAGTAAATGATCAGAGTTTTAAACTTAGAAGTGTTTTAATAACTGATCTTTTCATCCTTTAGATAGAAAGGTAGTTTTTCAGAGTGCTTAGGTGGCTCAGTTGACTGAACATAGAACTCTTGGTTTCAGCTCAGGTCATGATCTCAGGGTCCTGGGATTGGGTCCCCCATTGGTCTCTGTGCTCAGCATAGAGTCTGCTTGAGGATTCTCTCCCTTCTCTCTCTCTCTCTCTCTCTCAAATAAATAAATAAATCTCTAAAAAGAATAAAGAAAGGGCCCCTGGGTGGCGCAGTTGGTTGAGCGACTGCCTTCGGCTCAGGTCATGATCCCGGAGTCCCGGGATCGAGTCCCACATCGGGCTCCCAGCTCCATGGGGAGTCCGCTTCTCACTCTGACCTTCTCTCTCTCACTCTCTCTCTTTCCTAATAAATAAATAAATAAAATCTTAAAAAAAAAAAAATCCTTAAAAAGAATAAAGAAAGAGAAAGATAGGTTTTCAACCCATAGAAAACAGATGCCCAAAGTTGAGTGCTGTTCATATATGGAAGAATTGTTTTTCTTTCTTCTTACAAAGATGCAAACAGAATTATACTTCTCTCTTAACCATGAAGCCGTTTCTTTAATGTTTCCATAAACACTGATTTATGATAGTACATTTTTTAGGAGTGAAACAAAGAAATTTGAATCATTTAAATTTACTCTCTATAGAAAACTTACTCTTCTTGCTAAAGCTGTGTGTGTCAGGGCAGAGATGGGGTGGGGAGAGAACCTTTCAAATGAGAGAAAAGAGCATGCTTAATATGGATTTGTAGATGTACATAACTTGTGCAAAACCACACAGCCAAACTTACACATGCTTCAACATAAGGAATAGGAGGTGATTCATTTAACAATAGGACTGTGAGAATTATGCGACTAGCGACTAGCGAAGAGTTCCAAGTTCTATAGGCAGAGAGCTAGGCGAAGAACTTTGGTTCCCATCAATGTGATGCTAACGTATTTAAACATATGCTCCCTAGGGTATCCAGCAGGCACAAAATGAATTCTGCATGAAACAAAAAACAAAAAAGTGGCCGTAGGTCTCTAGACTTAAAATATTGTAAAATGATCTGGAATGTATAACATGCACCAGAGAGTCTTTTACACTTGACCATGTCAGTTTAGTTGATTGATAGCCTTTAGTTTTCGATCATTTATTGTTGAGTTTACACTAAACCTATAAACATTTCATTTGGAGTAGTGCCTAAGATTGTGAACTAAGTATTTTATTCCTGAAGGGAAGTTTTACTCCCGGATCACTATGTAATTAGGAAGATGAAGAAAGTAAGTATGAATTTCTAGCACTGTGCTGCCATTTACTCTTCAACTTCTAAGACAAGTGAATGAAATGTCAGCAATTTTGAAAATCCAACTCTTCTTGGATGATCATTGACAATAACAACTACAATAACAGAATTCTGGGGTTAGTGTCACTGTTTCATTTCTTCTGTATCTAGGAAACTAAATCATATCACTTTTCTTTTTTTCTTTTTGTTATTGTTTTATAAAAAATTTTTACAAAAGGTATACATACACAAAAAATATTATATGGAAAGGAGAAAAATAAAAGATATGATCTTTGTTGACGGCTCTAGGTATCTGAAATGTGTACCATTTCAGACCTATATTTTGTTATTATATGTATTTTGCAAAACAGTAATCATACTATTTATATGTTTGCTTTTTGATGTAGGAATACACTGCAAGTATCATTTTATGTTAATCGGTCAAAATTTACTTCATTTTTTAAAGTACTACATACAATTTCATGATACGAATATACTAAAATTTATTCAATTTCTCCCTATTTTTGGACATATAAGATGCCTCTAATTTTAGGGGCATTTACAGATAATCCTACATTAAGCTTCCATCTGCATCTGGGACAGAACTATTTAGTTTATTTACTATAGTTTCTTCATGTACATTTTTATATCTGGTAGAACAATCCCTATGCCTAGAATTTTCTTCCAAAATTTTTTGATGATTTTGTTCCTATTTACTCCTCAGAACTTTTGAATGGACTTAAACAGTTCTAAAAATAATCTGACTTGATTACTCAGTACATTTGTAAAGATTTTATATGAAATAAATTCTGGAAACTCAAAGGCAGTAATAATTATAGACATGAATTTTGCAAATGGGTATGAGAAAGTGAAAGTAGTAGACCTGAGCAGGTGAGTCGTTTCATATAGTGTGCTGTTAAATGAGGAAATCTCAGATTTGGTTTTGAATTTGGAAACTAGATAAAAATAAGAATCTCTACAAAGGATGGTTACTGAGGCTTCTTTCAATAAAAATGACGTGAACAAATAATTACTTAATATTGTCCAGGAGTCTTTCTGTTAAGACTTTTATATAAAATTTTAGTTTTGCATGGTATTTGATGTGCTGAGCCCTGAAGAATATACTTTTCTTCATGTCTTAAAGTGCTTCAAAAGAGAAGGGAGTTTAGGGTGCCTGGGTGGCTCAGTGGGTTGAGTGGGTTAATCTCAGGGTCCGGGGTCCCCGCATCAGGCTCTCTGCTCAGCGGGGAACCTGCCTCTTCCTCTCTGCCTACATGTGATCTCTCTCTGTGTCAAATAAATAAATAAAATCTTTAGAAGAGAGAGAGAAGAGAGTTTAGCAACTTTAGAGTTAGCATGATTTTTCAAAGGGAAAGAATGATAAAATTGGGGACTACAATTTCAAATATTGCCAACAGTTTTTCTACCTGTTCCCATATATTAGAGTAGAGGAACTGCTCTACAGTTTAAATAAATTTAGTTGTAAAATATTTGGGTCTTCTCTTACATTTTTCTGGTGACTCACAAGCTCTTCTCAAGGAAAATTTTAGCCCTTCTATTTTTTTCTTTTGTTTTTATACATTGCTTACACAAAATCACACACTTATTTTAAAAAGCCTGAGGTGAAGGGCGCCTGAGTGGCTCAGTCATTAAGTGTCTCCCTTGGGCTCAGGTCATGATCCCAGAGCCCCACGTTAGGCTCCTTGCTCAGCGGGAAGCCTGCTTCTCCCACTCCCCCTGCTTGTGCTCCCTCTCTCACTGTGTCTCTCTATCAAATAAATAAATAAAATCTTAAAAAAAAAAAAAGCGTGAGGTGAGATAGGTAAATTTTATAATGGATTTTTTTTTTAATTTATAAGGCCTTCCATGAGCTTATAAATGGGAGATAGATGCTGTTTTTTATATGAGAACAGGGCTTGTATTTGCATCCTCCTTAAGCCTTTGACAAAGGCTTCTGAACCTTGACTGACCTTCCCCAACCATGTTCTTCCAAAGCCACAAGGCAGTTCTCCTGAATTCGCTGACTTGCTTGAGAGCCTGACAAAAATTTCTCTAGGCACTGAAATCATGATTTAAACATATGGCTGTCAGACTAACTTAGGACAGTTCAATCCCTGAAATAGCTAGTTTTCCTAGAGGTATCAAGTCTCTCAAGGTCATCCAAAGAGTAACTATAATATTTTAACATGGTTCACAAAACTAATAATGAAGGAAAAGAACAGAACAGCAGTCTAGTGAAGCTGCTTTTCAAACGCTTTTTTAAAGTTCTGCCTTTATTCCACTTTGGCAGTTTAGAAAAGCATACTTCTAACTGAAATTAGCTTATACGAAGACTTGTAAAACAAACAAAATGCTCTGCATGATTTTTAATTCAGGAGTAATTGATATTTGTGTTTAATTTGAATTCTAAAATATTGATATGATTCAAATGGTCTGTTATAGAATGAACCTCCCTGATAAAATAAAATATTCCCCCACAAATAAAATCAAAAGCATGATATAAAAAAATGAATCTCTGCAAGACTTTTCCCTGATCCTTTCTTTGTCTAGTAAAAGTTACTTCTCAATTTCAGAATTTGCTGAACCCATAAGAAATAATTTGCCTTTCTGTGTTACCTTCTAGAATTTCTGAACTGCTTAGTCCTTCAGGGTTATCTATCTACTCTGATTGCCAGAAAAAGAGTAAGACATAGTACGAGTAGACCCTTTTTCTTAACATCTAATTTGTTCATTAATTTTCATCCCATTTATTTTGTATCCCATTTTATCTGATTTTAATACTAAGCCATCCTATATTTTTACTAAACCTTCATCATCTCATTGGCAAAATAGTTGAGCAGAAATTGGACAAAGGGAATTTTTCACCTCCTGTTGTGGGGTTATGGTTGAGTCTTGCAGTTGCTTCCGCCTTAAGCATTTTATGTCTTATGTTCTACCACCTGCTAAGTTGAATTTCTCTGAAACAATAAATTCACTTTCCTTGTAAAAGCCAATGCTTTCTTTGCTTCGGGCAATAACTATATGATGAAAAAAATCAAATGGTCAATCTGATATTTAATAAATTTTGGCTGAGCAAGTCGATCCAATTGCAAAGCCTTAATTAATTAATAATTAATTAATTATTAATAACTTAATTGGTCGCCATGTATAAAAACTTAATTTCAATATTTGAAAAGCTAAGAAGTGTTCTGGAAAAAGTTACACATCATCACAATTGTTAAGGATTGTGTTAATAATAACCATAGATACCAAGTGTTGTAAATATTTTAATGTATTACCTACTTTATAACTATTATCTCATGAATATTCCATGTAAAATGAAATTATTAATCCTCTATTACAAAAAAGAAACAGAAATTCAGAGAAATTAAGTGGCTGAACAGTAAGGAATTGACAGAGAAAGAAAATGTCCAACTCCAAATTCCACTTTCTCAAATGTTATATTAATTTAAAAAGTTTTAATTAATATAATTACATTTCTTCACAAATCGCAAATCTGTTATCAGAAATATTTTCATGAGTCTCTCATGACAGTTCTACTCCCAGACTACAAGGAAGGAACTTACCTTCACTGACCTTATAATCATGAGTTTTTGGAAGCCACAAAATCAGTGTCTTCATCAGGTTCAAATCTGGGCTCTGAATTATGAACCAGGTGTGTCTAGGAAAGTCCACTATTCTTTCGAACCTAGCTTCTCTGTCTGTAAACAACATTATTGCAAGAATGCAATGGTAAAGATTATGTAGGGGAGAAAAAAACAATATAGTTTCTGGTATAATTTAGCTACTAAGTAGGAGATAATCTCTTTTATAGGGGGAGGGAGAGGCATTTTAGAGTTCATTCTCTCATCTCCTTCTCTCATCTCCTTAAATGAAATTTAAGAAGAGTCTGCTTTATGTTGAAATTCTAACACTAAATGTGAGTATTGACAAACAGTAAGCCTGTTCTATTGTTTTCAGAATCACACTTCATATTTTTCAAAGGCAATTATGTGCTGTCATCTTTATAAGCAGATGAAGTATGGGACAAGTAAATCTGTCCTCACTTGTCATCTTGATCCTTTATGTTAAGTTGATATTGGTCTATATGATTTCTGATGTTGTATCTCTTTCCCCATCCAAAGCAATACTTTCTGGGCTAAATCTCCAGTTCTCATGGGGGACAGTCCACATTCCTGAGATTTGCATGGGCTGATTGTTTCATAAATGAAATTACTCAAGAGTAATTATCACCCATCTTTAAAACTCTTTTGTTCTCCCTACCCCTGCCCAAGATCATATATATAATTAAAATAGAAGTTATGGAGTTTTCTCTAAGAGAAAGCATGGTGAATGTTATTACAAGCAAAATTGGAAGTGAGTTTTTAGGTTGAGATTGTTTAGTTGTAAATTATAGTGAAAAAAATTGATTGGTTCTATGTTCTACATTTAACACAGGGACATTAGATAATTTGGGGTATATTTATGACCAACCATAATAAAAAATGCATCCATATCTACAAGCTCATTTACATTTTACTCCGCAGAACACAATTATTATAAACATCAAGAATTGGGAGCTACTGAACAGATGGGGCATTAATGTCTTAATTTTTGATCTTTGTTCTAGTAAATCCTTCCATTTCATATCCTTTCCACAAATCCTATGGCCATTCAGGGCATGATGAATGATTTTTTAAATGCTGCCTTAACATTTGTGTCACTTTTTGTGTTTTATGATTTCAAACAGATATGTAAATGAAGCTGCCCAACAGGATAATGAGGCCACATTAAAATCCTCAAATATTCTAAACTAGGTGTATCCTCATCATGTCAGAAGATTCTGCATAAACTGAATGCAATCTCTTGACATCAACATGCCTTTTTTTTTTTTTTACGATTTCTGATAAGTAATCTTTCTAAATTGATTCCCCAACTCAGATCTTTGTTTTTCCTTTCTGTATGCTAGACACTTAATAACTGATATGGATTGAATATCTATTTATTATATTCACCTTAACAGAGAAAAATAAGGGCAAATATGCATTCTAATGGGTTAGAGGAGTTTACCCAGAGACTATGTGTAAATATACACACTTGAAGTTTACCAAAGAAAACATATCCTGAATGGCTTAAAGTTACCATAAAAATAGAGAATACATGTTTCCTCAAGTCAAGTTATATACAATATACCATTTTAAAATACCCAATCTAGAGTTGTAACAACATTTTAATAGACTATGCTCATTTTCTTACCTCTCTCCTGACTTTCATTGCAGTCTTCACATCGCTAATGGAATCTACAGTCTAAAATCTTCTCAAAGTTTTGAAAATTATTGATACTTGATATTTGAAAATAAATAATTCTTACAACTATCAGCTTATTATCATTCCTTTGAACTCTGAATAAATCTTTGTTTTTCCTGCCTGGGTTGATGTGTTTGACATCTGTGAAAAGAAAAGACTTTTGAAAGAAAATGGGTGAATCTGGGTTACACATGATTTGCTGATAAACTGAAAACTCCCGCAAAAGAAAACTGGATGCTGTCCTACTTATGTGACTATTAAAAAGAGTCTGGCTCCCACGTACATGCTTTATTCCTAAAGGGTATTGGTTGCATTTTTCTTAAATCTCATGGGAAAACGTTGTATAATGTCTATTAGGGGAGGGGTTTTGTGGCTGACTCTAGAAGCTGTGGTTGGAGCATGTGCTATGATTGCTTCTATCTTGGAGCTGACTCTCCAAATTTCCTGGTTTAGAGTATACGTAAAATACTCAATGCCTAAGGCAAATGTAGTGAAAAGCATTCTTCTCAGAACATCTTAGAGATAAGAGTATGGGCCTAGGATTAAGCCTGACATGTAAGCCAGCTTGTCTTGGTATCTTGTCTAATAACTGGGAGTTTTATGTTTCAGTTAAATCTAATGTGTAATGGGGATAATAGAATCATTGTGAGTTATATGACTATGCTGTCCAGAGTGTACTATAGTGCTTGAAAAATAATGAATTTGTATTGAGATAGAAGGAAGATAAGGAAAGTGGCATTCGTTGGGTACCTACTAGGTGTATGCAAGAGGACTATGTGATTCGCATTTGTTTTCCCGTATAATGCCACAATCAGCAAATGAGATAACATTACTTCATTTTATTTATTTTTATAAATATTTGTTTATTTATTTTAGGGAGCAAGACCATGAGTAGGAGGAGCAGGAGAGAATCTGAAGCAGACTCTGCTCTGCGCGTGGGGCCCCTTCTGGCACTTGATTTCATGACCGTGAGATCACGACCTGAGCCAAAACCAAGGTTGGTCCCTTAACCTACTGTGCCCCCAGGTGCTCCTGCCATTACCGCATCTTAAAACTTCAGAAAATAAGCTTCAGAAAAGTTCAGCAATATACCAGTGGTCATGAAGCTATTAGATACCCGTGACTTCAGATATATATCCATGTATGACAATCACTATGCCATACTAACCCGAGTTCTACTTCTACAAAGATCATGGGAAAAATTACATAATCTTTGATCTGTTAAATCGGTTGGGGCAGACAATCTCTAAATCCCTTTAGAGTGCCAAACATTTATGACTCAAATATGAGAAAATTTTTATTTTATTTCTATTATACATGCCCTGCCTCTCACTATGCTGAGATGTCAAACTAGCCTTCTAGCATGGGAAAAAAGAATTTCTCTAAGTAACCCAGATGACAAAGGTGTCTAGGTGAAGGTACAAAAAGTACTCTATTACTTAAATCACAGTTCTTTTTCCCATCGAGCTATTATTTCAGTACCAATTAGAATAGAAGGTATACCCCTCTGGTTGTGCTCTTATAGTTCATTAGCAAGATGGTCTGTATGATAAATAGGGAAATTAGGAAAGGGGGACTAGTTTAGTAAGTGCAAAAATTCCATTTTAATATCCAGCTGTATATATAAATAAATGTAGGTGGCATCATGTTTAACTGCAACCTGTACATTTATTGTTGCAGATTGATAACCATGTTTCCTACATGTTAAAATGTACTTTCAGCATCCATATCTAAGCCATGCAAAGACATTTGAAAAGACCACTTTATTCTAGATTTTGGTTGATACTTATTTGATATTTCATTATTTTTACTTCTTCTCCCTCACCCCAAATTATTTTGTAAATGATAAAAAGCCACAGTGAATTAATAAGAACACTCTCGCTATTTTTTTTTCTCATTTGGTTCACATTAAGTTGGAGAAAGTAAAAACATTTCTGTTGAAAAAAATCAGTACCACATCTTCAATTAGGTCAGGGCTTCCTGCCATTTAAAATTGACAGAAAAAGCAAAATGTACCAGACTGCAACACTGGAAATAGAGCTGTTAGGCCTCCCCAGGATCTGTGGTCCTAGGTTTGACCTCGGATCCCTTCTGCCTAAAACCAGTGAGGGTCAGGAGGTCCTCTGAGAGAGTGACCTCATAAGAAGGAAAATCACAGAAACCTCCGAAACACTGAAGTAAACCGGACACTGTGTTGCAATCTGATGCACTAGACCAGCAAAAGAGGAATCTTGTCCTGAACAAATACGTTTTAAAAATGTTCAGAGGTAGGTTTTATGTAACTGATATGAAGATGGTAAGCATAGATGTAAGATGAATAAAACAGATTTCAACGTGAATTTACAACTATATAGGAATTTAGGAAATAATGTAGAAGGGTGGTTAAGAAAATAAGCTTTGAAGTCAGACGATCTGGGTTTGCATTCTAGCATGAACATTCACTACCTATGTGACCTTTGGCAAATCTCACTCTCTCTAATCCATAATTTATTGAATGATTTGTAAAGCAGGTATATTAAGATTATCTCTCACGGATATGTTTTATAAATTAAATTGAATGGTTTATGCAAGTTTGTTAGCACATTAGTTGGCACCAAGTAAATATTTAAGAATATTAAATATCATGGTTATTACTATTTCAAAAACTTATTTCGATGAGCTATAAGTTGCATACACATTTTGAAGGGATTTATTCCTCTAGGTGGAAGAAAATACAAGTGTCACCAATATCTAAAAGTTTCAATATAACAAGACAATATAAAGTAATTACTTCCTTGCCATTAATTTCTTATATTATTTCTTATATTTATTCCTTGGTATTATGTGCATATGTTAATGATACCTTGATGGGAAATAATAAACACACTGATAATTTAGAGTTGCAATTGCTGTTTTTGGAGTAGTCAAATTATCAATATTTTAAAGGGCCACAATTTATTTATTAAATTCATTTATTAAAAACATATGTCTCAAAACAAATCATACATATATCATCTAGTAAAAACTGCTTCATTTTACTTAAATAGAGAATCATCGTATGGACATTTCCATCTCTATATGTGTACTATAGTTTTAAGATAAACCCAATAATTATTTATGAATAGTTATTGTTTTAAAATGTATGGAGGGACGCCTGGGTGGCGCAGTTGGTTGGGCAACTGCCTTTGGCTCAGGTCATGATCCTGGCGTCTTGGGATAGAGTCCCGCATCGGGCTCCTTGCTCCGCAGGGAGCCTGCTCCTCTCTCTGCTTCTGCCTGCCTCTCTGCCTGCTTGTGTTCTCTCTCTGTTAAATGAATAAATAAAAATCTTTAAAAAAAAAATAAATAAAATGTATGGAAATGCTGTGCAGTTGTATCATGTTGGATAGTCACATAACATTTAATCTGAAGAAAGATGTGATTGGCATTGTTCTCAGAGATCATGGTGCAAATGATAACAAGTCAGTAACTAATTAAAAAAATATCATAATCAGTAGAGTGATTTGGTTCTATGGCATTAGATATAGAATATAAAGTTATTCCCATTTGCAGAGGTGAGTAGAAGGAGCTGTGACAGTTTTACCAGGAGGGAAAAAAAAGAAAAGATTACATTTCTAGGACTATCAGTCTTTGTTGAACCAAAGGAAAACTATGGAATTGCATTTTAAATTGTTAGGTAAGAAAACACTATTTTCTAATTGCTAACCCAGGGTTTCAGAACATCACTGAAGTGAGTTTTATTCTCAGAACTGCTCAATAAGTAAGTGAGTAATGGATAAGTACATAAGTAAATAAAAATTGAGGAATGTCCTGTAGGAAAGCTATGATGATCCTCAGTGGATATCTTTAAGAATACATTGATCTTTGTCCTAACAGAACAGAGTGGGCAACATAAGATGATCTTCAAATCTCTTTTCCTTGAAGATTTCTTTCTAAAATAATTTCCCAATAACATTTCCCTTTCAAAATTCATAATAACCAAGCCGGAATCTGAATGTGGTCATCATTTTTATTTTCCTTCATTTTTTCAATAGGATAGGTTTATTTTCAATCACCTGTCCTGAGTTTTAACCATGTAAGTTGATTGCATTGCAGCACAAGGTAAAGGAAGGCTTTCAGCATCAAAAACCAGTGAGTGGTATAGACTGGCCATTTAGGTTTTTCTTTACTTTGCCAAGCTCCGCCCCTATCCAAAAAAAAGTCTCCTCTGCTAGAATTCTTGGGCAAAATGACTAGGGAGCTCAAAGTTCACACCTTACTCACCAGAAGAATTACCTGGAGGCACCCTATCTTTTCAGTGCCTCCCATCCAGTCCGGTCCAAGTACTGAAGGGACAGTTTCCAGAGCTTCAGGTCATTTCAGAAACACCCATTTCTTCTGTGCTACAAACACCCATTCACAAAATCCGAAGAGAGAACTACAGTCGCCCCTGGCTCCTTGGAAATTTAGTTAGATTGATGTTGAAACACACCCTCCTTCCCTAAGTGTATAATTATTCGTGGGTGGAGAGTCACCAGGGAGGGTATTAGAAGAGGGCAGGGAGGGAAAAAAAAGTAGAAGACGGTTTTGTCTTGACTTCTAAAAATCTTTTTGTTAATCTTCTCTCCTCCCCCTCTCCCATTTTTCTAATCCGGAGAATGATGGAGTTCGAGGCAAGGGAATGATTCCGGAAATGGAGCTATGACTCTCAAACCTAGAAATGATCTGGATGATTTATTTAAAGTTAAATACTCCTCGTCCTGGGAACCCAGCACAATTCTTATTTAAAGGAGCCCGTGTTTTCTCCTTCATAACATAAACAGTTGCCTCCAGAGATTAAAAACGCGGTTCCAGAGCGCGTTTTTTGCTGTCCTCTAAGCTACAGAGGAAGGTGTGGTGGAAAGCGCTCACAACCTGTGAAAGTGCGAAAGCCTTGAAACCCTGTGGCCAATTCCCTACTGGCCAGAACTCTTCCCCGCCATCCCTCATTATTCGTGACTCCGCAAGACACAGGGACTCAGACGTGTGTGGGAGTGCTTGTGAGCGAGGCAGGCGAGAGGACAGTGGCTCTCCACATGTGCAACCCTGCAGCTCCCTGCATTCATTCATATGCATGCAGTGGTTGAATCTTTGATCAAAGGATTAGTTACATTGATCAGTTGTTTTTAATGTGCACACCTTAAAATAGTGTTCATGAATTGAAAGTGTGAAAAGGTTCTGAGTGGACTCCCTAAGTCTTTAACCCTTTCTACCTTTTCCTCCCCCTTTCTACCCCCCAACAACAACAACAACAACAAAAAGGAAAGCTTGCAGCAGATTGTAGAAGGATTTGAGTCGGCAGCCAGAGAGAAGGGGATTAGGGCCAGAGCGGTGCAAGTTAAATTGTGCTGCATATAAAAAATGGGCGGATTGGTCTCCAGATCCAGAGGCTGGTACCACCTTCCTTTCTAAAATAAAATCTCTCTGGCATGAAGTCACCGCCTATTTCACATCCGGTTTGCCCTGGGACGTATTACTACTGTCTTGGTAAAGAGAAATCTTTTGTTGTATAGCTGCAGATCGGATACTGGGAAGCAAATTTGGGTGTGAAATCTTCAGCAAAGGAGCACACAGAGTCCATGATGGCTCAGACCGAGTGAGTGAGAGGCAGAGCGAGGACGCCCCTCCGCTCCTGGCGCGCCCGGACTCGCGGACTCGCGGACTCGCGGACTCGCGCTGGTTCCAGGCTCTCCGCGATTTTCTCTCGCACACTTTTCCCGGGTCTTGAGCGATCCTGTGCCCAGAGGGGGCCCGAGGTAAGTGCGGCTTCGGACCGCTACACACTGAGCTTTGAACGTGGCTTTTCCTAGCTGGAGAGACAGGAATGCTAGAGAAAAAAGAGAAAGAGGAACAGGACAAGAGCCTGATCCCCTAGCAGGTAGAAACAACGAATGTTTTTCTTTCAGGGTGAAAACCGCAGCGATATAGAAGCATTATTTTCCCCCCTCTCTATCTCTTCTTTTCTTTCCCCTTTTCTTAGGCAGATATGAATTTATTCCGTGGGGTGGGTGGTAACATGTTGTTTTGATTTTTTTTTTCAAGAGGGAGCTGGGTTGAGCTGGGGAGGGGCTTTGGGGGGCATCATCTAAAGTTAAGATGCTAGGACAGAAAACCTGTCTTAATGTTCCATTCTAGGGAAGGCACTCTCACATTCTGGCTGCAAAAATGCCTCTTTTCTCCTTTCCAGTGGACACTGCTAAAATGCCCTCTGGTGTAGGGGTCTCTCTGGTTCTGAACATGAAAAACTCAACTTGTCATTTGATCCGGGTGGCATGGGATACGGTGTTTGGAGGGTGTGTGTCTGGTGGGGGAAGGTGGAAGAGGGTAAGGAAGCAGCTTGCATTTCTTTTAAACTATTATGTTTGTATTTGCAAGAAACTTTCTTACTCAACAACTCAAGTGCCATGATAGGTTTGTTTTTCTCTTTAAAATGCCAGAGGAGGACAAAAAGCTAATGTACCTTGTCTTGGGATTTTGTTTCATTTACCCCTTCGGGAATAACCCTCTTTTTTTTTTTTATAAAGACCAATAATTATTACTAGGGTAAGAGAAGTTGCTTTTCCTTCATAACATGTTGAAGATTAATCAAAGATGAATTATAACTGTGCAATTTAGATGCTATATTTTAACATAATGATATTTATCCAATATTTCTTGTCATCCATGCCAAAACCTGTGACTAAATTAAGTAAAAACTATGAAGCTCACAGCTCTTATCTGTAGACCTAGACCATTTCACTCTAAACACATTAATTATGTTTCATTGCTTACATGTCTGTTTGTAATGGTTTTTACTGATATAAATGATCCCCAAGAGTGTGGAAAGCATTTGTGTAAATGTACTTAAAGGTATACCACATTAAACCATAGAGTGGTTAATGAAAAACATGCTTTAAAAGGTATGCAATCCATTAATCACTGACTATACTAAGGAGTATAGATTTAGGGATGTGCTAATAAATACCTTTAACATTTCTCATGTTATAACTGCCACTAATTATAGCACATGAAGTAAAGTGATACCATATCTGCTCTTTAACCAGGTAGTGCACTGATTTTTAAAAATTGACTCCACAAATAGATCATAATTTTTTTGAAATTCTTAAGCTTTCTATACTCCTCCTTTCCTCCAGCATCCCACTATCAAGTCGAAAATTCAACAATCGGATGGTGATTGATTGCACTTTACCTAAGAGGGAAAAAAGACTCCCGTATTCATGTAAAGCAAAGCACTCCAGCTTCCATCTGTTTGAGATGAAACATTTTCTAGCAGCAACCTGGCAGAATTCAAGAGGGCTTAAAAGATATGTGTGGGCATGTTTGTATGCATTTATGTGAGTGTGGTTTGTGTGTATGAGAGAGATCAGCACATGAGTTGACTGTAAAGTGTGTCCTTTAGCCTCACAGAAGCATTAGTGAGCATATTTAACAAGGCAATCACAGGCAAAGAATATAAGCATGACTTCAGCATTCAACAGTGTGTTTCCTATTTTTTTTTTAAAGATAAATACAGTTGCTTCTGAAATCAAGGTGCATCCAGAATCCAAAGATGAATTCAGTCATTGAAGCATATTAACCTACCCCATCTCAGCTCCAAAACATGTTCTCCCCGTTACAGACACCAGCTTAAAAATTTCAATTCACAGTTCAGGCATGGAAACTCTAATCAGGAAGGACAATATTTTCAGATGATAAACAACAAGAAGAGAGTAATTTACAGTATATTGGAAATATAAAACCTAGAGAAAAAAAACACAGTTTTTATGTTGGGCAATATTGTCACTTGAAAGCATTTCAACTTATATTCTTTTACAGAAGCAATTAAGACCCAGATATATTTCTGAATGGAGAAATGGAAGGGAAAGTGGAGAATGGATGGTCCAGGTTTCCATTGCTTCCAATGAGGTGTCATATCCCAGTGAGGTCATTTCCTGACTTCAAAGCATTCATCTGAACTGCCTCAGTCAGCCCTAGTGCTTATAACCTGATGTTTCTTGCAAGAGACATTGATCTCTACTTGTTCTACTTTTCAGCTGCACAAGCCCACGATGAAGAAAAGTCCGGGTCTCTCTGACTGTCTTTGGGCCTGGACCCTCCTTCTGAGCACATTGACTGGAAGAAGGTGGGGGCACTTTATTTTAAATCTGCATGATAATTTATGTAACTTTTCATTTATTCTTTCAGGGGGAAGAATATTGTCCTTGGATGAATTCATGACTAAGGGAATTCAAAAAACTTAACGGCAATAAAATCCCAACTAAGAATAAAGAAGAGCAGTATGAAAAAATAGCCATCTTATTTGCATGATGGTTAGAATACACTTAACACGCTTTTGTTAAAGGAATGTATTATTTCAACATTTAAGTCTTAAATTTAACTTTTCACTGTTCAGTTGTAACTGAATGAAATATATCGTTTCCTAATTCATAGAGGAAGTTACCCCAATTAATGTCTGCATACTCTGAGTTGATTTTCCATCAAGAAAATTTCTAGCCAGCTGTAAAGATCATAGAGTAACTTGTGACTGTATGAAAGTGGAAAGTTTAAAATAATAATTGTAATTTGAAAGTCCTAAGTCTCTATAAATGCGTGTGCATATTATGTTTTGAACCATTCTTTGTATAATCAATAGAGGTAGAATATACCAAACTAATATTTAAGAACATTACATAAAATTGAACTTCTCTATTTAAGCATAACTACTGTGGGGACAAGTTATGAGAAAAATTTAATCATATGCTTAACCATATTCGAAAATTTGCTGATGATCAAATCAAGCATATAAACATATAGTAGCAGTGATGTAAGTGACCAAAAATTTCAGATTCTTCTTTATCTGCTTTTATACTTCTTGCATGGTCTACTCCTATGGCCCTTAAGACAGTCTTAGACATAAAAACCTAAAGTTCTTTGAGATGTAATGGAAAGTGAACTCTTAACAAGTTAAGGCAGGGAGAAGGAATAATCTGGAAAGATATGAATTTAGGAGGACTTTTTTTTTTAATCGAGAAGTTGTCTGTTTTTATTTTTTGCTGTGGTGTGTGTTAAGTAATGACTACCAGATGAAGAGGAGATTCACTGTTGCCAGATACTCTTCATCTGAGGAGTTAAATGTTTTCCATTGCTTTTGAAAAATTATATGAAGTGTTACTATTGTAATGACCTGTAGATGGAGTTAGTGCACAGTGTTTTATTATAGAGTGGTTCATATGGAATCAAAATCAGGTACTGTAACTGACATTTCTCTTCAAATTATATATTCAGTTTAGGAAACCTTACTGGCATAAGTGTTTAAGAGCAATAAACAATCTTGATCTCTATACTGGGGTTATTCTTTGCCAGTTATAACTGGACAGTAAATTAGAAGTGGAGATAAAGAATAACCTGATTAGAAAATCACAAGAAATAAAGATTACTATTCCAGTTGGGATAGAAGAACTAGTTTTCTGGGAGGGACGGAAAAGTCTCTTTTGGCTTTTGCATTCTGATGCATACAATTGGTGGAAACGACACTTATAAGATAAAACCAGAGATGAAAGCTTTTCCTGACTTTGGTATAAGCTTCAACACACAGAAAATGCAGGAAAAGGTAATAGACAACTGCATATTCTAGGAATTGTATCCAGAATTGAATTGTGCTCTGTCACTCACCCCATCTCATCTTTACTCCTTCTGATTTTGCTGCTTTCCTCCTTAGACTACTTGATCAGGCCCTCCTCACAACTTAAAGTGGACTAGCATTTCTTTTCCACCTTTATCAAGATGACCTTCCAATATCCTTGAAAGATGCATGCATGACAGTTCGTTTTGTGAAGAGTTTTTATAAATAATTGCATTTAGACAACTATTTTTGCTTTACTGGTATCCTCTGCTAATGAGACATCCTGGAAGACACAGAGCTCAGTGAAAATTTGATTTCAAAAACTAGTAAGCTGTTTAATTTTGCCAAAGGAGAGTAAACTGTCAATGTTTATGGTATTAATGTTGAATTTAGGAGAATGGAAAATTGTTCCATACGGTTACATTTCATATATTTAACATCATGAAGATCTTTTAGTTATAATAGTTTTAATTATTAAATTAAAATTTTATCAGAAAAATGGCCATTGAATTTTGACAATATAAAATTAATTACCTTTTTAAATATAGTGTTTGCTTTTGAAATGATACTTTCTTTATATTTCTTATTCCTGTCAAATAAGTGAATCCTGGTTTCAGATGTAACTATTTTTTACATTGATTAGTAATATAAACACACAAGAGTGAAGCCAAACCATTTTATACAGAGTATGAAAGTGATATTTTTGTGGCATTTCTTAGTTTACACTCTCTATTCATTTTTTTTTTACTCAAGGTCAGAGCTGTCATTGAAATATATCAGTGAGTGTGATCCACTGAGATAAAAAACTCTTCTCTCAAAGGATTTTGGAGGTGTCATCCCAATCATTATATAAAGTATGATTCAACAACCATAGGTGAAAATGTGATTGATATAAGAAATACGCAGTATTTCAACTGTGGTCACTATGTGGTTGAAACTCAAAGACTAGTAATGATAAGGGTTTGTAAAAACAATACCTGAAACTAGAAAGATTTAAATAGGAACAATTACTCCATTATAGAAGAATAGAATTAAAGTTTTAGACTAAAAGTTGAAGAAAACAGGTTCTAGTTCAAGCAATCCTCACAGATTGCTGTGTTTTCTTAAACAAAACACTAATCCCACACTACAGTTCAGTAAACCATAAATTAAGAATATTGGACCATATCTTTTTCAAGGTATCTTTTACTTTAAGACAGAAATGACAAAGATTCAGTTAATTAGAGGTTTGAATAGGCACATTGTAAAAATCAGTTCATATAAAGGGGTATAGAAATTACACACTGATTTGAAACTGTAATTATCCTAAGAAACAAGTTTTAACTATTTTTCTCATCGAAATATCCTGCAAGAACATCAAAAAAACAAATATAGATATATGAAGATATCTCTCTCTCTATCTATATATATATATATAAAGTGGATGAAAGAAGTGTATGTTGGTCGGTAAAATCTAATGCTAATGCTAATGCTACATGTTAAATGAAGGTAAAACTACTGATTCGATAGCTCATAAATAAATACTTTTTTGTATTTTGGAAGAAGTTTGCCAAATTTTTTTTCCCGTTAGCATTCGTTAACATTCTTGCCCAGGGAAACATGATTATAGCATTATATACATGCTGAGATTTATACATGCAAAGAGAACTCATTTCTTATAATTTTCCTTCTATAGTTAGAAATATTAGAATAAAGAGCTTATCATGTGTGATAACAAATATGAGAAAATGGTAAAAATTAAAATATGACTTTTTTTTTTTTGCTTTTCCAGAAGGAATTTTCAAATTAAGATTCAATAGAAAAGAAGATAGGAAAATCTAGGCAAGTCTTTATTTGGAAAAAAGGCTTTAATAGAATTATATAATTTAGATTATTACCTGCCTTTATGTCTTTTTCAGCTATGGACAACCCTCATTACAAGATGAACTTAAAGACAACACCACTGTCTTCACCAGGATTTTGGACCGACTCCTAGATGGTTATGACAATCGTCTGAGACCAGGCTTGGGAGGTGGGTTGCATTGTGTCTTTATTTTAGAGAAAAGTATTAAATCTTTACTAATGAAGACTTGCTTTCCTTCTAAATGGTAAAGTAATAAGAATGGCAGCATGTAGTTTAAGGACTAATCCTATTTTTAATAGATTGCTCAATGTTAATTCAATTTACTATTGTAGTTCGGTACACATTCCTATATGTAGTAAAAGACAGATACAAACATCTCATAATTATATTAAAAAATGTTACATTTACTTGGAAATCATAATGTTTTCTGTGTAATGATTTGATTATCCAGGGAAAAAAATGAAGATAATATTCTCCCTGCTAGCCCAAAGACTATATCTAGTTCATTTAACATTGCTATGTTTACATTGAATTCAATTAAATTATCTCTGAGCCTAATGCTCTAAACATTTATTTTGGAATATTACATATTGATCCACTGTTTTGCATTAGATTAGTACCAACTCTGGGATAAAAGGTGAATGAGATAGATGTTAATTTTTTTTTACTATGCATTTGAACTTAAACCCCAATTTTCTATTATAAAAATATGTTTTTCTTTGTATACCAATTAATTATACTAAGGTATTTCTACTTAGGAAGAAAAAAAGCACTAAATAATACAATATTTTTACAATAAGAATAAATAGTGCTAGACATTACTCACATATTTGAATAACCTTTGAATAAAATAATCAACCAATTTTATTTAGTTAAACAGAGACTAATGAAGCCAAAACAAAATACTGATCTCAGACTAAAACAAGGGAAGCAAAGAAATAAATTATTGTTTAAAGTCACGCAGGAAACCAA
Organism: Nasua narica; assembly: GCA_028533885.1. NCBI lineage: Eukaryota > Metazoa > Chordata > Mammalia > Carnivora > Procyonidae > Nasua > Nasua narica. The sequence continues at coordinate 91,992,685 of CM052809.1, read as the reverse complement.
GGTGAGAATCTATGATTCCCAACTATAGCTAATGCTGCACCTTCTCTGAAGCATTTGTTAAAAACTATTTAATAACAATATTTAACTTGCAATTAAATGGCAATATTAAGAAAGTCATCTCTCCTTCACTTGGATAGCAAATTTATACAATAAATAAGCTTAGGAATCCAAATTTTGATTTTAAAACTGAATGGTAGCATGGATTTAGAGTCTTTATATATATATATTTTGGGTAGTGTAATCACACGGATGTAGATCATACTTCTGTTTCGAGGCTGCCAAACGCCATTAGTGTCTCAGAGGTTTAAGAAGAACTGCTTTGTCAAAGACACAACTCGAATATACGTCAGAGGCCTTACCAGGTGTCCTTTCTTGTCAGTTTCAAATGTCCATTCTTAGACATGCTATACAAATTGCTTCAGGTTTTAATTCTACCTAGTGTTCCTTTAGTACATTCTGAGAAAAAAAAAATCTTAAGGAACAATGTATTGGTCGTAAAATGGAATGCATAACTGAGTATGTGATGTAATGCAATAATATTTGTATATATCTAAACTTCTAAATTGGCTTCAAGAAAATTGTTCTTCATATTTGGGGAAAAAAAAGAAAATTGTTCTTAATTCATAAAATTTGACATAAATTGCAAAGACTTCAAGTAGGGAAGGAATGTACAAAAAGAAGAAACAGGATAGGGATACAACTTAAAAAGTAGGGCTTTCCAAAGTACCAACGGGCATGCATCTGACTCCTTTACTTCCCACTCCATGATATCAATCCTTACTAAATCAACAGAATTTTATAATGCATCTAGGAAACAGTGTTTTCATTCTAGTTTAGAAAATCCCTTTTAATACTTTAACATGTGAATATGAGTAACCTCTATAAGTTCTATGCAGAATTTTCAGTTTGTTGAAGAATTTTAAACACAGACACACACCTTTAGTGATCAGCTGTATTGTTGTTTGGAGTATAAGTAACAAACCCAGGACTGCTCCTTTACATTTAATTATATATATAATAATTCTTAAATAAATGTGTATGTTAACTCTTTAATCAAATATAGTGTAAGCAGGAAGCATTTTAACTATTTCTCATCTGCACACCTGGACCTTGGAGAGCCATAGAACTTGGGGCTGTATAATGTAAGCTAAGAATGAGTTGAAAAAGCTAATTTTCAAGATTAGAGATAATGCTAGATCTGTTAACAGAAACAACTGCATTGATTGAACCTGCAACATTACTATTTTGGTAGAATCTACTTTTAATATCTATTTAATCCCCCCGAATAAGAAAAATAGACCTGTATTTAAAGAACGGAAATAGTAGTTGGCCAAATGTAGTCAAAGTATATTCTTTTAAATTTAAATGGATATAATGTGCCATGATAATAGAGAATTCCAGGACTCAAGAAAATTTAAAGGAATGGACGTACTTTTAATCTTTGCTAAAGATGACTTTTCTGATATCTGTGATTCCTGGAAACAGTGATTTTGAGGGTATGGTAGACAAAACAAATTTAAAAGTAGCTCAAATATATACCTCTTTTTCTATTTTATGTATCATCCTGGAATGTACTATTAAATCTGATAAATTTGACAATTCTGAGGAAGCTTTAATACTAACATTATTTTTGCTAAATTTTTTTGGAGTTCATCTTATAACCTTAAGGGATATGCTAACATGTGTTTATTACATGTATCTTCAGAGTCATCAATATTTTTATGTACATTTTGAGAATGTCTCTCCATCTTTAGAAAACTATACCTTAAAATATTAAATACAATTTTTAGATATTTTAAAAAGCATAATCAGCTACAGAATTAGAAAAATACCACCACAATGCTTTCTGGATGCTATGAACTGAAACTATTGATTAAATATTTCTCTGTAGTTATTTAATTTCGTTTCTTTCCCATAGATTTCTTCTAAGTATGACATACATTCCAGTGGATCTCCATTGCAAAAATGTACCTTTCTTGTTGTTGTTGTTGTTACATGATCCATTTGCTTTTTTTATCTATCCATTTTCATAGATGAAAAGCCCATGTAGAGCAAATACTCGAAAGATTATCATTAGTTTATAAGAGGGTAAAAGTTTCCTTTTAATAGCTCCATGATCACCACTAAGAAAATTTTCTCTTGTGTGAGAAATGGGCCCACTTTCTTCTCTATTATGACAAAAGTCTCATTTTTAAAAAAGAATAATGTTCTACAGAAAGCAGGGATATTTTGTTCTGAATATCCTCAGAAGGTATAGAAATATGATAAGCTGAAACTCAAGACTAATGGAAGAAACTCTTTATGTGCAAATTCATCATGACCTGTTTTTCAGAAAAACACACTGCCACCCGAAGGCATAGCAATACTCTTTGGAGATATACTCCCTGGGTCCAATAACTAAGAAACAAAATATATAACTTGGTTCATCTAGATGATAGATACCAGTTTGCAGATATTGTTACACTATTTTAAAAGTCTACCTTTTCAGAGCCCAGAGAGCGATCCTGACAAGATGAAAATGAAAGGGTAACAAAAAGAGAGATACCTGGGAAGGGATTTTTTTCTTTTTCTTTTTTTTTCTTTTTCTTTTTCTTTTCTTTTTCTTTTTCTTTTCCTTTTCTTTTTCCTTTTCCTTTCTTTTCCTCTCCTCTCCTCTCCTCTCTTCTCTCTCTTTCTAGATAGGAGAGATGAAAAGGAATACAATGTCTAGAATTCTAATGATGTAATGTACTCTGTTCAGGAACAAAAGAGAACAATAATTTGGCCATGTTCATATTTTAAATACAAAGTTAATGAGGAAAACTTTAAATGGACTTGAATTGAAATAATCAGTAGCCAGAAAATAGAAATCAAAATTGTCAGAAATTCTGAAATTCATTCTCACTTTTTGGGTGCACCTGGCTGGCTCAGATGGTTAAGTATCTGCCTTCAGCTCAGGTCATGATCCCAGGGTCCTGGGATCAAGTCCCACATAGGGCTCCCTGCTCAGCAGGAAGCCTGCTTCTCCCTCTCCCTCTGTTGCTCCCCTTGCTTGTGCTCTCTCACTCTGTCAAATAAATAAATAAAATCTTTTTTAAAAGTCTCTTTTTTTGAGGGCACAGTGTAGAGGGCTACTTCATCCTTGCAACAGGAACTAAAGAATGTTTTTGAAAGGTTTTTGCCCAAAGCCTGGTCAGTACAGAAGAATAAAATGATTGGAAGAGGGGAAAAGGTTAAAGCCAGAAAGAATGGCAAGATAGGAAAGAGCAAGTTAGAGAAGAAAGAAGAAGAAACAGGGGCATTGAAAATAAGGAGAGGGAAGTGAGAGGGATAGAGAATGTGAAGGGGAGCAACACAGAGATAGTGGTAAAGGAGAGGGATCTGTGTTCTAAAGATGGGTAAGCTCACGTGTTCCTTGATTAATCGCGGTTCCTTTTCTCATTTTAAATCAGGACCAAACCAAGCACATTTTGAGACAATTCATTTTCTGAAGGTTTCTCCTTATTAACTGAATTTTCTTGAACTTCCAAAAAAGTTAAATGATACAGCCTCTGAACTCTAACCCTCTAAGTTAAGTTTTGGCCACCATCACATTGGTTCCCCTGCACTCTAGGTGGGGACCTAGACCTAACCTAAAAACAAAGATCCCAAACTTAATTCTGAAGGGAGGTTTTTAAGGATAAGTAATGCCCTTCCAGTGACATCTTACCCTTTCCTTTTGTCCAGCCTTATGTACAGGCTACCTTTAACCATTGAGATGACCAAATCCCAATGAGATGAACCGCATTGCTGTGTATAGTTTATTGTCTGGAACATACCACCAGGCTGAGGGGTTACTGTCCCTCCTGTTCACGGCTTCTTCTTAAACATATTGCTTACAAAAGACCTTTTCGTCTATAAACAATTTATTTCACTCCTTGGAAAACTGACTAGGGTAAAAACATTTTTTTTTTTTAAGATTTTATTTATTTACTAGAGAGAGAGAGAGACTGAGAATGAGAGGGGAGAAAGTCAGAGGGAGAAGCAGACTTCCCACAGAGCTGGGAGTCCGATACAGGACTCGATCCCGGGACTCCGGTATCATGACCTGAGCCGAAAGCAGTCGCTTAACCAACTGAGCCACCCAGGCGCCCGGGTAAAAACATTTTTAAATAGAACTCAAACAGGATAGTGCCAAAGGAATGAGATCTTTGTTGAGCCACATTTTCAAGGGACTGCAAAACTTTTCACTCGCTCCCTCCCTGCTAATGGTACTTTCTGGAATTATTATTCTAAATTTCTAAATATTGCCTTAGGTTTAATCTCAGTAAGTAATATATAGGATAATGGATGCATCTCAAAGATTTTATCATCAAACCATAAAGATGAAGATGGTAAAGTTAAGGGAGTGAATGCGTACAATCATGCAACAAACCCAGGTAGATGGGAGGAGAAGTAAATAAGTAAGTGAGTAGATAAGAATGTAGGTGAATAATGGACTTTATTTATCCCTACCATACCCTTAACAGATATTTAGTTAAGATTGTCTTCTTTTTCCTGTAAGTCATATAGAGTTAGGATTTTTATTTATATGTGTCATATTTTACTCGAATATATCAGATGAATATTTGTCAGTGGAGTATAAATGGGGTTTTCTCTCTAGTTATTTTAGCACTAACTAATGTTTAACAAACTTTAGTTTTAAAGCCAACTTTCTCCCTAGCTTCCTAATTTTCCCAATTTGAGATTTGTAATGCTATATAAGACCTTTTAGACTTTCTTTAGCCCAGTTATTGCAAGAGCGCTCAGTGTTAAGATGTAAACATCTCCAGCTAAGCAAGGTGACTGGGCTGGATATGCATGCAGCTGGCAAAGTGGTGTTGACTCCTTGGGGAGTTAGCTTGGGATCTTCGGTTATGGGTTGTTTTTTTATTTTTTTTTCACATCAAAATAAATAGAGGCAGAAAATTAAGCACTCTGGAAAAAAGCAGATTAACCTTTGGGAAATTTTGTGTGGCTTTGTAAAGTTTAGGTGACTAGGGGATAGAGAAAGCAGCGCTATTTAATTCTTTTTCAAAATTCACCTTTGTTCTGTCTCAGGATTTTAAGGCATCCAATATTCATGTAATTTTAAAAATTATTATTAATTTATAATTTATGTATATATTTATTCTTTTATTTTTATTATTTGTATCCTGTGTGATGCTGAGATCAGAGGCAAACATTTTATTCATGTTCAACTGAAGTTAACACATACATTTTATATTTCTATTAAACAGCCAGAGTTTCAAAAATTGAGAGGATATTAAGAGGACAATGTGATGGCTTTTGACAGAATAAAGATTTTAAATTAATAACAATATCCAAAAAAATTTAAAAGGTTAGATTCATCTAATATTTTTTGTTGGTGGAAGTGGTGTTATGTTTGCTTTACCAGATCATGGCTTTAGTATTATCTTTTGAAATTTGACTCTGGAATCCTCCATTCTGAATCTGCTGTAGCCTTATCTGGTGCATTTAATGTGGGGTGTGGAGCTGATACTCAGACTCTGGCATAATGTAATCCATTTCTACAGAAATACTATATCTAGACATCCCATAATTCAGTTGAAGTTTTGAGAAAAAGCAGTTACCAAAAACCCAAGAGGAATTGTTAAAATGAACAGAGAGCACCTTTTAACCTTTACTGGCTGAGATCTCTAGTCAGCTCCCGAAGCCAGCTTGTCTAATGAATCCAAGCTAGATACCCAAAGGAATGTTGTAGCATGTTTAGAAAGTTTCTACTCTCATCTTTTTCTGTTTTATATAAATCATTGACTGATCAGTGCCAAGAATTTCCTGAGGTAAAATGTAGCCACTGAGACTATGCTCAAGTTATAAAGACCAAATTATTAGTAACAGCTGAAGTTTATTTTCTATGCAGTTACTTTTGAACTTTTATAGTTTTCATTGCCCATCTTGATTCTAGAACCACTGTAGAATATTTTTTAAATGTTTCCTGTAGATGATTTTTTTTTCCAGGTAGAATCTGAATTCCTTACTTGAAAAGTAATGTTGTAGTGTTTCTGAAATGAGAAACACTGCCATTTTGGAAAACTTAAGAGAAAACAATGTCCTAAGTGGATGCCATATTCCTCCAAAGATTGCTATAGTGTTAGTCTTATGTAACTAAAATGCTGTGATGGGAACAGAAAATATGATGCCTCAAAGCTATTAAAGGTTATACATTTTTTATTTAAAGATTTTATTTATTTATTTGAGAGAGAGAGAGAGAGATCACAAGTAGGCAGAGAGGCAGGCAGAGGGGGGGGAAGCAGGCTCCCCGCTGAGCAGAGAGCCCAATGCGGGGCTTGATTCCAGGACCCAGAGATCATGACCCGAGCTGAAGGCAGATGCCTAACTGACTGAGCCACCAAGGCGCCCCAGTTATACAATTTTGATCAAGACTTACATAGACCAAAAGAAAACCATTCCTCCAACACAGTCATCTCTCTATATGTTACCCCCTCCCAATAGAAATTGCCTATAACATAAGGAGGGAAGGAGGGGAATTCTCAATGGAAATGAGATTCATCTCTGCCATGGTAAAATTTACCTTTTTATCCCTCCTGGAAGATGCTTGTATCATTTGAGTACTTGGAATCTGAAAACAGAAGGATCAGTGATTGGTTAGATATCTCGGAATGTGGATTTCTACCCCATATCTAGATTCAATAGCTGAACACAGCCACGATTAAGTAGCTCTATGTATCAGATAGAGAAAATTGCCAATTATTTTTAAAAATTTAGGGAATGAAAATGAAGGACAGGGAGCAAAAATGTTGCCCCAGGCAGATTGGCAGGGAGCTGAAACACAGGGTACACCCTGATGGTTATGCAGAGAGCCCAGAATATTTTCAATTTCCAAACAGGACCATTTCCAAGTGGGGTTTTAAGATATACTTTATTATGATGACTAACGTTAGTCCATTTAGTCTCCGTACAGTGACTGCCTCTCTGAATTAATAGATAGAAAGTAACTTAAGAAGGCAATAAACCTCTTTCACAAGTTATAAGTCTACAGATCAGGGCCTAGACTTTCTGTTTCTTTTTTTAAGATTTTATATATTTGAGAAACAAAGAGCACAAGTGAGCGAAGGGGTAGAGGGAGAGGGAGAAACAAGACTCTCCACTGAGCAGGGAGCCTAATATGGGGCTCAGTCCCAGGACCCTGGGATCATGACCTGAGCTGAAGGAAGATGCTCAACCGACTGAGCCACCCAGGTGCCCCAGGACTTCGTGTTTCTTAAACATCACACATTCGTTCTCACTTCAGATCTTGTTCTTTCCTCTCCTCTTTTAATAGTCTTTCTCTTTCTGCTCATCCCTGAATTTTTCTCATCATTGAGGTCTCAGCTCAAAGTTATCTCTTCAAAAGACATTCTTTCAGAGCACTTATAGTGATCTGAAATGAATTAGTATAATTTGTGTATGTGTTTGTATATAACTATATATGTAATTATTTATGTTCCCTTCCTGTCATCTACTACCAGTCTGTGTGTCTAATCTATCATCTGTTTATTTATCCTATTTATGTTTCTAAACATAAATCTATCTATCTAAAATAAGTTTTCCCCAAGACTGTAAGATGTGCTACAGCATAGAAACATTTGTGCTTTTGTTCACCAATCCATCACTATTACTTAGAACAATGCCTGTGTGGCATGTAGAAAATGCTCAGTAAACATTTGTTAGTTAAACTAATATACCCAACAAATACATTTCAAAGTGTTTTTGGCATCAAATCTTATTCCACCCTTACTCTAGTGTGATGTAGTCAACTGTGCAGGTGTTATTTCTTCACTGAAAAGGTGAAAAAACAGGCTCAGAAAGATTAAAAGCTTGCACCTAAAATTACACTACTTGTTCTCCAGGAGAATCAGAATTAAAAATCTGAGTGTTTTGACTTTTAATCCAATGTGCTTACTACTTACTATACTATACTGCTTTTCTCATTTCTGCCTCAAGCACTAATCATCTTTTTGAATTATCACTTCAAAACATCTGTTATTTCAATACTTATCAGCAGGATATCAACATTGTAAGAAATCTCTGATAAAAACAGATTTACTACTATCTAACAGCTATAGAGTATATAATACAGTATGTGTATATGTGCATGTGTATATATAGATATATATTTGTGTGTATATATATAAAACATAAATATATATAAATCATATATATAAAGCATATAAAGCATTTATATATGTATATAAAGTATATGAAGGATATGCTTCTTTAAAGGCTGATTTTAACTGGTTTATTATATCATCAAAAATTTTGCTAACATTGATATACTATTTTAAGACATCCCAAATCACTATAATAATAATCACCATCATTATAGTCTCATTTTACACAACTATTCCATGATTGTCCCTGTGACACTTGAACATGTATATAAATTTATACAAATTTTAAAGACTGTTCATTTTTTTATAACGGACAGGGAAGGATTCCTGCGAAGAAAATACTTTAAAAATTATTTGCTAATTAATCTGCTCTTTGAACATTTCCTCCAACTGAGTTATTTAATTGATTTCCATTTTCAGACAATTTCCTAGTTTCATAAGGGGTTCATTGATGTTTACTTTTGGCTAACTATAAAATCACTCTAGCTAAACGTCATTAGAAGTTCCTGATTCCGAAACCTGGTAGGATTAAAATGTACACCTCGGGATGCCCAAAAAATCAGAATAGATGTTGATATAAAATTGGGTCTCCTTAAATAGACTATTTTGAAACATTAAAGTATCTTCACTTTTCCTCATGTGATCTGTAGAAAGGCCTTGAGTATTTTCTAGACATTTCTAATAACACTAGAGTCCAGTGCTGAGTCAATAAAGTCTGGTATGAGAGCATGCAATTTGGATTTTAATGTTCTAATGTTCCCTAAATAATAAATAATTCCTTAAATAATAAATACTTCCTAAAATTACATATCTATATATTTCTCCCCTTCATGGGGATTTATGGGAATTTCAAGTTGGAAAGGAGGGGGAAAAGAGGACTAAATCTTCCCAGAATTGGGAAAAAGAAGGTTCCTTGACAATTCTCTTAGATATCAGCCAAAGCACATATATATGAGCATATCTTCCATTTAAGCCTGGTCCTAGACCTAAACAGGTCTTGATTTCAAACCATCATTTCTTCACTGAAAAGGCAAGTTAACCATGTCACTTTTTACAGTTTGACTAAAGTACACTCATAATGGTCCTCTATCTTGAACCTTTGCACTCTGAATTATAAATCTTCTGTCTAAAGAATGACTTCACATATCACTAAGGAAATTGCTGGTGAGTTGTTATGAAAGACATACTTCTGGTCAAAGGAACCTATTTCTTGTCTCTGAAATTGTACTAAACTGAATGAGAATGTGGTTTGAGGATAATCATTTGAATAGAAAAACAAGGAAAGGAATACATTAAGATATTAGCAGTAGATTTATGTGAATGAAGGTATTCTAGGGGGGTTAATTTTTTTTCTTTTTGAAATTTCTGAACATACTATCAAGTTAAAAAAATTTTAAATAAACAACATGATAAATTACATTAGCCTTATGTTTACCATAAGGTTTTTGTAACATTTTAGAAGAGCATTCCCAGATAAGTTTGGGAACTACAGGGAAAAAAAAAGGTTGATCACATTTATTTAAAACATGGTTTCTTAGAGACATTGGCATGCTAATTTTCATGATGAATCTTCCAGAGACATCCGTAATAAGCAGAGTTTTTCAACAATGGAAACTGGCCACTCACAAACAGCTGATGACAAATCAAAGAAAACCATTTGGGTATGTGGCAAGGAAAATATATTAGAGGGAGAAATACAGAAAGCATCGTTCCCTTTCTCTAGTTATCTTATCCCAAGTTCCAGATGGTTTCCTGGATCTCATTGCACCGTCCTCCTTTCTCTTCTGGTGCCATCACCCACCTCTTCCTTTTAGTAGTTGAGTGTCCCTGCACCCCTTCCCACCCCCACCAGGCAACCTTCAGTTTGGAGACTTGAAAATTTTGCTACCTTAACGTTAGGGTTTGTGAATGTGTTTGTAGGAGAAACAGGGAGCAAAACAGAGCAGAGCAGAACAGAGAGCAAAAATCAGAAACGCTTTAAGGATATCTGTATGATTAGAGTGCATGGTGAGAAGGTCATCTGAAGGACTCAGGTGAGGGCTGTCTGTGAGGTACATGCCTTGGAATATTATAATGGTGATGTTTGGGAAGTATCAGAGGGAGATAACTAGTAGAAAATAAGGTCAAGAACTTGAAGATGATGAACTGGTATGGTAAATATACTTAGGGGCAAGGATAGATAAAAGATTAAAGAAATAGACTTTTAAAGTGTGATTATAGCCATTTGTGTGAACTCTTTTGCATTTATGCTTAATCTTTCCATATGATACGCTAACAATTATGTTTGACAATAAATGTGTATAAACTTAACCATGTTTTACATTCTATTTTATTGGTACAGTAATCTTTATAAATAGGCTTTTTGGTCTTTATAATTTGTTAGTTATATAGGATCATCATTTACTAACAATTTAAAAACAGTGGAGGGAAATAGCCCATATATTTGGCAAGTGGATATTTCACTTTAGAAAGCGCTTTATCATGCTAGATAAAACAAATTGGTTGCTCCTAAAACATCTGCTAAGCCAACTTTTGTAAAGCTAGCTACCTTGGGGAGTTACCTTGAAGTGCAGAAATTATGCCCACCCTACACTCAAGAAATAGATAATGGTGATAAAGGAGTTCAGGAAAGCTGTCCCACACTGCAAAGCACTTGCAAGTATGCAGACAGCGATTCATACATATTTCCCAAATGAACATGCATTTAATAGTAGACCCCTGCCACAAAAATAAAAATGAAAGAATGGGCATAATTTCAATTCTGTAGGTGTTACTCAAATCTGTAAGATATTCACCATAAGTCACAGTTTATTACCTGCAGAGAATCAAAAGTCAATCTTAGAAACAAAATTAGGTTGAAGCAACCACTTAGAAAAATAGATAAAATAACAAGAGGATCCAACTATTTCAAGATGTATGTAGAAAGAAAATATAGATATTAATTATCTTTGACCACATAATATAGGGTGCTTTTAATTGCAAGAAATTAATCTACATAAATAACAAATAAAATTATTTCCAATAAGGAGCATACCTGGGACACTAGGAATTAGGATGAAAATATGCCCAAGTCTCTATCATCTGCTGTCTTTCTTCTTGTACTATTTTCATGGCAATAAGTGCATATTTTTTTCATATCAGAGGCTCCTTTGCTTGAACTAGAAAGGAAAATGCTGAAACAGAAAACACAAAAATGAGCTCAATTAATAAAATAAATTCTAGCTTTTAGGAATAGATAGCATGCATTTTATTTTTATTATTGTTTTAATTGAAAGTCAGTCCTTTCATTCTAATAGAGTGTAAGCTCTAGATGGAGTCTTAAGAAATAACAGATGTTTAAACTAAGAAAAAGAGTTAATCAGGTAAAGGGTACATATGGAAAGAGGGTGCAGGAGAGAAAGAGAGATGTAAACACTGGGAAAATGACTGCAGACCGGGAGAGGATGGAGACAGCCAGAAGAGGCCAATGGTTAGTCGAGCTAATACATTGCTGATGGCTATTCCTTTCAAGCTATATAGTTGCTGTAGAACGTTAACACTGACTTTGGAAGGAAGTGATTTCTAAAAACACAGCTCTGTTTTCTTTGTCTCAAACTATGTCCTCCATTTTCAAGTTTTTAAAGACTAAATCTCAGATAATTCTTATGCCAAGGGACATATAAGCATTTCGGAGACAATGAAACTGTTAGGAAAAAAAAAAGGAAGAAAAGAAAGAATGGGGGGCGAAGGGAAATGAGCCAAAAAAATTGTATTGGTTATTGAAGGGATTATCTCTTCCTCCAGATTATATTCTCACTTGTGGTACACCTTATGTACAGTATACAACATGACCTTCTTGAGAGAAATTTATACTGAAAGTATTAACTGTTTACAAGTGAATTGCTGAGAGATAAAATTCTTGATTTTCGAAAGAATATATTACTGCATCTACTGGATCACCTTTTTAATGTCCTACCTCAGAGATATAAATGTCCTGATAAATAAAATGAATTGCTTAAGATACTGGACCATTATTTCTCAGAGCTACAGTTTAAAATAACAAAGCCATCCTTTTCACTTTCAACTCTAAACAAATTGTGTCCTTTTATGAAAGCACCATTTTTCTATCATTTTGGGGGGTGGTCGTGACTGAATTTCCTTGAAAATGCCTGTGTTGAGTTGTCACCAAACTACAATGAATATGTTTTATTGGTTGATATATATGCCTCAGAGACTAATAAAATAAAATCATGTTGAACTGGAAATGGAATCTATTACATGAATTTTTTCTGTGCCATAATATATTCTTCTTGTCCTCAAAATTCAAAGTATTGATATGGGTTGTCAGATTTTTCCCATGGAGTAATTTGGATAATTCAGTTATGATTTAATGCCAGAAAGCATCATTTACAAAACATACCCTTGAGTCCTTAAGGAGTTAATAAAGCTTGCTACAGTATACTATATACTTCCCAGGAGTATCCTAAATACCTGGAGGATCTGGTGAGCTCTGTAAGAATATTTAAGCTTAAATGACACCCATATGCTAACATATTTTTTATTACAATGTGAAATGACTTGGTATCATTAGGAAAGTGTGTCCATTCTTGAGGAATTCATTAAGCAGCAGCTAACTTCTCCATAAAGTCTGCCTCCCAAAGTGGCATATTTAGGCTCCATTCTCCATTGAAAAATATTAACTGTGAAATTTCATGTGTAAGCAGTAAATTATCAGGACTACACAGTAGACCAATTTTAGAAATAGCTAATCAAAGCCAATAAATTTCCCATTTGAGTGTGAGTATGCGGTAGTGAGATCTAATAAGGACTGTTGATAGACATTCACTGTCCCAATTTCCTGCTTCATCAGAGCGTGTAACTGAAGTGAAGACTGACATCTTCGTCACCAGTTTCGGACCTGTTTCAGACCATGATATGGTAAGTAACATTTTTGGTTTTCTTGGTGTATTTTCAAAGTTTAAGTTTTTAAAGGAAAACACAGACCAAGTATTTAGAGAGCAACTTGAAATAGCTTGGCCATATCTTTGTGTCTTTCTATATGGATAATTTGTAATATATACTAATATATAATATTTATATAATAGAAAATACCCACTTACTTTCCAGACCAAACCTATTTATGATATCAACCACTGCAGTCTTCTTTTTTTTTTTCCATCCCTGAAATGATTGCTTTGCCTTGTGTTATGTTCTGTAAGCCAAATACTGTGATCTGCCTTACATTTTATTTAGGAGGGCATATTGATTCAAAGATGCTAGGTCTCTAGATAGCCAACACTCTTATAGAATAGCCATGAACATCATGATTTCTGAATTACTCTTGGCTAGAAAGGAGACGTGAGTATAAAAGCTGAGTGAATACTTGACCAGAATTAGAGAAATAGTTAAAATAAAACACATTGGTGGGAAATATTTAGTTCACTGCAAAAGAAATTCATTAATTATTACCAAGAATGAAAATAAAATTAATACATACCTGTTTTATTTTCCCAACCCAATAAGTTAAGATGAATTTCTCTTCTATCTGATGGGAATTGGTATAAGAGTAGAGCTCTGATGTAATATTTGTGTACTCATAATAGCGAAGCTCCTATGTAATTAAAAAAATCATAAAGAGGCCATGAAGGCACAGTGTTCTGAAATATTTCCAAGATATATTTATTGAATATTATTTTTGAAGGGCCTTTTTGTTGACACCATCTTTACATGAATGTTCTCTGACTTCATAATAGTTCAAGTGATTGAGAGTAAAAGTTACAGAAAATATCAGTTAAAACCAGCATTTCTCAAAGTGTGGAAATTCGCAAGTGTGCCCACTTTGGTAGAGTAAAAGCTCTGACAAGTCCTGAAGTAAGGAACCTGTTTAACTACATTTAATCTAATGTTTTCCAATCATATTTGTCTAAACCTTTTATGCAGTACCTGTTGACATTCTGTAGAGCTAATACTCTGTGAGTCAAACACTGGGAAATGCTGGCTCAGGATAATTAGATAGTTTAGATCTTAACTATCTAAATGTTATGTTATCTAAGGTTATGAAATGTACCAACTATGCAAATCATAGTCATCAAGCATAAGAGAATTACGGTAGGTAAGAATACAGATTTCTGAACCAGAATGTTGCCTGGGTTTATAATCCCAGCTTCTGAGTTTATAAGGGTATATTATTGGGGAAGTTCCTTAATATCTCTTTGCCTCAGTTTCTTCATGTGTAAGATGGGAGTAATGATAATACCTCATGGGGTTATCATAAGTATTAAATGAATTCATACATGAAGAGCATTTAAAAGTTCTTAGCAGAGGCACCTGGGGTGGCTCAGTGTGTTAGAGCCTCTGTCTTTGGCTCAGGTCATGATCCCAGGGTCCTGGGATCGAGCCCCGCATCGGGCTCTCTGCTCAGCTGGGGAGCCTGCTTCCCCCTCTCTCTCTGCCTGCCTCTCTGCCTAGTTGTGATCTCTCTTTCTGTCAAATAAATAAATAAAAATCTTTAAAAAAAATAAATAAAAGTTCTTAGCATATAGGAAGCACTAAATGAATGTCAGCTGTTATTGCTATGCAGAAAATAGAAATATAAGAATTAGCTGTAAGTGTGGATTTATTCCTTTGGCCACTTATTACAGTGGTTGATCTGTAGACCACTTTCTTGAAATATAGTGTTCTTTCTTGAAATATAGTGTTATACACTATTTTTGGCTAAACTGATCACCCTGAGGACCTCTTGTGATTCTCCCATACTGGAACTCCATCTTACAGCATTATTCTCTCATGCTACTTTTCTAATTATGAACATTTGTTGGATCCCAGTCAGGTTTAAGGTCAAGTTTAAACTCCTTTGCCTGTATTCCATACAGTCCACAGATGTTACCATCCGTCCTTACTTATTCCTAATATTGACTATTTACTTTAGTCATTTGCTTAAGTACTACTTTCTGTGAGGCCATAGCACTTGAGGGTGAGCTGAACTTGTATAGGATCCAGGCTGGCTGAATTCACATCTCACCACTGCCAATAGCATGATCTTGGGCAAATCACTTAAGTATGTAAGCCTCAGAGTCTCTAAAACAGGTGTATTATTGTAATAGCCTCTCCTTGTAAGATAGTTAGGAATTTTAAATGAGCTCTGTAAGTAAAGTGTTTATAGATAGTGCTCAAAAACTCAATAAACTCTCAATAAACTCAATAGTTACTATTATTTTTTGCATCTGAACTCCTTACAATGCTGTGTACCCTTCATGGAGAATTCCCTATATTTCCCACCCATCTAAATCCTACATTTCCATAACTGCCCAAATTGAGATCCAAAATCTTAATGAAAACCTTTTTTTTTATTAATCCAATAATGGATTAGGTTTCCCTTGCTGTATTCTAGCCACATTTATTGACTGTAAAATAACAGCTTAGCTTTCAGCGTCATTTGTATCACTGCTTTGTAAAGTTATTTCTCTTATATAAATGTCTTATTTTCCTAAAGTAATGCCAAAAAATGTAAAGACATATTTGCTTTACATCCCTCACAGTATCAGCGCATGGTTGGCTTATAATATGTGTTGAATTACTGCTTATTTAATGATAGGTTTAGGTGTCTGTATTGTCTTTACAAACAAAGTCTTGTGAGAATCAACAAATAATACCTTCTTTCCTGAGTTCTGAACCTTTTGAGAAATAAGATAATAGAAAAAGGGATTTGGAAAGTGAGAATGTTATTTTTATATTACTAATTATTAAGGTCCTGTAGAAGGTGGTTTATACCTGTAGACAAGTGACTTTCCAGAGAGTAAACATTGGAATCGATCAGATTAACCCACCCAGTCACCTGGCAAGACTTTGGCCTCCCTCTGTTAGGGACTGTCCATATAAAACTTCTAGCATGGAGAAACATCAGAATTTGTGAGTCTTGTGGACAGTGCAGCAGGAAGAGGCTGAGATAGGCAAGATTGATTTCTCCTTCCAGATATACTTAGCAAATGAAATTATTCTTCCCTCTTCCCCTCCCTGATTATGAGGGAATGGAGAGCATTCAGAAGTTTTGCACTGGCGAAGAAGCTCTCTTCTCATAAATGGAAACATCCAGAGGGGATGAAACATTACAAACATCACACACTGATAATGATATTATTCCTCCTCCTCATTATCATTATTATTATCATCATCATCATAATTAAAAATGAATATTCTCTATCACTGGCATCTTTCATAGTGCCTCACAAATACTAGATGCTCAATATGAGTTGTTACGGGACAGTGCTCAAATAAAGGCATATTTACTCTTGAAAATATTGGGCATACCTTTGAGTTACTGGTTTAGATTGTCATTTATGGAGACACTGATTTTTTTTTGTCTTGGACTAAAGGTATATGTTGGGATTTTTGATACACTGTTAAGCTTATGATTATTGTGACTTATTTTCATAAATGGCCTTTGATCAAATATCAGATAGGAAGAAGGAACAGCGTATCTAAGCCAGTTATACTCCTTGTTGCCTAAAATTCCTGAATGAGATAATGTTTGAATTGTTCTGTCAGAGGACCAAATTAGCCAGGTCTACAACTGATATGCTAGGTGGCTAGTGGAAATTATACCTGGCCAATTCGTTGGAGATTACTCATTTAAACCATATTATGGGTGAATTATGCATAAAAAGCAGTATGATTTAGAGTCTGTCAAAATTAGAAGGCCAATGACAAAGCTACTTTTCAAGACAAGAAAAGCTTTGTAGTTTTTAAAGTGAGAACTAATAAAATATCTAATAAGGATAACTGTTATAAGAAAATTCAATAGTATTGAATGCTTACAATATGTCAAACACCATGCTGATAGGTTTACAGATCATATTTCATCTAGTACTCATACCATGATTTTACCTAGGCATTATTATTATCCACATTTTCCAGAGGAGGAAAGTGACCTAGCTAAGTAGCAACTTGAACTCAGACTGTGTGCCCCTAGAGTTTCCACAGCTCCCAAGGCATCTGACTTCATCTGGAATAGAAAACAAAATTAGGACAACTCCTTAACTTTATTTTAAAAACCATTAATTGGCAATCAAATGGCACAATCCCAGGGCACTAGGTTCTGACAGAAATATCCAGGCAGCACAATTGCAGAGCCCTGTTTTCCATGGTGCTGAAAACGTATGAAGTCAAAGCACACACAGATGGTAGTAGATGGTGCAAGTGGTAACACTTTAATACAATATTTATTTAGGAACATAAAGAATGTTTTGTCCCAGTCTTCAGAGTAAGACTCACATTCTCCAGCAACCTACTCTATTGAACAGGGTAATGTGGAGAGACTTTTCACTTGAATGGTGGTGGCTAGAACACTGAACCTTGAACGACACCTTGGCCAGAGCTTCTTACTTGTTCGGTCTTCTGTAGAGTCTTTTCCTTTGCCTTTGGATTTTACTTTGCTTGGTTATGACCACCTCACTTTCCTGAGGCTTCCTGTCCTGCTACTGGTGCAAACAAAGAGCACTTCTCTCATTCCCAGCTACATTGAAATCTAATATAAATTTGTGTTGATAAAGCAAAGAAATGGGGAGACGAGTAACTTCTAATGTTTACTGAGAACTTCCTGTGTTTCAGACATTCTTGCAAGCTGTTCACTTGCGTCATTAACTCACTTCTTACAATAGGCAAGTGAAATCACTACTGCATGATCCCCACTTTATAGAGTGGAAACTGGTATTTAGAAAGGTAAGAGAATGACCTATAGTCACACATCTGGCAGACAGACAATTCAGCTCTGGTTAGCAGGTTTAGAACTTACATCCATAACCATTATGCTCTGGCTCTGCTCTCCTCTCTCTTATTCCAGCTTCCTGAGGAAGGGGCTCTGTCCCATCCCAGTCTAGTGCACTATGACCCCAAGGGTGAGGTCATGCTGAGAACCTCCTGCTGCTACCATGACAGTGTTGCAGGGGCAGTTCTCAAAAAATGGGAGACCAAATATTTACACTCTTGCTTAGATAGGATCTGATCATTATCAGGTGTTTTTATTTCAGTTTTCATTTCCACTTCTAGCTGAAGTGAACATGGAAACGAAAGCTTATCCAGTTACTTTTGCAGTGTGTGTGTGCATGCTTTTATGGCCAGTACAGTATTTGAAGGGAGAATATCATAAATGAACTTGGGGATTTCAGTGTTTGCCATTAACACAGGTAAGTAAAGCTGGTTGTAAACATGACAAATATGTAAACATGAGGAATTTGGCAAGTTTTGACATAATTTTTGGAATCATTGACATTGAGATGTATCTTATCAAAGATTTGATAATAAATATATTTTAAGGTTTTTAAAATATTTGACATTTATTTCACTGTCAAAAATCTCCTTGAAGCAAGAAACAAATGAACAAAATAAAATTTTTGGAGTCATAGGAATATGGTCAGTTGGGCATCTCGATTTAACAAGTGACTGTTCCCTCTACTGTTTGGCAGGCTAAAGTAGTTCAGTTGGATAGAAAATAGAGCTTATGTGGCTGATTCCTTAGTAATAGAAATATCCTGATTATCATATTCCTATCTCATAAGCCTGTCGTCCAGAGAAGAGAACATACAGAGCTCAGGGTGAATCCATCCCTTTGCTTCCCTGGCAAGCACTGCTATTCTGTATCACTTCCCAGTGTAGTCCATAGGTCCCCAGCCCATCTCTCTCCTCATGGAAAAATACCATTGTATTCTCATCCTACTCCATGAGTTTTCTTTACAACATCCAAGTTTAAGCAGTTTCTCCCTCTGCTAAATTTAAAGATGCTTAACAAATGTTTCCTGGTGAGTAAATTCCTATGTCATGTATCTCAGTGCCTTTTCACGTCACACTTCCAGACACAGAAAAGCCTGAGCAACAAACAAGGTAGTTTGTCTTGCCCACCAACATAAACTGGCATCATGTTACACTTCCTTGTTGCTGTCTCAGTCAACATATAGCACTATGCCCGGTACACTGTAAACTATCCCAATAATTATTATTAGTTACTTAATCAGAAGGTCTCAGCTATACCAAACGTGTGGTAGAAGGATAAACCTTTCTTCAGTCTTTACCCAATCTTACTTAAAGCCTGAGAAAAAGACAGATAGTTAAATTCATGCACAATATGCCTAGACGCAGATGTTATTTTTTCTGCATATTCTATGTATAAGATTAAAAAAAACAACAGCTTTACAATGCATTAGAGTTTAGGGGATTAAGAAAATGTAGCATGATGTTTTCAAGTTAGTCTGCCTTCCAGTTTGGAGCATGCTAAGATTAATGGAGAATGTGGTAATCTTTATTTCAAACCATTAAGTTCCAAATTTAGTGTCAGTGTAGCAAGTGCTGCAAGGAAGATGGATATTACCCTTTTCAGTTTTAGGAGCTGGTAAGTCACATTGCTTGTTTTCAGATTAGCAGATGTTTGTCTCTGGGTATTGCCATAAGGAATGCTGTGTTTATTCAAATAAATAGATTCCCTGGCTGTGAATGATGATGAGCTTCACACATTTCTCATGTGTCTTATACACACGTATACTCAGATACACACTCACACACAGCGGCATATTCTGCATTTTTTTTTTTGGCGAAGATCCCAATTAACAGTGAAATATATTATTTTCATAATCTTCTTTGTTGTGGAGTATTGAAAGTCTATACACGTTATCTGTAAAAAAATTTTTTTTTTACTTATCCATAAAGGAGATGGGATTACCAAGCTAGTATTAGAACCATAAATGATTTGAAATTGACTGTGAGGTTTTCAGACTATGGAAGGGCCCCCCAAAATACTATACTCTATCTTCATAGCTATCATTATCTAATTTAAACATTTCCTGTATATAATAAGCTCCAGCATGAGTTTTGTTTTTACATGTACTATATTCTATTTTTTTGAGCACTGGTTTAGTAGAGGTACAGGGAGAAGAGCATGATTTTCTTTTCACATACTTGAGGAGATAATTGTGTAATTTTTATGACCAAGAAATATTTCAGGCATTTTAGATATTTTAAAAAATGATTCACCTGAAACCAATATGTACAGGCCACCACAAGTTTACTTCTGAAAACGTCGCCTAGCTCATATTTTGCTTTTAAAGTTGCAAAAATTATGCATTGTCTGAGTATTTGCATTGCAAAATACAGCCTAGTGAACTCTTTGCCATTTTCCAAAATTACCTAGGAATATACAATAGATGTATTTTTCCGTCAAAGCTGGAAGGATGAAAGATTAAAATTTAAAGGACCCATGACAGTTCTCCGGTTAAATAACCTAATGGCAAGTAAGATCTGGACTCCGGATACCTTTTTTCACAATGGAAAGAAGTCAGTGGCACACAACATGACCATGCCCAACAAACTCCTGAGAATCACAGAGGATGGCACCTTGTTGTACACCATGAGGTAAGGATGACTGTGTTTCTCTCTGTGATTCTTTCTGTACTTCTTTCTCTTCCCTATATACGTGATTGTGAAGTTGATGGGCCGTGGTGGAGCATCTCGTTTCCTATTTGCCCTCTTTTCAACCTTAATAATTACTCAGCTATGAAAAATAAACAGACTGTAGTCTTATGGAAGCATTAAAGCATTAAGTAAAAAGATTAGATAAAGTAGGAGGGGGTTTATAATGTATATTAAGTAATGTATCTCAAGTATCTCTCCAACCTGCTCTAATTGAATATGAGGAACTTCTACCCCTACTACTAACCTCATATATTGCTGCATCCCAATAAGATCTAGATCAGATTTCTAGAAGCAATTTCAATGTATGTATCCAAAAATGTTTCTACTTAGAAAGAAGAAAATCCAAAAAAATTCAAGTATCTTAAAAACTGTAGATTCATGTGGAAGTATGTACTTAGAAGTATATGCATTTATAATGTTATAATTTATCTGTTAGACTGAGAGAATAAATATTCTTAATTTTGCTTAAATTGAAGAATATTTACATATATAAATATATATATGTGTGTGTGTATATATATATATATTTCTGCTTTATAAACATTTCTCCCATTTTTACATTATTGGAAAACCTGGCAGCTAGATATCTCTATTCATTTATGGTTCAATGAAGAAAATATGAACCAAAAAACATTGTGAATACTTTTAAAGAAAAAAATGTTTAAAATAGTCCTAATTTGTAAGCAATTAAAAATTGTCCAGAACTCATTCTTAAGGGAAGCAGTTTTTTCATACCCAAGTGACTTGTTAGAATGTTGTTTTTGTAGATCTGGACAGTACTTGGTAATTCAGACTGTCCAAGTATTCCTTTGGCACAAAAAGGTAATACAGGCAAAATCTTAGACTTGGTGGATTTTGTTTAGTGTGGAAATAGAGTGATCCTTACTTTTGAAGAAAGCTGACAGAATTTCTACCTTTTTATATAAAATATCCAAATGAAAAAGAAAGGAAAAAAATTCTTCAAGAGCCACTTTAGATGTTGGACTCAACTAGTAAACATGTAATAGAACTAAAGAATGACAAATGTCAAAAAAAAAAAAGAGAGAGAGAGAGAAAATGGATTAATGGACAGACGTGTTGAGACCTTTCCAGATCATCCAAGTAGGATCTATTTATAATTGAAACTTGAAATATTCTCCTCTTACAAAAAACCCTACACTTGTTTTTGAGGCTAAGTTCCATATTTATTCCTCCCAGCCGACAATTTTCTGGGCAAGATTTGTACCTACTAAAAAGTTGACCAATTCATACTACCTGGTGTGTGCAGTGTTCTTCAATAATTAGCCTGTTACTGCCCATCTCCTGGACTTATCACCACCTTTGCTAATATGTCATCACTTTCCTTAATATTTTGATTTTAAAACGCAAATTTGATCATTAATTTACACATTTCATATTTGCTTTAATCAGTATTGTAGTCACTTAATGAGTTTACTGACTATAAAGCCATCCCTACCATACTTCTTGAGCTACTTAATGAGTAAATATATTTTATAAAAACCATGTAAGGAATTTGGCATAAATTCCCTCATAATTCCATCAAACAAAATCAAATATATTTCAGTGAATTATTTTCTTTATCCTTTTTCAAATGTAAATAGAACTGAAGATAGGAACTAAAGAGAAGTTTGGTGGAGTCCTGGCTTCCATGGGGCAGTAAATTTGTATAAAACAAAATGGTTGGAATATAGTGAGATCACCCACAAACTCTCCTTTGCCTATTTCCTTTGTTGGTTTATGCCATTTGGTGCTGTTTTAAAGAAGGAGATAGGGAGAGCTTCCCTGAGGAGAGGAGATATCCTCTTCTTTTCCTGGCTATCCATGTCTTCTTCTCCACCAAGTCTTTTTCCAAGTATTTATTTGCTTGCATCTAGTTTTAGTCTCAAAAGATTTTCTGGGTCTAGGTGGATTAGGTAATGATGCTTGTCTTGGGAAACATTACAAATGCTTTGCCATCATACAAAATCTGGTGTCACGTTTTTCTCAAAACAAACAGATAAAATCCAATCGTTGTTGTAAATAGTTCCTTTTAGATCCTTTGGTTAACAGCTCAGTATCGTGCTGCTGTTTGTGCCTGCCTCTCTTGCTTTTCTTAATATATTTGCAATAGTTAATAACATCCAAGTCATATTTATCAGGAAGTGTCTAATCTGTAGGGCTCTTGTTTATATCCTCTGTTTTCCTCAATTGAAAAGGCTGACAGTGAGAGCTGAGTGTCCAATGCATTTGGAAGACTTTCCTATGGATGCACATGCCTGCCCATTAAAATTTGGAAGCTGTGAGTAAATTTTTAATTTTAATTTTTCTTTATTCTTATGAGAGACCTAAGTCTTTATTTTTTTAAATATTTTATTCATTCATTTACTTATCCGAGACAGAGAGCATGGGGAGGAATAGAGGGAGAGGGACAAGGAGTTTCCATGCTGAGTGCAGAGCCTGATGTGGGGCTTGATATCGCAACTCTTGAGGTCATGACCTGAGTCAAAATCAAGAGTAGGATGCTTAACTGACTGAGCCATCCAGGCGCCCCTGAGAGACCTGTCTTTTAGCAAGAAACCTCCAATTAGAAAGTCTGTTAGAAGACAGATAAAAAGCGTGAAGAAAATTTAGCGATTTGCTGCAAATACTTTCTAGGGGTGCCTGGATGGCTTGGTCTGTTAAGGTTTAAGTGCCTACCTTCACCTGGGGTCATGACCGTCAAGTCCTAGGGTCAAGCCTAGATCAAGATTCCTGTTCAGCCTCTTTCTCCCTGCCCCCCTACTTCCCCCTCCTCATGCTCTCTCTCTCCTTCTCTCTCTCAAATAGAGAAATAAAATCTTTAAAAAAATACTTCTATAAGTAATAATCTTTTATTTCACTTTTAATGTTATTTCAGGAAGAGATTATTATGAGAAAGAATGGATTTAATTAATTAGTGGAAAAATTCTACTTTTGTTAAAGCTGTATTCATACAAAAACAAGTGGAGTATGAATGTTTTTACCACATAGACAATATCTCCCTGCCAGTATATGGAGATCACTGTGCTTATTTTGTATCATTGCTGACATTTGTTTGACCTTAAGAATATTACAAGTTGATTATCAGATGGAAATATTGGTAGGTGGCAGCAGTGGATGATAATCATTTCTTAATAATGAAGTCTACACCTAAAAAAATATTGCCTGATGAAAATTTACCCTAATCATAACCTTTCAGAAAGTTCTAGATCTGTTTGGATATCCCATGAAATTTATGTGTATACTAATCCTTTTGTAGGTATCCTAGATACCTTTCTGATAACTGTCGGGGCTTCTGCTATTTGAAACTATGCAGGGACGCATTAGAGGAGCCAAGAGAACCGTGGCCAGCAGAGTCAGGTTCTCTGGTCTTCCTCTACCCTTCTGCTTTTGACTAGTGTGCATATATAAAGGGAGTGAGAACAATGTATTCCTGGTTTCCTGCAGGAGAGTTACTTAAAAGGACTGAGTCAACTCCTGGACTACCTAACCATCTTTCTGTTCCCA
Organism: Nasua narica; assembly: GCA_028533885.1. Lineage (NCBI taxonomy): Eukaryota > Metazoa > Chordata > Mammalia > Carnivora > Procyonidae > Nasua > Nasua narica. Next base: position 91,968,614 of record CM052809.1, on the reverse strand, counting down.
CTAGACAGACAGTCTAAGCAACTATTTTGGTGAAGATATGATTCATAGAAAAAAAAATAGTGGTGGTGTAGGAAGACAGCAAGCAAAGAAAATAGCAAAGGGCCTTCAGGCTCCTAGCAGCGCTAGTCATGGAGAGGCAAGTTTATTTATAAATCTAATTCTATACTGAAACCCAAGGACAAACTGCTTCAAAAATTGTCAGCAAAACAGGCCTTTGATGATTACTCCCTCCTCCCCACTCTTTTCCCAATTTAATGTATATTCTATGTTACAGACTACTGTGTTTTCTCCTGATTACCACCTCCATTTTTAACAATATTATGTATGGTGTGTATGCCAGGCAGTATATTAAACATTTGTATATGTATCAGCTCATCTAATCCTCAGAATAATCTTATACTTAGGAAGATCATGCATTATAGGTTGCCTGGGCCATTACTTACTTTTGCCTAATATCCTGGTATAACTACTAATAGTGCCCCCTTTTACCTTCAGAAATACCTTGTTTTAAACAACAAATTACTTGTTTAGTATACTAGTCAGGAATGCTTTCAAGCTGTGACCATAGCTAACTGAAAAGAAGAGGGGTTTATATTTTTATACAATATGAATGGTGGTGAGTGATTGTTGGTTGATTGTTGTTTTGTCAGCATCTGAACAACAATGATGTTTTAAGATGCCCTTAGATGTTCTTCCTGATCACAAAATGGCTGCTGCAACTCCAGCCATTGCATCTGCTTTCAAAATAAAGAATAATGGGCAAAAATGAAAGAACCTTTTCTTTTTTGATACAGCACCTGTATCAAAGAGATAAAAGCTTTCCCTAAAATCCTAGCAGACATTTACTCATATCTCATTAATCAAAAATGTCTCGGGGTGCCTGGGTGGTTCAGTTGGTTGGGCGACTGCCTTCGGCTCAGGTCATGACCCCGGAGTCCCGGGATCGAGTCCCATATCGGGCTCCCAGCTCTGTGGGAAGTCTGCTTCTCCCTCTGACCTTCTCCCCTCTCATTCTCTATCTCTCTCTCTCTCAAATAAATAAAATAAAATAAAAATGTGTCTCATTGCCAATGCTGACCGCAAATGAGACTGGGAAGAAATATTCTTAACTAGGCACATTGTTAGCCTCAAGAAAATAGGAGGTGTTTTAGGAAGGAGGAAATGAATAGCGAGTAGAAAACACATAATGTCTCATGTAAGAAAACTGAAGTTAAATAAAAATCTGCTTTTCTCCCTCAGAGCCTTTATACATGCTCTTTTCTCTATTTGGGTTATTCTTCCCTTGGTTCTTCATGTAATTGGCTTCTTTTTTTTTTTTTAAAGATTTTATTTATTTATTTGACAGAGGGAGAGAGATCACAAGTAGGCAGAGAGGCAAGGCAGGCAGAGAGAAAGGAGGAAGCAGGTTCCCTGATGAGCAGAGAGACCCGATGCAGGGCTCGATCCCAGGACCCTGAGATCATGACCCGAGCCTAAGGCAGAGGCTTTAACCCACTGAGCCACCCAGGCACCCCTGTAACTGGCTTCTTTTATTTTTTACTTCTCAGCATAAATGTTATCTTCTGGGGCCTTTCCTAATGACTTATATAAATTTACATAGAGTCCCACCCATCTTCTTGATTATAATACATGTTTAATTTAGATGTATTATAACAATAATTATTAGTTTTATTTATTGGTTGATATTTTTATTGTCTAGAGACTATAAACTCCCATGAAAGCACAACCTATTTTGTTCAGCATTTCCTGGTACAGAGCCTAATATAATGTAGACAATAAATATTTACTGAATAGATAAAAATTACAATAATCAGGTTTTAAATGCCCCTTCAATGTTTAAGTCTCAGAAAAGATCACTTCAGAAAAGGATTTAAGATGTGTGGGGACTTAAACAGAGAAGACTTGAAATTGAAAATAAGCATCTGAGCTCAGTGGGAGAGTGCCATGACTAATTACCATGGCCTGCCATTGGCTTGAGAAGAAGCAGTGGTGGTTGATTTATTGTATAGTTAGTTCTCTGACCTGGCCTAATTACCACACTTCTGAAGTGAAGAAACTGAGTCACGAGTGGGCTAAAAATGTATTGACCCAGTTTTTAAAGCAAACATCTTGCCAGAATCTCTCAGAAAAAAATAATCAAGAGATAAGCTGGAAGATTTTGTAATCATTTAGTAGAACACTATGTAATAAGTGTTTATGAAGCAAAGTCACCCATATGTTGATAAGAACTAAACTCAGAAAAGCAGATGTTTTCCTTATCACTTTCCATTAGACCCTGACAGTCAGTGTTACATCACTCTTTAGCTTATTGGGGATAGAGCCGTCTAATAAGGCCAGATAACCTGAAGACAGTGTGCACAATTTAGCTGGCATCTCTTAACTGCTTTTTGAGGAAAATACAAATAAGGCTTTGATTCTAAAATAAGAGATTAAGATGATATTCTGACAATAAGATCTAGGCAAGTGCTAGATCTAGTACGGACTTGATAAATGATGGTTTCCTGACTGACTACCAAGCACAATGCCTTGTAAATAAGGAGAGAGGGATAAGTAGAAATTTAAATAAATTCTGATTAATAAATAACTTTGGAAATTATTTAGTGCACCTGCTTCACACGATGGAAAGACGAAGGCCCGTAAAAGTGAAGAGATAGAGTCTATTAGCAGATGCTTTTCTGAAACCAAGTCTATGTTCCCAGGGTTGTAGCACCACAGAGTTCTTCCATAAGCCCATCCAAAGCTGTTTGTCTTCTTTTTAAAAATTTTTCTGAGGTAATCTGCTGGTTCCTTTGAAATCTGAGCTCAACATTTTGACTAAGTAGCTGAAGACTATTTTTAACCTTATTTTCTTTATGCTGAACAGTCTCAAATGAAGTACTCATAGGACCTACTTTCTAGGTAATAAATTGAAGAAATAAGGTATATCACCTATTGTGATGCCTTATATCTTAAAACACCAACTTTCTTTTTTTTTTTAAGTTTTTATTTAAATTTCATTTAGTTAGTTGGGGCACCTGGGTGGCTCAGTCTGTTGAGTGTCTGCCTTCAGCTCAAGTCAGGATCCCGGAGTCTTAGGATCAAGCCCTGTATTGGGTTCCCAGGGTCAAATGAATGTCATTCTATGCTCTTACCTCAGTTTTCTCACTAAACAGCTATTTAAATATTTAAGCCCTTAAATAAGCCATTCAGTGTTTCTGTGCTTCAGTATATCATCTGTAAAATAAGACAGACTATATGACCTCTAAAGTCCTTCCATATTATCAGTGATTCTGTGTTACCATAAACTTGAGATGTTTTCTTAAGAGACACCCTTCCATTAAAAAAAGAAAAAAAATTATCATGATAGGAAAAATATTTTACTGAATATAGGTACCTACAAATTGTAAGCAATATGGTTCTTCTCAAACTAGTGCTCTGTACTTCTTTGAGGGATTTTTAAAAATAAATCATGTTTTAGATGCTAACAAATGCAGTCCTCCTCCTTAAGAAATGCAATGCTGAAACGATTCAAAATTTAAGTAAATGAGATGCGTTAACTCAGTGGTAGGAATTATTTTACAATGTATATGTATATCAAGTCTTCATGTTGTACACTTTAAAATGTCTTATAGTTTTATTTGTCGATTTTACCTTAATAAAGCTATAAATACACACACACACACACACATACACACATACACACAAGTCACTGAGGACAACCACAATTAAAAGAGAAAAAAATCAATGAGAACAGATTCCAAAACCACTCATTTATCAGTCTTACACATTTATGAAAGAAGCAATAACCACTAACTTAATTCCTAGTATATTCTCTCAAACTTCTGAAAAAATTGATTCAAAAATACGTGATTGTAAATTGGTCCAGAAATGATGCTGGAGCATACTGGACACCTATGTAAAATCAGGAGAATACTAACCATACTTTTCTGCAAAACTCATCCCAGAGACAAGAAGCTTTGTTTCAGAGAATGAAGGGCATGACTCTTATCTTTCTTGTGGCACCTTCACATGTGTGCAAAAATGCCACCATCACTTCACATCTCATAATGTTTTAGCTTGGACAAACACAGATTTGAACAAAAGACTCAAGTTTGGTTACCTTGGGATGGACATTGGGTGAAGCAGGGTTGTATTATGACTTTTAGAGGCTCTAGCCACTTGTGTTTGTGAACAATTCCTCAAAAAATATATTAAAACTATATTCTAGGGATACCAGTTAGTCAGGCAGCTGCCTTCGGTTTGGGTCATGATTGCAGGGTCCTGGGATCAAGTCCCACATAGGGCTCCTTGCTCAGTGGAGAGCCTACTTCTTCCTCTTCCTCTGCCTGCTGCTCCCTCTCCTTATGCTCTCTGTCAAATAAATAAAATCTTTAAAAAATAAATAAAACCACATTTTAATTTATAATTTTATATTTTAACTTCTATATTTTAAGTTAATATATTCCAAACAGGGTTATATTCACTTTTTTCTGATTTTAAACGAAATTAATACATTGTTTGGCCACCTAGAAGTGTTATGGACCCTGGATACTTTGTCTACGGTGCTTAATTCAGAAGTTGGCCGATGGGTAAAGCCTTCACAGTAAAGCCAACTTTTGCTATCATATCGGCCTCTCAAACACCCTGGAAACGCTTTGCTTTTGCTAATGTGCTGTTCTTTTAATTTTTAATATCTGCATCTAAACAGAGGAAAGTATATACTATCATTCTACCCCATGTATAGTGGGTGTTCTGTGACTAAAAACCAGAAAATCTATGGAATCCTTTCTTCTTCTCCTTCTCACTCATTCTATATACCTGTTCCCCTAACCTTCCTGAATTACGGATCAGGATTATGACCTCATCTCTCATGTAGAAGGATGGCTAAGTTAAAAGTGACATGGCGAATGAAAATGAGAAGTGAAATGAGCTAAATGGTGTAAATCATCAACATCATCATAATAGTAGTAAACATCCATAAAAAGGAGAACTACTTTATTTTTTTTAAAGATTTTGCTTATTTATTTGACACAGAGAGAGATCATAAGCAGGCAGAGAGA